>JAVIAB010000050.1:73461615-74661615 GCA_032433765.1 Megaustenia siamemsis
TGTATTATGTTGTTCTACTTCATTATATGTATTATGTTGTTCTACTTCATTATATGTATTATGTTGTTCTACTTCATTATATGTATTATGTTGTTCTACTTCATTATATGTATTATGTTGTTCTACTTCATTATATGTATTATGTTGTTCTACTTCATTATATGTATTATGTTGTTCTACTTCATTATATGTATTATGTTGTTCTACTTCATTATATGTATTATGTTGTTCTACTTCATTATATGTATTATGTTGTTCTACTTCATTATATGTATTATGTTGTTCTACTTCATTATATGTATTATGTTGTTCTACTTCATTATATGTATTATGTTGTTCTACTTCATTATATGTATTATGTTGTTCTACTTCATTATATGTATTATGTTGTTCTACTTCATTATATGTATTATGTTGTTCTACTTCATTATATGTATTATGTTGTTCTACTTCATTATATGTATTATGTTGTTCTACTTCATTATATGTATTATGTTGTTATACTTCATTATACGTATTATGTTGTTATACTTCATTATACGTATTATGTTGTTCTACTTCATTATACGTATTATGTTGTTATACTTCATTATATGTATTATGTTGTTCTACTTCATTATACGTATTATGTTGTTCTACTTCATTATACGTATTATGTTGTTATACTTCATTATACGTATTATGTTGTTCTACTTCATTATACATATCATGTTGTTATACTTCATTATACGTATTATGTTGTTCTACTTCATTATACGTATTATGTTGTTCTACTTCATTATACGTATTATGTTGTTCTACTTCATTATACATATTATGTTGTTCTACTTCATTATACGTATTATGTTGTTCTACTTTATTATACATATTATGTTGTTATACTTTATTATACATATTATGTTGTTCTACTTCATTATACATATTATGTTGTTCTACTTCATTATACATATTATGTTGTTCTACTTTATTATACATATTATGTTGTTCTACTTCATTATACATATTAATGCTTATGAAAAGAAACATTTGAAAGATTAATAAATGTCACAGTGTCGAGTGTGAACTGTGCCACCTCCTACCACAAACGTTATTAACAAGCTAGGTGTAACTTCCTATACACAAACGTTATTAACAAGCTAGGTGTAACTTCCTCTACACAAACTGGATATCCAATAGACATATAAAAAAAAGAACGAGAAAGTGGTATATAACAGCTTTACATAAGTGAGTAACAAAACAAAAGCCGCCGTTTCGGCCAAGTACGCCTTCAGCTGGATTAACAAACAACAACAGCATATATATATATATATATCTATATATATATATATATATATATATATATATATATATATATATATACATTCGAATAGTGACACTGTGACCTTCCAGGCATGTCGTAAGAGGCGACTAAGGAGGTTGATTTATGGCTTGACAAGCTGCCAGTGTAAAAAGCATTGTTATGGAAACAGCTATAGATTTTAGAAGAAGTGATCTCTGCAATAGATGATATTTTGGCACGCAAGGTATATATATATATATATATATATATATATATATACACGCACACACACACACACAAATTACAGCAACGTCGTTTCTCTATGCATCTTGATGCCTTTACTCCATATCCAATAGCAAAATGATGTACAAGTTAAACGCTACAATTCTGATTCAATAAATAATCAATCCAGATAAAATATGTAACGAACAGTTGCGTTGGTTTTACTGAAAACCTTTCTAGTGTTGTATGTCTTTTACAAATGCATTCGTTTAATTAATATCATAATGCCCTTAGCTGTGCGATGTTTTGAATGTCTCCTACTCCTTATTGGTAACAAAGAAACATCTCAGCGCAATACACGAAGTCCGTAGCACCGTGTTACAAACGTGTGTTTTTTATATCAATAAAGAGAGGCTTGTTACAAACGTAAGTTCTTTCTATCAATACAGAGATGCTTGTTACAAACGTATGGTTCTTTCTAACAATACAGAGAGGCTTGTTACAAACGTAAGTTCTTTCTATCAATACAGAGAAGCTTGTTACAAACGTATGGTTCTTTCTAACAATACAGAGAGGCGTGTTACAAACGTATGTTCTTTCTATCAATACAGACAGGCTTGTTACAAACGTATGTTCTTTCTATCAATACAGAGAGGCTTGTTACAAACGTATGTTCTTTCTATCAATACAGAGAGGCTGTTACAAACGTATGTTCTTTCTATCAATACAGAGAGGCGTGTTACAAACGTATGTTCTTTCTATCAATACAGAGAGGCTTGTTACAAACGTATGTTCTTTCTATCAATACAGAGAGGCTGTTACAAACGTATGTTCTTTCTATCAATACAGAGAGGCGTGTTACAAACGTATGTTCTTTCTATCAATACAGAGAGGCGTGTTACAAACGTATGTTCTTTCTATCAATACAGAGAGGCGTGTTACAAACGTATGCTCTTTCTATCAATACAGAGAGGCGTGTTACAAACGTATGTTCTTTCTATCAATACAGAAAGGCTTGTTACAAACGTATGTTCTTTCTATCAATACAGAGAGGCTTGTTTCAAACGTATGTTCTTTCTATCAATACAGAGAGGCGTGTTACAAACGTATGTTCTTTCTATCAATACAGAGAGGCGTGTTACAAACGTGTGTTCTTTCTATCAGTAGACTTCTGAGGCAGGACATCAAAAGCAGCATGTTACACACGTGTGTTCTACCTATCAATAAAGAGAAGCGTGTTACAAATGTGTGTTCTGTCTATCAGTAGACTTCTGAGACGTGACGTCTCAATGACCGTGTTACAAACAGGTGTTCTATATATCTGTACAGTCACTTTGGGACAGGACACCTCATGGACTATGTTACACACGTATGTTCTATCTATCAAAATGGGTAAAGGCATCAATACTTCACCAACAATGCATGAACATATCGCTCTCATACACATAGGACATCTGCTACATGTTTCTTACCCTCATGTGCACTCGTACCGATATATGTGTCTGCATGTGTAAATGCGGGCACGTACGCATGTGTTTCTTGCACAACTTTTTCGGTGTGCACACCCATAGTTGCACAGATATATACAGATTTTTATGTTCACTTTTTTCACCTGGATTTACTTATTGGGAATCAACTCATAGAAACACTTCCAGTAATAGTAAAGGCTGGGATCTTGTACCCACCTCCACATATTTTAACAACCCTTACCAGTTTGCCGGACACATCAATTTCAATCCAGTCGTTGCCTGACCAAGCTCCGCGCCAGACCAAGATCTGGACCTCAGAGATGTAACTTATTTTCCTTTTATTCTTATATATATATATTTTGTGTTGTGGTTTGTGGTACCTGCTGAAGGCTTTTGGCCGAAACGTCGTTCTACTTTTGCAACAGTGAATGTGAGAATGTGAAGAAGGAGAGTAGGGGATGGCTGACGTGAGTGAGTGAATATAACACGAGGAGAGATCACGGGAAATGTGAATAGAATAATGTTCAGGCAGGATAGCGGGAATCTTGTGGCTGATTGAGAGTGTGAACTTGGAGAGGAGGAGATGACGTAGAGTAATTTGATTGGTTCAGAGACGAAGTATATAATCCCATGTACGAGACTGGAAGAGAAGATTCACACATGGAGACTGCATGAAAACGGTGTCGCCAGGAGGCGGTAGCCTGTAGTGGTTTACCGACCTACATAGTTAGTATGGCAGGGATTCACATGGGGGTTATTGAGAACTAGAGACAGACATGGTGCTGCAGACCCCCAGTAGATAGGCGTAAGCCAATGTCTCGTGGAGCACAAGTCGTAATAGAGAGACTAGTTGCAGAAGTATGTCTCGAATTTATTGACGAGACAGATCATTGTGTTAGTATCATCATCATGTGCCACACCGGTTGGCGTAGGCGATCATGTCCCTCCACAATCTTCTATCTACAGTGCATCGTATCAGTTCTGTTGTTGACTGTTTTCCATGCCATGACACCAAGCTATCCAGTATTTTCTCTCTTTGTCGTTCGCGATCTCTCTTGCCTTTTATTTTGCCAATTGTAACCAAGTATTCCAACTTTCCTCTTCTCATGATGTCTCCGAAAAATGTTGATTGCTTCTTTCTGATGTTTTTTAGGAGCTCCCTTTTTGTGTTGGCCTCTTTGAGAACTTCCTCATTGGTCTTTCTAGCTGTCCAGGGAACTTTCAACATTCTTCTGAGAAATCCCATCTCTGTGGCATCTAATCTTCTTTTCATTTGTTTGTCTACTGCCCATGATTCGCTTCCATAGGTCAGAATTGGTTCTATATAGCACCGATGAACTCTCTTTCTCATTTTTATTGACATAGATTTTTTGCATAAGATATTTTTCATTTTTTGAAATGCTATTTTGGCCTGGGCTATTCTGCTTTTTATTTCTGTGGTGCATCTCCCATCTGATGTTATTATTGTGCCCAAGTATTTGAAACGTTGCTGTGTTAGTATAGGGAGTAAATATTATGATCCAGACTAGAGTGATTCAGTGTTGGACCGATTGTGTGTGAGAGACGAACTGAGGCACGACTGCAGTAGAGAGATGTGCATTCAGGACAATAATGTGTGAACAGCCAAGCGAATTCTACACCGCTGGCTTGTATATATTTGTTTCATTGGACATGTTACGTGTAAATAAACTTTTAAAAAATAAACTGTTAATAAACTGTTACATTCACGAGAGAATTCTGTGTGCAGTAAATCACCAACTATCACTTTCTCGTGGTCTGACGCTGTAGTGAAGAACGAAGTGTGAGTGTCGTGGCGAAAGAGAGTCAATCAGACTCTGCAGTCCAGATTAATTCCAACATCAACGCGAAGTACGTGTGTACGATGGGTACATGTTTGACACGGTAGGGAATTATCGTCCAAAGTTTTTCACTAGGGTAACGGCAAGATGATTTAAAGACGAGACACATTTTAGTGTGTTTCTCACCTACGTAAAGCAGTTACCATACCACTTTTTCCTTTAAAAAAAAATGGTGTAACACTTCTATTTATCAATATTGTCTTCAAGAGATCTCATAGCATGGAGCTCCTCGTCAAAATCATAGGTCGTGTGTGTGCGTGTACACACTACTAAAAATAACAAAAACAGAACGCAAATGAGAGACGCGTTTGCAGTTGTATTGACTGGAACCACCAACAATGCTCACATGAGAACCCCGTAGAACGATTCATGAAGCCAGCCTTCAGAAATGCAAGCCAGACAACAAACCAAGAACGTGTTTATTTGGTTTCTGGACTCAAATCTAAACGTCGCTTCTCCTGATTAGCGTGGTTGTTGAAATGTTAGCAGCCAAGACGCCCTTCCACCCGACCTAACTCAAATGTCTAGGTCAGGCTGAGCGGTTGTGTAACAGTGTGGGCATGGAGTACGAAATTGGTCAGTTCTGGTTCAGTGACCCTGTTAACAGTGGATCTCACGCTACGAGTTTTTCGGTCATGCTCGTGCTACCAAAGGCTATTAGCTATCTGTATTTGTTCATATTATTAGAGACCAAGAGTTTTCTGTATTTGTTCATATTATTAGAGACCAAGAGTTTTCTGTATTTGTTCATATTACTAGAGACCAAGAGTTTTCTGTACTTGTTCATATTACTAGAGACCAAGAGTTTTCTGTTCTTGTTCATATTACTAGAGTCCAAGAGTTTTCTGTTCTTGTTCATATTACTAGAGACCAAGAGTTTTCTGTTCTTGTTCATATTACTAGATGCCAAGGGTTTTCTGTTCTTGTTCATATTACTAGAGGCCAAGAGTTTTCTGTACTTGTTCATATTACTAGAGACCAAGAGTTTTCTGTTCTTGTTCATATAACTAGAGACCAAGAGTTTTGTGTTCTTGTTCATATTACTAGAGACCAAGAGTTTTCTGTTCTTGTTCATATTACTAGAGACCAAGAGTTTTCTGTTCTTGTTCATATTACTAGAGACCAAGAGTTTTCTGTTTTTGTTCATATTACTAGAGACCAAGAGTTTTCTGTTCTTGTTCATATTACTAGAGACCAAGAGTTTTCTGTTCTTGTTCATATTACTAGAGACCAAGAGTTTTCTGTTCTTGTTCATATTACTAGAGACCAAGAGTTTTCTGTTCTTGTTCATATTACTAGAGACCAAGAGTTTTGTGTTCTTGTTCATATTACTAGAGTCCAAGAGTTTTCTGTTCTTGTTCATATTACTAGAGACCAAGAGTTTTCTGTTCTTGTTCATATTACTAGAGATCAAGAGTTTTGTGTTCTTGTTCATATTACTAGAGATCAAGAGTTTTGTGTTCTTGTTCATATTACTAGAGACCAAGAGTTTTGTGTTCTTGTTCATATTACTAGAGACCAAGAGTTTTCTGTTCTTGTTCATATTACTAGAGACCAAGAGTTTTGTGTTCTTGTTCATATTACTAGAGATCAAGAGTTTTGTGTTCTTGTTCATATTACTAGAGACCAAGAGTTTTCTGTTCTTGTTCATATCACTAGAGACCAAGAGTTTTCTGCTCAGAATGTTTGAGGCTAGAAGCTGTCAGAAACATGACCGCAACGAACGTCGCATATGTCGAACATGTGTTGAACAAGAAAAGAGGACAAAAGAATGTCAAAGCAGGCTCTTACACGGGAATCATCAGAACACAGAAAAACAGGAAGCCTAGAGAGAGACATTGAAAATAACAAGGATAAGACAAGCAAACTGGCAGGATTAGACTCGTTTGGTAAGATCAAACATCATGCCAAGAATAGAGATAGAAGGCGAAAAGCAGTACGACACCTATGTGACGTCTACCGGCGCTAAAAGAATCAAGATCAAGTTTTTTCACGTGGTAAGTAAATCTAGATTACGGTAGCACAAGAATGTCACAAGATCAAACTATGAGTAACAAAAAAAAAAACTATCATATCAGAAATAGTGAAAGATAGAGAGCACTGAGGTAGGCACAGGTTCAAGTGGATTGATGACGTCAAAGACTTGTCTCGGCAAACATTCCATGGCATCAGAAAAAACTGGCACACACAGAAGACAGTAATGGAGAATGTTAAGAATAGCTCATTACGTTTGCGCGTTAAATATCCCCAAGATAGCTAAAGGGATCAGACACGCAGGGATTATACTGAGCGTGATAATAGCAAATAAATATGCATTTATTATTTGGGTGAAACACAACGGTGAGAAACAAGCATAAATGTGCAGTAGGAAATTAAGTACTCTAACAGCATGGGAAATATGGCGAAATGATGAAGTAGGCGGCTTAACGAGGATCGAACTCACAATCTTCGAACCGAACCTGCTCGTCGTATTTCCGAGCACTGTCCATCTTGTAATCAGATTTCATTTTTTTATTATTCTTAACTATATTTCGTTATATCATCTCGACATTCATGTACCGTGCAGAAACATGGACATTAGACAGAGAAACAACAACAACAAAAAAATCTAAGCCGTTGAAATCTGGATTTATAGAAACAAATGGAGAATTGGATAGAAAGAAAACGAATGTTGAAACCTTAAAACAGCTAAACATGATAAGAGAACTACTAAACACAATTTAAACACGACAAATGACAATTCTGGGGCATGTTAAAAGACAGAGCAGCCTACTAAAAGTAATCTTGGAAGAGAAAATGTAAGCTAAAAGTAGCAGAGGCAGACCAAGACTAACATGGACGAGTAACATCAAAATATGGACAAGTCAGCCTAAGAAAACCTGCAAGAGACAGAACGGAATAGCCCTCCATGGTAGTCAACCTTCGATGCGGTGATGGCACTCAACGATAATGACGACGATGATAACTAGTGCTAACATATGGAAGTTGAGAAACTGCATAAGTTCTAGAAAATAGACTTAGGGTCTTCTAGATCAAGTGTCTGGTAAACTGTAAAACATAAACTAGAGGGGCTTTACACAAAATGAAAATATTAGAGAAGAAACCAAACAACCACGAACAGGGGCAAAGTTATACAAGGAGATGATGCTGGATGTACTCGTACATCGGGCACAGAATAGGGGCAAAGTTATACAAGGAGATGATGCTGGATGTACTCGTACATCGGGCACAGAATAGGGGCAAAGTTATACAAGAAGATGATGCTGGATGTACTCGAACATCGGACACAGAATAGGGGCAAAGTTACAGAAGAAGATGATGCTGGATGTACTCGAACATCGGACACAGAATAGGGGCAAAGTTACACAAGAAGATGATGCTGGATGTACTCGTACATCGGGCACAGAATAGGGGCAAAGTTACAGAAGAAGATGATGCTGGATGTACTCGAACATCGGACACAGAATAGGGGCAAAGTTACACAAGAAGATGATGCTGGATGTACTCGAACATCGGACACAGAATAGGGGCAAAGTTACACACGAAGATGATGCTGGATGTACTCGTTCATGGGACACAGAATAGGGGCAAAGTTATACAAGAAGATGATGCTGGATGTACTCGAACATAAGACACAGAATAGGGGCAAAGTTATACAAGGAGATGATGCTGGATGTACTCGTACATCGGGCACAGAATAGGGGCAAAGTTATACCAGAAGATGATGCTGGATGTACTCGTACATCGGGCACAGAATAGGGGCAAAGTTATACAAGAAGATGATGCTGGATGTACTCGTTCATCGGACACAGAATAGGGGCAAAGTTATACAAGGAGATGATGCTGGATGTACTCATACATCGGGCACAGAATAGGGGTAAAGTTATACAAGAAGATGATGCTGGATGTACTCGTTCATCGGACACAGAATAGGGGCAAAGTTACACAAGAAGATGATGCTGGATGTACTCGTTCATCGGACACAGAATAGGGGCAAAGTTACACAAGAAGATGATGCTGGATGTACTCGTTCATCGGACACAGAATAGGGGCAAAGTTATACAAGAAGATTATTCTGGATGTACTCGTTCATCGGACACAGAATAGGGGCAAAGTTATACAAGAAGATGATGCTGGATGTATTCGAACATTGGACACAGAATAGGGGCAAAGTTATACAAGAAGATTATGCTGGATGTACTCGTTCATCGGACACAGAATAGGGGCAAAGTTATACAAGAAGATTATGCTAGATGTAGTCGTTCATCGGACACATAATAGGGGCAAAGTTATACAAGAAGATGATGCTGGATGTACTCGAACATCGGACACAGAATAGGGGCAAAGTTATACAAGAAGATTATGCTGGATGTACTCGTTCATCGGACGCAGAATAGGGGCAAAGTTATACAAGAAGATGATGCTGGATGTACTCGAACATCGGACACAGAATAGGGGCAAAGTTACACAAGAAGATGATGCTGGATGTACTCGAACATCGGACACAGAATAGGGGCAAAGTTACACAAGAAGATGATGCTGGATGTACTCGAACATCGGACACAGAAAAAAGAAGACTTCCACGTCAAGCCTTCGTAGAGACACAAGGTGGTAAAAGAAAACAAAAGAAACTCGATGTAGTACAATTAACAGAGAGGGCTCAACCATGGGTCTAAGAACAAAACAAGATCTAGCAGTGAATTGTCAGACATGGAAAGCTATGATCTTCAACACAATTTCCGGTCCTCGGTTCGAAGAGGAAATAACTCAGGTCAGAAACAATAATCAGCTTTAAGCGATTTCATTAACTGATAGGTTGTGAACTCAACTATTAACAACACACATCCAATTATAGGACTTCCGGTCAATATGGCGGATATGCGACAGGAACCGTTGAGGCACTGTCTGAAAAGTGTTTCTTGTTGCAGTTTCCTCATATTCCAAGTCCGGCTTGCTACTGGAGGTATAATATAGTGCTCTGTGCACACCGTGAGCTGTGCTTTTCTTCCGAATCGTGTTTCAATATTCAAATTGCTTACGATGAATGATGATATCGTATGACGAAGGACAGTTCATTTGCGTTCACTTTTGGTGCTGATACGCCTCATGTCTTTTGACATGTGCTGTGTTTCACATGATGGGGACTGCACTTGCCTTTATTTGTTTTGACATTCGATGAGATGTTCATTCGGATGATTCCACTGGCAAGGGCAGTTGAGCAATTATGGATTTTAATTCGTTTGCAGTGATACCGGGATCTTCGACTAACTATGACTATACCTATCCAATTATAGCGAAATCAGCCATATGGGATAAACGAACTAACAATGGCTTCTCGAGATTAGGCAAATCAATGTCTGCCTTTCATGACTTCCGTAGATTTAATTCTAAGCAAAAAAAATCAGTCTAGCTCAAGATTAGCTGTCGAGATTATTCCCAGCACGGCTGTTGATTGTTACCCAAAAGTGGCATTTCAGTTATTATCTTGGAAACTTTGCAGCAATTATGGATGGTGATTTCCTGAACCTATTACTACATTCCCCTCATTCTGAAATTGATGTTTTATGAAAGTGATTTCAATTGTTAACACAACTAACTAACAATAAAATATCAAGCTAAAGTCAATGTTTATGTATAAATGATATTTTAGCAGTTATATTCATAACAAATAAGATCTGAGTTTGCAAATCTGAGAGTTTCGGGAGGTGCAATTTTCAATGTTTAATCACAAACGATTTTAAAATTTAATGTACACTTTCTTCTAATTATTTTGAATGTATAATAGAAGAAATATATGTATTATATATTTCTGGAAAGACACACACGAGCACATGAACTAAAGTATCAATGAGAAACAACTGTGACCAAGAACTACTTCAGCTTTAGTGAAAGTTTCGCCATCTTCTAAATAAAACCTCCGTGTTGCCAATGACGTCAACTTGACACCCCAAATAAAACCTCCATTTTGCCAGTGACGTCAACTTGACCTTCCAAATAAAACCTCCATATTGCCAATGACGTCAACTTGACCTTCCAAATAAAACCTCCATATTGCCAATGACGTCAACTTGACCTTCCAAAAAAAACCTCCATATTGCCAATGACGTCAACTTGACACCCCAAATAAAACCTCCATATTGCCAATGACGTCAACATGACCTTCCAAATAAAACCTCCATTTTGCCAGTGACGTCAACTTGACCTTCCAAATAAAACCTCCATGTTGCCAGTGACATCAACTTGACACACCCCAAATAAAACCTCCATGTTGCCGGTGACGTCAACTTGACACACGCCAAATAAAACCTCCATGTTGCCGGTGGCGTCAACTTGACACCCCAAATAAAACCTCCATGTTGCCAGTGACGTCAACTTGACACACACCAAATAAAACCTCCATGTTGCCAGTGACGTTAACTTGACACCCCAAATAAAACCTCCATGTTGCCAGTGACGTCAACTTGACACCCCAAATAAAACCTCCATGTTGCCAGTGACGTCAACTTGACACACCCCAAAAAAAACCTCCATGTTGCCAGTGACGTCAACTTGACACTCCAAATAAAACATCCATGTTGCCAGTGACGTCAACTTGACACCCCAAATAAAACCTCCATGTTACCAGCGACGTCAACTTGACACACCCCAAATAAAACCTCCATGTTGCCAGTGACGTCAACTTGACACCCCAAATAAAACCTCCACGTTGCCAGTGACGTCAACTTGACACACCCCAAATAACACCTCCATGTTCCAGTGACGTCAACTTGACACCCCAAATAAAACCTCCATGTTGCCAGTGACGTCAACTTGACACACCCAAATAACACCTCCATGTTCCAGTGACGTCAACTTGACACCCCAAATAAAACCTCCATGTTGCCAGTGACGTCAACTTGACACCCCAAATAAAACCTCCATATTGCCAGTGACGTCAACTTGACACCCCAAATAAATAAAACATCCATGTTGCCAGTGACGTCAACTTGACACACCATAAAATAAAACCTCCATGTTGCCAGTGACGTCAACTTGACACCCCAAATAAAACCTCCATGTTGCCAGTGACGTCAACTTGACACCCCAAACAAAACCTCCATGTTGCCAGTGACGTCAACTTGACACACCCCAAATAACACCTACATGTTGCCAGTGACGTCAACTTGACACCCCAAATAAAACCTCCATGTTGCCAGTGACGTCAACTTGACACCCCAAATAAAACCTCCATGTTGCCAGTGACGTCAACTTGACACCCCAAATAAAACATCCATGTTGCCAGTGACGTCAACTTGACACACCATAAAATAAAACCTCCATGTTGCCAGTGACGTCAACTTGACACACCCCAAATAAAACCTGCATGTTGCCAGTGACGTCAACTTGACACCCCAAATAAAACCTCCATGTTGCCAGTGACGTCAACTTGACACCCCAAACAAAACCTCCATGTTGCCAGTGACGTCAACTTGACACCCCAAATAAAACCTCCATGTTGCCAGTGACGTCAACTTGACCATCTAAATAAAACCTCCATGTTGCCAGTGACGTCAACTTGACACACCCCAAATAAAACCTCCATGTTGCCAGTGACGTCAACTTGACACACCCCAATTAAAACCTCCATGTTGCCAGTGACGTCAACTTGACACACCATAAAATAAAACCTCCATGTTGCCAGTGACGTTAACTTGACACACCCCAAATAAAACCTGCATGTTGCCAGTGACGTCAACTTGACACCCCAAATAAAACCTCCATGTTGCCAGTGGCGTCAACTTGACACACCCCAAAAAAAACCTCCATGTTGCCAGTGACGTCAACTTGACACTCCAAATAAAACATCCATGTTGCCAGTGACGTCAACTTGACACCCCAAATAAAACCTCCATGTTACCAGCGACGTCAACTTGACACACCCCAAATAAAACCTCCATGTTGCCAGTGACGTCAACTTGACACCCCAATAAAACCTCCACGTTGCCAGTGACGTCAACTTGACACACCCCAAATAACACCTCCATGTTCCAGTGACGTCAACTTGACACCCCAAATAAAACCTCCATGTTGCCAGTGACGTCAACTTGACACACCCCAAATAACACCTCCATGTTCCAGTGACGTCAACTTGACACCCCAAATAAAACCTCCATGTTGCCAGTGACGTCAACTTGACACCCCAAATAAAACCTCCATATTGCCAGTGACGTCAACTTGACACCCCAAATAAATAAAACATCCATGTTGCCAGTGACGTCAACTTGACACACCATAAAATAAAACCTCCATGTTGCCAGTGACGTCAACTTGACACCCCAAATAAAACCTCCATGTTGCCAGTGACGTCAACTTGACACCCCAAACAAAACCTCCATGTTGCCAGTGACGTCAACTTGACACACCCCAAATAACACCTACATGTTGCCAGTGACGTCAACTTGACACCCCAAATAAAACCTCCATGTTGCCAGTGACGTCAACTTGACACCCCAAATAAAACCTCCATGTTGCCAGTGACGTCAACTTGACACCCCAAATAAAACATCCATGTTGCCAGTGACGTCAACTTGACACACCATAAAATAAAACCTCCATGTTGCCAGTGACGTCAACTTGACACACCCCAAATAAAACCTGCATGTTGCCAGTGACGTCAACTTGACACCCCAAATAAAACCTCCATGTTGCCAGTGACGTCAACTTGACACCCCAAACAAAACCTCCATGTTGCCAGTGACGTCAACTTGACACCCCAAATAAAACCTCCATGTTGCCAGTGACGTCAACTTGACCATCTAAATAAAACCTCCATGTTGCCAGTGACGTCAACTTGACACACCCCAAATAAAACCTCCATGTTGCCAGTGACGTCAACTTGACACACCCCAATTAAAACCTCCATGTTGCCAGTGACGTCAACTTGACACACCATAAAATAAAACCTCCATGTTGCCAGTGACGTTAACTTGACACACCCCAAATAAAACCTGCATGTTGCCAGTGACGTCAACTTGACACCCAAATAAAACCTCCATGTTGCCAGTGGCGTCAACTTGACACAGCCCAAATAAAACCTCCATGTTGCCAGTGACGTCAACTTGACACACCCCAAATAAAACCTCCATGTTGCCAGTGACGTCAACTTGACACCCCAAATAAAACCTCCATGTTGCCAGTGACGTCAACTTGACACCCCAAATAAAACCTCCATGTTGCCAGTGACGTCAACTTGACACTCCAAATAAAACCTCCATGTTGCCAGTGACGTCAACTTGACACCCCAAATAAAACCTCCATGTTGCCAGTGACGTCAACTTGACCATCCAAATAAAACCTCCATGTTGCCAGTGACGTCAACTTGACACACCCCAAATAAAACCCCATGTTGCCAGTGACGTCAACTTGACACACCCCAAATAAATCCTCCATGTTGCCAGTGACGTCAACTTGGCACCCCAAATAAAACCTCCATGTTGCCAGTGACGTCAACTTGACACCCCAAATAAAACCTTCATGTTGCCAGTGACGTCAACTTGACCATCCAAATAAAACTTCCATGTTGCCAGTGACGTCAACTTGACACCCCAAATAAAACCTCCATGTTGCCAGTGACGTCAACTTGACACCCCAAATAAAACCTCTATGTTGCCAGTGACGTCAACCCCAGAATATTTGCCACAACTTGTCGCCACTTTAATGACCTGTGATCTATTCACACTAAAAAAAAAAACATCTCGTTGTTTTGATCCATGATACAACAATAAACAAGGGTCTGCACAGTTTCGGTGTTTGTTTGATACGCTTTCTAGCACACAAAAAAAGGATACCACACGATAAAATACCTCTCAAATTATAACAGACTAACTAGGGCTATTCGATTTTCTTCTGACAAAATGCAACTCTAAAATTTCTTTACCAAAACATGCAATAGAAATACAACCGAACCACATAAAAACACACCCAGAGTGGTCACACTACATGGTCCCAGTGTTTCAGGGACCGACCTAACAGTCAGTAGTCTACACCATAATCATCATCATACAGTGCCGTCTTCGCATCGAATGCTGGCTACCATGGAGCGCTATTCCGCTCTGTCTCTTACTTTGAAGGTGCAGGTTGTCATAACCATCTTTTGATGTTACAATAGTCTACACAATGCGTAATATTTTGAGGAGTTACAACAAAGTACTTTCACCTGGCACAGCCCAAAGCAATTTTGGACAGGGTCTCCAGAAGTGTGGCCTACACTATTCATCTCTGTATCTACATCCTTTCGCCATAATTGTTTTTAATTTGGTCCACGATTTTCATCTTGTTTCCAGAGATGACCGTGCCTGCTGATTATCTCCTTTGAACATCTGGCCTCCTTGGTTAACTCCCCTGCCTGTTTGTTCATTTTGGCGTGTCTGTTCTGTTCAGCAGTTCTTCATTGTGGAGTTTGGGCCAAAAGATGAAGACAATTGATGGTCCGGCAGGTTGTTTGAACTAACGACAGTTTAGACATGTGATCTTCTGTCGTTCTACAGCACGGAGATTCACACAAACATAGTGAAAGTACATTATATGTGCCAGAACTTTATATATATATATATATATATATATACATATATATATATATATATATATATATATATATATATACA
Organism: Megaustenia siamemsis; assembly: GCA_032433765.1. Lineage (NCBI taxonomy): Eukaryota > Metazoa > Mollusca > Gastropoda > Stylommatophora > Ariophantidae > Megaustenia > Megaustenia siamemsis. The sequence continues at coordinate 73,477,088 of JAVIAB010000050.1, forward strand.
TATATATATATATATATATATATATATATATATATATATATATATATATAAGTAATAGAAAACTATATTTAGAGCTTCGCTTTAGGAAGCAATCTGATCATCAGTAGCAGACCCCGTGGAGCAATGTTTTGACCCTTTAGCTCCTTACAGGGGACGTGGGTCCGCCTAGGTCATAATGCCCAGGCGTCAACCTCCTGCTGCATATATCATTTAAGTAGGCAAAACCGACTTTTTCTCCCCTAAAGCTACAATGACCTTAACAGACCAATGATGGAGTGTATAGTCTTCTGGCTAGAGTGTAAGTCGGAGAAGTGGGCCCGTTGGAATACGATTGGTACAAGGCACGAAAGTGTCTTGGCAGATTTCAACTACTGTAGCCAAGCAAAATAGGCGATGAGAAAAGGTCATACTGTCTGTTAGATGAGCAACACACTCGACTGGACAGCCTAATTGATGATAATCTGATATAGCCTTTTTAGTGGCTAGATTCATATCAAACGAGCGTCCTCTTAGATTATTTAAAGTGTCGAGGCAGATACAATGCTCTAGTTCCTGCCATTCTGGCAGTCTCATGCCATTTTCGGTAATTTCCTAGTTTGATCAGATATAGTCTTTCAGTTTGGAAGAGTGATGTCCCCTAAAATATGTCTGCCAAAATACAGTGGTTCTACGCATTCTTGGCGTTGGGTCATTACGCTGGCATGTAATCATTTCAGAGTATCTGTTGATTGGGCGTTGGGTCCAGGGGTTAGGTTTAGCTTTAGTGTTAAATATTTATAAATATATTATAACGCGTGACAAAAACGACGCCACTCGGCCTAATTATGATCTTCTGATCGAAGGAATTGTGCGGTTGATTACCAATCGGCGTAATGACTCCAACGCCAAGAATGCGTAGAACCACTGTATTTTAGCAGACATATTTTAGGGACATCACTCTTCCAAACTGAAATACTATATCTGATCAAACTAGGAAATTACCCCATTTTCAACTGATGATGTAGATTTTCTAGGATGTTGTAACTTTTCTAGGATGTTGTAGCTTTTCTAGGATGTTGTAGCTTTTCTAGGATGTTGTAGCTTTTCTAGGATGGTATAGCTTTTCTAGGATGCTGTAGCTTTTCAAGGATGGTATAGCTTTTCTAGGATGCTGTAGCTTTTCTAGGATGTTGTAGCTTTTCTAGGATGTTGTAGCTTTTCTAGTATGTTGTAGCTTTTCTAGGATGTTGTAGATTTTCTAGGATGCTGTAGCTTTTCTAGGATGCTGTAGCTTTTCTAGGATGCTGTAGATTTTCTAGGATGCTGTAGCTTTTCTAGGATGCTGTAGCTTTTCTAGGATGCTGTAGCCTTTCTAGGATGTTGTAGCTTTTCTAGGATGCTGTAGCTTTTCTAGGATGCTGTAGCTTTTCTAGGATGCTGTAGCTTTTCTAGGATGTTGTAACATTCCTCGAATGTTGTCAGTCTACCTTACTCAGGGTCTACCAGTCTATAAAAAACATGGCACGAGAAGAATAATTTGATTCTTCTTCTTTCCGTCCTCGTTTGCCTTTCAGCGTTGATGGGAGATACCATTTGCTGTCTTTTGCTCTTCTGTTCTCCTCTGCTGCTGTTATGTTTCCTAGCGTTTCTAATATTCTGTCAATCTATCTTTTTCGTGGTCGGCCCTTGGGTCTGGTCTTATCGCAACGTTTATTGAAGGTACGTTGTGTTGTGTTTTGAACTTCTGCTTTCTCACGTAGCCAAACCATTTTATCTGTTGTTTCTTTATATATTTTATGGCGGGGGTTATCCCTAGCTCCCCCCCCCCCAGTTCTTCATTTCTGATCTTATCTCTCGGGCTAAGGTAAAGGTAAAGTTCGAAACTTGATTCGGCGTCTTAGCACGCGAGTTTTCACCCATATATGCTCGGCCGGAACATCCAGAAGTCTCCGAACACAAGCATCGTAACTCACGATGAGAGGCGGCATTCCTCACCTTCTAAGAGGTACCTGGTACCTATTTCTGCCAGCGGCTGGGTCGACCACTGGAGAATTCCCCCCCCCCCCCCCCCCCCAAGTACAACTCACACTGCTTGCAGCGGGACTCGAACACAGGTTGTTCGAACGCCGGTAGCCCAGTCGGGTGGTTCTCCCAACTAGGCTACCGGGGCTCGATCTCTCAGGCTGTTTTCTGTCATTCATCTAACACATTTCATCTCAGTAGATGGTATTTTTTCTTATTGTTCTTGCATCTAGGGTCCAGGACTGACATTGGTAGGACAATAGACTAGAATAATTTGATTAAAAGATATATATAAATAAAAATCTTTTTTTTCCCCTAAAAACACTAGAAACCATTGGCGTGCTTCCACTTAGCCATGTGTTGACAGGAACTGAGTATCTTCGGCTTTGGCACAAGAACAATAAAGTAGTATTTTGAAGGTAACCAACAATCAACCTTTGTGGCGCACGTTTACATATGTTACCCACATTCACGCATGCGCGTACACAGACTGGTACATACGTGCGTAAATGTCGAGAATGATGTAAATGTTGGCTGAGTGGAGAAGCACATAAATGTCATAGGATGAGTTAGATATTCAGTAAGGCATGTCTATCTATCTGGTGGCGAGTCAGGCTCCAGAATAGTATCAGGACACTTGCGTAAGGAATCTGTTTGTGGAGTCTGGGAAAGGTTAATCCAAGGGCTGCGTGGATGCGATAGTGTCGGCACGTTGAAGTTGGAATATCTCGCCGCCAGCTAACAGGTGTTCTTAGTTCTCGTCAGATGACGCATTGGCTGCTTTAAGACAGAGGTTGATAACATTTAATGGGACTGTAGCCAGAGACAGATGCGGCCTTTTATTGAATATACGTCAGAGCTTGTCAAAGTTGATCTGATTATACACAATTCAATTTAGTTGTGCCAATAGTTCTACCTGCCCTAGTCAACAAATAAATGTGCGATTAAATTCTTCGATAACATGGATCAGCAGGAAGAACTTTCATATTACCGAAAGGCAGCGGGTATATATATAAATAAGAGAGAGAGAGAGAGCGAGCGCGCGCGCGCGCGTGTGTGTGTGAATGTGCCTACAGCGCGTGTGCTTAAAGTGTGAGTGTGTGCAAATATGTGTATGTATGACTGTGGATATGTGAGTGCATGCGTGTGTTTTGAGGGGGGGGGGGGGAACAATATAATTTTAGCAAACAAACTAACTGTTTTATTTCTGAAGTCTCGATGACCTTAACGGATCAATAACGGAGTATACAGTTGTTATTAGGCGATGGAGAAGGGGGCCATGTTAAATACGATTGGTACAAGACATCAAAGAATCTTGATAGAAAACACTGACTGAAACCAAACAAAACACACAACGAGGAAAGAACATCAATTTGGTAGTTGAATGAGCAACAAATCCGACTCATTTACGATGGCATCTTCCACCAGTGTAGTATAGTTATACGTTTATAGGAGAGCGGGCGACAGAATCGATAATTTGTCGTTCTACAAGCCCCAAGAGAGCGCGGGTTTAAATCCCGAGAGTGTCTACAGTTTTTTGTTGTTTGTTTTTTTTAATATCGGGGATGAAATAAAAACCCAGACCTGAACACCTCGTAGCGAAGTGCGCTGGACATGCGGCCTTTATTCTCCAATCCTATAGATCCCCGACATATACATCGGCAGACCAGCATCAGTGGTTGGAGTATAACCCTCAATGACGTTCATTTGAATGCCCTTTGATTTCTAGAGAAACAAGTTACAATTATTCTTAAATTATCTGATTCCTTGATCACCAATAATAATGTTATACATACACGATCTGTTATCTATCTTGATATTTGTTCTACATTACTCCTGTTCTTTTATCACAGTTCTTTCCCCCGCTTTCCCCAATGTTGCATTCATCTACACACTGATGTCACAAACATAGCCATCATATCATGTGCCATTCTGGCGTAGGCGATCATGTCCTTCCACAATTCTCTGTCCACAGTGCATCGCATCAATTTTGTTGTTGGCGGTTTACTGTGCCACAACATCAAGCTATCTTTCTTTCCCTGTATTTTGCCAGTCGTAATCAAGTATTCCAACTTTCTAACGACGTGCCCGAAAAATGACGAGTGTTTCATTTTGATGTTTTCTTTCAGGAACTCTCTAATTGTGACAAGTACATAACCACGAGAAATACATTAAAATGATTCTTATATGTCCACGGCAAGCTTGCGTTGTAAAGCAATGTTTAATAAATATAACACATTTTTAATACATTTTTTTTTAAAATGGGAACTGAAGATCGCCTTACCAGTGCAAGCTTTTTTGTTGGGTCATGCGAACTATTTCAGGACGTCAATGCCAGACGGCGCTCAAACTACAGGAAACAATCAAGGAGAAGTATTCTCGTGGCATTTTTAAGTCTCGGGAGTACTGAAGACATTTCAGCATTTTTCCCCCAATGTTAGAACAATTCAACAATTTTAGGTCCCCAGTGTTAGAATAATGCAACAATTGTGTGTCCCAGTGTTAGAACAATGCAACAATTTTAGGTATCAAGTATTAGAATAATGCAACAATTGTAGCTCCCAGTGTTAGAATAATGCAACAATTTTAGGTCCCCTGTGTTAGAATATGGTTAGCGGGGTAGAGTTCTGCCTACCAAAGGAGGAGTAAGACGTCTCCTTTCCTCCGCTGGTCTTCGGGACACCCTTGGGCAAGGTGGAGCTCCCGTTTAGTCCCCCCCTATCAGGGTTATGTGAAGCCATTGGAGCAGGTGGTGGATGGTGTTGTGGGAACAGCCGACAAGTAGTGCCGGTTATGGTCCCCACACCACGATGGCAGGCAGAGGATCTCATGTATAGAGACAATGGCTGCAATCTCCGACTAGTACAGTCACTGCCAAGAAAGAAAGAAATGGCAAACTACCGTCTTATATTGCCTAGACTAATCATGAAAAAAGGCAGCTCCTAAAAAACATCAGAAAGAAACAATCAACATTTTTCGGGCACATCATAAGAAGAGAAAAGTTTGAATGCTTGGTTACAACTGGCAAAATAAAAGGAAAGAGAGATCGCGGACGACAAAGAGAGAAAATACTAGATAGCTTGGTGTCATGGCATGGAAAGCAGTCAACAGAAATGATACGATACACTGTAGATAGAAGATTGTGGAAGGACATGATCGCCTACGCCAACCGGTATGGTACATGATGATGATGAGTGTTAGAATAATGTAGCAATTTTAGGTCCCCATTGTTAGAACAATGCAACAATATTAGGTCCCCAGTGTTAGAATAATGTAGCAATTTTAGGTCCCCATTGTTAGAACAATGCAACAATATTAGGTCCCCAGTGTTAGAATAATGTAGCAATTTTAGGTCCCCATTGTTAGAACAATGCAACAATATTAGGTCCCCAGTGTTAGAATAATGTAGCAATTTTAGGTCCCCATTGTTAGAACAATGCAACAATTGTAGGTCCCCATTGTTAGAACAATGCAACAATTTTAGGTCCCCATTAATGGAACAATGCAACAATTTTAGGTCCCTAGTGTTAGAATAATGCAACAATTTTAGGTCCCCAGTGTTAGAATAATGCAACAATTTCAGGTCCCCAGTGCTAGAATAATGCAACAATTTTAGGTCCTCAGTGTTAGAATAATGCAACAATTTTAGGTCCCCAGTGTTAGAACAATGTAACAATTTTAGGTCCAAGTGTTAGAACAATGCAACAATTTTAGGTCCCAGTGTGAGAATAATGCAACAATTTTAGGTCCCCAGTGTTAGAATAATGCAGCAATTTTAGGTCCCAGTGTTAGAATAATGCAGCAATTTTAGGACCCCAGTGTTAGAACAATGCAACAATTTTAGGTCCCAGTGTTAGAATAATGCAACAATTGTAGGTCCCAGTGTTAGAATAATGCAACAATTTTAGGTCCCCAGTGTTAGAATAATGCAACAATTTTAGGTCCCCAGTGTTAGAATAATGCAACAATATTAGGTCCCCAGTGTTAGAACAATGCAACAATTTGAGGTCCCCAGTGTTAGAACAATGCAACAATTTTAGGTCCCCATTGTTAGAACAATGCAACAATTTTAGGTCCCCATTAATGGAACAATGCAACAATTTTAGGTCCCCAGTGTTAGAAAAATGCAACAAATTCAGGTCCCCAGTGCTAGAATAATGCAGCAATTTTAGGTCCCAGTGTTAGAATAATGCAGCAATTTTAGGACCCCAGTGTTAGAACAATGCAACAATTTTAGGTCCCAGTGTTAGAATAATGCAACAATTGTAGGTCCCAGCGTTAGAATAATGCAACAATTTTAGGTCCCCAGTGTTAGAATAATGCAACAATTTTAGGTCCCAGTGTTAGAATAATGCAACAATTTTAGGTCCCAGTGTTAGAATAATGCAGCAATTTTAGGACCCCAGTGTTAGAACAATGCAACAATTTTAGGTCCCAGTGTTAGAATAATGCAACAATTGTAGGTCGCAATGTTAGAATAATGCAACAATTTTAGGTCTCCAGTGTTAGAATAATGCAACAATTTTAGGTCCCCAGTGTTAGAATAATGCAACAATTTTAGGTCCCCAGTGTTAGAACAATGCAGCAATTTGAGGTCCCCAGTGTTAGAACAATGCAACAATTTGAGGTCCCCAGTGTTAGAACAATGCAACAATTTTAGGTCCCCAGTGTTAGAATAATGCAGCAATTTAGGTCTCCAGTGTTAGAATAATGCAACAATTTTAGGTCCCAGTGTTAGAATAATGCAACAATTTTAGGTCCCAGTGTTAGAATAATGCAGCAATTTTAGGTCCCAGTGTTAGAATACAGCAATTGTGTATATTTACATTCTGTATAATGTTCTGACTCGATGGTTATAGTCTGGCAGTAACAGAAATAATGACAAATCTTCTCTAATGTTTAATACATACATAGACTACATATCTAAGTTAGTCAACACATCGGAGAGGAGGTTCATGAGCTTCTATTTGCAGACATTAGGCACATATAATTGGAAAAGTAGAAGACATACAAGAATACTTAGATTTAACAGCACAGGCAACAAATACAACATTTAAATCAGCATCAACAAAACAGAAGTCATGAATTTCGTAAACAGAGACATGGAACATCAATATAGCGAAAGACGGCAGACAACTAAAACAAGTAGAGGAATTTAAATATCTAGGAAGGCTAGTGACAAACGATAATTCACAAACAGCAGAAATACTCAAGATGCAACAGCTTGTTAAATCATTGGATGGCTATCACCGCTATTGTCCAACAAGGAAATAACTCTAGAGGCAAAACGAGCACTCTACAATACAATCTTCATTTTAAAGTTGTTCTACCAATGCCATGACCTGGATCCTAGATGCAATGAGAAAAACAACCACTACCGACATGAAATGTGTTAGAAGAATGACAAGAAACAGCCTGAAAGATAAGATCGGAAATGTTTGAAATGAAGAACTGAGAAAAGAGATAAGAATAATTTCCGCCATAGAATACACAACGAAACATCAGATAAAATGGTTCGGTCACATGACAAGACAGAAATACCAAAACACAACACAGCGAGCTTTTAATAAACGTTGTGAGAACACCAGTATCAAGGTCCTACCAGGAGAAAATTGGATTGTCGGAATATTAGAAACACGAGGAAACATACCAGTAGGAGAGGCCAACAGGAAAGCAAAAGATCGCAGATCAAAAATCTCCCTTCGACGCTGAAAGACAAATAAGGAAGAAATGAAGAAGAATGGAAAATTAATACAATTTTAAGATATTGACATTTTGTAAATAGAAAGTTTAAAATACCAAATGTATAAAAAGTGAGACGACAAATTACCGCCAAAAACAAAACTAGAAATGAAATGAGAAGTTATAAAAGAGCTAGTGTCATATTTAGACATAACTGATAATCATGAACCATAATGGATGTTGAATAAACGGACATTAGAATGCATGCCCTAGAGACATGATGTTTTGAAAATGACGTAAGCTGTGAAATTGAAAGCAAGACACGATAGCACATGGGAACTTGAAAGAGTAAACTTATAATTAAACATTCAGATAGATAGATTTAAAATAAAACACAAACAAACAGAGATATATAAAGAGATAGAGAGAGAGAGAGAGAGAGAGAGAGAGAGAGAGACAGAGAGTGTACAATTTGGAGAATTATCTCTAATTATTTCTATATAAATCTAGTGATATATACACAATACATGCAACACAACTTTGTGATCTAGTGAAATATACAACACACCTTTGTGATCTAGTGAAATATACAACACACCTTTGTGATCTAGTGAAATATACAACAGACATACAACACACCTTTGTGATCTAGTGAAATATACAACACACCTTTGTGATCTAGTGAAATATACAACACACCTTTGTGATCTAGTGAAATATACAACAGACATACAACACACCTTTGTGATCTAGTGAAATATACAACACACCTTTGTGATCTAGTGAAATACACAACAGACATACAACACACCTTTGTGATCTAGTGAAATAAACAACAGACGTACAACACATCTTTGTGATCTAGTGAAATCTACAGTAACATGTGTAACATAACGTAGCTAAACTCGTAATCGGAGACGTATTGTATGCGTCTATGTACATTTTCTTTTTTTACAATTCCTCTTCAATGTGTTGAAAGCAAACAAAACGAATTTGTGAAGGCAACAAGGGGGGAGGGGGGGGGGGGGGGGGAATCATGTTTGGTTCAATTGAAACACGAGTCAATATCAATAACTGCTTTCTAAAAAACAAAAAAAACAAAAAAACACTCCAACAAAAAGAAAGTAGTCGATTAATCCGTGCTACAGTCTGGAGACTGCTGGAGACTGTCGCATTTTCCAGTCGGCAAAGATGGTCAAGCATTTTTAACTAATAGAAGGTTGAGGGTTAATCTATTAAATCTCTTATGTAATTTTGTTTGTAGATATGTAATGAACGTCTTCCGGTTAATCTCGCTCTGCCATAATGAAAAGATAACGCTGAAATATGGGACGTGTTTGATAAGCCAAGGTGAATTATTGAAACGCCTGTGAGAAGCAATGATGCAAAGGTCAGTAACTTGATAAACACGTTATAAACATTCGAATTGAAGCAGATCTCACGTGACGAGAAGGTAAAGTCGTCGGATTAGGTCACTCCTATTTTTGGCACGGGGAAAGAAAAATAGAGGGACCGTAGGGTTTCAATTTAGTTGTTCATTAGCCCAGGTGTATCCAACTGGCGGATGTTTGTGGAATGTGCGCTGGGCTGTTCACCCAGAGTAAACAGCAGTGGGGCGTCCAAACAATCTACTGTTGACAATTACAGCATAAAAGAGAGCCCTGAAAGTGTTACGTGGAGACAGCTCTGATGTAATGGCAGAGATCTGGCTGTGGTTGAAGTTAGTCGAAGGCCCCGGTATCACTGCAAACGAACGAAAATCCATAATTGCTCAACCGCCCGTGCCAGTGGAACCCTCAGAATTAAAATATCGCAATGAAGGATCCAAACAAAGGAAGGCAGCTCCGGTCCCCATCATAGCAGCTACAGCAAACGCCAAAAGACAAGGCGTAGCGGCACCGAAAGTGAACGCAGCTGAACTGTCCTTAGTCATACAATATCATCTTTCGTCGTAAGCAATCGGAATATCAAAACACGATCCGGATGAAAAACACAGCTTGTGGTGTGCACAGAGCACTAAATTCATTAGCTCCTACAGAGTATCAAGTGTTCCTGCCGCCTATCCACCTTATTGACCGGAAGCCGGCAGTGATCTGGACAATCGGACAACAAATACAATCTTTGGAAACTGAAGAAATACTTTTTAAAGTAGAATGTTGTAAATACTATCGACGACTAAAAAGATTAACGAAGACGCCATAAAGGAGGAGGTCAATGCAAATCAAATAAAGATTACAGACACCAGAAGGACGCTATCACCACATAATGAAGAGGGACAGCTGGGGCATATCATATATATGACAACTGGAAATAACTAGGGAAGAAAAAATATTGGAAAATAGAAAAGTTACTAGGCAGTTTCCGAGAATGGTTTGGCAGGAAGTAAACATCAACATTGATTAATAAATTGTTTATATAAACAGTTGTGGAAAGACATGATCGCCTTCGCCTGGCGATGATAACAAGTTCAAGCAGACACAAATAGGATCGCTCGTGTAGTACAGGCAACTCAATGACTCCAAAATTAAAAACCGTCAGGCTGAGTGTTATAAATAATTATCTGTCCGCTTCTTCAACTAGCAATCGTGAGTCTCACGACTAGACTAAGGGCAAACTAGTCTACATCATACAATCGTGAGTCTCACGACAAGTCTAAGGGCAAACTACATAAATCTACATCATACAATCGTGAGTCTCACGACTAGACTAAGGGCAAACTACATAAATCTACATCATACAATCGTGAGTCTCATGACAAGTCTAAGGGCAACCTACATAAGTCTACATCATACAATCGTGAGTCTCACGACTAGACTAAGGGCAAACTACATAAATCTACATCATACAATCGTGAGTCTCACGACAAGTCTAAGGGCAAACTACATAAGTCTACACTATACAATCGTGAGTCTTGACTAGTCTAAGGGCAAGCTACATAAGTCTACATCATACAATCGTGAGTCTCACGACTAGACTAAGGGCAAACTACATAAGTCTACATCATACAATCGTGAGTCTCACGCCAAGTCTAAGGGCAAACTACATAAGTCTACATCAAACAATCGTGAATCTCACGACAAGTCTAAGGGCAAACTACATAAGTATACACTATACAATCGTGAGTCTCATGACAAGTCTATGGGCAAGCTACATAAATCTACATCATACAATCGTGATTCTCACGACAAGTCTAAGGGCAAACTACATAGGTCTACACCACACAATAGTGAGTCTCATGACAAGTCTAAGGGCAAACTACATAAATCTACATCATACAATCGTGAGTCTCACGACAGGTCTAAGGGCAAACTACATAAGTCTACATCATACAATCGTGAAACAGCCTCAGGGCATGTCTACATATGTCAGCACCACACAGTTGTATGAAGTCCCTCTTAATGAATCACTGAATGTAATTTTAAGAATTAATAAACCGTAATGGCAAAAAAAGAGGATGTAGAAACAGAATATGTAACATAAATAGTAGGATTAAAGTTGCTCATGAAATCTGAGGACCTAACAATATCATGTTCCGGTAGATCTGAAACACCAATGCCATCGCCTGTTTCAGTGATACATTAACTGTGTTCGAGATATCACTGGAGACGAACATGAGATATTTAAGTGCCCCATAAACAAACAAGCGTAGCTAGAGCCCATCTCAGTATAGAAACTAACTCCGGCGATTTAATAATAGAAACTTAACGTTACATTCAAGAGAGTAAAGACAAAAATAGTTCTTTTGATCGAAGAAGTGCGGAGGTTGACACAATTGGGAGGGAGATAATTAAAAAAGAACTGGAAAGCTAGTCAGCTACCACGGTGGAGGATAGAGATATAAAGAGAACAGTCATAAAAGACAACAGAGACAGTAAAGTTGCCCATGGTAAAGGACTAAAGGTTGAACATATCTATATGATTTGTGCCATTAATATATGTGGGGAGGCTATTAATAATAGACTGAAAAACATCATCAAGGTGACCGGATATATGTTCAATGGGAACACGCAGAAACATGGGGTCTACTAAGGAAGTCAGGTAGCAATGAAGGCTTACCTGCTGCAACCGGGGGATTGAAGCTTTGCTGGGAAAGAAGACAGAAGGCTGACAGGTTCAGTTACAGTAAAACGAACCAAGTAGTTGCTGTTTCTGTGTTATCATTTGGGCAAGCTTTATAAAACGAGATCTGTAACTCGCACTCCGTTACAAAATAGGTCCTTACAACAAGCATCCGCAATTCCTTTATCTGCCACTTTAATGACAATGCTATCACGACGACAAGAAGCTGGAAGTGACGAGACTTAGCGAGGGTGAGGATGAAATGATGAATTCTACGTGGGCATATTTGGTTGGATCTCACGAGTTGTAATCTGTGTGTATAATATTCTAGAGCTAGAGCCTCCAGGGATGGAATCCAATCAGACTTCATGGTGGGAAAACGTGAGAATTCACCATCGTAGAGAAGAGAGGGTTGGGAGGAAGGGAGAAGTGGAGCTGGGGACATAATCAATGGTAAAAGTCACTACATCTGGAAGTATCTACCGGAACAGAATGTTATTAGGTTCTTAGATTTCTTTGGCAATTCCCATGCCTCTATTAAAATTGTATATCCTATTTCTACTTTGTCACATTTCCAGAAATCGATTTTCCCATGATCCGTCTCATCCGCCTTTATTCAATAATTTATGATAACCCCACTGATATTCATTCCTACCTCCTTTACACATCTCTTCACTCATTCTGGCTTAATTATGTCCCTTCCCGCAGCTTTCACAACTCCGCCTCAATGTGACCGAGATGGTGACTTCTTATGTCAAGTTCATATCATGTTAGATTTTTTTTCTCTATTCCATATTCTCTATATTCAATTATTCAATGTTATGCGCCTACTAACGAAGCTGATGATGAAGTTAAGGATGATTTTTATAACCAACTGCAACAACTTATAAACAAAATACCAAAACACGATCTTTTAATTGTAATGGGAGACTTCAACGCCAAAGTAGGACAAGATAACGCAGGAGTGGAACATGTGATGGGGAGAGAAGGCTGTAATACAACAAGTCAGAATGGAGAAAGATTAATACAATTATGTTTAATAGAAAATTTAGTTATAGGTGGGACATTATTTCCACACAAAAATATCCACAAAACAACATGGATATCTCCTGATGATAGAACATCAAATCAAATTGACCACCTATGTATTAAACAACAATTCAGATCATCATTAATAGATGTAAGAGCATACAGAGGTGTTGATGTTAATAGTGACCACAACCTGTGCATTGGGAAAATAAGATTAAAATTTAGAAACCAACAGAAGAGGTCAATTACACATAAAATTGATAGTCATAAACTGAAAGATGAAGCCATAAAGGAAAAGTTTAACATAGAGCTAAGTAATTGTTATTCAGCACTTGGTGAAATAGACTTAGATATCAATGAAATGTGGGACTCACAGAGCAAAATACTAATGACAGCAGCAGAAGCAAGTGCTGGACTGAAGAAAATGGAAAAACGAGCTTGGATCTCAGACACCACATGGAAATACATCAAAGAAAGAAGAGAAGCAAAGAGAGCCATGACTAATGTAAAGACAGATCTTGGAAAGGTTCTGGCAAAAGCAACATACAAAGAATTAGACAACAAAGTGAAAAGTTCGGCAAGAAGAGATACAAGAGCTTATATAGACAACTTGGCAGAGAAAGCAGAGACAGCTGCAATTACAGGAGACAGCAGAACTCTTTATACTGTACAAAAGATGCTGACAAACACCTATACATCCAGTGGAACACCAATTCTAGACAAATCTGGATTAATGCTAACAACAAGCGCAGACATAAAAGCTCGTTGGGCGGAACACTTCAAAGAAATTCTTAACCGTCCACTACCTCACAGTTTAATAGATTTTGAAGCTGAAACACCAGCAGCAGAATTAGATGTAAATTTAGATGACTTCACCTTGAGTGAAATAGAAACCACCTTAAAGCTAATGACCAATAACAAGGCTGCTGGAGAGGATAAGTTAACAGCTGAGATCCTCAAGGCAATTGATAGCCATAATTTAATACATCTCCAAAGAATGTTCAACATCATTTGGAAAACAGAGAAGACGCCTCATAAATGGAAAAAAGGAATCATTGTTAAGATCCCAAAAAAGGGCAATCTTAGAGATTGTAACAACTGGAGAGGCGTGACACTTTTGTCAGTTGCCTCAAAGTTATTCTGTAAAATCATCCTAAATAGAATAAAGGATTCAATGGATACAGTGATGCGTGAAGAACAGGCTGGGTTTAGAAAAGGGAGAAGCTGTCTTGACCACATTTTCACTCTACGACTTATATTGGAGGAACACATTGAAAAGCAAAAACCTTTGTACTTAACTTCATCGACTTCAAAAAAGCATTTGATAGTATTCATAGAGATTCTTTGTGGAAAATTCTGAAGCAATATGGCTTACCATCAAAAATCATAAATATTATCAAAGACATGTATGATGGTTACACATGTGCAGTTCGAACAGAGGAAGGACTGAGCGAATGTTTCCCAATAGAAACTGGGGTTAAACAAGGATGTATTTTATCGCCCTTGTTATTTGGAATTGTTATGGACTTCATAATGAAGAAATGCTGCACTGGTAATAAAGGCATCGAATGGATACAAGGAGACCATTTGGAGGACCTCGACTTTGCTGATGACATAGTTCTCATCAGCAGTCAGATAAAAACGATGCAGGAAAACACAAATGAACTATCATCAATAGCCAGCAAAATTGGGCTTGAGGTCAATCATGAAAAGACTAAAGTCATGAAAAGTTTAATTCCAACAAGTGACAAAATATACATGGAAAACAAACCAGTAGAAGAGATCGATCACTTTATCTATCTTGGAAGTCACATTGATCGAGAAGGGGATACGAGCAAAGAAATTAGAATCAGACTGGCTAAAGCAGCAATGTCTTTCAGAAGCCTTGAAAAGTTGTGGAAATCAAAACTCATTAGCACAAACACAAAACTTAGGCTATTCAAATCAAATGTACTATCAACCCTTACGTATGCGTGTGAAAGCTGGAAAACAACAAGAGATATAGAAACAAAGTTGAACGCATTCGAAAATAAATGTCTAAGGAAAATACTTGGTATAGAATGGAACGAATTCAAAACAAACGAGGAAATTAGAGAAATCGCCAATCAACCACTAATATCTTCAGTAATAAAGAAAAGACGATGGTCATACGTTGGACATGTGATGAGAAGAGATAATAATCGAATAGCAAAGCAAGCCCTCATATGGGAAACAACAGGTAAAAGAAAAAGAGGAAGACCAGGGAGACACTGAGAAGAACATTGATGAGAGAGGCAAGAGCAGCAGGAATCGGCTCCCTCAATGAGATAGAACTGCTTGCACAGAACAGAGACAGATGGCGAGATTTGATAAAATATCTTTAAAAGAAAACTGCTAGAACAAAAATTCATATAGGAGAAGGTGTATCTTGGTCTACGCCCTATGGGCGGTTACGGCTCGAAAGGTCAATAGATAGATAGATAGATTCCATATGCGAACGAGACCTTTCTAATTCTCATGGAGACGCTCTCATCCTCTAGTGCCACTTTGTTCTAACAGTACTCTTTCCGTTCTCACCCATCACCCGCACAACTTGGCAGCACTCGTGATACACTACTTATCCATGTGCCACTCTGACGCTATCGCACGCCTTCTCTGACTAGATCCGCCTTTAGTTGAGTTTATGGTTGATAGAAACCTTCGAGACGACCTGGTTCGTAGTTGTCTACACAGCTCTATCCGTCACCACCAGCCCTCAAGTTTGGAGAACATGCCCGTGTGCGACTGATTTAGACTGCACTGACATGGCGCCTTTGCTAATTTCAATTTCTATATTAGGGGTTCATTTGCGTGTCACGTAACATTACACATGTTATCACCTGGCAAGGCCACCATAACACCTACAGTGGTGAAACGGGTAGTGGTATAGGTCTCACCTTCATGAGCATCCCCGAGGCGTATTAATCTTTTTCATGTCAATTTTAATTCTTCTGACTATTCTAGAGACGACGACATCCATGTTACTGGTATGATTTCACGGTTTCGGATGAACACAATCGATTAGCTTTGGAGAACGGCATTAGAGCCTAATTTGGTTATTTAAACCCACATGAGTTTAAGTCTTTTTTTACTCGTTCACTTAATTATGCTTCATGTTCCTTTCTTTATAGTTTTCTACGTTTCATGAACCTTATATAACTAATTTTAGAACCGCCTTATGTTGTCATCTATTGCCAGATGTTGAGTGTATTTAGATGATGGCGTTAGATGCAATGACTGACAGTTTGAATCTCTTATAAACTTTATTTTTTTAGACTTTTGTTCTGTTATGTTTGCTTGCGTCCCGAATGAAGTCCTATTGGATTGAACGATATTTCCATATTTATGTCTTCTTGTTCGTAAAGCTGAAGCACCCTAGTTATTGTCTTTTATAGTATACTAAAACATATAACTGGTTACTTTATATTTTAATAGAAAACACAATTTGGAAACCTATTAAATAGAAAACCCTTCCCAATTAAGACAAATTGAAAGGTCTAGTTAATGCTGTCTTAGACTCCTTTATCATCTTCATCGAGTGCCGTCTCCACAACGAAGGTTAGCTACAATGGAGCGCCATTCTGCTCTGTCTCTTGCTTTGATGGTGCAGGTTGTCATAGACTGATTTGTCCATCTTTTGATGTTTCTCGTCCTTGTTAGTCTTGGTCTGCCTTTGCCTCTTTTACCTTGTATTTTTCCCTCCAGGATTACTTTTAGTAGGATGTTGTGTCTTTTAAAATGGCCCAAAAATCGCATTTGTCTTGTTTGAATTGTGCTTAGTAGTTCTCTTTTCATTTTTAGTTGTTTTAAGACTAAATCGTTTGTATTCTTTTCCTTCCAACCAATTCTACATAATCTTCTTTATATCCACATTTCAAAGGCTTCAATTCTCTGTTCTGTTTTCTTGTCTAATGTCCATGTTTCTTTATACTCCTTTATAAAGTTCCTAATTGTTAGTGATTATATAACAGATGTTCAGTCAGAAGTCATATACACAGATTCACAATTGCAGTCATCATACGTTCAGTCTTTACTTACATGAAGGGGGAGATAACTGCAAGTAAAATGTTGGGCCACTATGACAGTGGATTCGTCTGCATAACAGTAGCTGCTCTTTCTGCCTTTGAGCTTTTGATACTCATTAATTTACTATAGCGAAACATATCGCTCTCCCACTTGATGGAAATAGACCCACATACATATACAGTAATAATAATTTGTTCTCTATATCAGTGGCTCCAAAACTGGACTGAGGCTTCCATGGGCGCTGCCAAACTTTGGCAGAAGGACGCCGCGACAAGCATATTGTCGTTTGTCTAATCAGTGGTTAGAAATAAAACAATTGCAACATCCACATAAGCTTCTACTTTTAGTAAATAAACACGTTTCTACAAGACAATGCTAATTCTGTCGTCATTTAATTATCCTATATATTCCATCATGGAGTCCAGTAAATTAATATTAATGAATACCAAGTGAATACGCGCGCAAGCTTTTTCACACTCCCCGTAGTGTTTTCTATTTGTTTGTTTCTTTGCTTGCTTGCTACATTCTGCCAGCCAAATCAACTTTCTTGACTTCGGCCGATTATTTTGGAAGTAACAACAAATACATTTATTTTAAAAAAAGACAGTATGTTATTTTCTGTGTTTGTGAGATGATTGTGTGTTTGTGAGATGATTGTGTGTTTTGAATGACATTTGTAAACATAAGCACGTTGTAAGTTTTTTTTCCATCTATATTAAATCACGTGCTCATCTTTATTGTTCCTGAACTTCATTTCTGTACATAAAGTGTAACATACAAACACAAGAATCAGAGTTTATCGACTTATACGATTTAACTTTCATAAGGGCGTCGCCGGTAGTTGATCAGTTGGGTAACGGGGTTACAGGTGTCAACAGTTTTGGAACCACTGTTCTATAAACTTCAGCTTTGCCACAGCTCCGCATAGAAACCTCTTATCTCCCTTCTCCCTTAGATTTTCTGGGACCCATACAACCATTTAATTAGCCACCTTTTTTTAAACACCACATTCCGTTACCAAGTGACATCCTAACTGACCTTCCATTTCCAATTCGATGATTATAGTAAACGTGTTCACTTTACATGAACTTTTCAAGATTTGTATTCAATATTGATTTTGTTTGTCTTTCGTTGAAGACACTTGGGTAGAAACATTAGTTACACATTCAAGACACATATCTCTAAAGCTGCAAAAAACAATTTCTACTTTTGTTCGCGTATCCCATATTTTAATGACCACCCGAAAAACATCATCTCTAGGCTGGATAATCTAAACTGGGTTCTCATTTTGATCGCATAGACTTTGTCTCATATTGGGAACTCGTTTAAGTGGCGTCGAGAACGAAAGCTGCTGCTGTAGTTGTTACCCATCTGTAAATTCAAAGATGGCTGAGGAGGTTAATACGAGTTCTGGAGTGTCTGCTACAGTGAGAGCATAAACATGAAGAGGACGAAGATGCATTAGTGTTTGACTTGCGAAGTAACAGTTCCAGGACGGCTTCATTCATTAGCCTCTGTCCTCATATATTGTTGAACCCATTAAAAAATCTTGTTGCGCCAAAGCTCACGTTATATGGTATATAATGATCACATAACGGTGACATGACAAAAAATTAAAACGCTTGCTACAAGATCAATAATGATCACATAACAGTGACATGACAAATGATGAAAACGCTTGCTACAAGATCAATAATGATCAATGATCACATAACAGTGACATAACAAATGATGAAAGTGTTTGCTATAAGATCCATAATAATCAAATAACAGCGACATAAATAATGATGAAAACGCTTGCTATAAGATGCATAATGATCACATAACAGCGACATAACAAATGATGAAAGTGTTTGCTACAAGATCCATAATGATCACATAACAGCGACATAACAAATGATGAAAGTGTTTGCTACAAGATCCATAATGATCACATAACAGTGACATAACAAATGATGAAAGTGTTTGCTACAAGATCCATAATGATCACATAACAGCGACGTAACAAATGATGAAAGCGCTTGCTATAAGATCCATAATGATCACATAACAGCGACATAACAAATGATGAAAGCGCTTGCTATAAGATCCATAATGATCACATAACAGCGACGTAACAAATGATGAAAGCGCTTGCTATAAGATCCATAATGATCACATAACAGCGACGTAACAAATGATGAAAGCGCTTGCTATAAGATCCATAATGATCACATAACAGCGACGTAACAAATGATGAAAGCGCTTGCTATAAGATCCATAATGATCACATAACAGTGACATAACAAATGATGAAAGTGTTTGCTATAAGATCCATAATAATCACATAACAGTGACATAACAATTGGCTAATAACTGGTTAAACTGTCATAGCGAGAATTAATATTTTAAACTTAACTGATAAGTGTTACTAAGTGGACAAACATTAATGATGACATATCACGTGATATTTGTTACTATAAATCTAGAAAGGAAAAAAAAATAATATACTAATAATGGTTAAAAGTGACAAGCCACTCACACTGAAATAATGTTAAGATCATTTTGAAATTAATTAATTGTCTGGTTACAAATGATAAAATATGAAGTCAGAGTTCAAGCATTAGTTATATATTACTAAATCAAATAATGTCATTTCTGACGGTAAAAAAAAAAGTAAAGTACCCCCGTCACGCCAAGTGGCGTATAGGGAATAATGTGTTAGTGACCATAAATTTTACAGACCCTCGGCACATGATTTTTGGGGTAATGTGGTCGGTAATACGCCCGTGCCGCTTTACTTTCCAGAAAAAAAATCCGGTACCCATTAAACATTTCTGACAGTATTCATTTTAAGTCTGGCCTTCCGGTCCAGGTCTTGGCTATAACTCGGTTCTCGGTCTATCTTAAGTTGACCACCACTGTACTATGCAAATACTTTTTAAAGATGTTTTTTTTTTAATTACAAGCAAAAAATATAAGACGCTCCGCAGTTCGTTCCTGTGGTGAGATACTATCGAGATGTTTGTTCACTTTCAGATTACAATGCCAATGAACCAGAAAAAAAACAATGCAATGATGAAACATAAACAGAAGCAGAGAAGCATAGAATTAGATGCAGTAACTAAAGTTGTTGTTAGGATCATCTTCACTGCATATTAGACCAGTCCATAGGTGTTTCGATTATCTCCCTCTAGAGTCTCAAAAAAGTCCAGGAGAAACTGATCCACGAACACGAACTCCGTAGCACTGCCTGTGATCCACGGTGTGGGTAAGTTTCTGCCGACAATTGTGCCAGGGCAGCGGCTGTAGATTTCTGCCGACAATTGTGCCCGGACAGCGGCTGTAGATTTCTGCCGACAATTGTGCCAGGGCAGCGGCTGTAGGTTTCTGCCGACAATTGTGCCAGGGCAGCGGCTGTAGGTTTCTGCCGACAATTGTGCCCGGACAGCGGCTGTAGGTTTCTGCCGACAATTGTGCCAGGGCAGCGGCTGTAGATTTCTGCCGACAATTGTGCCAGGGCAGCGGCTGTAGATTTCTGCCGACAATTGTGCCCGGACAGCGGCTGTAGATTTCTGCCGACAATTGTGCCAAGGCAGCGGCTGTAGGTTTCTGCCGACAATTGTGCCAGGGCAGCGGCTGTAGGTTTCTGCCGACAATTGTGCCCGGACAGCGGCTGTAGGTTTCTGCCGACAATTGTGCCAGGGCAGCGGCTGTAGATTTCTGCCGACAATTGTGCCAGGGCAGCGGCTGTAGATTTCTGCCGACAATTGTGCCCGGACAGCGGCTGTAGGTTTCTGCCGACAATTGTGCCCGGACAGCGGCTGTAGGTTTCTGCCGACAATTGTGCCCGGACAGCGGCTGTAAGTTTCTGCCGACAATTGTGCCCGGACAGCGGCTGTAGTTTTCCTGCCGACAATTGTGCCCGGACAGCGGCTGTAGGTTTCTGCCGACAATTGTGCCCGGACAGCGGCTGTAGGTTTCTGCCGACAATTGTGCCCGGACAGCGGCTGTAGGTTTCTGCCGACAATTGTGCCGGACAGCGGCTGTAGGTTTCTGCCGACAATTGTGCCAGGGCAGCGGCTGTAGGTTTCTGCCGACAATTGTGCCCGGACAGCGGCTGTAGGTTCTGCCGACAATTGTCCCCGGACAGCGGCTGTAGGTTTCTGCCGACAATTGTGCCCGGACAGCGGCTGTAGGTTTCTGCCGACAATTGTGCCCGGACAGCGGCTGTAAGTTTCTGCCGACAATTGTGCCCGGACAGCGGCTGTAGTTTCCTGCCGACAATTGTGCCCGACAGCGGCTGTAGGTTTCTGCCGACAATTGTGCCCGGACAGCGGCTGTAGTTTCCTGCCAAACATTGTGCCCGGACAGCGGCTGTAAGTTTCTGCCGACAATTGTGCCCGGACAGCGGCTGTAGATTTCTGCCGACAATTGTGCCCGGACAGCGGCTGTAGATTTCTGCCGACAATTGTGCCCGGACAGCGGCTACATTTATGGTCTACTCTTTTCCACTTTAACTGCCAAGGGTTCTTTACCTTGCGCAAGTGCACACATGATCTCTTATAATTATTAGATGAGCACGATTTACACAAGATTTACGCGCGTAAGCAATTCGCTATCTGTTATTAACAGCAGTGCACCTATGGGTTTGCCATGAGTACACTTACTATTCAGACGTGTTGACTAGGGAACCAGCACT
The DNA here is from genome assembly GCA_032433765.1 of Megaustenia siamemsis. Lineage (NCBI taxonomy): Eukaryota > Metazoa > Mollusca > Gastropoda > Stylommatophora > Ariophantidae > Megaustenia > Megaustenia siamemsis. The sequence continues at coordinate 73,498,584 of JAVIAB010000050.1, forward strand.
ATGCACATCAACATAAAAGGACAGTTATAGATGTGTCCAAAAAAAAGAAACTAAAAAATATCAACCTGGAATGGAATGGCCTATAAAGGGAGAGCTGTTAATGGGGACAGGTACAAATGTTTTGATGGCGTTGGGGAATCGAGAGGTTTACGTCAATGTTGTACGATAATACAATTTGTTGTTTTCTTTAGCGGAAAGACAATGAGAATGTAATAATCACAAAGGTAAATAAATGTGGGTTGGTTATTTGTTGTTCTCTCTCTCTCTCTCTCTCTCTCTCTCTCTCTCTCTCTCTCTCTCTCATCTAGATCTATCTTTGACTGCTTGTTCTTTCTTGATATAACTGACCGCTGGCACTCCTTGAATCCCGACCTATTTTTCTCTCTCTCTCGATTTGTCACTAGCTGCTTGCTCTCTTTAACTCTCGATTTGTCTTTAGCTCATTGCTCTCTTTAACTCTCAATTTGTCTTTAGCTGCTTGCTCTCTTTAACTCACGATTTGTCTTTAGCAGCTTGCTTAATTTAACTCTCGATTTATCTCTAGTTGCTTGCCCTACTTATCTCTCCCCCTCTCTCGATCTGTCTTTGGATACTTGTTCTTTTTGTCTCTCGGCTTATGTTACAATAAGTATTCTCCTAAAACATTTCATTGCAGCAGTCATGATCGTTATTATGTTGACAACGATGATGTCTGAGAACGAAAGTAACACAATGTTGGCAATGAAGATGTCTGAGAACGAAAGTAACACAATGTTGGCAATGAAGATGTCTGAGAACGATAGTAACACAATGTTGGCAATGAAGATGTCTGAGAACGATAGTAACACAATGTTGGCAATGAAGATGTCTGAGAACGATAGTAACACAATGTTGGCAATGAAGATGTCTGAGAACGATAGTAACACAATGTTGGCAATGAAGATGTCTGAGAACGATAGTAACACAATGTTGACAACGATAATGTCTGAGAACGATAGTAACACAATGCTGGCAAGAAGGACGTATTATAAAGATGCCTTTTTTTCAGTGTCTGTGTGATGCTTGGTGATAACAAAAGATCAACTTACAGACCATGAATAAAATCACAAAAAACATCACATTTTATCTTGCGTAAAGCTGTCATAAGAAAATCAACAAAACCGATTTGAAGGAATGCTTTACGACAGTTTTAAGTAAGAATACTTGAAACAATCTACCTAGTGGTCTGTAAAATGTAACTGTAAATCTGTCTCGGTCTCTCCCACTCTCTGTCTCTTGTGTGATCACTGTCAGCAATTTGCCTAGCGGACTTATATCGTAGGCTCGAGTCTGAATTAATTAACCCAATTCTCACTGAAATGAATGACGCACCAGAATGGTATACACTCCCGGAATGTGCTCATGAGAGGCTTCCACTGTATTAGTTACAAACATATTATTTTTTAATAACAACAACACAAACTGCAACATCTTTCTGCCCAATTCACATGTTACTCCTACATCCGAACCCTATTTGACCGACCCACATCATTTTCCCCTCAAATTTGTAAACTGGCCACAAAGCACAAAGAAAATTTTTAAAATTTCCCTCCGTAAAAAACACCTCCCCGTTGCCCCCTTTAACAAAAATCATACGAAAGAATCTTCTTTACTTTTTTAACCCCATCATTTACTCTCTCCCTTCATTATTCCCTCTTCCTGAACACATTACACAGCGAAATTGATCATTAACGTCTAGTTATTACCACAATAATAAAAAGCAGCCATTATGAAAAAGCCCTTATTTCCTCATTGTTGCATTCAACCATACGTTCGCAACCTCTAACACCCTGCCATAATGGGAATGGGAATTGCCGTACAATATACAGGCCTGTGGCTAATGCACGTCATGGACAGTCAGACACGCAAATCCACACTAGATAATCTAAAAGTGATGACAGCGGTCAGATAGAGGGACACATGTAGCAGCTGAAGACGGATTCACTACACACACAAAATGACCGTGGCAATGGCTGGAAGAAAACAGATGCCAGACTGACCTCTGGCCAAATTGTGGTTCGAGCTTTAATGAGAAGAGTCGAATGCTGGATTTTGCGAGCCTGCTAAGCAAAACAAAACAAATGATACAGAACTGGGAAAACACTCACTAGACAGATCAATTATGGAAATGAGCCAGGGAAAAACTAACAAATCTCGTCCACTCAAAAGAATCGTGCAGACAGGAAAATAGGAGCGTTTGGGTCCATTAGAATGGATGATATTGGGGGAGGGAAATAGGACCGAATAGAAGGTGACCATTATAGAAGCCATTAAAATAATGGGAACTGCAGTAATAGCCTTTATATTGACAGTCATCTGAGAGGATTCAGTCACAAATGAGTCCTGTTTGAGAGTATATGGGCCGGCGCTAACAACATTGCTAGGGTAATCATCTCCGAGTTTCCGCCACGTCCCGCTGCTAAGCCGAACTTAGAGCCACTCTCTCCCATCTTTCAAGGAATTAATAATTGTTGAAGACATTAGCTGAGCCACCCTTTATACATAAGTAAAATCTGTATACAAAAGACACATTAGCTGTATAAGTCGTCATGATATGTCAAGCTACTCAATATATTTGAAAGCAATGTTCAATTAATTGGGCTGCAGTTCTAAGGATTACAGGAACAGACGAGAAAATGAGAGCGGACGGGAAAATGAGAGTAGACGGGAAAATGAGAGTAGACGGGCAAATAACAGTAGACGGGCAAATAACAGTAGACGGGAAAATGACAGTAGACGGGAAAATGGGAGTAGAATGGAAAATGGGAGTAGAATGGAAAATGAGAGTAGAGGGGAAAATGAAAGAAGACATGAAAATGAGAGAAGACGGGAAATAACAGTAGACGGGAAAATGACAGTAGACGGGAAAATGGGAGTAGAATGGAAAATGGGAGTAGAATGGAAAATGAGAGTAGAGGGGAAAATGAAAGCAGACATGAAAATGAAAGACGGGAAAATGAGAGTAGACTGGAAAATGATAGTAGACAGGAAAATGATAGTAGACGGGAAAATGAGAGTAGGTAGAAATGTAAGAAAAATGAAAGGTGAATATTGACAGATGAAAAAAATATGGGGGGGGGGGGAGAGAAAGAATGCAAACGGAAGAAAAATATAAGAACAAAATAGAGAAGATGGAAGAATGAGATCAAGCGGGAGAAGTAAAGTAGAGGAAATACAGCAGGCAAGAGACGTGACTGGATAGAAGATTAGCGGGAAGGTCGACAAGAGTGAATGAAAGGAGGAGGTAGATAATGGGCAGCTGTGACTGCTTAATTAATAGTTAAAATAATGAAGAATATAGAGCAATGTGGGGAAGGAAAAGTAGGCAGGATAGGAACTGAATCTGGTCAAAGATGGATTAGAAAAATAAAACAAACAAGCAAGGTAGATAGACAAAAAATGAGGGAAAGTGTGTGGAATGGGGTTTTAACATCATCAAAGAAAAGTCCGGAGAAAAAGTGAGTGAGAAGGAAGGATTAAGCTAATCAAAATATGTTGCTTCATTATGGAATGTAACCTTGCAAATAAAATGCAAAAGAAGAAAAAAATCTTCGACATGCAAGTCCAGGTTACGTGAAATACCAGGCAAAAAGCCAGAAAATGGCAAGTGCTTAACAGCTTCTGGCAGCCCCGTGCCAAGGTATCACTACGCACACGGATGTAGCTACGGTAAAAGTCCGGGTAAGCTATTTCATTCATGGCTTGAGGTGAAAATAAACCAGGATGACGTGCTCCAATCTAACGCTACATGCAGACAAAATGTGTGTTTTAAGAGGTTCCCACCGTGGGAGGTGTGTGTTGTAAGTGTGAGAGGTTCCCAGTGTTGGAAGTGTGTGTTGTAAATGTGAGAGGTTCCAATCGTGGGAGGTGTGTGTTGTGAGTGTGAGAGGTTCCCAGTGTTGGAAGTGTGTGTTGTAAATGTGAGAGGTTCCCAGCGTGGGACGTGTGTGTTGTGAGTGTGAGAGGTTCCCAGTGTTGGAAGTGTGTGTTGTAAATGTGAGAGGTTCCCAGCGTGGGACGTGTGTGTTGTAAGTGTGAGAGGTTCCCAGTGTTGGACGTGTGTGTTGTAAGTGTGAGAGGTTCCCAGTGTTGGACGTGTGTGTTGTAAGTGTGAGAGGTTCCCAGTGTTGGACGTGTGTGTTTAAGTGTGAGAGGTTCCCAGTGTTGGACGTGTGTGTTGTAAGTGTGAGAGGTTCCCAGTGTTGGAAGTGTGTGTTGTAAGTGTGAGAGGTTCCCAGCGTGGACGTGTGTGCTGTAAGTGTGAGAGGTTCCCAGTGTGGAACGTGTGTGCTGTAAGTGTGAGAGGTTCCCAGCGTGGAACGTGTGTGCTGTAAGTGTGAGAGGTTCCCAGTGTGGAACGTGTGTGCTGTAAGTGTGAGAGGTTCCCAGTGTGTGGAACGTGTGTGCTGCAAGTGTGAGATGTTCCCAGCGTGGAACGTGTGTGCTGTAAGTGTGAGAGGTTCACAGTGTGAAACGTGTGTTTTGTAAGTGTGAGAGGTTCCCAGTGTGGGACGTGTGAACCTTAAGTGTAAGAGGTTCCCAGTGTGTGACGTGTGTGTTGTATGTGTGAGAGGTTTTCAACGTGGGACGTGTGTGCTGTAAATATGAGAGGTTCCTGGCGTATGACACGTGTGCTGTAAGTCTGATGGGTTGCCAGGGTGGGATATGTGTGATGTAAGTCTGATAGGTTGCCAGGGTGGGATATGTGTGTTGTAAGTCTGATGGGTTGCCAGGGTGGGATATATGTGTTGTTAGTCTAAGAGGCTGGCAGCTTGGGAAGCCTACCTTCGCTGATACTAACCAAGTCATGACAGACATGTTCCTCTGAGAGCGGGAGCTTATGGGCGAAATACGAAAATGTGAAAGTCTACGCTAATGGGGAGAGAATCAACAATGTGATGAATAGGCTTTAATTACGGAGATTGAGTCTATATGTACATGTCGAGAATAGCAGTTGGTTACTTTCCGTAACAAGAGAGAAATTGTTTAGTGCCATCGTGAGGAACTCGTCAGAGGTTAGTTGCATCTTCTTCTAACTGGTATCTGGAACCAGCAACTTGTCTCCGATTTAATTCACTTACTTTCATATCAGCATTTACTGCCTGTCTCCAGCTTGGCATGAGTTTGGCGAGCTCCTCCATCTATTAATGTTTAGTTCATGAGCTATCATCTCACAGTTACATGCGGCTCTGTTAACATTGAGGGGAGCTCCACTCGTTTCTGTTGCTGAAGGTTGTCTCCTCATATTGTGATGTCTGCGGGAATCCGCCAGTCTTGCCGTCGCTACAGCTGGCCTTGCTATTTTAGACGATATTAATGGAACAACGTAACCCCCCCCCCCCCTCTCTCTCTCTCTCTCTCATTCACTCTCCCTCTATCTATCTGTTTCACTTCCGCTTGTGCCCTTCGGGTGTCGAAGGAGATAGAAGGTCCTAGTTCATGCTCCTCTGTCAGCCTCAACTAATGCCAAATGATATTGTTGTAGCATTTATCAGATTGTCTGACCATCTTACTTTAGGTCTACCACGGGCTGCTCCTGTCCATATCTGCTTAAATATATGTCTTATATAGTAACTATAATCTATTGACATTCCTCGCAGATGAGCAAACTACTTCATCTATTGTCTTTCTATGTAGCTCAGAATTGATTCAATGGGAATATCTCTCACGAACATCATCGGCGGCCCAACATTATCCATCACTTCAGTGTTTGCCACTGCCTCTTTAAGAGACTCCAGAAAGAATCTCAGGCAGCGCATGTGCCAAGTGATGTCTCTTTGACTCCCTCTCTCTCATTTCGCTAACATGAAAGCTACACTTTATGTACAGTTTACGGGATTTCACTGCCAAGGGTATGCAATTGGACAAAATAGTGGAATCTGGCATATCCGGGATAGTGGAATAGTGGTATATTAATTTACTATTCTAAGCTTAATTAACGTATGGGAATGAGAGAGACCCATGGATGTTAATGTCGCGTATTGTATATCACCAACATGAAGTTCAAGGTCCATGTATTCGGCCTGCCTGAACATAAGAAAAGATATAATAAAATAACATCATGTACACAAACGTTGTTAGTTTCTGCGTGGCAAAGTTGTAAGCAAATGGGCAGGAGGACAACGGCGTATCAGATGGGATTAATCAGACTCTTTCTCTCTCTGTATCTATTTATCTATCTACCGTACGCGCGCGCGCACACACACAAACATCCAGGAACATATTGACGAATGTGTCCCCAAGAAGCGCGCACACACACAAACATCCAGGAACATATTGACGAATGTGTCCCCAAGAAGCTGAACAAAATATCACTGGCAGTAAATACAACAATCATGGCCAGGAAAACAAACATGTCGATAACAGCAATAGAAGCAACCAAGGATCTCCACATTCTAATTATTATCTCATTCTGGTGATCACAACATATCACAGCCTGATAACTTCTCTTAATCATAGCCATTCACAATAAAGGAGATCTAACGATACATAACCTGCTTCTTCATTGCTCTTCCATCGCTTCCTAAACCTGTAGAGAAAATCTCCACTTTCTGTTCCTTCCTGCGTGTTATTTGCTCTATCTCCGTGATATAACTATCAAGGACATTAATCGAAAAGTACACAGAAGTAAGCAAACCAATATATGCTTGCTTCAGAGACCACCAAAGCTTTTGATAGAATACACCATAAGCGACTTATACTGCCAAAAAAATATACATCGAGATGACACAGACATACGACTAAATGTAATATATACTGGGAGCAAACAACAATAATAAAATATAACAGAGATACCTAGCCTAAACATTAATGCAAAAATAAACCTAAGAAAACTGATGAGATTGCTTTACTAGCAGCAGATCCTAAAGATCCACAACAATTACTTAATGAAATAAACATGACAAGCAAAAAATATGGATTAGATATCAATGTTAAAAAGACTAAAACTATGATCATAAACAAAGATTATACTCAAAACCAACAAGTAGATATCAAAGTTGGAGGAATAGACATGGAGACAGTTCAGTGCTACAACTACCTTGGATATACTATAACCAGTGATGGAAAATATAAAACTGAAATAAACAAAAGAATAGGAAATGGCAAAAATAATTTTAATGTTATAATTAATATGTCATGAAAAATATTCTAAAATCAAAACAAACAACATCAGGGCTAAAAGTAAGAATAGTAAAAATGGGTTATATTTTCTCAACATTCATGTAATGGTAGAAAACGTGGACATTAGTCAAGAAAATATAACAGAAAAATGAAGCCTCTGAAATGTGGATTTATAGAAGAATAGGTGGAATTTGGTAGGAAGAAAATAAAATAAACGATGCAGTCTTAAAACAACTAAAAATGAAAAGAGAACTACTAAACACAATTCAAACAAGACAAATGAGATTTTTGAGGCATGTTAAAGAACAGCCTACTAAAAGTAATATTGGAAAGGAAAATACAATATAAGAGGCAGACCAAGACCAACAAAGACGAGTAACATCAAAAGACGTACATGTTAGCCTATGGCAACCTGCACCATCAAAGTAAGAGACAGAGCGGAATGGTGCTCCATAGTAGCCAACCTTTGATGTGGAGATCGCACTCAATGAATGAATTAATTGGTGTGGAGAACATGAATGTAGAAAAAAAAACAATAAAAAAAAACTATCTTTACGTGCATGTTCCTATTACTGGGGTTAGCCGAGGAACATATAGGACCGGAGAATAAAGGCCGCTTGCCCAGTGCAGTCACAGCGAAGTGTTCGGTCTCAGTTCTTATGGATACAGTTACTGTGGGCGCTAGAGATATGATACTTGAACACATTAAGTCAGGTAGGGGGGCGCTAGAGATATGTTACTTGAACACATTAAGTCAGGTAGGTGGCGCCAGAGATATGATTACTTGAACAAACTAAGTCAGGTAGGGGGCGCTAGAGATATGTTACTTGAACACATTAAGTCAGGTAGGTGGCGCCAGAGATATGTTACTTGAACAATCTAAGTCGAGTAGGGGGCGCTAGTGACATGTTACATGAACATGACTAAGTCAGGTAGGGGCGCTAGAGATGTTTTTGAACAAACTAAGTCAGGTAGGGGGCGCTGGAGATATGTTACTTGAATAAACTAAGTCAGGTAGGGGGGCGCTAGAGATATGATACTTGAACAAACTAAGTCAGGTAGGGGGCGCTAGAGATATATTTACTTGAACAGATAAAGTCAGGTAGGGGGCGCTAGAGATATGATACTTGAACAAACTAAGTCAGGTAGGGGGCGCTAGAGATATGATACTTGAATAAACTAAGTCAGGTAGGGGGGCGCTAGAGATATGTTACTTGAACAGAATAAGTCAGGTAGGGGGCGCTAGAGATATGTTACTTGAACAAACTAAGTCAGGTAGGGGCGCTAGAGATATGTTACTTGAACAAACTAAGTCAGGTAGGGGGCGCTAGAGATATGTTACTTGAACACATTAAGTCAGGTAGGTGGCGCCAGAGATATGTTACTTGAACAATCTAAGTCGAGTAGGGGGCGCTAGTGACATGTTACATGAACAAACTAAGTCAGGTAGGGGCGCTAGAGATGTTATTTGAACAAACTAAGTCAGGTAGGACGCTAGAGATATGTTACTTGAATAAACTAAGTCAGGTAGGGGGGCGCTAGAGATATGTTACTTGAATAAACTAAGTCAGGTAGGGGGCGCTAGAGATATGTTACTTGAACAGAATAAGTCAGGTAGGGGACGCTAGAGATATGTTACTTGAACAAACTAAGTCAGGTAGGGGGCGCTAGAGATATGTTACTTGAATAAACTAAGTCAGGTAGGGGGGCGCTAGAGATATGTTACTTGAACAGAATAAGTCAGGTAGGGGACGCTAGAGATATGTAACTTGAATAAACTAAGTCAGGTAGGGGGAGCTAGAGATATGTTACTTGAACAAACTAAGTCAGGTAGGGGACGCTAGAGATATGTTACTTGAACAAACTAAGTCGGGTAGTGTGGGACGCTAAGGATATGTTATTTCAACAAACTAAGTAAGGTAGGGGACGCTAGAAATATGTTACTTGAACAAACTAAGTCAGGTAGGGGGGGGGGCGCTAGAGATATGTTACTTGAACAAACTAAGTCAGGTGGGGGGCGCCAGAGATATGTTACTTGTACATACTAAGTCGGGTAGGGGGCGCTAGAGATATGTTACTTGAACAAACTAAGTCAGGTATGGGGCGCTAGAGATATGTTACTTGAACAAACTAAGTCAGGTAGGGGGCGCTAGAGATATGTTACTTGAACAAACTAAATAATTTAGGGGGCGCTAGAGATATGTTATTTGAACAAACTTTGTCAGGTAGGGGACGCTAGAGATGTGTTACTTGAACAGACTAAGTCAGGTAGCGGGCGCTAGAGATGTTATTTGAACATACTAAGTCAGGTAGTGGGCGCTAGAGATATGTTATTTGAACAGACTAAGTCAGGTAGGGGGCGCTAGAGATGTTATTTGAACAGACTAAGTCAGGTAGGGGGCGCTAGAGATATGTTATTTGAACAGACTAAGTCAGGTAGGGGGCGCTAGAGATGTTATTTGAACAGACTAAGTCAGGTAGGGGGCGCTAGAGATATGTTATTTGAACAGACTAAGTCAGGTAGGGGCGCTAGAGATATTATATTTGAACAGACTAAGTCAGGTAGGGGCGCTAGAGATGTTATTTGAACAAACTAAGTCAGGTAGGGGCGCTAGAGATACGTTATTTGAACAAACTAAGTCAGGTAGGGGGCGCTAGAGATATGTTATTTGAACAAACTAAGTCAGGTAGGGGCGCTAGAGATACGTTATTTGAACAAACTAAGTCAGGTAGGGGGCGCTAGAGATATGTTATTTGAACAAACTAAGTCAGGTAGGGGGTGCTAGAGATACGTTATTTGAACAAACTAAGTCAGGTAGGGGACGCTAGAGATATGTTAATTTAACAAACTAAGTCAGGTAGGGGACGCTAGAGATATGTTAATTTAACAAACTAAGTCAGGTAGGGGACGCTAGAGATATGTTAATTGAACAAACTAAGTCAGGTAGGGGACGCTAGAGATACGTTATTTGAACAAACTAAGTCAGGTAGGGGACGCTATAAATATATGTTAATTTAACAAACTAAGTCAGGTAGGGGACGCTAGAGATATGTTAATTTAACAAACTAAGTCAGGTAGGGGACGCTAGAGATATGTTAATTGGACAAACTAAGTCAGGTAGGGGACGCTAGAGATATGTTAATTGAACAAACTAAGTCAGGTAGGGGACGCTAGATATGTTAATTGAACAAACTAAATCAATAACAGAGTAAACCAGAGAACCTGATATACGAAAACGAGTCGGAGTTACATGCATGAATGTAGCAAATCATCTTGATCAGGTGCACCCGTGTACACGCAGGACGTGTTGTCATTTAACATGAGCTACCAACTACTGCTACAGCCGTGATATATCTAACATAAAGAATGGTAGGTAGTTCACTTCCCTGTAATCAGATTACAATGTAGTAGCCTCCGTCAGTCATAGTTAACTAAGGATTTTGCAGCGCTGTTGAAAATGTTCATTTCTATCTCTGTGTATTCTCTTTTTTTATAGATCGGTCTGCTTCTTGTTTGAGTTGGAGCTTTAGAGTGTGTTTCCAAAGATTGTAATCTGCAGCTATCTCTTCCCAGGCTGCAGGGTTTATGTCCAGAGTCTTCATGTCATGTTTAGACACGTCTATAAATCGAAGTTTTGTGCGCTCCCTAGTTTTTTTTTTTGGTCATCTGCTAATTGTCGATTGTGGTATATCTTGTGGTATGCGGCCATCTTTCATACGGTGTAAGTGGCCAAGCCAGCGCAACCTACTTTGATCAGCTTGTAGAGATGTTCGGGAGGCCTGTGCTACTGAGGATCTACACGCTTGTCACTTTTAGACTACAGTCTAACCAGGTAGAAATCGATGCGATAATTCGTTTATTAACCACGAGTGTTACTTATAATGCAGAAGACCACAATATAAGTAAGAAATTAGTCTCCCAATGCAACCTATAAAATGTATATAGCAGGACCCCCACAGATAGTGGGGATGGGGAGCTTGTACACAGCTATGTTAAAAGTCATTATATACAACAAGTACAAACAGTCATTAATAATAATAAGCAATAATAAAATTAACCAAAATAAAATTAATAAATATATGTTGCTGATGTTCATTTCTCTTTATCTCCATCTTTCTTCGCCTCTCATAAATATCTGCAATGTGCTCACCTTTGCTAGTTCTCCTACGATAATGATACAATGTACATTTGTGAACTGATGTGAATGACGTAAGCGCTGTGACGTGATGATAAGGCGCTCTTATATTTCACCACGTGACTAACATTCCAAAAGAACATAATATAAATCATGATGAATATTTACTGTAGTTCAGAATTGTATACTTCCGTTGTTTTGTTCTCTATCCCCCCCCCCCCCCCCCCAGAATACGGCCACATTTGAGTTTAACACTATTTGATATCAATGGTAAAATGTCCAGTCCACAGATTTTAGCGGTGGTATCTCTGGGACAGACCAGTCGTATTTGCACATTATTATGGTGTTCAGTCTTAAAAGAAACCCCAAAAAATTGTGAAGACTCCTAGAACCAGCCAACCGACACTTGTCTGAGGTTGTCCCACCAGATTACTCTCCAGTCTCTCCCTGGCCAAGTAATGTATGTTTCCGTTCGTGCCTGACTTTGAAAAGAACAATACTGGAACCTTAGCAATGACAGATGGCAAATGCGGTCTACAAACCTGGAACACTTGTCTGTGGTTGAACAAATGTGCCTCGTGTCTCGCCCAGCACAGCTGTTTATTTTCATTTCAAAGTGCCATTTTAGTTCTGATCTTGCAAATGTCTAAACATTTATGGATGAAGATATCCTCAGCTTATTCTCCTCATTCTTGAAACTGATATGTGACAGAAATAGTTTCAACTTATGACACCACACCCACACAAAGTGAAACACTGAGCTAAAGTCGATGTCTATATGTGAATGATAATTTAGTAGAATCAAATTTGTAACAAAAAAATACAATAAAATTGGCATATCTGAGAGCTTTGGGGGAGTCCCAATTTTGTTATACAAAGGGTTATAAAATTTTAAGATACTACATATTCTAATTACCTTGAACGTAATAGAAGAAGCATGTGTATTTTACCTTCATGGTGAAAGACAAATGAGAAACTCAACTAAAGTATCAGTGACAAAAGGTTGTGCTTACAGTAGGCAAAACCACCAAGACCAACAACAAGTCAATGAAGCGTTGGCGCGGCAATGTTCCACCCAGAACAGGAACTAAATGAAGCGTTGGCGCGGCAATGTTCCACCCAGAACAGGAACTAAATGAAGCGTTGGTGCGGCAATGTTCCACCCAGAACAGGAACTAAATGAAGCGTTGGCGCGGCAATGTTCCATCCAGAACAGGAACTAAATGAAGCGTTGGCGCGGCAATGTTCCACCCAGAACAGGAACTAAATGAAGCGTTGGCGCGGCAATGTTCCACCCAGAACAGGAACTAAATGAAGCGTTGGCGCGGCAATGTTCCACCAGAACAGGAACTATCAGGTGGTTGATGATCTGAGGCTAGTTCAGAATTGTTCATTCCTTATATCTGTTGATTTCATGACCTTCATTTGTGTGATTAAACATTTTTTTTTTAGATTAACATCGTTAAAAGGACGTGCTCACTCACATCTAATGTTAAACTACACGACCTCTCAGTGAATGAACGCATTCTTGAGTTGTCACATTCATGTAGAACAAAGGGACAACATTTAATCGCGTAAAAACACAAACGTGATGAGTGGGAGAACGAATATCTAGCGGCAACATCCAACAAAATGTGATCATAAGGTAACTATAATGGGGCGATCTGTGTATGGTATCATCCAGTAGACTGTTACCAAATAAGACAGAGACTTCGACGTGGTACCAGTGATGTTATAAAGTAGAATGTTATCATAAAGGATAGACAGGTGGAATATGTGCCAGTGATGGCATACGGTAGAATGGTACCAAATAAGATAGACAGGTGGAAGATGTGCCAGTGATGTTATAAAGTAGAATGTTATCATAAAGGATAGACAGGTGGACGATGTGCCAGTGACGGCATACGCTAGAATGGTACCAAATAAGATAGACAGGTGGAAGATGTGCCAGTGATGGCATACGGTAGAATGGTACCAAATAAGATAGACAGGTGGAAGATGTGCCAGTGATGGCATACGGTAGAATGGTACCAAATAAGATAGACAGGTGGAAGATGTGCCAGTGATGTTATAAAGTAGAATGTTATCATAAAGGATAGACAGGTGGAAGATGTGCCAGTGATGGCATACGCTAGAATGGTACCAAATAAGATAGACAGGTGGAAGATGTGCCAGTGATGGCATACGCTAGAATGGTACCAAATAAGATAGACGGGTGGACGATGTGCCAGTGATGGCATACGGTAGAATGGTACCAAATAGGATAGACGGGTGGACGATGTGCCACTGATGGCATATGGTAGAATGGTACCAAATAGGATAGACGGGTGGACGATGTGCCACTGATGGCATATGGTAGAATGGTACCAAATAGGATAGACGGGTGGACGATGTGCCACTGATGGCATACGGTAGAATGGTACCAAATAGGATAGACGGGTGGACGATGTGCCACTGATGGCATATGGTAGAATGGTACCAAATAGGATAGACGGGTGGACGATGTGCCACTGATGGCATATGGTAGAATGGTACCAAATAGGATAGACGGGTGGACGATGTGCCACTGATGGCATACGGTAGAATGGTACCAAATAGGATAGACGGGTGGACGATGTGCCAGTGATGGCATATGGTAGAATGGTACCAAATAGGATAGACAGGTGGAAGATGTGCCAGTGATGGCATACGGTAGAATGGTACCAAATAGGATAGACGGGTGGACGATGTGCCAGTGATGGCATATGGTAGAATGGTACCAAATAGGATAGACAGGTGGAAGATGTGCCAGTGATGGCATACGGTAGAATGGTACCAAATAGGATAGACGGGTGGACGATGTGCCAGTGATGGGATCCAAAAAAAATAAAACTTTAAAAATAGGAAGATAGAGTGATGTAAGCGGCAATAGGAAATATATATTGTTGGTCTCGGCGGCGACATGCAATGAGTGTCTCATTTACAGAGAAATATAGACGTGTGTAAATGGTGACGACACAAAATGTATTGAAATGTCTCGTTCGGAAGTTCCCGTTCAACAATTTTGGTTTAACTGGAATACCGGCGGGAGAAACACCGAGAATGAGCTCTCTCTCTCAGAAAGTGAACTTTCCTGCGCAGATTAGATCAGTTAATTCGATTTCGTTGTTTGTTTCGTGCAATTTGTCCGTTCCAGTTGGGAGTGATAAAGTTTACGAGCTCCTCAATGGAAGCCTGGTTGTTCTATGCAATTTGTCGAATGCAATATAAAGTTATGATATCTCCAGTGGATACATCGTTCATGGAACAGTTAACATCTGCATTATTTTGTGTTCCCGACACTGGAACATTGGAGTGTGACGTCGTGAATGTCACAGCTGTATGTCATTGATATCTTAGTTGCTTTATTCACTTGCTCCTCCAAGAACCATAATCTGTGACAGCACTCTTCTATAGTACATTCAAGTTGACTCAAATAAGTTGAACTGAAATTTTCACACAAAGTTTCCTCTAGACTGTCTACTGTTGGTGCATAAACTTGTATAAGATTTATGTCTATTGGCTTTCCATTCAATTTCACTAAAAGTACTCTGTCAGATATTTGGTAAAAACCTTTCACTTTTCTTACTTTCTGCATCCAAGATGATACCTACTCCTCTTTGGTGTTCAGTACCCCAGAATAGATTATTTTATGTTTATCAGAATACATCTCCCCTGAGCCGGTGTATCTCATTTCGCAAAGTCCCAGTAATTGTAAACCCATTCTTTTAATTTCTTGTATGATGTTTTCTAGTTTACCCTTCTGCATGAGTGTTCTCAAATTCCAAGCACCTATCTTTAGAGTTTGTTTTATCTTTATTTTGCTTACAGTAGCTTGATGACGATCTGGTATCACCTGTAGCACATGATGTCCCTACCGAACGAGGGTTTTCCATTGGAATCCCCCTTAACGTTGTTGTCGTTATTTCTATTGTTGTGGCGACTCATGATTGTACAAAGAAATTACAACGGTGGTTTTCTGTTGCCTTCCGTCGGTTTGTTTACGGTTGGCTCCGCTAGCCTTTGACTAAAAAGTCTCACCCACAAGGCAGTGGGTTTTTTTTTATTTCGGGGTACCCTCCCTTAGCCTTTTACTCTCCCGAGCTTACCTGCAAGGCAGCAGGGCAGCCACAAGTTGTACTGTTTACTGCATACAGTAGCAGGTAAAATTACCTGACCTGACCACATTGCATTATTATCTTATTATTGGAGTCTGCTGGGAGGGGTGGAACCATATAGAACCGGAGAATGAAGACCGCTTGTCCTGAGCCGTCGATAGTAGGTGTTCAGGTTTAAGTTTTCAATTTACCCTCGGAAAGAAACTAACTATCGGGACTCGAACCAGAATTCTTCTAGTTTGGAGCACGACAAGCTATCGATTCGGCCATCTGCTCTCCCTACCGACTAGGATAACTTGAATTACTTAATCTGTGACGTCCATCAACGTTCCTGGTAATCAACGTCACATATCTTATCTTGATAATATCACCTCAGCTGCGCTGCACAGAATAAATATATCAAGTGTCAAAATGTGCCAGAAGACAGACAGCATCATTAGCTGGAACATCGTTACAGGCCTGTACTTCCTGGTCCTTGAGTAATAACAGCTCTCTTTGAACAATGTTTCATCGAATTGAAACCCACATATCTAGGTCGTCATTTCCATTCCCCGGTTTGAAGAAGTGAGAGTGTTTTCCCCAAGCTCTAGGATTTTATTTTAATGCCTAAAAGCCACACATTTGCACCGAGATAAAGTATAAACAGGAAAGAGGGATTGTGGGTATTTTATATAAATCTTTGTCCGTCTATTTATTGTAAAAGTGTGTGGTTGTTTTAATATTTTATTAATTTAACAGTTGTTTTTATTATTACTTGTAACCCGTTACGTGGGCGTGAGGGCGTTGTGTCGCTAGTTTACTGCAGATCCGATATATCTGCGTCTTTCTATCCGACATATCCGCTATAGACATGGGAAGGTTTTTGTTAACAGGTGTATGTATTCACTGTTTTAACAAGAACGAGATACGCTCACAGATTATGTTATTTAAGTTGGAGATATCTGGTGAGAGTAAAACAGAGGGCGAGTTTCTGTGTGTGCTCGCGTGCTGAGTGGGAGAAAAACCGCAGGAAAAGTGACATACAGAAAGAAAGAGCGTGTGAGTGAGAAAGAGAGAGAGAGAGAGAGAGAGAAGTTTTTATTGAAAATCTCTGCTGTGTTTAACCATACCACCGACAGAGCACTAGTTTCAAAATTGTTGTGGCCACCACAACAAAACTAGACACAAAAGACCTGAGCACACAGACACTAGAGGTGTACACATTCTAAAACGTCACATTATACCCCACCGCCAGGTGGCGCTTGTTTTAAAAAGTTCACAGCTGATGCAGATAACAGGCCCGCTGGGTATCGGAATGCTCTCATTAGCGTGCGTCACTTTTGGATTTCAGCTCTATGTTGCGTGAGATAAGAAATGTCTTCAATAATTCCTTCACATGGCGTGCAATACGCTCGCTGAATAGTGGGTGTGGGCCCTGTCTCGACAACATTAAAAGAAGTCAGCGAATCATAGCTGACTGCTTACGTCAGGATCAGTGAGCCAAAACTGACCCCAAAAAAAACACGGCTTGCCATAGTAAGTCTACAAAACAAATAAGTCTGGTCAAGCAGGTAGGGGATCCATGGGGTTGACAATCCATGACTGTCAAGCTAAATCGGGTGTCGTCTGGCAACAAGGGGCACATAACCTACCAAGCTGTATATAGACTAAGCCACAACGGTTCTACTCCTTGATTAATAACCTTCAAGGGAACACACACAAAATGGCACAGCAACTTTCAGGGCTGTAGGTAAGTAGAATAAAGAGGCCCCATCACGCCAAGTGACGTATAGGGTATATGGTGTTAGTGACCCGTCACGCCAAGTGACGTATAGGGTATATGGTGTTAGTGACCATACATTTTACAGACTTTCAGCACATGATTTTTGGGGGTAATGTGGTCGGTATTACGCCCGTGCCGATTTACTTTCCCAGAAAAAATCCGGTACCCATTTAAGGCTGGGTGAACCCGGAAGCCGTCGGTTGGGATCGAACCCTACCTCTTGTCCTTTGTAGTCCAGTTCACTAACCACTGAGCTATCGCGTCTCCCTAAACTTTCAAGGCAGTGCTGATATCAAATTCAGAAGACAGGCGCTGGAGCAAGGAGACGAGGCCAAGCACTGCGAACACATCTTGTTTATTCTGTACCCGCATCTGTTTATCTAGTATTCGCAGATTGAGCTGTTCAGCAAAGCAGCAGCCGGCATAAGACACTAAAAATTGGCCAAACTACTGACTTATCATGATTGCTTGCTACCAACCATCTGCCAAGACGCCAAAAGGCCATATATATATATATATATATATATATATATATATATATATATATATATATATATATATCTGGCATCCAACAACGACCTCTGGCAGTTGGGGTGGTGTAGTCTTGTAGTATAAGCTCATAATTATGCTTGACACAACTGTTTGTCACCGATACTTTAGTTCATATGCTCATTTCTGGATTTCCAGAAATTAAATGAATGAATATTGAGCAATAAGACAAGTTAAGCTGCGGGTGAATAGAGAAAGTACCATTCCAGCACGGCCTAAAAGCTGTAGTGAGCTCGACCTAGGCATTATGTAAATAGACTTAACGGTCGAAAAAGGGGTAGTAAAGTGAAAGGTGTCCGGTGGTTAATGTAAATATTGACAAGAGGTAGGGGGCTAAGAGCTGTCATGACGTCACATTTAAACACTAGTTCGTTACGAACATGGCTCACCCTAATAGTGCGAATACACGCTATAGAAATAAAACTGACGTCATGTTGATCATCAGTGGCACTGCTCAACTTTGATACACAGAGTGATATCTATCTAAACTGTCACACTCTCCCATCAATTCAGTTAGAAGCATGCTCACTCGTTTAATTCGTTACTCCCATAGGGCATTATATACCATGACACATTCATTAATTTCTTCCTAACTTTCTTTGTTTGGCTACGGCTTTGAGATATATGGTTACCGTACTTGTCTCAAGTTCAAAACATACTCGGTTCAAATTCCCAAGAGCAGCGATCCGATTTCTTTCCCCGATGACGTATAATCATTGCGTAGATAAGAGAGAACATGTGAACTTATTGAACACGTAAGAAAGAACGTAGGTTACGAGTTTAAGAAGCGGAAGGGAAAGCGCTCTTGCTAGTTGAAAAATCATAAAAGAGAAGGCAATACGCTGGTATCATGCAGAACACTTGTAAAACAGCAACAATCACATAACCCTTAACAACGATTATAATGTTTCTGAAACTGTCTTGGGATTCTCGCCAGGGCTACGAAGTAGTTGAACAGCGCTGGGAAATCGTTGTGCAATCAGGCAAGGCTTGCACTAGAGTGTTACAGGACACTTGCAGTAAAATGTAAAATCTGAGATTAAAGAAGAAAAGCCAACATGCGACATATACCCGTCGTCACGACGGATGATTTCTAAAGTATCAATAACATAGTGGCTCTTTTAGATTGTATAATCCCTTTCTCTCTTCCCCCTCCCACTAAGTCAGGTATCCACAAACAGGTTAATCGGACGACAGTACTAGCGACTAAAGACCTGATTTAACAGATAGCTTGAACCACGAGGACAAGACGATTAACCTCTCTCTAGCCACTACTCATAAAAATCGTCAGAAAGAAACAATCAACATTTTTCGGGTACATCATGAGAAGATGAAAGTTGGAATACTTGGTTATAGCTGGAAAAAATACAGGGAAAGAGAAATTGCGGATGACAAAGAGAGAAAATACTAGATAGGGTAGTGTCATGGCATGGAAAACAGTCAACAACAGTATTGATATGAAGCACTGTGGATAGAAGATTGTGGAAGGACATGATCGTATAGGCCAACCGATACAGCACATGATGATGATGAACCACTACAGTAAGGTGATAATTAAGGACAGACCATGTTGTTTATCTTATTTGTCTAGTATCAAACTTAGACCTTGTATATCGTCGTTACCCACAGTTCCCACGGTCAATGACACCGATAGCAAAATATTCAGTTGATTTGTGTGTCAGAAGAGAAAGGGGAGGACAACAGTAACTGAAAGCCTTACTGGACGATGATCTATCAGTAGTCCAATCATTATGACGAGTCGTGTCATACCTGTCCTTGTGGGAAAAAGTGACGACATATCAATTAGTCCTTTTAGCATAAGAATTAGCTGTTGTCGATTTTAACTGAAAACATTTGCCTGGTAGTGCCTCGCAGGGCATCATCATCATCCTCTCAACTCAACAAAAAAAACGCGGATCTTCAAACGTTTCCCAGGTCGCGCTGTTTTGCTCTATGTCTTTAGATCACCCCATGTATTCCTCATCTATATCACACGTTATTAGAGCAACATCAAAGTACCTTAGTTCTGCAATATTCCTTAGCAGAGTTCCCTAAGCATGGTCACTGTTCGTATTGATATTTTGGCTATTCTCTACATGGCATGCATCGCTTTCGTGTTTTTTTTTCAGGGTCCACTGCAGCAGCAAAGCAATTCAGTTTCTTGTGATTGTCTCGGCATGCCTGAGCATATAAAGCTTCCTAACTTCAGCACCCACCTGTTACAAATGAACCTATTTTTTTCTTACATTTGATTACACGAGGGCCAAAATATTCTGAGAATTTACCTCAATCACGTTGTCAAAATTTATGACAGCCTTGGTGTTTACTTGTTCAACTTTCCCTCAGTATTAATATCGATTACAAAAGCACACACCTTTCACATATTCTTATTTTACAAAAGAACGAAACTATACATCTCTCATATATTCTTATTTTTTTTTTTACAGAATGAAACTATACATCTCTCCTATATTATAATTTTACAAAAGAACGAAACTATACATCTCTCCTATATTATAATTTTACAAAAGGGATTCAAAATGGCTGTGTCCTTTGGCCGGGTCGTTGGCAAGGAAGTGTAATTTCGTTGATGTATGTTTCTGAATGAAGAATATGGCATTTGGTGATGTAATGGAATACGCTGTTGTGACGGCTCTTGTTTATTAACAAGGTGTGCTATTTATGGCGAGGTTGATTGTCATGTATGTGGAAGCATCACAGGAAGCAAATTCAACGATGACAAACAAGCCAAATCGGGAACATCGTATGATAGCGCTGCCAAAAAGATCTCAATTAGTCGCGAACTTCAAGGTGGATGTTCTACAGACAAGACTGACTTTACATTTCTTCTACCGATGGCACATATTGAGGGTCTCTGTGTGATCAACAGATAATTGCCAACCAACGTCATGTTTTGAAGTGACAATGTCAGGAGTGGACATCGCTATTGTTTATGATTCCGTCTCTGCCAACAATTCCGAATTGAACGTCAATGCTTGGTATCTAAATGATTTCACAGACTATCTGATTACACAAAGTGAAGTGGATAACATGAATCTTGATTTTCTTGTTGACGAAGGACAACCGACAATAATTAATTAATCTAAATGGCATCATTACACAGACTATACAATATGTTCAGCTTGTGTTTGTTGACATGGGTGGTCTCAGTGAGAATGTGATCATTACACAGACTATACAATATGTTCAGCTTGTGTTTGTTGACATGGGTGGTCTCAGTGAGAATGTGATCATTACACAGACTATACAATATGTTCAGCTTGTGTTTGTTGACATGGGTGGTCTCAGTGAGAATGTGATCATTACACAGACTATACAATATGTTCAGCTTGTGTTTGTTGACATGGGTGGTCTCAGTGAGAATGTGATCATTACACAAACTATACAATATGTTCAGCTTGTGTTTGTTGACATGGGTGGTCTCAGTGAGAATGTGATCATTACACAAACTATACAATATATTCAGCTTGTGCACTGGGCCATTGACGCAGAACACAGTAAGTTCTAACATGTACCCAGACAGATTGGATCTAACGGACTTTAATTATATGGTCCACACCCACCTCACTGGAAGAGAAACTATAGGGGACAACCTAATCACTTAAACAGACAGCTGCCTTCATAAGAAAGTCAGGAATCCTACTCTGAATGAGCCACGATCGCAGAAGCAGAAGAAGAAGATTTTACAAAAGAACGAAACTATACATCTTCCATACATTATTTTACACAAGAACGAAACTATACATCTTCCATACATTATTTTACACAAGAACGAAACTATACATCTTCCATACATTATTTTACACAAGAATGAAACTATACATCTTTCATATATTATTTTACACAAGAACGAAACTATACATCTTCCATACATTATTATTTTAGTTTGCAATAGGATAGTAGTTGAAGGTCGTTTATATTGACAAAAGTCTTATTTCTCAAGCGTTGATTTCTTCCCCGGATCGTTCATCTATTGTTCATTATACTTCTTTAGCATATGAATGTGTCTGCTGCTGAAGACTCCCTATTTGATTTGGTCTTCGCCTCCTGCTCCTTTTTCTTCTTCATTCTCTAGCTCTCCATCCTTCAACTCCCTGTGGAACATAGGTCTTCAACGAACACTTTCAGCTCCATGTGGAGCATAGGTCTTCAACGAACACTTTCAGCTCCATGTGGAGCATAGGTCTTCAACGAACACTTTCAGCTCCATGTGGAGCATAGGTCTTCAACGAACACTTTCAAAGCCGTTCTGCTTCTTGCTATTCTTTTAAGATCATTCCATGCCTTCCCCATCATCCGCATCCCTCCTTCCATCTATGTACTCCAATTATATTTTGGTCTTACTCTTTATCTCCTCCCCTGTGGATTCCAAAAATGCTGCTGTGTAGGGCTTCTTAAAATTAGCACTCTGCAGTGTTTCTTTGTTTCACGCTGATGTTCTATTCAATTTGATTAATACTTGTGTGGAATCTGTTTTTCTTTCCTCGATGGGGTACGAATGGGCTGCGATGCCATACACATGTTCAAACACAGAATGATCAAACTCTAACATTCTGAACACACTGCGCAATCTGATAAACGAGCACGTTTCTGCTTTGTTTTCCTCATCTGCAGCGATTATCATTGTTTGCTATATATCTAGATCGGCACGGAAAGGACGATCCAATACGGGAGTTACCTTGTTCTCCGTGTTACATTGCGCAGACGTGCTACTTTAGGCCAAACTTTCTATCCCTGTCTGTTGAAGGCGGTCTTCTTCTTCTTCTTTCCTTCCTCATCTGCCTTTCAGCGTCGAGGGGAAATATAATTTGTGTGTCTTTGATCTTCTGTTCGCCTCTGCTGCTGTTATGTTTCCTAGTGCTTATAATATTTCATCCATACATCTTTTTCATGGTCTATTATTGGGTCTTCTCACAACGTTTGCTGAAGGCTCGCTGTGTTGTCTTTTGATCGTTCTGCTTTGTCACTGCAGCCAAACCATTTTACATGTTGTTTTCTTATATATTCTATGGCGGGGGCTATTCCTAGCTCTTTTCTCAGTTCTTCATTTCTGATCTATCTCTCAGACTGTTTCCTGTCATTCGTCTCACACATTTCATCTCAGTAGAGGTTATTTTTCTTATTGTTCTGGCATCTAATGCGGGGCCGGCGGTGCAATCTTATAACTATATTCTCACAAGTATGCTTGGCACAACTGTTTGTCACTGATACTTTAGTTCATGTGTTCATTTCCAGAAAGGTAGAATATGCATGCCTCTTCTATTATACGTTCAAAGTGATTGGAAGCAGCCGTGTCTTAAAATGTACAAAATATGAGGCTACAAATTGAAAAGTGAACCGAAGAAACTATTAAATCTGCCAACCTTTTAGTTACAAACATTATTCTAACAACATTCAATAATTGAAAACTACTTTAGCTAAAATAATTGAATTTTTTTGTTTTGTGTGCGTTTTCACAATTAGAACCACTTTCAAAAAATTCAAATTTTAACAAATTCTGTTAGGACTTCCGGTCAATATGGTGGATATGTGGCAAGTACCATTCAGCCTCAGTTTGAAAAATGTTCCTGGTTGCAGTTTCCTCAAATTCCAAGTCCAGCCTGCTTCCGGAGCTACTGAGTTTAGTGCTCTGTGCACATCATGAACTGTGTATTTCATCCGAATCGTGTTTCGATGTGCCGATTGCTTACGATGAATGATGATATCGTACTTCGAAGCACAGTGCAGATGCTTTCACTTTCGGCGCTGCTTGACCTTATGTCTTTTGGCATATCCTATTAGCTGCTACAATGGGGACTGCAGCTGCCTTTCTTTGTTTGGATTTTTCGATGAGATGAGTTTTAATTCGGATGATTCCACTGCCACGGGTGGTTGAACAATTATGGATTTTAATTCGTGTGCGGTGATACCGGAGCTTTGACTAACCATAACCACAAATTTTAAGAATGACAGGAATATACCAGACACGGAACATGTTCATCCATGCACGATACAAATGTCCAACATGACAACTAATGTGCCACTTTTCAGATGAAATCATACAGCTATTGTGAGTGCTGTACAACGATCACAGATAGCATAGGTGTATACATATGAATCCATGAAAGGGTTCAGTAAAAACCTGTTTCTTTTACCTCTTTATACAATATCACTGCGAGTGATCTGACTCTGCTAATAAGATGTTTATTATGTAGATTATAAGATATCACCAAAATATCAAGAACAATAAACATGTCTAAATGTCAATCAGCATGGCTGAACTTGTGCCAGCAAATGATCGGCGACAGGGAATCGATACAGATAAACATATCTAGACCCTCCAATCGTATACAGTATACATTATTCGGCAAATAAATATTCTACAAAAATTCAGATCTCAAAACCATGTACTTTATTTAGAACAAAATTTAACAAAATTGAGACTCAAACTCGTACGTTATTCGAGAAATAAGCATCGGACAAAATCTAAACTTTCAAATTGTGTGGACTATACTAGAAATGAATAATCAGCAACATTCACAATTGGCAGGTTATACAGAATGTAATCATCTGACAATATAATTGCAAGACGGGTACAGATGTCGAGTCTAGTCACAAGTTATGTTTAATGTTGGTAAAGTGCTTAAGGAGATATTGAACCAGGCCCATATATAAGGAAGTGATAAGGACAATAGTTCTTATAAGTCACAGTCTGATGGTTTTACAGAGACAGCTACTAAGTTATACCCATCAATGTATGTATTCTATTAGTACATTGTGACAATGGACGACATACAGGGATAGTTAGACCCATCAATGTATGTATTCTATTAGTACATTGTGACAATGGACGACATACAGGGATAGTTATACCCATCAATGTATGTATTCTATTAGTACATTGTGACAATGGACGACTTACAGGGAGAGCTAGACCCATCAATGTATGTATTATATTTGTACATTGTGACAATGGACGACTTACAGGGACGGTTATACCCATCAATGTATGTATTATATTTGTACATTGTGACAATGGACGACATACAGGGACGGTTATACCCATCAATGTATGTATTATATTAGTACATTGTGACAATGGACGACATACAGGGACGGTTATACCCATCAATGTATGTATTCTATTAGTACATTGTGACAATGGACGACATACAGGGACGGTTATACCCATCAATGTATGTATTATATTAGTACATTGTGACAATGGACGACATACAGGGACGGTTATACCCATCAATGTATGTATTCTATTAGTACATTGTGACAATGGACGACTTACAGGGACGGTTATACCTATCAATGTATGTATTCTATTAGTACATTGTGACAATGGACGACATACAGGGACGGTTAGACCCATCAATGTATGTATTCTATTAGTACATTGTGACAATGGACGACTTACAGGGACGGTTATACCTATCAATGTATGTATTCTATTAGTACATTGTGACAATGGACGACTTACAGGGAGAGCTAGACCCATCAATGTATGTATTATATTTGTACATTGTGACAATGGACGACATACAGGGATAGTTAGACCCATCAATATATGTATTCTATTAGTACATTGTGACAATGGACGACATACAGGGACGGTTAGACCCATCAATGTATGTATTCTATTAGTACATTGTGACAATGGACGACATACAGGGACGGTTAGACCCATCAATGTATGTATTCTATTAGTACATTGTGACAAATGACGACTTACAGGGATAGCTAGACCCATCAATGTATGAACTCTACCAATAAGCAGAGATAAAGTCTTATAAGTCTATCATTCTGTAATATATATATATATATATATATATATATATATATATATATATATATATATATATATATATATATATATATATATATATATATATATATATATATATACAGTAAAGTCTCGATTATGCGGTACTCAATAATCCGGAATTCTCAATTTAACGGACTTTTTTTTTTTTAATTATTATAGGGAGAAAGCTTGAATCATGTTTTGTTCAGTTAAATTAAATGCCTTTATCCGGAAATCGAAAACGCTACAACACGGTTTGTGCGCTGCGCTTACTTCTACAGGCTCTATCATTACACAATATTGCGTTTACAATAGTGTATTTACAGTAATATACTTCAAATAGGAGCGAACATATTTTATTCAATCCAGACATTGTGTCTCCAAATATTCCAAGTAAAAGCGACAGACAGTCTATATCTTCACTTTTTCTCCCGACTAAATGTTTTTGTCGGGAATTCTTAGTCGTGCCAAAAACACTTATCTACATGATTTTACAAATTTGCTTAATTTTCTCATAGCCTGCTTTAGATCTAAAGTTGGTCATGAATTTGTCAAAAATATGGCGTTTGACAGTCTGACCGAACATTAGAAGCAGACGTATTGTTTGTGAAAATTGAAGAGCCCATAACTTTGATGATTATAAATCAAAGGTTGAGCAGCCGGCGTGCAGTGACATAGAGATGGTGAGAAGAAAGGGGGAGGGGTTCAAAAATTACCGACTGGAAATTCAAAAAGAGTAAGATACAGAGTTTGACGTTAGTTTGTCTCAGACATTTGTGCAAGCTGAAATTCGTTCCATCAGTATAAATTATACATGATATGCTATAAACGCATGTGTGCATACTTTTTAACGGAATACATTTTTGTGTTAAATAATGGCCTCTGCGAGTGCAAACCACACCTCAATTTCCCGCAAAGGTAAACGCAAGCGAACTGTATTGACACTGAACCAGAAGATTGAAATCGCTAGTAGACTTGAAAAAGGCGTTAATCGCAACGTTTTGATGACTGAATTTGGCATAGCCTCTTCAACATTATATGACATACGAAATCAAAAAGATGAGTTGTTTAAGTTTGCGTCGGAGTCTGAAAGCAGCAACAATATACACCAGAGACGAAGTATGAAACGGCCAAAATTTGAAAAACTCGACGACGTCCTTTATGTGTGGTTTTTAGAAAGAAGAAGAAAAGGAATGCCAATATCAGGACCCATGTTGATAGAGAAAGCTAGTGAATGTCACACGAATTTAAATATTTCTGAGCATTGCAATTTTTCAATCATGTTTTTTCATAAATTTTGAGTTTGGTTTTCTTACTCTCGATTATCCAGAAAAATTCAATTATCCAGAATGGGTTCTTCCCCGAGCATTCCAGATAATCGAGACTTTACTGTATATATATATATATATATATATATATATATATATATATATATATATATATATATATATATATATATATATATATATATATATATATATATTATAAGACGAAAATGGCAGACCACCGTGAAAGAGATTGGAGCCTCGTCACGTACTAGTCCAGAGGAATCCATGAAGAGGAATTCGAACTTATGTCGGAGAAAAGATCTTAAAATAAGTACTTGGAATGTCAAATAAATGTTGTTTATTTAAAAAGTAAGTATTTACATATATGGATTTAATGCAAAATGTCTTTATAGGTGTGTTATTATTTTTTAAAATTATATTCCTACAAGTATGTCTTTATTTTAAAAAAAAATATGTCTTTCTTACCTGTTTTGTATGTACCCCTACCACAATAGAGGCATGCAATGTTCCGGCAACATCGTCCCATACAGTAAGACTATAACATATATATTGTCTACTTTATTCTTTGACTTGTAATAGATCAAGTGTGACAATTCGTGGCCCTGCTGCCAAAGAGCAAACAAACCACAACTAAACAAGCATCTAGGGTGTTGTCGAAATGATGAACGCGTCCATTGAATCCAACACGGTTCAACAGATAACATTCGCAAAGAACACTGGGATAAATTGTCCACCTTCATTTCGTTTGCAGATAACAGTTTTGTTCTTTTCTCAAATATACTGTATTCGTCTACAGATAACACAACTTTGCTCTTTACTCACAGATATACTGTATTCGTCTACAGATAACACAACTTTGCTCTTTACTCACAGATATACTGTATTCGTCTACAGATAACACAACTTTGCTCTTTACTCACAGATATACTGTATTCGTCTACAGATAACACAACTTTGCTCTTTACTCACAGATATACTCTTTTCGTCTACAGATAACACAACTTTGCTCTTTACTCACAGATATACTCTTTTCGTCTGCAGATAACAGTGTTGCTCATTACCTACAGATATACCCTTTTCACCTACAGATAACAACTCTGCTCCTACAGATATACTCTTTTCATGTACAGATAACTCTGCTCATTACCCACAGATATACTCTACCAGGATATGACCAGAATTCGTGAGATAAATCCACGAAAATACCAACAACTAGATCGTCATACATTACTCAAATGATACCAAAATGTAAAACTATAAACTTAGCACAATGCCCCGCAAGGTGTAAGATCATCATACACAAACTAGGAAGTAGCAGCCAAGAACAAGAATATTAGCCAGTTAAGGGCGGTTTGAAGGAAAAAGAGCTAAAGCAGGAAATAGAAAACACGCCAGGTAGTTTGTTTATGAGAATAGTTTCGATGAAAGTCTTAACAAACAAACAAAAATAAACTTCCGAAATATAAAGTTGTGGAGAAACATGATCGCCAACGCTAGCAGGAACAGTACTTGAAGATGATTAAAGAAAGCTTAAGTGTTATTGGAGTAGTGGTTATCGTGAAAGGGGATTAAATGTCAGCACGACGTGTTTCAATCACTCCTGCTGTGAGAATAATAAAATATATACACGAGATGGGGAAGGCCATTAAAGAACTGAAGATATGTCATTTTCAAATATAATTAGCTTGGTTTTCTTTTTCCACTTATTGGATCCTTGAATGTTGTTGACATTAACAAAAGTTATTTCACTTCCTTGTGAGCGATTTCTTAACAAAAAATATATTCTGTCAACAGCCTACCTCCAGGAAAGACGAGAGCACATTGTAAAATATTTAAATAAACAAAAACTTACATATAACGCTAAAAAAAAAAACATTACAAAATGGATAGTTTGTGCGTAAATCGGACACGTGATATTTAGTACTGTAGCAGAAAACACTCAGCTTAAAACGAACATGTTTGATCTTAATCGTCGTCATTAGCCCGCAAATTATTGCTCCATCACGACAATTATACTACTAACCACAACTTTTCCTTTGTGGTGAGTGAGGTCTTGGAGATTTTGTTAGTTTCATTAAAGAGGTCACTAAAATATGGTTATATCGGGGACTATGGTTGGGAGAACAGCCGCTGAACACGAACGTTGAGACAGCCAAAGGTCGGGCAATCAATGAGTCAAAACAATAACACTATACTCGACAGATCAGCAGTCAAACACAACAACAATATATATTTGACAGGTCAGCAGTCAACATAACTACACTATACTGGACATGTCAGCAATTAAATATAACAACACTATACTCGACACGACAGCAGTCAACACAACAACACTCTCATAGACATTCAGTCAGCACCCTACAGCCCAATAATACTATACTGTGGTACTCGACGTGTTAACACTATATACAATACTGTACTCGACACTTCAACACAATCATACTGTACTCGACATTTCAACACTCAACACAATCATACTGTACTCGACACTTCAACACTGAACACAATCATACTGTACTCGACACTTCAACACTCAACACAATCATACTGTACTCGACACTTCAAAACTCAACACAATCATACTGTACTCGACACTTCAACACTCAACACAATCATACTGTACTCGACACTTCAACACTCAACACAATCATACTGTGCTCGACACTTCAACACTTAACACAATCATATTGTACTCGACACTTCAACACTCAACACAATCATACTGTACTCGATACTTCAACACTCAACACAATCATACTGTACTCGACACTTCAACACAATCATACTGTACTCGACACTTCAACACTCAACACAATCATACTGTGCTCGACACTTCAACACTCAACACAATCATACTGTGCTCGACACTTCAACACTCAACACAATCATGCTGTGCTCGACACTTCAACACTCAACACAATCATACTGTACTCGACACTTCAAAACTCAACACAATCATACTGTACTCGACACTTCAACACTCAACACAATCATACTGCACTCGACACTTCAACACTCAACACAATCATACTGTACTCGACACTTCAACACTCAACACAATCATACTGTACTCGACACTTCAACACAATCATACTGTACTCGACACTTCAACACAATCATACTGTACTCGACACTTCAACACAATCATACTGTACTCGACACTTCAACACAATCATACTGTACTCGACACTTCAAAACTCAACACAATCATACTGCACTCGACACTTCAACACGTAACACAACCAGCCTAGCATCATTCATCAGCCATCTATGAACGCATTTAACAAAAAATGACGACAGCGTGGCCTTCATTGACACCCATGGACGTTCAACATCGGCAGCTTCTACGGTGGTCTGTTTATAATAACCACACTCCTAGCACTATGTCCGATACCAATTAATTGTCATTTACCTCATGCATTATAAGAACATGTATTATATTAAGAAAAATAGTCAGAATAAAACCCTGCCAAGAATATATAGAGCAACAACAACGTAAATGGTTGGGTCACCTGGTCAGAATGAATCCTCATCAATCACCATCAAGGGCGTTCTTCTCGAGAATGCATGGAAAAAGACCAAGGGGAAGACCTAGAAGAAGATGGATAGGTGCAGTGATAGAGACATGTAACAACAAAGGAAAATCACTAATTCAGACAGTTCGAGCAGCACAAGAACGACAAATGATATAAACCACGACACCTTTTAGGTATCAGTGAAAAGAGAAAAGAAGAAGATTATAAGAACCAATGTTACTATCTCCTTGTGACCTATAGAAGACCACACGAAACTTACTAGAAATCATAGGAACATTCGACTCTGTCCACAATTCTAAATTAACAAAGTGTTTTAAAGTCACAGATTTCTGCATAATTTTTTTTTTTCAAAATGAACCCGAACGAGACTAAAACTTGTGTCAGCAGAGCCTAAAATATCATTATTTATTTACAAGGATTAATTATTTCAGCAGACAACTCTACTTTGATCTACAAGTAATTTGACGAGCATGGCGGTTATTTGACACCGTAGACAAGCTTAAAGTGATTGTCCCATCACCCCTCCCAAAATCCTGCAAATTCATGAGCTAGCCAGTAGGTAAAGAGGGGGACCTCAATCATACAAGTTATGGAGATAAGAGAAAAGTGAACATCAGCTCCCATCCGGCGTCTGTGTGTACAGATATGGTAGTCACATGAAGCAATAACGGATACGTAACTACATTGAGTCAAATGAAGAAATAACGGTTGTGTAAATACATTGAGTCAAATGAAGAAATAATGGCTGTGTAAATTGAGTCACATGAAGAAATAATGGCTGTGTAAATACATTGAGTCACATGAAGCAATAACGGATACGTAACTACATTGAGTCAAATGAAGAAATAACGGTTGTGTAAATACATTGAGTCCAATGAAGAAATAATGGCTGTGTAAATACATTGAGTCAATGAAGAAATAACGGCTATGTAAATACATTGAGTCAAATGAAGAAATAATGGCTGTGTAAATACATTGAGTCAAATGAAGAAATAATGGCTGTGTAAATACATTGAGTCAAATGAAGAAATAATGGCTGTGTAAATACATTGAGTCAAATGAAGAAATAATGGCTGTGTAAATACATTGAGTCAAATGAAGAAATAACGGCTATGTAAATACATTGAGTCAAATGAAGAAATAATGGCTGTGTAAATACATTGAGTCAAATGAAGAAATAACGGCTATGTAAATACATTGAGTCAAATGAAGAAATAATGGCTGTGTAAATACATTGAGTCAAATGAAGAAATAATGGCTGTGTAAATACATTGAGTCACATGAAGAAATAACGGCTATGTAAATACATTGAGTCAAATGAAGAAATAACGGTTGTGTAAATACATTGAGTCAAATGAAGAAATAACGGCTGTGTAAATACATTGAGTCAAATGAAGAAATAACGGCTATGTAAATACATTGAGTCAAATGAAGAAATAACGGTTGTGTAAATACATTGAGTCAAATGAAGAAATAACGGTTGTGTAAATACATTGAGTCAAATGAAGAAATAACGGCTATGTAAATACATTGAGTCAAATGAAGAAATAATGGATGTGTAAATACATTGAGTCAAATGAAGAAATAATGGCTGTGTAAATACATTGAGTCAAATGAAGAAATAACGGCTATGTTAATACATTGAGTCAAATGAAGAAATAACGGCTATGTAAATACATTGAGTCAAATGAAGAAATAACGGCTATGTAAATACATTGAGTCAAATGAAGAAATAAGAACATAAACAGACTCATGCAACAGCCTCGCTAAATATAGATCACATTATAATTGCATTACGTTTCTCAATTGAATCTTACGAAAGAGGGTTTTTATAATGTGGCAGTAGGTAAAAATGCAGATTTTAAACACATACAAGTAGAAGAGATCTATGAAGCACAAAATGCTCACAAACCAAATATTTAAGAAAATATGTCTTGATTTACAAGAAATTAATTGATTAAAATGAACAGCAATTTCTAAAAAAAAAAAAAAATCAAAAAAAAAAAAAAAATCACATAAGAGATCAAACATGAAGAACATTAAATGGAAACAAGATGCAGCATTCGTGAATATAAAATTAATAAAAACATTTCTTTTTTTTTTTAAATATACAGAGAGGAAGATATGATGGGGAAGGAGGACGGGAAAAGTGAGATATGGAGAAAGACAAGACACGAAAAAAATGAAGAAAAATAAGTGAGGAAAGCAAGTAACGGAGTGTGAGATAGAAGTGTGGGGTATTATATGGCTTGATGGACTGACACAGCTGACCGATAGATCGTGGTGGGGTATAGACTTGGTAGTGGGGTATAGACATCGTAGTGGGGTATAGACATCGTAGTGGGGTATAGACTTGGTAGTGGGGTATAGACTTGGTAGTGGGGTATAGACATCGTAGTGGGGTATAGACTTGGTAGTGGGGTATAGACATCGTAGTGGGGTATAGACATCGTAGTGGGGTATAGACTTGGTAGTGGGGTATAGACTTGGTAGTGGGGTATAGACATCGTAGTGGGGTATAGACTTGGTAGTGGGGTATAGACATCGTAGTGGGGTATAGACTTGGTAGTGGGGTATAGACATCGTAGTGGGGTATAGACAGAGTCATCGAAATGTCAGGAACTGTAGTAGCTTATTGCTACGTCATACGGGGATTCTGGTCAGGAAAGAAAAACCCTCAAAAATATCAGACGTGGGGCCCTGGCTGCGCGTCTATTGGAGGATGCCATTCTATGAGTTCATGGCCTACTGTGACAATTTATATTATCCTCTGTGACAATGTGTATGGCCATCGGCGACAATTTATATGACCCAGAGACAATTTATATGACCCTCTGCAACAATTCATACGTCACTTCTACATAGCCTCCCTCAGTGACAATAAATATGACCCCTGTGACAATTTAAAAACTGAACAAGGAACCAGTAGGTGGGAGGGAACTTATGTATCAAAACAAGCAGGACAATATGATCTATGCATAAGTCCATTGGCTGTTTAATGCAATCCACTATGAGTCTGCCCCGAAGTGCAGTGATGTCGAGTCATCACTGTGATCGGTTAATCTGTCTTGCAAAAAAAAAAAAAAAAAAAAAAAAGCGACAATAAACCAATGTGAAATGATGTTCTTGAATTTGATGTAACTGGGTGATATTTCTAAGGCCTAAGTAACAATACATCAGTTTTTACTATAGTAAATACGGTAATGAAAATATGATTATAGGCCACGGAGATGTGATTTCTCAGAAGAATGTTGAAAGTTCCCTAGGCAGCTAAAAAGACCAAAGAGGACATTCTCAAAGAGGCCAACACAAAAAGGAAGCTCCTAAAAAACATTAAAAAGAAACAATCATCACTTTTTCGGGCAAATAATGAGAAGAGGAAAGCTGGAAGATATGGCCACAACAGGCAAAATATAGGGAAAGAGAGATCGTGAACGACAAAGAGAGACGATACTAGATAGCTTGATGTCATGGCATGGTAAACATTCAACAACAGCAATGATACCTTGCACCGTGGCTTTCATTAATGGATGCTTACGCAGAATAAAAGGATGGAAATGGCAGGACAAAATCACTAACATAGAATTATGGAAATGTACCAGTCAAACACCAGTGGATAAAGAGATACAGCGAAGACGATGGCGCTGGATAGGACACACACTACGGAAGCCAACTGAGAGTATTGCACAACAGGCCCTTTTTTTGGAATCCCCAAGGGAAAAGACAAAGAGGAAGACCAAGGAATTCTTGGACAAGACAGATAGAAGCAAAGATGAAGATGATGGGGAAGATATGGAATGATCTTAAAATAATGGCAAAAAACAGAACGACTTGGAAAGTGTTTCTTGAAGACCTATGCTCCACTCGGAGCTAAAAAGGTAGTAGAAGACTGTGGATAGAAAATTGTGGAACGACATGATCGCCTACGCCAACAGGTATGACACATGATGATGATACGGTAATTTTGAGGTAAGACGCTTGACATCAACAGAGCTGGAGGCTGTCAACGACCCATAGCTGATGGAGACAAGACACTGACAGCAACAGAGTTGAAAGCTGTCAGCGAGTCATGGCTGATGGGTACGCCAGGATCGGTGAACCGCAACTATCCAGACCCTACTCCACCTCTTCGCTGTGTCTCTAGAAACAAATAAACCTGTCCAGTCTGACGGCCAAACGAGTAGGGGTGTGGGAAGGCAACCTGGTACTTAAAAACGCTGTGCTGAAGGCGGATGTGTTGGGCTGAAAACACAAATTTCACAGTTCTGCAAACCACAACACAGCGCATCTACACTCCCCCCCCACCTCTTTTAACCTTCTTTTAAGGACGGACGAAGAAGAGGGCATTGGTGAACGCTAGAAAGAACGAAAGAAAGAAAGAAAGAAAGAAAGAAAGAAAGAAAGAAAGAAAGAAAGAAAGAAAGAAAGAAAGAAAGAAAGAAAGAAAGAAAGAAAGAAAGAAAGAAAGAAAGAAAGAAAGAAAGAAAGCGGTAATTTTTCAACGAGTGGATATAAAGGTGAAATAACTGAGACATTGCTCTGCCATCTCTCTCTCACCTAGATCAGAAACATACACATATGGTAGAAATATGATCTAAATGTAAACCTTACCTTAGACATATTGACTTGGCCAACCGCGAGTGTCTTAAACCCCAGAATGGTCCTGTTTTTATATTTCTTCCTCCGCTGCAGCATGACGTGCAACCAGTTGCCATCTCGTTTTAAGAAGTGTGGATACTGGGGAGCAGAAACATACATAAATCATTTACAACACGCTCTTATTTTAACAACTTTAAAACTTGACATCAAAATCTACACCGGGATCTATATTTAAAAAAAAAACATTAAGCTATTAATTTCTAGTTATTCCCTCATCAGCATTAATATAAAGATATCATCATCATGTGCTACACCGGTTGGCGTGGGCGATAATGCCTTTCCACAACGCTCCATCCACAGTGCCTCGTATCAATTATATTGTTCACTGTTTCCCATGCAATGACAACAAACTATCTATAGTTCGTTCAGAGGTTCGTGCCACAGAGTTTATCAATAACCTCGGAAACTGTTTGATGAGTTTCTGTAATTATTTTTCAAGAAATCTTATTTTTTTCCATCGACCTTAAGATTGTATAGCATTTAAGTACAAAGGTTGTCTGAATTTTGCACAAATCGTGTTTTGTTATATAATTTTAAGAAAATATCAAAGCGTGTGCTATAAATATAAGATTTTATGGAAATTATGTTAATTTTCTAATTAACCTCTCAGTGGATTGTGCCTTACAAGTTACGGTTTTGTGAGCGCGAGATGGTGCTAAGATTGGAGGAGAGCACGAGAAATTTGCCCTTTTAAACGGTGAGTTGATTACAACAAATGTGGGTATTGTAAAATCCTTAAAAAAATTAGGACAACCACGTAAATCACATTTTTATATACCTCAAAGAAGCAAAAATCTTTCCTAAATGCGTGACAGTAGGGGAAAAATCAGACTTAAGGTCGGTGAAAAAATAAGATTTATTGAAAAAGAATTACAGAAATTCATCAAACACTTTCCGAGATAATTAATAAACTCTGTGGGCACGAATTTCTGAACGAACTAGTATAGCATTTTATCTCTTTGTCGTCAGCGATCTCTTTCCCTGTATTTTGCCAGTTGTAATAAAGCACTCCAACTCGTTCCCCTTCTAATGATGTGCCCGAAAAATGTCGATTGTTACTTTCTGATATTTTAGAGTTCCCTATTTGTGTTGGCCTCTTTGAGAATGTCCTTGTTGGTCTTTTTAGCTGTCCAGGGAACTTTTAACGTTCTTATTAGAAATCTCATCTATTTGGCCTCCTATCGTCTTTTCATGTGTTCGTTTACTGTCCATGATTCGCTTAACATAGATCAGAACTGGCTCTATATAGCAACGATGAATGTAGATGTTGAATTGTTGTTTTTTTTTTTTTTACATAATTTATCTTGGAAATATAAGAAGATAGTTTTGCCATTCCTTTCCTTCTTGGCAGTTACTGTACTAGTCGTAGATTGCAGCAATTGTCTCTATAAAGAAATCATCTTCATGATCAAGTACTGGACCTGCTGGCGTAGGTGATCATGTCTCTCCACAACTTTCAATCTCGACAGTTATTTATCATTTCTGTTGTTGACTTTCTGCTTCTGCCAAGTCATTCTCTTAAGCTGTCTAGTATCTTTTTCCCTTTGCGTCCTTCTATCTCTTCGTCCTTCAATTTTCCCAGTTGTTACAATATATTCCAGCTATTCTCGTCTCATTACATGGCTTAAAAATGATGATAGTTTCTTCCTAATATTGAAAATTAGCCCTCTTTTTGCTTTGGCCCCCTATAAAGAAATAAGAAAATTAAATGCCAAAATGGGTAAAATTTCGGTGCCAAGAAACATAACTTGCTGAAGATGCAATAAGGTGAATAAGCTGAAAGTTGTCAGTGGCTTATTGGTTGAAATTAGGATCAGTGAACCATTACTGATAAAGATCCCTCAGCACTTCTCTCAGAAGTCCTTGAGAACAGATGGTCTGGCCTATCGAGAACGGATCGAAAAGTAAAGGCAAACCCGGTAGTGAAATGTTTGCTGAAATCTGATGAGTTGGGTCGAATTTAAAAAAGCATCCTTGAAAAACCAGAGCACGAAGCAACCTGCGTTTACTTGAGTCGTTAATAAATGATTCAATATGAATAATTGATTATAGTGAAAGTGATGGTATAAAAGTGAGAAATGTGTTGTTGTAAATAAAGTGGGAAATGTGATGTTGTTAATAAAGGTGGGAAATGTGATGTTGTTAATAAAGGTGGGAAATGTGATGTTGTTAATAAGGGTGTGAAATGTGTTGTTGTAAATAAAGGTGGGAATGTGATGTTGCTAATAAGGGTGTGAAATGTGTTGTTGTAAATAAAGGTGGGAATGTGATGTTGTTAATAAGGGTGTGAAATGTGTTGTTGTAAATAAAGGTGGGAATGTGATGTTGTTAATAAAGGTGGGAAATGTGATGTTGTTAATAAAGGTGGGAAATGTGATGTTGTTAATAAGGGTGTGAAATGTGTTGTTGTAAATAAAGGTGGGAATGTGATGTTGCTAATAAGGGTGTGAAATGTGTTGTTGTAAATAAAGGTGGGAATGTGATGTTGTTAATAAGGGTGTGAAATGTGTTGTTGTAAATAAAGGTGGGAATGTGATGTTGTTAGTAAGGGTGTAATGTGTTGTTGTAAATAAAGGTGGGAATGTGATGTTGTTAATAAGGGTGTGAAATGTGTTGTTGCAAATAAAGGTGGGAAATGTGATGTTAATAAGGGTGTGAAATGTGTTGTTGTAAATAAAGGTGGGAATGTGATGTTGTTAATAAAGGTGGGAAATGTGATGTTGTTAATAAAGGTGGGAAATGTGATGTTGTTAATGACGGTGGGAATGTGATGATGCAATTAAAGATAGGGAATGCGGTGTTGTAAAGGGTTGGAATGTGATGTTGTAAAGTTAAGGAATGTGATGTTGTTAATAGAGGTGGAAAATGAAGTTATGAATAAAGATAGGCAATGTAATATTTTGCACAAGGATGGAGAATGTGATAATTTAATCAAACATAGAACATATTACATACTGTAAACATGAGAATGATACGAAAAAAAAAGTGTTTGATGAGATAATGTTGTAGTAACATATAACGCAATGACGTCGATGAATATAAGAGAATGTAGCAGTAATTAGAATGTGTAATCATGTAGGGGAAAACTAAAGAACGTGATGTGGAGTTAAGTGGCAATACGCGATAATGTTTGCGAATTTCGTTTACATTAACGTCCATGATTTCAATTCGTATCGAAATATTAGACGTGGTGCAACTCTCTGCCGTAGCTTATATCTCAGATTAAACCTTTCTAATTTACAAAAACCAAAGGAGGAGGTCATAAGTGCGACTGTATATCTGGCTACATTATAATTAACACATTATATTACTGATATCTTTTCGACATCTAAAGGAAAACGTCGATAATTGTAAAATTTTACGTCTTCGATTATAAATGTTTACTAAATTTTACGTCTTCGATTATAAATGTTTACTAAATTTTACGTCTTCGATTATAAATGTTTACTAAATTTTACGTCTTCGATTATAAATGTTTACTAAATTTTACGTCTTCGATTGTAAATGTTTACGTCTTCGATTATAAATGTTTACTAAATTTTACGTCTTCGATTATAAATGTTCACTAAATTTTACGTCTTCGATTATAAATGTTCACTAAATTTTACGTCTTCGATTGTAAATGTTTACTAAATTTTACTGCCAACTTTATAAAAAAAGATTGGCTGTGAAGAAAAAAAGAACATTAAAGAACATAATACTGTACACACAGCAGGATTTTTTTCCGGCGATGGAAATTTCAAACCCATCGATTTAATTCCGCAAATTCGTTGTTTCCAGATTGATTCGAAAAGTCCAGTTGCGCATCTTTTGTGTGTGTTCAGTTTGAGATTACGTTCGCGTGATCCTAATTGGAAAAATTCATTTTTAGATGTAACGTTAATACAAGAGAAATTGTTTGATATACTCTGATGAAACGAGGCAATATAATCAATGTTGCCGAATAAGAAGGCAATATCTGAGTGTCGCTATCTGGCAAAGACCACGCATCATTACATCGAGTATAGAATTCGTATATTATAATAGTGTAGCTGAACATAGATGATGGGACAATATCCATAATTATGCTATTTCCTGATGAGAACGGGACGGGTAAGTTTGTACAGTTTGAAAGCTAAGAAAACGAGATCGCTAAAACTAACAGTATAGCAGTCAAACCTGCCCAAGAAAAGGTGTCTCAATCAATACTCTTGTTAGAGGTATTGACCACGG
This sequence comes from Megaustenia siamemsis, assembly GCA_032433765.1. NCBI lineage: Eukaryota > Metazoa > Mollusca > Gastropoda > Stylommatophora > Ariophantidae > Megaustenia > Megaustenia siamemsis. The sequence continues at coordinate 73,537,816 of JAVIAB010000050.1, forward strand.
GCCTAGTCCAAATGTCGCGCACAGACTACAGGCAAATTATTTCTATTAAAAGATTAATTTTCTACTAAATTGTCTCAAATTACTGCTGCTTTATTTACTCTTCTACACAACATCTATCTTTGTCTTTCCTGAAGTACTGTCTTTACCTGCAATGTCGTATCTTGTATACATTTTTTACTGTTTGTTTTTTGTTTGTTTTTTTAGTTCTCGCAGTGGCCCATATTGTTTTTCCTTTAGTGTTGTATCTATGGGCCATTGGGTTTTTCTCCGTGTATTATATTCAGGACAGTCTGGGGCGCCTATCCACATGTACATGTGATGGCTGAAGTGCTAATCTTGAATTGTGTATACATGTGACTATGAAGTCGATTTTTTTTCCTTTTCTGCGACGAATAATAATTTGTTCCCATCAATTCATATAATGACAGACGTCCTGATTTGGAGTTTGTGGTTTTTTTAAATTGATTTGATCATCTGTTGCTTCTGATGGTATGTAACTGGTTCACTTGGTTGTGTGCCCGCTGCGCCTTCCCTGCCAGCTGGTCTGCTCTCTCGTTTCCTGGAATTCCACAGTGGGATGGGATCAACTACAGAGTGACCTTGTGATGCTTGTAGAGTTCAGTTAACAAGCTCTGCAGTCATGGTAATTTTCTGGATTGTAGTGTCAGGGACACTACTTGGACAATAGACAAACAAATGGAAAGACGATTAGAGGCCACAGAGATGGGATTTCTCAGAAGAGTGTTGAAAGTTCCCTGGACAGCTAAAAAGACCAATGAGAAAGTTCTCAAAGAGGCCAACACAAAAAGGGAGCTCTTAAAAAACATCAGAAAGAAGCAATCAACATTTTTCGGGCACATCATGAGAAGAGGAAAGTTGGAATACTTGGTTAAAACTGGCAAAATAAAAGGAAAGAGAGATCGCGGACGACAAAGAGAGAAAATACTGGATAGCTTGGTGTCATGGCATGGGAAACAGTCAACAACAGAACTGATATGATGCACTGTAGATAGAAGATTGTGAAAAGACATGATCGCCAACGCCAACAGGTACGGCACATGATGATGAGTGTCAGGGATGGTGATCTTGCATCTGTCAGTAACAACTACAGGCTGTGGACCTAGATTACTGTTCAATAATTTTTTTTTTTTTAATATTATCAACTTTATTGGGTTGCTGCATTGCAATTTAGAGATTATTTCCCTATTGCTATTTCATTCATATCCATAGTGTTACTTGTGTATTCTATATATGCCCCTGCCCCCGCCACCATTCTTTTCTGTATTCTGTGCTAATCAATCTGTTTAAACATGACAATTAGATGAAACAACTAAATATTATTTTCAAACAGACTGAACATGATTAACAATATATTTAGTGGATTACACGCAAACATAAATACATTATAACAACACGCAAATGAAAACATTTGCACTTCCACTTTTTATTTACATCTTTCCTTCCTCACTTGTCATTCAGCGTCGAATGGAGATATCAATTGTGATCTTTGTCTCTTCTGATGGCCTCTGGTGCTGTTATATTTCCTAGTGTTTCTAATATTTCATCAAATCCATATTTTTCGTGGTCGATCCTTGAGTTTAGTGTTCTCACAACGTTTATTAAAGGCGCATTGTGTTGTACCTTGGTCTTTCTCTTTAGTGGACTAACCGATTTCATTCTATGTCGAAAATTATTGCACATTTCTGATTTGATCTTTTTATTGTTTAATTTTACATTCACTTTATATTTAAATTATCTAAAAATAAAAAAAAAAACCTAACAAATTAGAGTGTTTGTTAACATCTGTAGTATATGACTACTAATTCATTAGCAAATCGTTTCAGGGGAAGAGGTACAATACTCGAAAAACGTTTACGTTTTGTATGTGGCTGGCTGGTAGGCCATTTAGAAATCTTTAGCCTTCGAAAAAATGCGTGGATCTACTGTCCTAGCCCTCCAGAAGTTCGCAGTAATTAAACAACCATTAAACTACTGCGCTAGTCCCCCAAGAAGTTCACAATAATGAAAGAGATGACAGGCTTTTTTTCGAGAGCACCCCTAATCTGGATGTTGAAAAGAGCAAATTCTTCTCTCTGTAGATGTTTACTGTAGAGTGACACTGTAAAAAAAAAAGTAAAGTACCCCCGTCATGCCAAGTGCCGTATAGGGAATATGGTGTTAGTGACCATACATTTTACAGACCTTCGGCACATGATTTTTGGGGTAATGTGGTCGGTATTACGCCCATGCCGCTCTACTTTCCCAGAAAAAAATCCAGTACCCATTTAAAACTGGGTGAACCCAGAAGCCGTCGATTGGGATCGAACCCTACCTCTTGTCCTTTGTAGTCCAGTTCACTAACCACTGAGCTATCGCGGCTCCCAGAGTGACACTGTGGTGGGTGGAAATGCACAAGATTCATCATTTACAATGTGGCAATAGCGTAAGGTAGAACTGTGTGTGTATAAACAGTAAGCTACAGGGATTACGGGAAATTCTTAGCGTGATCTGTTTGAAAGAGTGAGCACCTATGAATCTGATATGGTGAAGTAAGGATCATTATTTTAATCTCTCTCGCTCTCTCTCTCTCTCTTTCTTTATCTCTCTCTTTCTTTATCTCTCTCTCTATCTCTTTCTTTCAACGTTTATATTTTTTACTGAACACACCACCTATTGTTTTAAGAAAGCAAAGACAAGCAACTCAACGGAAGTCATATGTAACCAATGATTGTTAACACTAAGTGGAGAGCAAACAGAGAGCTAGAGGTCAACCAGAAGACATGCAAACAAATGGTTTTGGCTTCTGTCGATGAAAATCGGCATTACCTTCACTTGGCTATTACCTGATTCCGGAAAAATCACGACCAGGAGCCAGAGACAGTCTGAACACAAAATTAACAATTGGGATGGGGCATATGTTCAAGATATTATAAATAGACGGAGAAATGGTGAAAGTTAATCAAATAGACGGAGAAATGGTGAGAGTAAATCAAATAGACGGAGAAATGGTGAAATACAAATCATGGACAAGGCCAATTAGTTCCTATAATATGCCACACTCATCCCTCAATCTATATCTTTAACACCCCTCCCCTCAACCCACCCATATCGTCGTAAAATTAGTGTGAATAGTTATTTTTTTTTTTTTTTATAAACATAGAGTTTTACAACTTCCAAGTCAAAGATTTTCATGTGTTCATAGAACAAATATCATTCAAGCTGCTGTTGTTCTCAAAGCTGACACATTTCGCCAATCTTTAAAGGCCAAATTTTGCCTTCTGTCTTCGAAACGCTAAGTTATTGAGTAGTCTGTGTCAAAAGAGATTAATAATGAGTTTGGGAGTCTTAATCATCTCTAATTAGATACCTTCGACTTGAGACATCACCTCTGATTTGATACCTTAGACTTGAGGCATCACCTCTGATTTGATACCTTCGACTTGAGGCATCACCTCTGATTTGATACCTTCGACTTGAGGCTTCAGCTCTTATTTTATACCATCGACTTGAGACATAAGCTCTGATCTTATACCTTCGACTTGATGCATCAGCTCTTATTTTATGCCTTAGACTTCAGGTCTAATAGGATACCTTTGACTTGTGACATCAACACCTTAGACTTAAGGTCTAATTTGAGGCCTTCGACTTGATACATCAGCTCAGATCTTTTACTTTAGACTTCAGGACTAATTTGATACCTTCGACTTGAGACATCAGCTCAGATCTTTTACTTTAGACTTTAGGTCTAATTTGAGGCCTTCGACTTGAGACATCAGCATTGCTTTGATACTATAGACTTCAGGACTGATTTGTTGCCTTCAGCTTCAAAATTCTGTTCTGATCTGAATACTTGCTATTAGCCCATCCGCTCTGGCTATCTTAGGTCCCCACTACATCAAAATTGAAAGTCAACCCACAAAAAGTTGATGGAAAGTCCCTAGCTACACCACAGTTACTAGCATTGAGGAAGATCAAGTTAAAAAAAAAATAACACGAAAAGACATAGCGAAAGAGGACGGTACAGAAACAGCAGAAGAGTTAGAGCAAGAAGAAGCAGCATAAAGAACAGAAAATGTACAACAGAAAAATAAGAGACAGCAGAATAAACATAACAAAGATGAAAAAAAAACGAATAAAAGACAGAGAGAATAAACAAAACAAGGAATCAGCAAATGACTGGAATTTAGAAAAAATAAACAAAACATGGAACTGATTCCGATTTGAAACCGCGAGAAGGCATTTCTCTAAATGACAAAGACATTCACACAGAATGAGCCTAATTCACTTTATGATAAAACTATTTTTGGGGGATAGGTTTCAGTCCAATACGATTACTCATCAGCGATAAACTTGAATAAGAGCACTCGTCAATTATATATACCTCTCTTGTTATCTACAAGAAGTAGTTTGATATTTTAATATGCTAGCGCGTCCAGAAACTAACAGGGAGAGACATAATTGTAAAAGTTGTTAATTGGATATGGTCGGGGTAAGAGGGCTGAACGTCGACTCCACTAATCCCCGCACCCCTGCCCACACACACAGACACTCTTCATTGCAGTGATCAGATTTCCTCCTTCTGGTGAGTTTTACAGCGTTTTTTATTACCCAAGATGAAGTAGACGCCGAATTCAAATATAAACAAAATAAAATGTCATTTGAGCAAACAAACTTCCACTCAACAAACATAAAAATCAATTCAGGTTTTTAAAAAAAAAAAAAGCAAAACAAAACAAAAAAACAAGTGTTGCAAAGTGCCAATAAAGCTCCATTCAGACCTGTACTCGCAGGTAGGCGCGGGATTGTAAAAACGATAACTTGATATAGATAGAATGGAGAAGGGCCAGAATGTTTACTGAGAAAATAGATGCAAGGATGGGGGTGAGAGAATGATATTATTGTATGGACAGCTCATAGCATACCGAGATGATAGAAGGTAAGAGAATGATGTCATTGTATAGACAGCTTATAGCATACCGGGAAGGTAGAAGGAGAGAGAATGAAGCCATTGTATCGACTACTTATAGCATACCGGGATCATAGAAGGTAAGAGAATGATGTCATTGTATAGACAGCTTATAGCATACCGGGAAGGTAGAAGGAGAGAGAATGAAGCCATTGTATCGACTACTTATAGCATACAGAGATGGTAGAAGGTGAGAGAATGAAGCCATTGTATAGACAGCTTATAGCATACCGGGAGTGTAGAAGGTGAGAGAATGAAGTCATTATATAGACAGCTTATAGCATACCGGGATGGTAGAAGGTGAGAGAATGATGTTATTGTATAGACAGCCCATAGCATACCGAGATGGTAGAAGTGAGAGAATTATTATATTGTATAGACAGCTCATAGCATACCGAGATGGTAGAAAGTGAGAGAATTATTATATTGTATAGACAGCTCATAGCATACTGGGATGGTAGAAAGTGAGAGAATTATTATATTGTATAGACAGCTCATAGCATACCGAGATGGTAGAAGTGAGAGAATTATTATATTGTATAGACAGCCCATAGCATACCGAGATGGTAGAAGTGAGAGAATTATTATATTGTATAGACAGCTCATAGCATACTGGGATGGTAGAAAGTGAGAGAATTATTATATTGTATAGACAGCTCATAGCATACCGGGATGGTAGAAGTGAGAGGATTATTATATTGTATAGACAGCTCATAGCATACCGAGATGGTAGAAGTGAGAGAATTATTATATTGTATAGACAGCTCATAGCATACTGGGATGGTAGAAAGTGAGAGAATGATGTTATTGTATAGACAGCCCATAGCATACCGAGATGGTAGAAGTGAGAGAATGATGTTATTGTATAGACAGCCCATAGCATACCGGATGGTAGAAGTGAGAGAATGATGTTATTGTATAGACAGCTCATAGCATACTGGGATGGTAGAAGTGAGAGAATGATGTTATTGTATAGACAGCCCATAGCATACCGGGATGGTAGAAGTGAGAGAATGATGTTATTGTATAGACAGCTCATAGCATACTGGGATGGTAGAAGTGAGAGAATGATGTTATTGTATAGACAGCTCATAGCATACTGGGATGGTAGAAGTGAGAGAATGATGTTATTGTATAGACAGCCCATAGCATACCGGGATGGTAGAAGTGAGAGAATGATGTTATTGTATAGACAGCTCATAGCATACTGGGATGGTAGAAAGTGAGAGAATGATGTATTGTATAGACAGCCCATAGCATACCGAGATGGTAGAAAGTGAGAGAATGATGTTATTGTATAGACAGCCCATAGCATACTGGGATGGTAGAAGTGAGAGAATGATGTTATTGTATAGACAGCCCATAGCATACCGGGATGGTAGAAGTGAGAGAATGATGTTATTGTATAGACAGCTCATAGCATACTGGGATGGTAGAAAGTGAGAGAATGATGTTATTGTATAGACAGCCCATAGCATACCGAGATGGTAGAAAGTGAGAGAATGATGTTATTGTATAGACAGCCCATAGCATACTGGGATGGTAGAAAGTGAGAGAATGATGTTATTGTATAGACAGCCCATAGCATACCGGGATGGTAGAAAGTGAGAGAATGATGTTATTGTATAGACAGCCCATAGCATACCGAGATGGTAGAGCGTACACATGTACAGGAAGCGGTGTAATAAATAAAGTGGCTGTTTATGTCACTTCTCGGCGCCTCGGATGTAAATATGGCGAACACTGATTTGTTATTTGTGGCCAGATAAGTGAAACGAGCTAAACAAATAGGAAGCTTCCAAGTGTGAGAAGTGATATCTACCCTTACAGACATTTAATGCAAACAACCGTTTTTGTAATTGCAGAAGTCAAAAACACGTAAGATCATCTTTCTTTACATTCCTGGACGTGCGGGAGTACGGTGAAATGAAAGAGCGGGCGGGTTGGCTAGCTGCACTGTCGTTGAAGACGGTAAACCAATTATCGGGCTGACATCATCAATGCCCTCCGAGAAGTGGGAAGGACACAGAACTTCGACAACCATGAGTCCATGTCACTGCTTCGGATGAAAGAGATGGTAATTAAGATGTGCACAACCAGAAACGAGAACCGTAGGGGTATCAGACGACTAATCAACCAACACAGAACTGGAGTCGTCAGTCGCTGGACACTGCGAGATTTGCCAAGGATGGCATGTGTGCACCTATGGACATGTGCGAAGTGCAGTGATGATGACCCGTAAATAACTCAATAACCGATTTTTGTATAAGTTGTAGATTCTTCAAGGAGATCCAAGACTCCAGAACATCAATAGCCAAAATCGTCTCACAGACACACAACTAACTGAAAATTTAAAGATTTGTGCACCAGAAATATATCAGACTTCAGTCATCCAACCGTGGTATACCTTGATAACTAGTATGGAAATATCAGAATTGAATAAAGTATTAAATAAAAACGGTATTTTAAATGCAGTAACGAATTCGGATGTTCCCAGCCGAAATTCATAGATAACGCAGATTTCTAACAATGCGTTAAACCAACAACGTAAATTACGCCCCTTGAAGGAAGGACGATGAAGAGGAATAATCGTCGGGCAAAAGCAGAAGCATAATCTCCATTACTTGTCCCACTTGGAAAGGCTGATACTTGTCCCACTTGGAAAGGCTGATACTTGTCCCACTTGGAAAGGCTGATAAAACTCAATCGATTATCAGGTTTTATGGCTCACTTTTTCTACTATGAGGGCTGACAGCTTACTTATTTTACAGCTCATTTATTCTACTATCCGCGCACACAGCTCACTTGTTGGACTTTTAGAGATAACAGCTCACTTGTTGGACTTTTAGAGATAACAGCTCACTTGTTGGACTTTTAGGGATAACAGCTCACTTGTTGGACTTTTAGGGATAACAGCTCACTTGTTGGACTTTTAGGGATAACAGCTCACTTATGACTTTTAGGGATAACAGCTCACTTGTTGGACTTTTAGGGATAACAGCTCACTTGTTGGACTTTTAGGGATAACAGCTCACTTATGACTTTTAGGGATAACAGCTCACTTGTTGGACTTTTAGGGATAACAGCTCACTTGTTGGACTTTTAGGGATAACAGCTCACTTATGACTTTTAGGGATAACAGCTCACTTGTTGGACTTTTAGGGATAACAGCTCACTTGTTGGACTTTTAGGGATAACAGCTCACTTGTTGGACTTTTAGGGATAACAGCTCACTTATGACTTTTAGGATAACAGCTCACTTGTTGGACTTTTAGGGATAACAGCTCACTTGTTGCACTTTTAGGGATAACAGCTCACTTGTTGGACTTTTAGGAATGACAGCTCATTTGTTGGACTTTTAGAGATAACAGCTCACTTGTTGGACTTTTAGGGATAACAGCTCACTTGTTGGACTTTTAGGGATAACAGCTCACTTATGACTTTTAGGGATAACAGCTCACTTGTTGGACTTTTAGGGATAACAGCTCACTTGTTGGACTTTTAGGGATAACAGCTCACTTGTTGGACTTTTAGGGATAACAGCTCACTTGTTGGACTTTTAAGGATAACAGCTCACTTGTTGGACTTTTAGGGATAACAGCTCACTTGTTGGACTTTTAGGGATAACAGCTCACTTGTTGGACTTTTAGGGATAACAGCTCACTTGTTGGACTTTTAGGGATAACAGCTCACTTGTTGGACTTTTAGGGATAACAGCTCACTAGTTGGACTTTTAGGGATAACAGCTCACTTGTTGGACTTTTAAGGCTGACAGCTCATTTATTGGACTTTTAGGGATAACAGCTCATTTATTGGACTTTTAGGAATGACAGCTCATTTGTTGGAGTTTTAGGGATAACAGCTCACTTGTTGGACTTTTAGGGATAACAGCTCACTTGTTGGACTTTTAGGGATAACAGCTCACTTGTTGGACTTTTAGGGATAACAGCTCACTTGTTCGACTTTTAGGGATAACAGCTCACTTGTTCGACTTTTAGGGCTGACACTTCACTTGTTCGACTTTTAGGGCTGACAGTTCACTTGTTCGACTTTTAGGGCTGACAGCTTACTTGTTCGACTTTCAATGCTAAGTTTAAAGAATTATATCTGGTAGTTTTCCTTTAAATGTTCACTTTGCCACAAGCTTTTGCACTGTGAGAGATATTATATATTCTAAATCTCTTTATTACGACATCCCTGTTCACCCCCCTCCCCCACACAATGTCTTTATTTACATGCTTTTCATTCCATGTAATCATTTGTATAACTTTATTTTCTGCATTCGTTTTGCTAGCATCCTAGTTTATTACCAGTGCACACGATAAGTTATAGAATAATGTCGATCTTAACAGGCATCATGCCATTCTGATATGTTGTTGGATGCGCAACGTGAATTATTTTTTTTTAATCCGCCCACGGATGGATTGAAAGATGGGGGATTGATGGCGGAGTGAATGACGATTATTCGTCTGTTTACATACAAGCGCTATTATCATCGATGCCAGCACAAACAAACGCTTGTAATATCAGCAGCGGAACTTCTGTTACGTGAGCTAGTGTGGCTAGAACATCACATTATACTCTTCAGGCTGTCTTTCCCTGTGTCACCCACCAACGTCTCCCAAAACACAAGAGTAGCGAAACATTCACTGCGCTATTGTTGGCGAACATGACCGGAAACGCAAGCTGAGAAGTTCGATCCGGTCAGAAGTGGGAGGGTAAATACGGCTGGAGTTGAACAGAAATCTCAGTAACGAGTGTATTGTATCACGCTTGTCGTTTCTAGGATGGTCTAATATAGATCTCTCGGATCTTTTGATCCAGTTTTATCACGTCCTAGATGTTAGCTGGACATCCTATTCATGACGTGATGTCACAACAACAATCATTCTGGTTGTAGGAAACGTGAATCGTATAAAAAGTTGAAATAGTGAGATTGTTTGTTTGTTGTTGTTGTTAGGGTCATCATCGTTGCACACCTGACCAAAATAGATATTATACAACTACAGGTGTCCCAATACCCCCATCGATAATCACGAGAATATCATAGGATAATATTGGTCCACGTACACGAACTCCGTGGCACGTCAGAGGATCCACGGTGTATGTAGGCTGCTAGTGCAAATGTTGCCCAAGCAGCGCCCGTATTTACGACCTACTCTTTACGATTGTACCAGCAAAAGGCTCTTTAACGTGCGCGAGTGCACACGGGTCCTCCTGTTTATTGACAGTATCCGACAGGGCTCGACATCGGGTCTCACTACCCAAGAGATCAGGGGAGGGTAACGTCATAAAGAAACCACGGATTTATTTATCCTTTAAGATAGCTATATTAAATGAAACCAAAAAGAAGATAAGAAAGTGAATGTGGATTACAAAGGTTCTAGAGATGGCTAGGAGTGCGGAGTGTGACAACGAGAGATGGGGGCTTTACAATAGTGTGTTACTTGAGAGAATCACGATGACTGATGATAAAGAAAAGAAAAACAGAAGAATAAACAACAAAAATCAATCAGTAAATAAAACAATGCCCTGAAGAATTTATTATACAGAAAACGCTATGTATGCTTAAAAAAAGTTTACTAGGTGGATCCAGAAAGTCGTAAGAGCTCACAAAGAATATATAACGGAAAGTAAATGATCGCTGATTAATCTGTAACCATATGCAACATCAGAGGCGGTAAAAACAAACAAATCTTGAAAGAATAAAACACAGAGGTGGTAAAAACAAACAAATCTTGAAAGAATAAAAACACAGAGGTGGTAAAAACAAACAAATCTTGAAAGAATAAAAACACAGAGGCGGTAAAAACAAACAAATCTTGAAAGAATAAAAACACAGAGGCGGTAAAAACAAACAAATCTTGAAAGAATAAAAACATACATATAATGATCTATAAACTATTGAGTAAATGAGATCAAATATGAGGATAGCTCCAACTATTTCAGGAACTGGTTAGGTATTTATCCTAAAGGGAACAGGCAACTAATTGCAGTGCCGCAGTAAAGCTGGTAGCAAGGAGCCAGTAGTGGGGTGTGGTTTACACTCCAAGGTTCGGTGACAGCTTTACAAAAAAGGAACACACAAAAATACTGACGTTTCTTCCTCCGGTCTTCTTCAGAAGACTGGGACAACAACAAATGGTGATGCACATATCTCTATAGCTACAAGTCGGATGATAAAGTTAAAGTTAATATTTCCTAAAACTTGACAAAATTATAACACTACACAGCAAGAAGCCTCCTTGAATATTACTTGTAAGTATTTAGCGAATATAAATATTACTTATATAAGTAATGATTTAGTATAGACAAGAGCACAGACTTGTATTCTATTGAATTTAAATGTATAAGTAATTTAATACTTATCAATATTGAAATTTATAATTATGACCCTTTAAGGTAATACCTAACTTCTGAAGAATGTTGAACTTATATTGCCTGCAGTTTTTAAATACGAATAATAATGAACACAATTTAATATAAACCACTTAATAAATGCCTTTTTTTAAATGTGTGGACACCATGTTGGCTACATATTATCAAAGTTTAATTCAATGGAGGTGATCGGTAATTTATTGTCTCTCGGTTACTTCATTTCCTTTGTCAAAGCTGTTTCTACCACTCCTTCCTCATTTTGTGCAATAAAATTATGACAAATCGAATGTTTGAACGAGTGTGAGCGCATATCGAAGTAGTTGAACTGGTCACTTCGCAGTTCTGATGGGAATACTGTCCTTCTAGCGAGTCGAGACGTCAGGTCTCTTGCCAAAGATCAGTTTTCTGCATCTTTCAACCTGCACATTTAAAACTCCAACACAGTTTAATGAAGAATGAATGTATTAAGCCCGAGAGAAAGATTATCAAAGTAATGATTTCCTGCTCGTCTACACACTACTCCAGGGGATTATGTTATTGTCCCAAGTACCTTAGTCACGCAGTTCTGTTACATCAAACAACAAATGATCTTATGCTGTCCTCAAGTTGATTCCAGTCAGCAACGCATTGCATCACTTCAAGTCTAAAGTGTGGAAGTGAAGCCAGTTTGAAAGCAGACTACAGACAAATAATCGACAAGTATCCAATCAGCTACATTACAAATATCTGAAGGCCGTCAACATGTAGCCTTCCTACACTTGCATGCTGTCTACCAACAGAGTAGTGTAGTTTAAACAAATGTGTGCGGACTGGCGGAAAGCAGAAAAGAATGCAAAAGACGTGCGCGGAGAGAGAGAGAGATAAGAGAAGGAAGAAAAGGAAGGAAATACAGAGTGAGATGAGACGAAAAGAATTTTTTTTTAAATAGCGAGAAAGAAGAAAGATAGATATGACAGAACACGAGAAATATGTGAGAGATATGAGGAATAAAACGTAGTGGTAGAGGGGGGGATTGGAGGGCTAAGGAAAGGGCGTGAAGCGATGTGCCAAAGCTCTAGTTTGAAACTGGAGAATCATATCACAGGCTCATCCCAACCAATTGTGTGGAGCGCCATACATATATTACATGATGATCCTACCAAATATCCTTTGGATAACAAACATCAAACATTAAACGTCTATGTCAGGATTATCCCAACCAAATATCTGCATAGTCAGAACAGCAGCAGGCTTAACAGACCACCTTGAAGTTAGAACAGGAGTAAAACGGGGATACATAACATCTCCCATATTACCTACGTGGACTACGCATGTAAGTTAGCTAACCCAATGATGACAGAGAAGATTAATGAGCTTCTATTTGCAGACGATCAGGCACTAGCGAATGGAAAATAGAAGACCTACAAGAACACTTAAATAGACTGATCAGCACATATAATCAATGCAGCATGAATATAAACATTAACAAACCAGTTGGGACTTTTATTGCCGGCTGGGGTTTTATTTGTGCTTTCTCTCTGCGGCAACCACCCCTGGTCTCAGCAGCGAGGACCGGCTTGAACTGTCAATTACAGTCAAGAAGACGAAGTTATCTGCCTGTGCGGCAGGGACCACTGTGCACATGGCTGCGAGGGGAAACAAATTAACACGCAAAATTCAGTTCTTAGTCTCTAGTGACTTCGCCATAGGTGAAAGCTGGCGAACGCAAATACATTTTTTTTTTTAAAGTCACGAATATGGAAACACAAAATAGAACATTAATAAACGGATAGAGCAGAAAATTTTAAAAGTGGATGCGTTTAAATATCTCGGAAGTCTAGTGACAAACAACTTACAAGCAGCAGAAATAGACTCAGATGCAACAAATCTTGTCAAATCATCAGACAGCTTTCACCACTATTGTCCAACATGAAAATAACTCGAGGTAAAACGGGCAATACAATCTTCATTCCAACGCTGTGCTACCAATGCCAGACTTGGACCTAGATCAAGAACAATACAAAAAATAGCTACTTCCGAGATGAAATGTGATAGACAAATGACAGGAAAAAGTCTGAGAGATAAGATTAGAAATGAAGGAAGTTAGGAAAAAACATGGTTTGGAAACGTGATAAGACAGAAATACCAAAACACATCACAAGGAGTCTTTGATAAAAGTTGCGAGAACACCAGACTCAAGAGAAAAGATGGATTGATGAAATATTAGAAAAACTAAAGAAACATAACAGCATCTTAGGTCAACATAAGAACAAAATACTGAACTCTCCCTCGACATAAAAGGAAAACGCGGGAAGAAGAAGAAGAAATATTTTTTTGGATAAAGAGCACCAACCGGCCAATATGTTGAGTAGGTTTGCGTACTCACGGATCTAGATTCAAGGTCACATAGTAAATATATCCTGTATGGGTGGTGAATCTTGCCACGATGGAAAGGGAAACATTTTTCTGGTATCAATTAAGCTCAGCAGCAACAGGTCAACAGGAAAACGGAAGTACGAGCACGCGCGGACGCACACACACATACTACAGGGGTCTGGACTTCATACTGTTGTATATATCTGTCTTGTCAGTGCTTGGGAGGCGACCACTCTAATAAATGCGTAGCGTCAGACCACAGATTCAAGACAAAGCATTGTGTTGTGTTATGAAAATACAGCATGTAAAGAAGCAACGCTTATAAGGATTAGATCAAAGACAATGAGATCAGGACAACACTAACAGAACCAAAGATAAAAGAAGCCAAAATTCAAGCGACTGGCTAGGAGATAAGAAAGTCGGAATCAATGATAAAAGCAGCCAAAATGGCAATAATAAAATAGGATTTTGGAGGCCAAAAAGAAGACCATTCATGGGATAAATTACATTTTTTGCATGTCTATGATTGAAAGATACAAAAACTAACATGTAAACAACAGAGACAAAACACACAATAACACCACAAAGAAAAACACAGAAATTAAATATAGTTACGAGTCCAGATTCACATGATAGTACTTTTCTTATGTCTAGAAGCACAGATTTACAGACGGTACAATTCAAAAAGGAAATGGACAAACATGAAAGCACACAAATAAACATTGAAACAGGTGAAAAACACAATAAATACTGAAACAGCTGGTACACAAAATACATATTGAAACAGCTGGCACACAAAATACATAATGAAACAGCTGGCACACAAAATACATATTGAAACAGCTGATACACAAAATACATATTGAAACAGCTTGCACACAAAATACATATTGAAACAGCTGGCACACAAAATACATATCGAAACAGCTGATACACAAAATACATATTGAAACAGCTGATACACAAAATAAATATTGAAACAGCTGGCACACAAAATACATAATGAAACAGCTGGCACACAAAATACATATTGAAACAGCTTGCACACAAAATACATATTGAAACAGCTGGCACACAAAATACATATTGAAACAGTTGGTAAACAAGATAAATATTGAAACAGCTGGCAAATAAAACAAATATTGAAACAGCTGGCATACTAAATAAATACTGAAACAGCTGGCACAAAAATACATACTGAAACAGCTGGCACACTAAATAAATACTGAAATAGCTGGCACACAAAATACATATTGAAACAGCTGGCATACTAAATAAATACTGAAACAGCTGGCACACAAAATAATCATGGTAACACGAAGAAACATCAGTTAAGGCATTTTATGCTGTGCCTAATGAGCTTGTGGCCGCTCACAAGTCACAAAAGAAAATTAGTCACACAAAAAAGAGAGTGTGAAACATGCACTGAGCATAAGAAACAAAAATAATAGGAATTTGACCATTAGAGAAAGATACTCATAGTACCAGAGACAGATACTCATAGTACAATCTTGAAAGACGCACAGAAACAAATCAAGTGTATAGGCCACCTGAATGTAATAAATTGTGGTTTGATAGAGTTGAAGATTTTATACCTGAAGAAAAAAGAAAGCAGGTGCTTCAGAATCGTCATCTCAAATAAGCAAAAGACAGGAAATACCGTCTGACCTTCTTACTGGCACTAGGAATCATAGAATGAGGCAGTTACTAGCATAATAGTTATGTACTTGCGCCCTGAGGTAAAGCAGAAAAAAGGCTTCCGGGGAGAGGGGGGGGGGGGGGGAGAGAGGAAAGTTCCACAATCTGGCAGAGTACAAAAGTAGTGCAAACAGGGAGGTCTGAGAATAACATTGATCAAAGATAATGGGGGAGTAAGAATTAATGTGACTTTTCTCAATATCCGCCGCTTTATTTCACCGGTTTGCTCAAATTATTACCAGTCAATATTCAATGGAAGGAAAATATCAGAAATGGGAGGTCTGAGATAATGATGAATGAACGCAAGGTCAGGAAATGCTTCATCTAATGCAGGAGTGCTGGTTCTATAAATGTGCTCATTAAATGGGAAGAGAGAGTGGGAAATGAACTGGAGTATGATGAATATATAAAGAGTGAAGAGAAGAGATGATTTTATTCTCTTTCGGCTCAACACATCCGACCAGTAAATCATGTTTGGGTATCAGATTTGTATTCTCACTTCGAACCCCACTCACCTCACTAGAACGTGTTGTCTTCATCTCTTTATGTCATTTATTGCCCGGATGAGACGATAACTGAACCGACGATGGAAGGGTAAAAATAATGACTATTTTGACGTTGGTCGGAAGGGAGAAGAATGGCTCTAAACTGGGAAAGAGATTATAATCGTAAATTCACACGGAAATCGACGGGCACCGCTAGGCATGACCAACAAATCTTGAATTCTGAACAAGCATATTAATACAGCAGAAGGATGCATATTGTTTAAAACTCACAAGGATATGGAAATGCATAAAACAAAACAAAAGTGTAGGAGTTCAACAGTTTACTGCCCTTACAGATAAGACACAGAAAGGTCTGGGTCAATCCACAGCAGCGAGAACAGTTAAGTATAGCAGCTCGGGTCTGAATGTGCTCGTCTCGTTGGCGAGAAAGGAAAGCATTAAGTTAATCTCCTGCTGACATCAAAATAATCTGGGATAATCTGGATAAATCGTTATCTTGATCTCTCGATAGCTGTTGTATGTGGCTAAGCCAGGAGCATAAATTAGGTGGCTCCGTCAAATACCACCACAAGATTTCAATCAGGGAAATTGAAGGTGAGCTGTCCAACACAGACAGAGCTGGCATGAAACCCAGAGCATTCGTCACACACAGGTTCAGGAAAACAAAGCCCCAGTCATGACTTCATTGCCTCTCTATGACTCACTCTATTGCCTATATATGATCCATTGTCTCTCTATGACACACTCTATTGCCTATCTATGATCCATTGTCTCTCTATGAAAAAATGGCAAAAAGAAAAAAAGCGAAAAACACTACCCAATACAGCAAAATAAATAATGAAATACACAAAATGTGCAAAAAGACAAAAGGAGACCGTCTCACCCAAAGATGCTTAAATATCGACACTAAGGAAAATAAACAAGATTTATTAGGGATGCACCCTGAAATAAAGAGAACGACTAATACAAATTTTAAAAAGTCACATCAAGTGGATGTATTCCAAACAAAAGAAGAAAAATGTTAACAGACAATAATGTTATAATCAATAGATGACAAGAATATATAATATAATTTTATGACAAAAGAGAAAAAAAACCAACTATTAAATGTACGTCGGTGTATAAAATCTTAAGATCTAAAGTGGAAAAAGCTATGCAAACAATGAAACAGGGAAAAGCTGCAGGATCTGACGACATACAGATAGAGGTGATAAAGGCACTAGAAGATTTTGGCATTGAAGAGATCACGGACATATGCAACGACATATACCATACTGGATACATACCAAATGAACTAAAAATATCTACTTTCATTGTATTGCCTAAAAAGGATGGTGCAGTTGAATGCTTTGAATTTAGATTAATAAGTCTAATGAGCTGTGTAACAAAAATGTTGCTAAAAAGGTATACAAAGAAGGATTCAGAATAAAATCAATATGGAATTAGAAGAACATTTTGGATTTAAGAAAAACAGTGGGACAAAAGAAGCCATATTCAGCATGAGGACATTAAATCCAAAAGTACACAAAAGTAAACAAACCAATATATGCCTGTTTCATAGACTACACCAATGCTTTTGATAACACCATAAACAACTTATAAAATGCCAAAAAGAAATACATCTGGATGACATGGACATACGACTACTATGTAATTTATACTGGGATCAAACAGCAATAATAAAATATAACAAAGAGAATTCTATACCCATTGATATAAAAATAGGAGTAAGACAGGGGTGCATCCTATCACCAAACTTGTTCAATCTATACACAGAGAAAATCTTTTTAAAAACACCACAGAGATGCCAGGGCTACAAATTAATGGAAAGATAATCAATACTCTAAGATATGCTAACGATACTGTACTACTAGCAGAAAATCCTAAAGATCTACAACATTTACTTAATGAAATAAACATGACAAGCAAAAAAATATGGACTAGATATGAATATCAAAAAGACTAAAACTATGATCATAAACAAAGAAAATACTCAAAAGCCACAAGTGGATATCAAAATTGAAGGAATAGACCTGGAGACAGTTCAAAGATACACCTATGCATGGGCATACTATAATAACCAGTGATGGAAAATGTAAAATTGAAATAAACAAAAGAATAGGAATGGCAAAAAAAAAAGCAATTTTAATGCCATGAAAAATATATTAACATCAAAACAAATAACACTGGGCTAAAACTAAGAATAGCGAAATGACATATCTTCATATCTTCATATCTTCTTAGCATTCCTGTTTGGCGCAGAAACAAGGACATTAGACAAGAAAACAGAACAAAAAATTGAAGCATTTTAAATGTGGATTTATAGACGAATATGAAGAATTGGATGTAAAGAAAATAAAACAAACAATGAAGTCTTAAAACAACTAAATTGAAAAGAGAATTACTAAACATAATTCACACAAGACATGAGATTTTTGGGGTATGTTAAAAGACACAACAGCCTACTACATGTAAAAGTAATTTTGGAGGGAAAATATAAGGTATCAGAGGCAGATCAAGACTTATATGTGTGAGTAACATCAGAAGATGGACAGGTCAGCCTATCTGCCTGCCTACACTGTCAAAGAGAGAGAGAGAGAGAGAGAGAGAGAGAGAGAGAGACGGAATGACACTCATAGTAGCCAACTTTCTATACGGAGGCAGCACTCGATGAATTATTATTTTAATATTTGGTTAAATTATTACACCGATTTGCAGCTCAGGAGTGAGAGAGCTGGATAGCTAAGAATAAGAGACTACAAAGGATAAGAGGCCTGGGTTCGATTCTGATCGATGGCTTCCAGGTTCACGCAGCCCTAAATGGGTACAGGAATTTTCTGAGAGAAGAAGACAGCACTGGCGTCATACATTCCACATTACTAAAAAAAAATAATGTGCCAAAGGTCCAAAATTAATCCCAAATTATTATTTATTGGTATCAAAATTTGAGTATGGGACCAGAGATGATGGTCAAAAATAACTTAATGATAAATGCCGGTAATGAGACAAACAATTTGGACAAAATTTGGGAAATCCTAATGATGACAAATAGCAGGGCAAACATATTAGCAGCAGATCTCTTGAACTATAACCCATCACTCTCAACCCCTACTCGCACTATAAACCATCAATCTCAAAACGAACACAGCACACTATGAACCATCAATCTCAAAACGAACACAGCACACCATGAACCATCAATTTCAAACACCACTCGCGCTATAAACTGTCAATCTCAAACACCGCTCACACTATATACCGTCAATCTCAAACACCACTCACACTATAAACCGTCAATCTCAAACACCACTCGTACTATAAACTGTCAACCTCAAACACCACTCGCACTGTAAACCGTCAATCTCAAACACCACTCACACTATAAACCGTCAATCTCAAACACCAGCCACACTATAAACCGTCAATCTCAAACTCCACTCACACTATAAACCATAAATCCCCAAACCCTACTCGCACTATAAACCATCAATCTCTAACACCACTCGCACTATAAACCATCAATCTCAAACCCAACTCAGCACACTATAAACCTTCAATCTCATACACCACTCACACTATAAACCGTCAATCTGAAAGACCACTCGCACTATAACCATCAATCAATCTCAAACCAACTCAGTACACTAAAAACATCAATCTCAAACACCACTCACACTATAAACCGTCAATCTCAAACCCAACTCAATACACTATAAACCGTCAATCTCAAACCCAACTCAATACACTATAAACCACCAATTTCAAACCCAACTCAGTACACTGTAAACGTCAATCTCAAACACCACTCGCACTATAAACCATCAATCTAAAACCCAACTCAGTATACTATAAACCATGAATCTCAAACCCAACTCAGTACACTATAAACCATCAATCTAAAACCCAACTCAGTACACTATAAACCATCAATCTCAAACCCAACTCAGTACACTATAAACCGTCAATCTCAAACACCACTCGCACTATAAACAATCAATCAATCTTAAACCCAACTCAGTACACTAAAAACCATCAATCTCAAACATAACTCACACTATAAACCTACAATCTCAAACACCACTCACACTATAAACCGTCAATCTCAAACACCACTAGCACTATAAACCATCAATCTAAAACACCCCTCGCACTATAAACCATCAATCTCAAACCAAACTCAGTACACTGTAAATTATCAATCAAGCTCAAACTCAACTCAGTACACTATAAACCATCAATCTCAAACCCAACTCAGTACACTATAAACCACCAATCTCAAACCACGCTCGCACTATATAAACAGTCAATCTCAAACCGAACTCAGTACACTATAAACCATCAATCTCAAACTGAACTCAGTACACTATAAACCATCAATCTCAAACTGAACTCAGTACACTATAAACCGTCAATCTCAAACCCCACACAGCACACTATAAACCATCAATCTCAAACCCCACTCACACTATAAACATCAATATCAAACCCCACATAGCACACCATAAACCATCAATCTCAAACCCCAAAGAGCACACTATAAACCATCAATCTCAAACCTCACTCACACTATAAATCATCAATATCAAACCCCACACAGCACACTATAAACCATCATTCTCAAACCCCACACAGCACACTATAAACCATCAATCTCAAACCCCACACAGCACACTATAAACCATCAATCTCAAAACCCCGCTCACACTATAAACCATCAATCTCAAACCCCACACAGCACACTATAAACCATCAATCTCAAACCCCACACAGCACGTTATAAACCATCAATCTCAAACCCAACACAGCACACTATAAACCATCAATCTGAAACCTCACTCACACTATAAACCATCATTCTCAAACCCCACACAGCACACTATAAACCATCAATCTCAAACCTGATAAGCACACTATAGACCATCAATCTCAAACCCCACACAGCACACTATAAACCATCAATCTCAAAACCGGGCTCACACTATAAACCATCAATCTCAAACACCCTACAGCACACTATAAACCATCAATATCAAACCCCACACAGCACACTATAAACCATCAATCTCAAACCCCGCTCACACTATAAACCATCAATCTCAAACCCCACTCACACTATAAACCATCAATATCAAACCCCACACAGCACACCATAAACCATCAACATCAAACCCCAAAGAGCACACTATAAACCATCAATCTCAAACCTCACTCACACTATAAATCATCAATATCAAACCCCACACAGCACACTATAAACCATCATTCTCAAACCCCACACAGCACACTATAAACCATCAATCTCAAGCCTGATACAGCACACTATAAACCATCAATCTCAAACCCCACAGCACACTATAAACCATCAATCTCAAAACCCCGCTCACACTATAAACCATCAATCTCAAACCCCTACAGCACACTATAAACCATCAATATCAAACCCCACACAGCACACTATAAACCATCAATCTCAAACCCCACACAGCACGCTATAAACCATCAATCTCAAACCCCATACAGCACAATATAAACCATCAATCTCAAACCCAACACAGCACACTATAAACCATCAATCTCAAACCCCGCTCACACTATAAACCATCAATATCAAACCCCACACAGCACGCTATAAACCATCAATCTCAAACCCCATACAGCACACTATAAACCATCAATCTCAAACCCCACACAGCACACTATAAACCATCAATCTCAAACCCCGCTCACACTATAAACCATCAATCTCAAACCCCACTCACACTATAAACCATCAATATCAAACCCACACAGCACACCATAAACCATCAATCTCAAACCCCAAAGAGCACACTATAAACCATCAATCTCAAACTTCACTCACACTATAAACCATCAATCTCAAACCCCACACAGCAAGCTATAAACCATCAATCTCAAACCCCATACAGCACAATATAAACCATCAATATCAAACGCCACACAGCACGCTATAAACCATCAATCTCAAACCCCATACAGCACACTATAAACCATCATCTCAAACCCCATACAGCACAATATAAACCATCAATCTCAAACCCCACACAGCACACTATAAACCATCAATCTCAAACCCCTCTCACGCTATAAACCATCGATCTCAAACCCCACTCACACTATAAACCATCAATCTCAAACCCCATACAGCACAATATAAACCATCAATCTCAAACCCCACACAGCACACTATAAACCATCAATCTCAAACCCCATACAGCACACTATAAACCATCAATCTCAAACCCCGCTCACACCATAAACCATCAATCTCAAACCCCATACAGCACACTATAAATCATCAATCTCAAACCCCATACAGCAAACCCCAACTCATGCACTATAAATCATCACAGCTCACAATCCCCGCAAGCCCGCTTTAGTATTCCCTATACCTCACGGCATCAGCTCACCGAGTTAACAAGTAGCTGTAGCCACTCAAACACTAGTTCCCTCCGTCCTCGACACAACTCTAGTTAGCTCGACACTATAGTCGCTACTAGCAAGGCCCTGCCACGAAATCAATAACTATAACCAGCAGCGACTGTTCCCGGCGACGACAGGCACGGAGCTCAAGCTATTAGCGCGGATGAAATGGAAGACACTAGAGGAACAGCAATATTGTTGACGACAATTGTTTTTAATAGAGAGTTATAACAACAACGGCATATTTGCGTGGGAGGAACAAGTACGGCAATGAAACATCAATAATGGCACACTCGTACGGTAATGAAACATCAATAATGGCACACTCGTACGGTAATGAAACATCAATAATGGCACACTAATGTCGCTTATACTAGAACTGACGTTGGGGGGGGGGGGGGGGAAAGCGCAATTTTACACCAAAACTTTCTTTGCCCAGCCACCGCAGCGGTTTAGCTAACTCGCCGACTATCTCCTCTTTATTACTCGCTTTAAAATGGCTTATACGCGGGTTGCTGCGCTGTGATTAACCAAAAGTTTAGGTTCTTTGCTAATTTAGGTAAAGCTGTTGTTGTTAGGATCATCATCATCACTGCGCAACGAATCCATTATCATCATTGAGTGCCATCTCCGCATCGAAGGTTGGCTACCTTGGAGCGCCATTCCACTCTGTCTCTTGCTTAGAGGGTGTACGTTGTCGTAGGCTGGTTTGTCCATCTTTTGATGTTACTCGTCCATGTTAGTCTTGGTTTGCTTCTGACTCTTTTCTTATTGTATTTTCCCCTCCAGGATTACTTTTAGTAGGCTGTTGTGTATTTTAACATAACCCAAAAATCGCATTTGTCTAGTTTGAATTGTGTTTAGTAGTTTTCTTTTCAATTTTAGTTGTTTTAAGACATCATCGCTTGTTTTCTTTTCTTTAACCTGGGAGGGTAGACCATCTAAGGGCAGAATCCCCTACAGAAAAGACAATCTGCTGCCTTGCAGGAAGATTGGGGACAATCAAAGGCTAAGGAAAGCAAACCTGAAAAAATGCTGGCTGAAATCGGATGCACTGGGCCACTGGCGCAGAACACAGTGCAACGTATTAACGGGTGTTCAGTCAGAGTGGATCTGGCGGACTCTAAATGTGACGTTCTGCCTGTGGGGGCGATCAACACACTTAACCTGACAGCTGACTTCATGTGGGAGTCTGGAATCCTACTCTGACTGAGTCCTGATCGCAGAGAGAGAGAGAGAGAGAGAGAGTTTTCTTTAACGAATCCATAGGTGCTATGAAATCCCCATCAAGAATCTCGATAAAATCCGAGGGAGACCCACGTGCACGAACTCCGTACCTAGGTCTGGGAACCATAGTGTGAGTAGGTCTTTGCTGACAATTTTTTTCCCGGACAGCGGCCAAATGTATGACTTACTCTTTTTATTTTAACTGTCAATAATTCTTTAACGTGCGCGAGTGCACACAGGAGCTCCTGTTCGTTGCCATTAATGAGATAGCTAGATATCGGATCTACCTAAGAGATGAGGGAAGATAACGTCGAGATACAACAACGGATTAATTGTTCCTACTTTTTTTTTTTATAATCACCGCCTGCAGTGAACCAGTTCATGAGTTTTGAACCCAGGTCATTCCTCTCCAGAGGCTGACTTCCTTCCTATAAAATCAGACACCAGCATGACATTTCTCGGAACTGGTTTACCTTCCCGTTCAACCCTCAAGGCCTTGACCAGACCGGTTTGTCTGTTTCCATGGCATGATGGGAAGGTGTGCTGGGATCATGACTATGCTTAGTTAACTGATGAGATAGCCGACAAGCTCGCTGGCAGCTCCAACATTGAGTGTTGGCTTACACTCGGCAAGGAGGACATCGTCAAGGTTTGTAAAAGGCGGAAATTACCAAGGCTCTACAAGGAGGACATCGTCAAGGTTGTAAAAGGAGGACATTATCAAGTTTGTACAAGGAGGACATCGTCAAGTTTGTACAAGGAGGACATCGTCAAGTTTGTACAAGGAGGACATCGCCAAGGTTGTACAAGGAGGACATTACCAAGTTTGTACAAGGAGGACATCGCCAATGTTGTACAAGAAGGACATTACCAAGTTTGTACAAGGAGGACATCGCCAAGGTTGTACAAGGAGGACATCGTCATGGTTGTACAAGGAGGACATCGTCAAGGTTGTACAAGGAGGACATCGTCAAGGTTGTACAAGGAGGACATCGTCAAGGTTGTAAAGGCGGACATCGCCAAGGTTGTACAAGGAGGACATTACCAAGTTTGTACAAGGAGGACATCGTCAAGGTTGTACGAGGAGGACATCGTCACGGTTGTACAAGGAGGACATCGTCAAGGTTGTACAAGGAGGACATCGTCAAGGTTGTAAAGGGCGGAAATCACCAAGGTTCTACAAGGAGGACATCGCCAAGGTTGTACAAGGAGGACATTATCAAGGTTGTACGAGGAGGACATCGTCAAGGTTGTACAAGAAGGACATCGCTAAGTTTGTACAAGGAGGACATCGACAAGTTTGTACAAGGAGGATATCGTCAAGGTGTACAAGAAGGACATCGTCAAGGTTGTACGAGGAGGACATCGTCAAGTTTGTACAAGGAGGACATCGCTAAGTTTGTACAAGGAGGACATCGCCAAGTTTGTACAAGGAGGACATCGCCAAGTTTGTACAAGGAGGACATCGTCAAGGTTGTACTAGGAGGACACCGCCAAGTTATACAAGGAGGACATCGCCAAGGTTGTACAAGGAGGACATCGCCAAGTTTGCACAAGGATGACATCGTCAATGTTGTACAAGGAGGACATCGTCAAGTTTGTACAAGGAGGGCATCGTCAAGGCTGTATAAGGAGGACATTACCAAGTTTGTACAAGGAGGACATCGTCATGTTTGTATACGGAGGACATCGTCAAGGTTGTACAAGGAGGACATCGCCAAGGTTGTACAAGGAGGACATTACCAAGTTTGTACAAGGAGGACATCGTCATGTTTGTATACGGAGGACATCGTCAAGGTTGTACAAGGAGGACATTGCCAAGTTTGTACAAGGAGGACATCGCCAAGGTTGTACAATGAGGACATCGCTAAGTTTATAAAAGGAGGACATCGCCAAGGTTGTACAAGGAGGACATCGCCAAGGTTGTACAATGAGGACATCGCTAAGTTTTATAAAAGGAGGACATCGCCAAGGTTGTACAAGGAGGACATCGCCAAGGTTGTACAAGGAGGACATCGCTAAGTTTATAAAAGGAGGACATTGCCAAGTTTGTACAAGGAGGACATCGCCAAGGTTGTACAATGAGGACATCGCTAAGTTTATAAAAAGAGGACATCGCCAAGGTTGTACAAGGAGGACATTGCCAAGGTTGTACAAGGAGGACATCGCCAAGGTTGTACAATGAGGACATCGCTAAGTTTATAAAAGGAGGGCATCGCCAAGGTGTACAATGAGGACATCGCTAAGTTTATAAAAGGAGGACATCGCCAAGTTTGTACTTCATTCCTTAAGATAATAGGTGGATAAATATAGAGAGCAAGACTGTGGAGTATAAAGGTGGAAACGGGATCTGGTCGATCCGGAGTGGACAGTGGGAAAAGCAGATGTAACTATAGTCAACAACTGTAACAATCAGTAAGCATATACAGTAAAGTCTCGATTATCCGGAATGCTCGGGGAAGAACCCATTCTGGATAATTGAATTTTTCTGGATAATCGAGAGTAAGAAAACCAAACTCAAAATTTATGAAAAACATGATTGAAAAATTGCAATGCTCAGAAATATTTTAATTCGTGTGACATTCACTAGCTTTCTCTATCAACATGGGTCCTGATATTGGCATTCCTTTTCTTCCTCTTTCTAAAAACCACACATAAAGGACGTAGTCGAGTTTTCAAATTTTGGCCGTTTCATACTTCGTCTCTGGTGTATATTGTTGCTGCTTTCAGACTCCGACGCAAACTTAAACAACTCATCTTTTTGATTTCGTATGTCATATAATGTTTGAAGAGGCTATGCCAAATTCAGTCATCAAAACGTTGCGATTAACGCCTTTTTCAAGTCTACTAGCGATTTCAATCTTCTGGTTCAGTGTCAATACAGTTCGCTTGCGTTTACCTTGCGGGAAATTGAGGTGTGGTTTGCACTCGCAGAGGCCATTATTTAACACAAAAATGTATTCCGTTAAAAAGTATGCACACATGCGTTTATAGCATATCATGTATAATTTATACTGATGGAACGAATTTCAGCTTGCACAAATGTCTGAGACAAACTAACGTCAAACTCTGTATCTTACTCTTTTTGAATTTCCAGTCGGTAATTTTTGAACCCCTCCCCCTTTCTTCTCACCATCTCTATGTCACTGCACGCCGGCTGCTCAACCTTTGATTTATAATCATCAAAGTTATGGGCTCTTCAATTTCACAAACAATACGTCTGCTTCTAATGTTCGGTCAGACTGTCAAACGCCATATTTTGACAAATTCATGACCAACTTTAGATCTAAAGCAGGCTATGAGAAAATTAAGCAAATTTGTAAAATCATGTAGATAAGTGTTTTTGGCACGACTAAGATTTCCCGACAAAAACATTTAGTCGGGGAAAAAAGTGAAGATATAGACTGTCTGTCGCTTTTACTTGGAATATTTGGAGACACAATGTCTGGATTGAATAAAATATGTTCGCTCCTATTTGAAGTATATTACTGTAAATACACTATTGTAAACGCAATATTGTGTAATGATAGAGCCTGTAGAAGTAAGCGCAGCGCACAAACCGTGTTGTAGCGTTTTCGATTTCCGAATAAAGCATTTAATTTAACTGAACAAAACATGATTCAAGCTTTCTCCCTATAATAATTAAAAAAAAAAAGTCCGTTAAATTGAGAATTCCGGATTATTGAGTACCGCATAATCGAGACTTTACTGTACTTCGAGAAATGTTGGGACGGGCTGTGAAGAGGATATTGGGATTCTCGACTACAGTGAAACTCATTCTATTAATAGAATAGAATAGAATAGAATAGAATAGAATAGAATAGAATAGAATAGAATAGAATAGAATAGAATAGAATAGAATAGAATAGAATAGAATAGAATAGCTTGGTTAACTCATCGTGATACACACAGATGCGATGAGTTTATGTGATCTTTGGAACTACCAACCATATAAATGGTATGCAGATTTATTCAGGAAAAATTAATGTTATAGAAAGTATTATTGGTTATACGCATAAAATAATAACAGCTGCCAATAGTCAGTTATAGGATCATAAAAACGGTTCTGTTGAACGTGGCACATTAAACTGTACAAAAAGCGCGTAGCTCAAAATGGACCCTTCCGGGTCGCAGTAACGGCCGTCATGGCAGGTTTATCTCCATGCGCCCGCGCCATTTCAAAACGAGCAATTTTAGAGAACTCAACGCGTTCAGTGGCACAGTATGGACGATCGGGAGGAACACTTTGTTGATTGCTGGAACAGGGGCTGAGCAGATAGTGGGAAGTCTTAAGTTATACGAGCAGGAATAAGATAAAACATAGAAATATGAAGGTTAGAAACAAAAATATAGGTAAGTTACAGATATATTACTCGTATCAATGAAAGAGTTGACAGAATGACATTGGATGCGCTGTAGTGGAGCTGAGACACGAACAAGGGCAATAACCCGAAGGCCTTTAATGATTATATGTTAGAAATCAACATGGATATCATCGTGGATGCAATCTTGAGACTCCTGACTAAAAACAGAACTATTTTAGCTTTGTGAACAACACAAGATTAAACAGGGATATTATAGTTTTTTTAAAACAAGATTAAACAGGGATATCGCTTTTTTTTTGAAAAACACAACACTACTAAAAACAGGGATATTTTAGCACTGTGAAGACTACACAACAAATCAGTAAGATCCGAAGCGATGGTGTGTTGTTTAGGTTTGTGTTATTGTGAAAGCTGAAATATACCATATTTATGTTTACTCCTGCTTTCCCAACATAGTTTCAATACCTATTCCTACACGTCTCTGCACTAATTCTGTCTACACGTTCACAAACTCATGCGTTGTTTCGATGACAATCATAGTGAAGGAAAGTTCACACATCTGGACACTTGTTATGTATTCTAGTCTGTATTGCTCCTGCCTGGCCTTTGGGCCGAAAGAGTTCGTTCAGGCTTGCCTTATCCGTTAGGATGAAGCATGACCGTGATAGTTATGTTACTGTATAAGTAACACCAGTACCAGTTTTACCTCGCTTCACGTAGGTACCCGTGTCTGTTCCAAGTAGCGTTCAGTTATTCCCAGAGACAATGTTGAACAGAGTGGCTATCCAATCTCCTTAGAGGCTGCAATTTCTTCCTTCATGCTCGTCTAAAGTAAGCCGTCTGTTTTAATGCGAGTTCTCACGCTGCCAAGTATAGGCAGCATGGTCCCAGATGGATTTGTTTTTACAAGTCATTCCATGTTCATGCCTAGATCCCTGCTGTCCCTAGAGCTAGGGAATGATTACAATGGGTTTCCACTTCTTCTTTTGCCAGATACCGTCTCTCTGTTTAGAACAATATCCTCAATCTTTTTAATCTTGCGGAACTTTTGCAATAACACACATGCTTCGAGAAACTCTCGCAATAACACACACATGCCTCGAGAAACTCTTGAAACAACACACATGCCTCGAGGAACTCTTGAAACAACACACATGCCTGGAGAAACTCTTGAAACAACACACATGCATCGAGAAACTCTTGAAACAACACACATGCATCGAGAAACTCTTGAAACAACACACATGCCTCGAGAAACTCTTGAAACAACACACATGCCTCGAGAAACTCTTGAAACAACACACATGCCTCGAGAAACTCTTGAAACAACACACATGCCTCGAGGAACTCTAGAAACAACACACATGCCTCGAGGAACTCTTGAAACAACACACATGCCTCGAGAAACTCTTGCAATAACACACATGCCTCGGGGAAACTCTAGAAACAACACACATGCCTCGAGAAACTCTTGAAACAACACACATGCCTCGAGAAACTCTTGAAACAACACACATGCCTCGAGGAACTCTTGCAATAACACACATGCCTCGGGGAACTCTTGCAATAACACACATGCCTCGGGGAACTCTTGAAACACACACATGCCTCGAGGAACTCTTGAAACAACACACACGCCTCGAGGAACTCGAAACAACACACATGCCTCACGCAACTCCTACATAAACATTATTATTATCGCATTATCATCTTTCACTTTTATATATATAGAGCTTATCAGAGCATCATAACACATGCTCACTGCCGCCTGATTTCAGCAACAACAAAAGCTCAAACTAATTGTCAATTCAAGAACTGCCTGTTTGAGAGACAAGTTTCCATTCACAAACAAACTTCGCAGTGAACACCTAGCGACCTCTCGTGGAACCTTAGGGTACCAGATAACTGATAGTTTGCTGCTTCGGGCGTCATTGAGAGAGCAGAGGACACCACTGATAGTGGGGATATCGAACATGGAATCTATCAGATTAGATTAGCATCAGGTCGCTTTGTCCTTGGCCGAACGTTGCATTCACCACAGCCCGTCTGAAAGAATTTCTGTCTCTAGGATGATCTACCACTTCTTCTGTTGTCATGTTTCAAGTCTCCTCAAAGTCTTGAAACCACCTTCTTCTTGGTCTGCACCTGATGCGTCGCCCAGGAACCAAGCATTCCATTATTGTTCTTTCTAGCCCACTTTGTATTTTGACGTGACCATATTATTTTAATTTCCTGTGTAGATTAGTGTTTATAAACCAGTTCTTTTTCATGTTTAAATTTCTAATATGTTTCCATTGCTCTTTTTCGTTATCTAAGGTATCTTAAGTATTTTTATGTCGCATTTTGTTTAGAATGAATCGGTTTTCTTCATGGGTGTTTGCGATATTGTCCACGATTCACAACGGTATGTTGCTATCAGAAAATACACGACATTAGTAATCTTAATTTGACTGCTTTGCTGGTGTTGTGCCACATGTTCTTCATGGCATTTAATGTGTGTGTTGCTATTGATAATCTTCTTTTGATCTCTTTCTGGCAGTTCCCATTGTTAGTTACTACAGATCCCAGATATTCATAGTTTGTTACAATTTCATTACATAAGATTACAATCGAGAACATATTTGCTATTATAATAACGCTTGATAATCTTCTGCATTTAATTTTCTTTTATAGGCCACTCACCTTATCCTTCTGCACCACCCCACCACTTTACATTGCTTACGACAATATGGACCATGCCTTCTCAATAGTGATACATGATAGTCGTCGCAAGTGATATCTGATAGGTCTTTGCAAGTTAAAAAAAGTCGCAGAAACGAGTCCTGCTCTGTGTGAAGATTTCGTCACAAGAATACAAACAGCCAGCCCCCACAAACAATGATGATCCACTTTCAGCATACAGACGATCAGTGTTGTTCCCAGATAATTTTCTGCAGCGAAAGTTCACAGGTTACCCCAGAGGCTGCATCAGAAAGTAAGCGGTGATAGTCTCAGCACGCACTGACATTTACGTGACCTATGCATATTCGTTCTCACAACACAACCTTTCACGTAACACGAGGGACAAACTGAGGAAATGCGACAGCAGAGGAGACGAACATATGAAACAGAATGCCACAAACAACCGCTGTGGAACAATTGTGGGCGGGATTGAAGGATGGACGTTGAATATAGAGAGCGAAAATGGAGCAAAGAGAGAGTGAGAGAGCAGTAATAGATGCATCAGAAGACGCTAAGGAAACAGCATCAGTAAAGAAGTAATTACTCAGGTTCCGGACACAAAAACGGAGGAGAAGCCCATAAGTGCCAACCCCATCCCCAACCCCCTAAAGAACGTGTTTACGATGTCCCCAATAACAAAATGTGGGTGACGACGGACGGGGTTTGGATGGATGAGTGGACGGACGGACTGACGGAAGGACGGGGTTTGGATGGATGAGTGGACGGACGGACGGACTGACGGAAGGACGGGGTTTGGATGATGAGTGGACGGACGGACGGACTGACGGACGAAGTTTGGATGGATGAGTGGACGTACGGACTGACGGACGGGGTTTGGATGGATGAGTGGACGGACGGACTGACGGACGGGGTTTGGATGGATGAGTGGACGGACGGACTGACGGAAGGACGGGGTTGGATGGATGAGTGGACGGACGGACTGACGGAAGGACGGGGTTTGGATGGATGAGTGGACGGACGGACTGACGGACGGGGTTTGGATGGATGAGTGGACGGACGGACGGACTGACGGAAGGACGGGGTTTGGATGGATGAGTGGACGGACGGACTGACGGAAGGACGGACGGAGGGACAGACACACAGATAGATAGATCGTAAGCACATATGGTAAAAAAACATCACCGTCAATTTCCTGAACTAAATCAGTATTCCTCCACTTAAAAGACAATTTCTTTCCCTGCGCGTCCTTGTGGTGTCAAACTCTATACCGACTGCCTGTTTATGACATTCACGCTAACGGAATACACAGTCTTCACCAGTCATCTTGTACCGCATGCTACACAGGGCACATGATCTTCTTTTTCCCCACCACCCACACAAACGATAACAGCAACAACTAACACGATTACACTCCACAACTGCTTGTGTGTGTTATTTGATCCAGCAGTGAATGTGCTCATATCTTTTGAAACAAAGTCATGCTGAGCCGTTATCATTCAAAGGCATTTTTAATTGGAGATGGAGTAATATATGATGGCAGACGTAGCGCAGACAACGTACATCATGTATATACAACACATTTACTAACTGAATTAAGTTGAATTAATCATTGCAATCTATTTTTCCTGGCCGACTCGATAACCTGTCGGGCTCCAAACCAGGAGAGAAACGGGTTTGAACCCCCGTAGAGTCAACAGATTTTTTTTTTTAATCGGAGTGAAAAAAAAACTTAAACCCGAAAACCTCGTGGCGACTGCACTTTACAGCGGGTTTATTATCCTACAATTCTCTCCCCCCCCCCCCCCCCCCAGCGAACAACACTAATGGGAAATACCATAGATATATATATCATCATGTGCCATACCTGTTACCGTAGGCGATCATGTCCTTCAACAATCTTCTATCCACTGTGCATCGTATCAGTTTCTGCTGTTGACTGTTTTCCATGTCATGATACCAAGCTATCTATAGCTTGTTTCATAAGTCGTGCCCACTTTTAAAATCAATATCTTTTAACCGCTTTTTGTAATTTTTTCAAAAATTTGCATGTAAAGTTATAATGATTAGAACCCAACAGGAATTAATTCATTAAAAACAAACATTTGGTTATTATTATTGTTTATTTGATTTATATAAATTTATAACGACCCATTGATGTAGTCAAAACTTAGTGTTTACAGTATTTAAGTTAAAATAGCGATTACAAATCTATACACGGTCAAATTTACGATTTTTCACGCTTTAAACGTGAGCTATCTGACACAATTAGACACTTGTAATAAACACGAGACATTGTGTGTTCCATTTCCGTTCATCCATAGGTGTAGACGTGGAACAATAACATTTATCATGAGTCTTAAATGAAATTCTGCAGTTTACAAAACATCGCAATAAAAATGTATGACTATTTTTGCAAGAGGCTAAACGAGTAAGATTATTTCATTCTTTAGAAAACTCTGAGAATAGGACAAGACACATTTTGGATTTATCTAAACGGTCATTTAATCGCTGGATTCAAGCACGTGACCGTCAATATTCCAAATATACAAATCACAAGGAAGAGCAAAAATGTTGGATAATTTCGACAGTGAACTTATTAGAAGTGAAATTCGCAAAATGTTGGGTATGAATGAAACTGTTACAATAAGAAAATTAAAAGTATCGCTGAAAAGAACAACAGTATTGAAATATCAAAGTCTACATTATGGAGGAATGTGAGAGCTGCAGGCTTTACATTCAGAAAGTATTCCAATGGACGAAACATCATCTGTGAGAAGCCACATATAGTAGTCATGAGAAGCAGTACTTACGTGAAGTAAAAGAGGTGCGCAAGCAAGGTTATGATATTGTGTACTTGGATGAAACATGGATCAATGCTCACACACTAACCAAAGGGAATGGCAGTCATCAGATGGAAAGATTAAGAGATTAATACCTAGCAGCAAAGGACAGCGCTTGATAATTGCTCATGCAGGTAGTCGACAACATGGACTAATACAGAATGCAGAGCTCATTTTTCTTTCAAAATCCATAGACAATCGGGATTATCACTCTGAGATGAATGGTCACATATTTAGACATTGGATTGAAAATTCTGTTTCTCCCATCACTAGATCGACCATCTTGCCTAATAATGGACAATGCAGCGTACCACAACATTGTTGCACTTGAAGATAAAGTCCCGACGTCATCCAGTACAAAAGATGCTATTAAGATATGGCTCACAAAGGAGCACATACAATTTAATAACACGTACTTAAAACCTGAATTAATATCTCTAGTAAAGCAAAAACAGAGGACAAAGATTTTTCAAATAGATAAGATTATCCAAGAGCACGGTCATATAAGTTTGAGGCTGCCACATTACCATGCTCATTTAAATCCAATAGAACTAATCTGGGCAAAATTAAAAGGACAAGTGGCAGATGAAAATACAACATTCAAAATATGCGATGTAAAGACTCTTGCTAATCTCGCTTTATTAATATAGACAAAGATTATTGGGCTAAATGTGAAGACCACGTCTTAAAACAGGAAGAGGAATATTGGAAAAATGATGGTTTGTGGAATGTTCAACCCCAAACAGTTATTAATCTTTTAGACTCGTCTGATTCAGAATGAAAGTATATAGCCCCCACAATGTTGGCCCCATATTACCTTAAATTATTTCAACAAACGGTCCTTTTCAGGACCACACAACTATGAAAATTGGACATACAGCTTGATATTATCGTCCGTCCTCGATCTGAGCAGACAATAATTATCCTGGTGTTTTGTTTTATCCAGTTATTTCCCATTACGGC
Organism: Megaustenia siamemsis; assembly: GCA_032433765.1. Classification (NCBI taxonomy): domain Eukaryota; kingdom Metazoa; phylum Mollusca; class Gastropoda; order Stylommatophora; family Ariophantidae; genus Megaustenia; species Megaustenia siamemsis. Next base: position 73,572,197 of record JAVIAB010000050.1, read on the forward strand.
CACGCCTTTACCTAGTGAAAATTAATCGTAGACCAGCAACTACGGTAATTTCTATTCTCTAGGGCTTCACAATTTACAATTTTGACAAACATCAAAGAAATATCGCCGCTTTAAGAAAACTGCAGCTGCAAGATATTGTTAAATATACATTTAAAGGGTCTTTTGCATTCTAATTACATTTGGAAAATTTCAAAAGTATTTAACAAACGGTTAGAGAGTAATAGCATTTTGAAGTTGGGCATATGTTTTGAAACGAGCTATAGTGATTTCTCTCTTTGTCGTCCGCGATCTCTCTTTCCTTTTATTTTTCCAGTTGTAACCAAGTATCCCAACTTTCCTCTTCTCATGTTGCGCCCGAAAAAATGTTGATTGTTTCTTTCTGGTGTGTTTTTTTAGGAGTTCCCTTTTTGTATATATATATATATATAATAACCTTTTCCTGTCTCACTTACCTTTAAGAGGAGATCTGGGTTTCTGTACTTTGTTGTGCATCTTCTGCTGTGGGTGAACACAAATTTGGATTTCGAAAAACTGTGGATAAGAGAAGCTATCTGCTGTTTTATATTTGGTTATGGAAGGCCTCTGTATCACTGCAAACGAATTAAAATCCATAATTGCTCAACCGCCCGTGCCAGTGGAATCATCCGAATTACTAACTCATCTCCCAAACAAAGAACGGTAGCTGTAGTCCCCATCATAGCAGTCTCAGCATACGCCAAAAGACATAAGGCGAAACCGCATAGAAAGTGAACACGGCCAACTGTTCCCTGTCATACGATATCAGTATTCATCGTAAACAATTGGAATATCGGAACATGATCAAAACGGATGAAACACACAGCTCACGGTGTGCACAGAGCATTTAACTCAGTAGCTCCTGCAACAAGCCGGACTTGGAATATGAGGAAACTGCAACAAGAAACACTTTTCAGACATAGCCTTCAATGGTTCCTGCCGCTATCCACCATATTGCCCGGAAGTTCACGTCCTTCTGAAAATGATGATCGTCATAGTATTTAAATGTATAGCGCTTGATGATGTTAGGACATCGTGTTTGACTCCAACTCCGAACATACAAAACACAGTTTGCCGTCAGATTATCCCCGTTGCACACCAAACAACAGATCGCAAGATTAGCGCATGGTCGGTCTTGGGACGCACGATGAGCCATTATGATGACGTAGCACGCACAAAATGTCTGCGCCCATGGATTCCTGATTATTCTAGTGAATGCAGTCTACAACGAACGAAACATGGTGCAATTTCCCCAACGAGATAAAACTTCGGCTGACTTGACGGAGCCCACCACATTAATGCGTTGGAAATTGTAAATAACTTGCGGCAAACACCATCAACGGTCATTGAACAGCACTCGTTGTGACGTAAAACGCAGATCAACACTAGACGGTGGAAGGTCGCATTCACAACACTTGATTTGTCAAAACGGAGTATTGCCGTGCGTACAACGCCAATTCATTGGCGTAGATATGATAAGTAGAACATCATTTCGACTTGAATGAAGAAAATTGCAACGAAATGCCTAAATTGATCAGACTCCAAAGCAATTTCTGCAGCGATCCAGAGAACGTGACTTAGTTCCGCCATCATGGAAACGGAAGTCCTGTCTTATAATACTATTTCAATAACATACAGATAAAAACTAGCAACATAATATGTTTCATACAGATCCGAGCTCCTGCTTAGTAATAGGAACCTGTACAGACAACACGAGGCAGCAATAGGCAATCTGTTCATCAGAAAATAACCTCCGTCGCGCAAGTGATTTGGCTCTTTAGCTTCTTGACACTCTAAGGGAGGCGAGCCCGCCTGGGTCATAACTGCCAGGAGTCGACTTCCTGCTCCATTGGAACTTCATTCCTTTGAACTGTCGTCATTGCAATAGTCCGGTATAGCTCCCCTACGGTCGATGATGTAATCTCTTTTTGCTTATCGTCTGCTTCTCAGATATTCCAGGATTAAACTGCCCCTATGGTGTTGATTACGTGGGAGTCAGGAGTGGTCGACGTGTAGATTAGTCGCCAAATCGTCTGAACATCAGATTATTCTGAGATTGTTGATATGTCTCGGTTTCCCAGAGCTAGCATGATACTCCTTCGGCTGACTCAGCAATAGCCTTCACTGTTCTTCGGTCGTGAGTCCCAATTTCCACAGCGAACACCCTAACCTGGAACCCCTGCTGACCCAGCTCGGTGACGAGATCCTTGTCTTGTCTAGGTTAAATATATGTTGCTCCTCTAGCCTGGATTCGAATGGCACTTTGATCTCTATTAACATGACGTGGCTCATATTTGAAGTGTAAAGTGCAATTTCCAGACGCATTTTATATATCTTGATGCACTCTGTGAACTTCCCTCCCCCTTGGAGGTCAACAGCCATCTCCCAGTCATTCGCTATATCCAGAATCGTTGAGTCGTTCCAGTTGTTTTACTTAAAGCGTGCGGCCTGTCCAGCTCTTAAAAAATAGGTGTTTGTTGTAGCTGGCCGAATATTAGCGTTGGCCTTCATCCGCGACCCATCCACGATGGCAGCCATTTCATCCAGTCTATATTGTGCCGTCACATGTACCACCTTGTCATAGCGCTGAAAGAGGATGCTCCATCGTCTCTCTTCCACTGCAAAGAGAACATCGATTGTCATCTTTACCAACTTGACAAGGACGCAGGCTGAAAGGCTGATGGTAGGACGTCGTAGATATATCAGATTATGTAGATGAGCCGCATCGGTGCCATATGCCAAATGTCATTTCATGTTAGCTTCCTCTGCGAGGTCTCATCCCATAAGGTGTGCTGCCTATTAGCGACGTTTATTCTTCTCGACGTCTCTGATCTCCCGGACTACCATGTCCCTACGTTGTCTGTTTGATGATTGTGACCACCATTGGATGTCTCCGTGACAAATCCATGCCTGTTGGTGTGCATGGGAAGCTTATTAAACTTCAGTGTTTTTACGCTGAATTTTTTTTATTTCAATTATTTTTTTGTAATATAGAACTTTTCCCTTCCGATTCGTCTTCTCATTTCACTTTCTATTCATATCCACTAGTTCTGGTTACTATAAAACATGTAGTTTACTCTATCTCCACCCATCATATGGCACTCGCAAGAGACCTCCACCCATCATATGTCACTCACAAAAGATCTCTACACATCATATGGCACTTACAAGAAATCGTCACCCATCATTGGGCACTCACAGGAGATCTCCACCCATCATGGGCACTCACAGGAGACCTCCACCCATCATATGGCACTTGCAAGAGATCTCCACCCATCATGTGGCACTCGCAAGAGATCTCAATCATCATATGACACTCGCAAGAGATCTCCACCCATCATAGGACACTCACAAGAGAACTCCACCAATCATAAGACACTTACAAGAGATCTCCACCCATTATAGGACACTCACAAGAGATCTCCACCCATCATATGGCACTCGTAAGAGATCCCCACCCATCATATGGCCCTCACAAGAGATCTCCACCATCACAGGGCAGTCACAAGAGATCTCCACACATCATAGGGCAGTCACAAGAGATCTCCACCCATTATATGGCACTCACAAGAGTTCTCCACCCATTATATGGCACTCACAAGAGATCTCCACCCATCTTAGGACTTTCATTAGAGATCTCCACCCATCATAGGACTTTCATAAGAGATCTCCACCCATTATAAGGCACTCAGAAGAGATCTCCACCCATCATAGGACTTTCATAAGAGATCTCCCCCTATCATAAGGCACTCACAAGAGATCTCCACCCAATCCGATCTGGAGCAAGCATGGAGAACTCTTGCCAGCAGCTTTCATTTCGTCATGTATGGTTCCATCGCCATGTCCCCAATGGTTTGCCTCTTCTTCGTTTGTCAGATGGTGTCCATGCCTGGTTCGTTCCACTCGTTGAACGTGGCCTATCCAGTTCTAACGTCTTCTTTTCACTTGTTAATTCATGTTGCTAATGCCTGATCTTCTGGTGACTTCTTCGTTCGTAATGTGTTGATCCCAACGGATGTTTAGAATCTTCTTATGACAACGACCTTCAAATTCCCTTAGTCAAACTTTCTATCGTATGGTTCATTCTCCACGATTCTGTTACATATAGGAGTATGGATCGCACATATGACTTGTAAATGCTAAGCTTGGTGCTGAGATGGAGACTAGTTGAACGCCAAATGTTTCTAAATGTTTCTAAGTCTATTAATTGCCTGGGCCGACATGCTATTCTTGAAGATATCTCTTTCTCGATGACGCTGTTTGATGAAATATAGGTTCCCAGGTATTTAAAGTAATCCACCTCTTCTAGTTCCAACGTTCTGCATGTAACTTTCTTTGTATTTTTTACATTTATCCTCATAATTTTCGCATTCCTTACATTTTATTTAAGTCCTGCTGTGTTAGCAAACTGACCTACTCTATCTGTTTTCTCTTTATGTCTTGGTGACAGTGGGAAAGCAATCCACCATTATCTGCAAAGTCAGTATCTTTAGGACATCCAGTAAGACCCCCATGTAATTCCCCTTGATCTGTCATCAGCAACCATTCGCATGACCCAGTTCATAACCACAGCGAAAAGGAGTGATGACAAAATACATCCTTGTCTAACTCCCATTACGACTCTGAACCAAGCTGTCTGCTGTCCTTCATGCCTTACACAGCACTGGTTACAGTCATAGATGTCTTTTAGAAGAATAACGATTGTATCCTGGAAGCCTTAGACCTATATGAATTCAACGTTTTGTGCCCACGCTTCATTTCCTACAAAGAGACGATTTTAATCACGCCACGAATAGAAGAGTTCGGATAATCATTGAATATATAGTGATCTTTGAAAGAAATAGCTCAGTGGTTAGTGAACTGGACTATAAAGGACAAGAGGTCGGGTTCGATCCCAACCGACAACTTCCGGTTCACCCAGCCTTTACTGGGTACCGAATTTTTTTTCTGGGAAAGTAAAGCGGCACGGGCGTAATACCGACCACATTACCCAAAAATCATCTGCTGAAGGCCTATAAAAATGTGTGGTCACTAACACCATATTCCCTATACGCCAGGGGCCTTACCATTTTTTTTAAAAGAAGTAATGGCAGAAAGAAATGGAGGGACGCAACAATAATTTTCAGAAATCATCAATAACAAACAAAATACAAATTGGAATTTATTATATATATATATACGTTGAAATAGATGATAAGTTGAAAATAAATTGAAAGAGTTAAATATAACTATATATAGTCAATTGGGACATATCCGTGTAACAGAGTGAGAGCGATGGAAAATGTGATGCATAAATAAATAGAAGATAAATGGCAACGATATCATCAACAGCCTTATAACAGCATTCTTTTATGGACCAGAAACATGGACATTAAATATTTAATATGAGTGTTCTTAAAGATGTGCATCAACTCTATTGAATACGATGAATTGGGTGAATGAAGAATATATATATATATAAATAAATGCAGCGACAATAAAAATAAAAAGAATCTGAGTCTAGAAACAATGAAATAATACTGATATGTACAGAAGCACATTAACAGTGATAGAATATAAGGGATAAATGAGCTGGAGGTAGGCAGTGACTGGGGTATGCATAATCATGGCAAGATAAAGTCAAATGCAAGCTCCGTATTATTTGACCTTCTATGTGGAAACGGAACAGCATTGAGTTATTTGCGGTCATCATCTTGCACTCCGAGCATGTCCATAGATGCTCGGAGTGCAATGATGATAGAATCTAGCATATTATCGCCATGTAGTTAGATTTGTTTACATATCCTGATATATATTTTTTGTGCTTGTTGTTTGTTCCAGCCGAAGGACTACTTGGTCGAAACGTCGACTTTTGTTTTGTCCATTACCACGTAAAGCTGTCACCATACCACTTTTTTCTTCTTTTTTTTAGTATTGCTATGTCCAAAGATGCTTAGATCCCCTCCTCAATAAGTCCCGTAGTGTCACAGCGACTGACGACTCCAGTTCTGTGTTGGTTGATAAGTCTTCTTGTACGCCCACTAAGTTTCTCGTTTAAGGTTCTGTCCATCTTAACTCCTATCTCCTGCATCCGATGCAGTGACGTGGACTTATCGTTGTTTAAGTCCTGTGCTTTTCCAACATCTCGGAGAGCATTGATGATGTCAGCCCGATCCATTGGTTGACCGTCTTCAACGACAGCGCGGCTAGCCAACATGTCCGCTCTTTCCTTTAACCCGTACTCCCGCATGTTCAGGGACGTAGACAAGGGTGACCCTACGTATTTTTGACTTCTGCAATGTCTCTACCCATTGTATGCGTACAGAGCCTGGCGCCACTTTTCTGATCATGCTCATCGGATCACTTAGTATGCATGTGTTGGTATAGTCTTGTGACTCTAACCAGATGAATGCTCTGATCACTGCCATCACCTCCACCGTCATGCTACTCGTGGTCATATCGTATTCACCGCTGTCTTTCTAGATCATTCTGCTTGCCGAGCGTGATGTAAATGTCCATGCACTCCTTTGGTGTCGTATTACGGATCCGTCTGTGTGTGTGTGTGTGTATATATATATATATGGCGGCTGCTTCCTCATCGGTGTTATCCCAGATGAGACCGTTGACCCCCGCATTGACCATAACTGAGTTCTACTCCATACATATCCTGTCGAATGTGGCAATACACGCGAATGTACTCCTGAATGACGTAGGCACCGATATCCGCTCCTCGACATTCTTGATATTGGTAAGTGCACATGTCTGATGATGATTATCAAATGTCAAAACAGAGAGCGACTAGATATAGAAGAAGATAGAGGGAGGTTTCTGTGTGAAGAATGTCGTGACTGATGCTAACAGTTTCCCCAACACGTCTTTCATTTGCTTCACCTTGAGAAATTCCCAGTCGACAGCTGTGAAAATACCTGTGTTCATCTTCACACAAGCAGAATCTGTCTTGTTCATTCTGTAATTACTGAACACGTCACTTTGGAAAAATCTCCAATGATAGAATATGATTACAATAGTCAGTCTTCTTTTCACTCAAAGGTGGCCTACGGGTGCTTACCTTTTAACAGACGACAGAAAGCCTGCGCACTAAAGATCCCTGCGCGCGCGCGCGCACACACACACACTTCCACTTTAACACGTAATTTTTTTTTTCAATCGAGTCTACCATGGCAAGTGCCAACCTAAAATAATGTCCACATATTTGAAGTTCTCCAGATGTAGAATTTTCACCACCATTTAACTTTGCTCCCAGCTTTATTTATATGATAGATAAGTCTGAATAGTAAGAAAACAGAAGTAATGGTCATATCGAAGAAACAAGCATCACCATCACGCAGCATAAAAATAAACGAGACAAATCTGAAACAAGTGCAACGTGTCAAATACCTGGGCACAATAATAACATCGGATTGAAGATGCACCACGTAAATAAAAAGCAGAATAGCTCAGGCCAAAATAGCATTTCAGAAAATGAAAAATATCTTAGAAATGAGAAAGAGAGATCATCGGTGCTATATAGAACCAATTCTGACCTATGGAAGCGAATAATGGACAGTAGACAAACAAATTAAAAGACGATTAGAGGCCACAGAGATGGGATTTCTCAGAAGAATGTTGAAAGTTCCCTGGACAGCTAAAAAAGAGCAATGAGGAAGTTCTCAAAGAGGCCAACATAAAAAGGCCTTACTTAAAAAACATCAGAAAGAAGCAATCAACATTTTAGTGCATATCTTAAGAGGAGGAAAGTTGGAATACTTGGTTACAACTGTCAAAATAAAAGGAAAGAGAGATCGCGGACGACAAAGAGAGAAAATACTGGATAGCTTGGTGTCATGGCATGGAAAACAGTCAACAACAGAACTCATACGATGCACTGTGGATAGAAGATTGTGGAAGGACATGATCACCTACGCCAACCGGTATGGCACATGATGATGATGATGAGATAAAACTGCTGTTTGTTGTTGTTTGTTCATATATCGTAACTATCCCTACCGTCGCTCACCTTTACAGTGAGAACAAGCTGCATTTGTGTGCTTGCTGTAGTATTGTGCTTAACGGAACTGGTCACTTATGGTAATGCCCTCAGCGATACCGTTAACTGGCATAAGAAATAGTGAGAAAACTCTACCTTGACTGACACTCTGTTCCAAAGTCTATTCTAGCAAGCTGGCCTGTCCATATACCTCCTGTACTCCGTTTTTGCTCGAGGTAACGATCAATTCCTTAATATATTCCCCCACGTACAAGTTACTATTTATTATTCAGGCTCTCAGCCTCTCTTACTATCCTGCATGAGCCCCTTGATAAAACTCAAACTACAGTATAATATTCGTTAACCTAAAACCGGTTGCATCTCATGAACGACATAGACGATACGATCTTCGCTGGATCTTTCAATTGCTTGGTCATGTTTTGCTGTAAAATAAAGTACATTTTTTCTCTCTTCACGACGTCATATAACCCTACTATTGGTCATGTTTTGCTGTGGAAAAAAGGACATTTTTTCTCTCTTCACGACGCCATATAACCCTACTATTGGTCATGTTTTGCTGTGGAAAAAAGGACATTTTTTCTCTCTTCACGACGCCATATAACCCTACTATTGGTCATGTTTTGCTGTAAAATAAAGGACATTTTTTCTCTCTTCACGACGTCATATAACCCTACTATTGGTCATGTGTTGCTGTGGAAAAAAGGACATTTTTTCTCTCTTCACGACGACATATAACCCTACTATTGGTCATGTTTTGCTGTGGAAAAAAGGACATTTTTTCTCTCTTCACGACGCCATATAACCCTACTATTGGTCATGTTTTGCTGTAGAATAAAGGACATTTTTTCTCTCTTCACGACGCCATATAACCCTACTATTGGTCATGTTTTGCTGTAGAATAAAGGACATTTTTTCTCTCTTCACGACGTCATATAACCCTACTATTGGTCATGTTTTGCTGTGGAAAAAAGGACATTTTTTCTCTCTTCACGACGCCATATAACCCTACTATTGGTCATGTTTTGCTGTAGAATAAAGGACATTTTTTCTCTCTTCACAACGTCATATAACCCTACTATTGGTCATGTTTTGCTGTGGAAAAAAGGACATTTCTTCTCTCTTCACGACGCCATATAACCCTTCTATTGGTCATGTTTTGCTGTGGAATAAAGGACATTTTTTCTCTCTTCACGACGCCATATAACCCTACTATTGGTCATGTTTTGCTGTAGAATAACGGACATTTTTTCTCTCTTCACGACGCCATATAACCCTACTATTGGTCATGTTTTGCTGTGGAATAAAGGACATTTTTTCTCTCTTCACGACGCCATATAACCCTACTATTGTTTTCTGCACAGAGAAGTGCATGGGCAGGCCTGTAGCCATTTGAACCTGATGAATGTTTTTTCCCTTCTTCTTGATTGATATTAAGGTTGTCCTTTGTACAATTCCGTCTTACTAACTAGTTTATAACACCCGGAAGTATGACGTACATATGCCCATGATTTTCTCCCTCTCTCATGCAAATATGGCAAGTATTAGTTCACACTATAAATGCACGTCTGTAAAAGTTGCTACTCTATTTTCCAATATCCCCCCTCCCCAATGTCTTTATCAATACAGGTGACCTGTGGTACAGAACACTAAGTAAGTCCTGTATCGATGACATGTGGTACAGAACACTTAATAACTCCTACACCGTGGCCCAGTGGTATAGAACACTCAGTACTTCCTGTCTCGAGGTACTGTATTATAGAACACTCATTACTTCGTGTACAGCGGGTCTCTGGTACAGAACACTTAGAACAACGCAACCTCTAGGAAGGGGTTAAGGCAAAGAAATGCAAATGAATACATAAAAATGCGAAGCTGCAGTAAAGCTAAATGTGAGGGAGAAGTGAAAAAAAATGTATGGTATATGCTTTACGTGATTAGTAGACGTCTATTAATCACGTAAAGCTTTCACCATAACATTTGTTCGATTTTGTGTTTCAATTCAACCTCTAGGAAGGGTACAATCCAACTTTTCCAGCAAGAACTCTGAAATAATAAAATAAAAAAAGACTTCGCAACCCCGCCACGTCACCTTCCTGTTACTAAGAGAATACTGTTAATGTATATATTCGACACAAGTCCAGCAAATTTTTTGGTTAAAAAAAAAGTAAAATAGTATTAAAACAAATGCTATACATTCTTTGTACAGCCAATGGATTTAATTGTCCATGTTCAGAAATAGTCCACAGTTTATCCCCCTCCACACAAAAAAGGGAAAAAAAAAAACTACACTAAACAAAAAAATATATAGAGAAAGATAGTGTGCAATACATTTTTGACAACGGGAACAAGAAAATGAGATTAAATGTTAAGTAGAACCAGTCTTAACATATGGATGTGAAGTATGGACAATAGGACAACATACACAAAAACAAAAAAATATCACTGGAGGCTGTAGAAATGTGGTTTTACAGAAGAATGTTCAGAATACAATGGAAATCTAAGAAGAGTAATGAAAACGTTCTGAAAGAGGCCAAAGCAAAAATTGAGATAATTTCCAATATTAGGAAGAAACAATCATCATTTGTTTGGCCATGTAACGAGAAAGGAACAGCTGGAATATATTGTAACAACTGAAAAAATCGAGGGATGAAGTGACAGAGGGAAGCAACCGAGAAACCTTAAGAGAATGACTCGGCAAAAGGTCCAGAACAGAAATTATAAAGAATTGTCGAGATCGAGAGTTGTGAAGAGACATGATCACCCACGCCAGCATGCATAGTACTTGATGATGATGACCTTCTCTACTCGGAACAACTTTTACATAAGTAAATATGTCCAGTTCAAATGTGCTTGCCTGCCTGATCTAACAATTTCCATTCTGTGGATTCTATTAAGCTGCTCGCTTGCTTTATCTGATTGTAATTGCTTCCTAGAACGTTATCTAGTGTGGTGTGCTCGTCACATGACGGGATGTTGCGTGTTCAATTACAACCCTCGACAAACTCACGCGGTCTGGAATCACGAGTGTTAAAGTAGGATAACTCTTGGAATCAGAATTACATTTCTAATACAAAACTAACCCAAAAAATTAATCCGCTTTGCTTAGATAACGCTGTAGGTTTTGTATGGCGAGTTTTGTAAGCAGAAACTATAGCTGGTTGGCTGCGTTAGATGGTTATTATTGTTGTAATTATTTGAACAGGATGCTCAAACACCAACCAAGTTGGTATTATATAATCAGCATGTGCCATACCGGCTGGCGTAGGCGATCATGTCCTTGCACAATATATCGTATCAACTCTGTTGTTGACTGTTTCCCATGTTATGACACCAAGCTATATAGTATTTTCTCTCATTGTCGTTCGCGATCTCTCTTTCCTCGTATTTTGCCACTTGTTACCCAACTCCAACTTGTCTCTTCTCGTGATGTGCCCAAAAGTGTCGATTGCTTCTTTCTGTAGTTTTTTATGAAATTCCTTTTTGTGTTAGCCTCTTTGAGAATGTCCTCATTGGCTGTCCAGGGAACTTTCAACCTTTAATCGTTTATTCGTTTACGGCCTTTATTCGTTTTGTCATTTGTTTGTCTCCTGTCCATGATTCACTTCCATATGTTAGAATAAGCTCTATTTAGCACTGATAAACTCTCTTTCTCACTTCTATTAACATAGACTTGTTGCACATGCGATTTTTCATTTTTTTTTTTGGGTGCTATTTTGGGTTGAGCAATTCTACTTTTTATTTCTGTGATGCATATTCCGTCTGATATTATTGAGTCCAGGTATTTGACGCTCTGCACTTGCTTTAGATTTGTCTCGTTTATTTTTATACGGCATGATGGTGGTGATTTTGTTTCTTTGTTATGACCATTACTTCTGTTTTTTTTTACTAGACTGAGACCCTACTTGCTGCTTTCTTTTATTATTATGTCTATTATTTGTTGTAATTCAGTCTCCGTCTCTGATATTAAGACTGTCATCGGCATACGTAGGTTGTAGTTTGACATATACACTAATAATAAGACATAGCTAAATTAATTATATAAAGAGACAGAAGTTCTTGTACTAGTCATCATCAAGTACCATTCCTGCTAGCGTAAGTGATCATGTCTCTCCACAACTTCCGATCTCGACAGTATTTATTATTTTTGTTGTTGACCTTCTGCCAAGCCATTGTCTTAAGCTGCCTGGTATCTTTTCTCTTCGCTTCCCTTTATCTCTTCGTATCTCAATTTCCCCAGTTGTCACAATACATTCCAGCTGTTCTCTTCTCATTACATGGCCAAAAAATCGTGATTATTTCTTTCTAATATTGGAAATTAGCTCTCTTTTTTATTTTGCCTCTTTCGTGGTATTTTCATCCTTCTTCTTATCTGTCCATATATTCTCAACATTCTTCTATCCTAGTATTTAACACCTAACCTCGCCTAATGTGTTGTAGCATTAACCACTGTTAGGTTCTTTAAGTGTGTAGTGTGTATTTGTTTAATATATAACCTATGTAAGACACGAAAACAAAGTAAAACCGATCGTGTTGAAAGTGACAACCATAGTCCACGTCACTCCTTCGGATGAAAGAGATTGGAGTTAAGATGGGCACAGCCAGAAACGAGAAACTAGGTGGGCGTGTAAGAAATAAGAAGACTTAACTAACACAGAACTGGAGTCATCAGTCGCTTGACACTACGGGACTTGCTGAGGAGGGGATCTGAGGAACTACGTACATGTTCGGAGTGCAATGATGATAACCCGCAAATAACTCAGTAAATGGACGATTGCGATTAATCCGTTGTTTGAGGGCGAGAGCACACGATGGACCTGTGTTATTATTTCGGCACGTTTTGGTTGGTATCTCTTAATCTTTGTATCTCTGATTTTACTTTTGTCAGATTGTGTAAACTTGAAGGCGGTGAATATGGAGGATTTATGTGGTCTCTACGAGACTTAAGAAAATAAAAACACTCCAATATAGAAAAATAAATAGAGAAAGTCAATGAGATTGTCGACTTATCTTCGTTTGTAAACAACACATTAACGCACCAGCGAACTTGGTATAATTTGTGGAGATTACATGAAATCAATGGAAGGAGAGACACATGAAGAATGACAGCAGAGCGTGAACTATGGAGCTAAGAATGGCCAGACAAATGATAAAATAATGCTAATTATATAAACAATAAATAATAGGCCACACATAAATACAGTGCCGCTCCAGTGGAGCACAACAGCAACACATGTAGAGTGATTGATGATGATGTGCTTGTGTACTTTTGATAATCAGTTTAAAGAGGTTGAGTTTGGGAATATGTCAGTCGTCGGACTATCCTCAATGCAATTCGAACAACTGTCCATTATCAATCAAATCGCCTCTCACCCCCCACCCCCCGTGTGAAATAAATGACTGGTTCACATGTCCTCTTCCGTTCTCATCGTAGCTCTCCTGAATTGAGGCAAATCCCTCTTGACTAACATGAAGATCAGAGTCGTACTAGGATACCAGATTCACAGACAGCATCGAAATATGTATCTGCCTTACTTTTTGAGCTTACGGTTAGGGGATATTCGATTGTCCATCATTATTAAGTAGCGCGTACAACATGGTCAACAATGGATGCACCCACAACACTTAATTTACTTTAAAGAACAAGGCCAGATGCACGAACGCCATAGCGCCGGCGCAAATTTCCATAAAATGGGAGTGACTTCGGTTGACATGGCACAAACGGGCAATATGTGACACAACACACACACACACAAGTGCACTGAACTAGAGAGGGATTATGTAGAACAGTGGTAGTGTATTATTTCAGTGTATGCAAATATATCGTAATGGTTGTATATAAACCAAAAAAATGGATTGACATTGACTGAAGTTTCCGTATCACCATTTCCTCTTCTTGTTCCTACCAACAGCCGTAATCTCAAGCTGGTGTCCTTCGCAATACATGCAGATATTCTCCCATCTAAAGTGGTGCTCCTGATTTCTTTTCGTTCCAAAAAAACTAATGTTCCTGAGTAGATTTTCCTATCAATTTGCCTTGTCCAGTAGCAACAATTGAACTGCTTTTATCGCTTTCAAAAGGCCAAGAGTTATTTAATGTGTGCAGAGTTAACACGGGACATCATTTCCCGGTTATTTCCCCATACTCAAGTGGGCTAGACATTGGATCTTACCAATGAGAGATCCGAGTAGAGTCAAGAGTCACGAAGGAACCATGGATTCAAAGAGAAACCTCTGGCGGAGTTCGAAGCCGAGACCTCGTTTAGAGACCGATATCGCACCGTTAGCCCACCCAGCCAGCGCACAGTACCACCCCACCCGGTTTGTAATTAAAATTGAATTATGTGTATAGGAGTGATAACTAAACATAAAAAGAGAACTACTAAACACAATTAGAACAAGACAAATGAAATGTTTAGGTCATGTTAAAAGACACAACAGCCTGATAAAAGTAATATTGGAAGGGAAAATACAAGGTAAAAGAGGCAGAGGCAGACCAAGACTAACATGGACGAGTAACATCAAAAGATGGACAAGGCAATCTATGACAACCTGCACCATCAAAGCAAGAAACAGAGTAGAATGGTGATCCATGGTAGCCAACCTTCGCTGCGGAGACGGCACCCGATGATGATGTATAGGAGTGATATAATCAAGTGTGTTACCGGGGCCTCATTATGAGGGAAGTAAAGAATAGTGACACTGTGACCTTCCAGGCATGTCGAAAGAGGCGACTAAGGAGGTTGATCGATGGCTTGACAACCAGTCATTGTAAAAAGTATTGTTATGGAAATAGAGCCATAGATTTTAGAAGCAGTGATTTCTGTAATATGTGTCATTTTGGCACAAGGGTTTCTGTTTTTGAGATTGTGGTTCTGTTCAATGTGCCGTATATATATATATATATGAGTGAGAGAGAGATTGTAAAATCTTACCTGTAGAGAGAAGGACAAGTCTAGATCTGTATCCAACAAACCACCCAGTGGTACAATAATTTCATTGGACCGCAAAATCCTCTTGGAGTTCTGCAAAATAAAGAAAATAAAATTACATTTTAGGCAGAGATGTTTTTTTTTTAAATGCCAACTATTTGTAAAATAAGCAGAAAAAACTGTTAGTCGTTGGAGCATCCTTATCGCACTTCAGACAAAAACAAAAGAGTTCACTTCTTCAGTCTACCCTTACCTTTAGTCTGCTGCAACTGGCGGAACCAACTAGGTTGGTTTACTAGTCTTCTTTGGGGCCCTCGGTATCCTTGTTGGGAAAACCACCCGAATGTGTTACCGACGTTAGGACAACACGTGTTTGACTCCCGCTGGAAGCAGTGTGAATTGTACTCGTGGTTGGGAAAAAAATACCCCCGCGGTCGATCCAGCTATTGGCAGAAATGGGTACAGGGTAGTATTCTGGGAAAGTGAGGAATGCCGCCTCGCATCTTGAGTTTCGATGCTTGAAGAGACACTATCCAAAAGTCTAAGAACACTTCTGGATAGGCTGCCGAGCACATACGCGTGAGAACTCGCGTGCTAAGACGCCGATTCAAGTCTCGTATTTTACCTTTATTTGTCTTCTTTTGTTACCCGAAAAGCGCAATATATATCAATCATTAAACGAGACAGATACGTCGAGTTCAACAAGTCCAAAATTACAAAATTCATACAAAACTGTTACCAACGCAGGATTAATGACACCTTCAGGATATCTATTCCATCGTGACAACACGTAATGATCATATGGGATGTCTATGTTCATGATGTGCTGAGCACTTCGGTCCCATCTTCAATAGTTCATACAGGTCTGACATAATTGATTGCTGCAAAATGTTACTTCATAGGAAATGTAAAGCATGTAGTGTATGCATAAGCCCCTATAAACACACCAACGTTTATTGGTTGCCTCCTTTTGAACAATTTGTTTAGTACAACGGTTACCACACTCAGTATTGAATCACCTTTTGAGTAATTGTCTAGTACAACTGTTAACACGTTGGTTATAGGGTCCTTTCGAGTAAATGTTTAGTACAGCGGTTACCACGCTGGGTATAGAGCCCCTTTTAAACTCTCTGCGACGCGTTAGGAATGTTGTGGGAGGTGTTGGAAACACGATAGGATGGTGCTGGGAAACATTAGAAGTGCATTAAAAAACATTTAAAGAAAAACAACTATTTATTATATAATTAACAAGTGTAGAACGTGGGGGGGGGGACCAGATTTATGTCAAGAGTTGTGTTCCGCCGGTCATTTCATTGACTACTCTCTATGGCCATTAGTCGAAACACGTCGATGTGTATCCACTTTAAAACACATTGAGGGATTTAGCATCAGATTGTCAAACACAATGTGACATCATTTACTGGTCCTCATCATCACCATTGAGTCGCATGTCCTTTGCAGAACGTTGCATTCACCACAGCCCATCCGAAATAATCTGTCTCTAGCCAGATCTTCCACTTCTTCTGTTGTCATGTTCAAGGTCTCCTTCATGTCTTGAAACCACCTTCTTGGTGTGTCACTGATGTGTCGTTCTGGAACCATGCCTTCCATTATTTGTTTCTCTCCAGCCCGCTGTGTCTTTTGACGTGGCTATAGTATTTTAATTTCCTATGTAGAATTAAGCTTATATGACAGTTCTTTGTATGTAATATTTTAATCTTTTAACATGTCTTCATTGCTTTTTTTCATTTTGCAGGATTCATAAGGATTGTCTGCAGCATTTTAACTTTCTCACTTTCTGGTACATTTTTTAAAGAAACAGATTGCAGTACACTATCAGCGATTGGTAGCTACTGTGGGCGCGTTGCTTCTTTGTGAAGAAAAAAATTCTTAGTAATCGCCGGTGAGTATCGCTTAAGCTATTGACAATGTAGTGCAGGCAATCAATTATCATTTACTTGTTACGTTGTATGGGCATCGGCATCTATAGTATAAGCCTGTAGGCTTAATGGAAAACTCCAAACACCCCTCCTAGTGTGACGCAATCAGCTATTCCACCTATAGACGATTGATATCATTCTATGCACAACCGTCTCTGCTCACAAATTTGAAAACGTCACGCTGGCGGTGGGTTTTCCTGGGTTTCCATTTCAGCCCGCTGGCCTACTCTATACATGGCGCTGTAAGGGGCCACTCCTACGACCTACTTATAAAGCAAAGTCTTGATCTGAATGAGTTAACAGTAATCGTACTGTATCTCTTTTCTAGTATCGATGCTGGAATAACGGTTGCATGCACAGGGCATTTTATACATTGATAAGTTAAGAACTGTACTTCACCATGACAGAAAAAACAATCCTGATTCATCACCTGGAATCGAACCTATGACCATATGGCAAACGGCAGGTTTAACCTAATTGACCAGCAGTAATCAAGTAAGCGTCTGGAACACCTGAGAAGTTTGACAGCGTACAACTGTAAGCGAGACTTATGGAGGAAAAAATCCCACCATGTAACGGTAGCTTCAAGCCACAGAGAAGGGATACCTTATGTCCCATTATGATTCGTTAATATTCATTGATTACATAGGTAATCGGGATCTCGAGGGAAAAAAATTGGAATTGTTTTATTGTGTGTCTTCACAGATGGCTGGGGAGAGCGGGATAACTCGTCGTGCCGCAAACCAGGAGCACGGGGGTTTGAATCCCAGTAGAAACAACAGTTTTTTTTTTTTTTGCTTTGTTTTTCCATCAGGGGTGAAATAAAATCTCAGACTCGAACACATCTTGGCGACTGCACTGGACAAGCGGACTTTATTCGCCAGCCCTACGAATCCCCCCCCCCCCCCGGGCATACCCCAGTACAGGGAAAATGCCTTAAAGATAGTTTTTTTTTTATTTAAAAAAAAACAGGTGGTTGAAAACGAGACAAATGTTGATTTCTAAAAGTAACTGCCTTGTGCTGTTTTGCTGAACAGCTTCTCTCATGGCAAATCTTACCAATACTGGAAGACAGGCCCGGCTGCAGAACGAACGATGCCGTTTGATGTCGAAGGATCTCGTTTCTGTGTCTTTTTTCTTCCAACTTTGACTTCTTATATTTTGAAAAGATATTTCGCTTTTTATATCTGTTCTCTGCGCGCTAGCCGGGTTTTATCAATAATGAAGACAAATAATAATAAATGAATATCATTATAGAGGGAAACTTCCGAGGCGATAATCAGCCAATCAATTCAGAGGAAGAGCTATGTTTACAGCACTTGGAAAAAAATGACAAATAATCAACAGAAAAAAAAACAAAGAATAATATATGGCCCGAAACAGGATCGAACCCGTACTCAGTGGCAGAGCGCCTTGCCACGAAAAGCCAAACGCTAGGGAACACTGCCAATCAGCTAAACAACTGTGCTAATTTATGAAATATTGTGGCCACACTGCCATATATTGAGTTTGAATGAGATGGCATGAAAATAACACTAATGAGAATATCGGGAAATTAGTTTTTATAACCTACGATGAGTGGAGAAACTGGTGTGAATGGTGGTAAAAACAAGATCCACATTAGATCAAGAAACGGGAGGATCAAGGAAGGAGAGTTGGAAACTAAAATAAGAGTAATAGGCGGGACCAAATTTAACTTTAAATGTTTGCTTTCACAGATCAGAAAAATAAAGAATCTCTGCATAGCATTTGTGGACCAGAGAAAGCTTTCCCATTGGGCGTACAGAAATGTATAACGGCAAACATTGGCTCACTACAGAGTAATTTATCACCTTATTAGATGTAACAACGCATATGGTGACTGCAAAAGTGTGATTAGAGCAAATAAAGGAACATCAAACCATTCGCGGGAACAACTGGAGTAAGACAAGGCTGCGTATTGTTGCCACTTTTGTTTATCACTTATTTTGACAAAATATGCAAGGATGCCAAATCATAAAGTGAAGATATAAATGAACTACGTTTTGCTGAAGATCAGAGCCTTTTAGCTTTCAAAGAAACATAACTTGAACATTTATTGCCCTTGAATAAAGAATGCAAAATAAACAACACGAAGATAAGCACTGAAAAAAAAGACGTTATATCGACAGGAAGGTGTGCAAGGGCAATGACGCCAGATAATGAAATATTGGACTCCGACGTGGAAGACTTCTAGCACATTGTTTCTCTCAGAAACCTGTGTTATCTGGACCACAATAAAACGACGAGAAAGAATAAGCTAAAGTGAAGTTAATATTGGCAGTAATCAATCATAAAAGCCAAGAAAGAAAAAACATAGCATTCGATGTCGTTAACAAAAATAACAATCCATTAAATACAGGAATCAATACAAATTTACGGCGTATGTCAAAATTATCATAGCACTCAGTGTAGTCGTACTCAAGGTATTCACAGTGGGTCCCAGAGGAGCCACCAAACTGTGGCAATCGGCAAGCCATGGA
The DNA here is from genome assembly GCA_032433765.1 of Megaustenia siamemsis. NCBI lineage: Eukaryota > Metazoa > Mollusca > Gastropoda > Stylommatophora > Ariophantidae > Megaustenia > Megaustenia siamemsis. The sequence continues at coordinate 73,591,569 of JAVIAB010000050.1, forward strand.
TACTGTCATGTGCATACTCATCACCATTATCATGTGCCATACCGGTTGGCATAGGCGATCATGTCCTTCCAAAATCTTCTATTCACAGTACATCCTATCAATTTTGTTGATGACTGTTTTACCTGCCATTACACCAAGTTATCTAGTATCTTCTCTCCTTGTCGTCCGCAATATCTCTTTCCCAGTATTTTGCCAGTAAAGTAAAGTAAGGTGCTCCGCCACGCCAAGTGGCGTTATACGCAAGGAATAACAAGGAATACGGTGTTAGTGACCATAATTTTTACAGACCTTCGGCACATGATTTTTGGGGTCATGTGGTCGGTATTACGTCTGCGTCGGGTTACTTTCCCAGAAGAAAAATCTGGTAAACCATATAAGGCTGGGTGAGCCCGGAAGCCGTCGATCCGGATCAAACCGGCTTTTGTCCTTTATAGTCCAGTTCACTAACCGCTGATCTATTGCGGCACCTTTATTTTGCCAGTGGTAACCAAGTATTCCTACTTTCCTCCTCTCGTGATTTGGTCCAAAAATGTTGATTGTTTCTTTTTGATATTGTTTAGGAGCTCCCTTTTTGTGATGGCCTCTCTGAAAATGTCATCATTGGTCCTTTTAGTTGCCCAGGGAACTTTCAAAATTCTTCTGAGAAACGAAATCTGTTACCTCTAATCATCTTTTCATTTGTTTGTCTACTGTTCATGATTCTCCTTCCATAGGTCAAAATTGGCTCAATATAACACCGATGAACTCTCTTTCTCACTTCTATTGATATAGACTTGTTGCTTAAGACGTTTTTCATTTTCAGAAATGCTATTTTGGCCTAAACTATTCTGCTTTTTATTTATGTGGTACATCTTCCATCTGATATTATTGTGTCCAAGTATTTGACGCGTTGCATTTGTTTCACATTTGTCATGTTTATACTGGTGGTTATTGTTTCTTTGATATGACCATTACTGCTGTTTTCTTACTATTCAGACTGAGACCTTTCTTGTTGCTTTCTTTTTCTATTATGTCTATCTGTTCTTGTATGTTCCTACTCAGTGGTTATAAATTATAAAATGGCAATAACCACATAGGCTTCAATTTGTTTGTACCATGATTTTCATAGATCAATGTTACTTCTGTGCTCATTTATAATCATATATAATCATATATATCCCATAAAGGAGTCAGAGTTTGCCCGACTGTCACGAGGGTGCTGTCGATCAGCAGCGAAAGTGAGTTCAAGAGTTAGGGAACCATTTCCTCAAACAAGAATTAAAAACGTGAACATATATATTCTGTGCCAGGACAGTAAATGCTGCTTTCATCGTTTCCTATGTGTGTTGGTAATATTGGCAAGCAATATATGTAGACCTTACATAAATTTATATATATATATATATATAGGAAAAAGCATCCGACAGAGTAAACAGAGAACAACTGTGGGAGATACTAACAACATACGGAGTAAGCCAACGTCTCACCAACCTAATTAAAAGTCTCTACATCAACAGCAGCTGCAGGGTCAGAACAGCAGCAGGCTACACAGACCACTTTGAAATTAAATCAGGCGTAAGACAGGGGTGCGTACTATTCCCCCCTCCCTGTTTATTACATACATGGACAATATATGCAAGCTAGCTAACCTATCAGAGACAGAGGAGATTAATGAGCTTTTATTTGCAGACGATCAGGCACTAATACATGAAACAATAGAAGACCTACAAGAACACTTAAACAAACTCAACAGCTCAGGCACAAAATACAACATGAAAATCAATATCAACAACAGAAGTCGTGAATGTCGCCAAAAATAAACAAAACATCAACATAACTATAGAAGGCAGACAACTAAAAGAAGTAGAAGAATTCAAATACCTATGAAGTTAAATGACAAACGATAATTCTCAAACAGCAGAGATAGAATCAAGATGCAGCAAAGCTTGTCAAATCTTTGGACAGTTATCACCACCATGCCCAACAAGGAAATAACTCTGGAGGCAAAACGAGCACTCTACAATACAATCTTCATCCCAACTTTGTGCTACCAATGCCATGTTGCAGGGTTTCTTTCAAACTTCTTTCTGTCCTTACTACTTGTACTTTCATTTGACACACATATATAACTCATCAATCTTTTTAGTACAAGTATAAACAAGGTCTTTATTGGTGTTACTTGACATAGCCTATCGGCGATGATGAATTGTCAAATAACGTTTGTGTGTGGCCGTTTCGTATTCATAAAGTTCTACCTGTGGTTATCTATCTATCTTGTTGACCGTTTACTCCGTATAGTATTCTTAAGTACATCTGCCTGTCTCTTTCTGATAGTGCTGAGGAACTAGTATCTGAATGTGCTCAGTCTGGCCGAGTGTGGCCGAATTGTCTCGAGTCTGGCTGAGTGTAGCTGAGTCTGCCCGAGTGTAGCTAAATGTCTCTCTAGCTACTGCTCCTCGCCCCAAAAGCATTCTGCGCCTCTCCTCTCCTAATCTCCCTAGTTCCCAGGGTCTCGGGGTTTAAGTCCCAGGTGACCACACCCCCCCGACCACTGATACGGCCTAACCTACGTCTCTTGACCGTCACTATCTCTCTAGCTCCGCCTTTTTTAATTATCTCCAAAGTCTTATTACTTTAGGAGTCCTGTCGAACCTGTCCATCTTCCTAAGTCCGTCCCCTAACAACTAAAACTTGAGGCGATTTCCAATTCAGAGACTCAAAGAGTAATCACTGCTGCACGTAAAGATAACCTGGTCTTTTGATTACGCGGGGCAGTTTAGTTGTCCGCTTTCATCTCAGGTCTTCACTGGACTTCAAGGCGTCTGCCGATATAAGAGTTTCCTAGGAACCAGCGGCCGTGTCGTTGCGTTACGCAACTTTGTCGACCAGAGCAAACATCTGTCTGGCTTTAGGCTGACCACCTGTACGCATTTCACTGGTAATCTTCAAGTTGGTTACGACTCAGCGACTGAGTTGGGTAGACTTAACGTCTCCTTCCTAATCCTCTGAAGAGTGTCTTTTCTACGCCGCCTAAAACTATCCTACTTCACATCGTCATCGCCTCATTCTTTTATTCTTCTGTCTATCGTCATATTCTTCTATACTTCCATTATCGCCCATGACTGAGTCACACTATAACAGCCAGACCTGGACCCTAGATGCAAGAACAATAAGTAAAATAACCTCTACAGAGATGAAATGTGTTAGACGAATGACAGGAAACAGTCTGAGAGATAAGATCAGAAATGAAGAACTGAGAAAAAAGCTAGGAATAGCCCCCGCCATAGAAAATATAAGGAAACAACAGATAAAATGGTTTGGCCACGTGACACGGCAAAAATATGAAAACACAACACAGCGAGCCTTCAGCAAACGTTGTGAGAATACCAGACCCACGGAAAAGATGGAATATTAGAAGCACTAGAAAACATAACAGCATCAGAGGCGAACAGAAGAGCAAAAGACCGCACATTATATCTCACCTCGACGCCGAAAGGCAGGTGAGGAAGGAAAGAAGAAGATATATTCTTAAATACTATTAGAATCAGTCTTAACGTGTATGTGAATCATGGACAATAGAACAGACAAGAAAATCTCCGGAGGCAGTATAGATGTGTTGTTGCAGAAGAATGTTGAGAATACCATGGGCAAATCAGAAGAGTAATTAAAACGTTCTGAAAGAGACAAAATCAAAGAGAGAGCTAATTTCCAAAATTAGGAAGAAACAATTATCATTTTTTGCCACGTAATAAGAAGGGAACAGCTAGTAAATATTGTGACAATTGGGAAAATTGAGAGACGAAGAGATAGAAGGAAGCAAAGAGAAAAGATTGCAACAGTTACATCAACCAAAATTCTGTATCATGAATCAAGAGCTTGCAACAGTAACATCAGCCAAAATTATGTATCATGAGTAAAGAACTTGCAACAGTTGCCTCAACCAAAATAAATTGCAACAAAAAAAAGCTATAAGTATATTTATTCTCCACTAATATGTCTCTTCAAGAATAAACAGACTGTCAGCTCGAAGCGGTATCGATATGGCATTACAAGTATCGATCATGACCGTAGACGTAATTCGCTGGGATTTATACGCCCGGAGATGGAAGCACAGATTCAGAATAAATGTTGTTATCGGCCTCTTCTAGCTCATAAAACGCAGATAATAAATGAATGTATGCCAAGATGCCTATGTAAAAGGATGGCTATCCCGCTACTCTATCTTAACTGACAGTGTAATCATGACAGCTAATTAAATAGACGACGTGAAACCGCGCTCATTACATTGTCACTTACTACCATAATGAACAAATCTCGCAGTAACTCACAGAAAATTTAACGACAAGAAGGTACTCCCTATTCAATGCATGATGAAACCCGTTCTTAATTGAACACAGTTAACACTTTAGAAGACAACATACTGGACGACACGAACTCACACAGAACCACTTAGCCATCCAACATATGTTTTTAGTAAAATATCATTAAGCCATCCAACATAGTTAAATATGATCATTAAGCCATCCAACATAGTTATATATGATCATTAAGCCATCCAACATAGTTAAATATGATCATTAAGCCATCCAACATAGTTATATATGATCATTAAGCCATCCAACATAGTTAAATATGATCATTAAGCCATCCAACATAGTTAAATATGATCATTAAGCCATCCAACATAGTTAAATATGATCATTAAGCCATCCAACATAGTTAAATATGATCATTAAGCCATCCAACATAGTTATATATGATTGGCATACGCCCGAGTTCACCAGGGAAGTCCCCGGGATTGAATTGTGTGTGAATATCAGCTTTTATTCACTTGTTCATACCGGCAGCCTTGTGCCAGGGTTCTCCCTCGCCGCACAAGCAGATATTCTTCGACGTCGGAGGTATTCTCCATTTTTTTTTAATTAATTTTTTTTTTTGTCGGGAATGTTTAAAGTAGATTGTTCCTATCAATTTTGTCCCTACAACGCACATTTTAGCCAAACACTTTTTGATGTTGAACTGTCAATGGTTCTTAACCGTGCGCAGAGTGCACACGTGACATCCCGCATTTCGCCGTTAACCGAGGGTCTCCAGTATTTCGCAGAAAAAAGGGATGGAAATGGCAGGACAAAATCACTAACATTCAATTATGCATAAATCTACCACACAATGGCGCTGGATAGGAAACACACCGCGGAAGCCAACTGAGAGTATTACACAACAGGCCCTTTTTCGATATCCCCAAGGAAAAGATTAAAGAAGAAGACAAAAATATTCTTAGAGAAGACGGGTGGAAACAGAAATAAAGATGATGAGGAAGATATGGAATGATCTTAAAAGAATGACAAGAAAAGAACGAATTGGAAAAGGGTTTGTTGAAGACCTACCATCCATAGGGAATGAAGAACAATCATTCATATTCTGTTATTTATGTATTTTATCGAGTTTGAGTTTGAACTTGTGTCACTGCTACTCTCTCACGGAGTTGTTCTTTGTGTTTTCCCGCTTCAACAGTCTGTCGACATTTTCGTTTTCCTCTTTCACACAAATGAGCATTTAGTTGTCGTAGTTGGTGATATATAGAAGCTTTATGTTCTTAGTCACATTTCTGGTCTTGTGTACAACAATGGACATTTAACGGCACCATTGGCTTTATTTATATCTCATGGAAACAATGTTCTAGTCTGCCACTATCTCAAATGAAAATAGAGCCGGCTTCATATAAATGACTTCCTTGTTCACACGTCCTTTTGCAGTGAAGGGTTGCCTTAAAGGGCCAGAAAGAAGAGTGCTTCACCTGGAGACCCCCAAGTGTTCTGCATCAAGAACTTCAAAAACGAAACCAAGGGATGTCTTATTTCAATTGCTATCACAATCGCTTCTTGTCGAGAATTAAAAGAGCAATCTGACAACATGACGATCTTCTGGCTGACGAAAACCTGAGATTGTATGGGGTCAGTTGTCCTGAACAATGCAACCCTGAGATTGTATGGTCAGTTGTCCTGAACAATGCAACCCTGAGATTGTATGGTCAGTTGTCCTGAACAATGCAACCCTGAGATTGTATAGTCAGTTGTCCTGAACAATGCAACCCTGAGTGTGTATGGTCAGTTGTCCTGAACAATGCAACCCTGAGATTGTATGGTCAGTTGTCCTGAACAATGCAACCCTGAGATTGTATGGTCAGTTGTCCTGAACAATGCAACCCTGAGATTGTATGGTCAGTTGTCCTGAACAATGCAACCCTGAGAAAAAAAATGTGAGAGGGAGTTGCAGAGAGAAAATACAGGAAAGAAAAGAGGTTTAAAAAAACGACAACCTAAATATGAAAAGAACTTTATTTATGAGTCTCCGGTAATTATTTAAAAAAAAAACACACACACACACACAGAGAGAGAGAGAGAGAGACTGAGAAATAGACGACACAAAGTCCCACAACGAGCTTGTACTGTCGAGTTACATCACAATACAGTATCAATAACAACGACACAAATAAATCAGAACAGTAATTGCGACTATCGATCTGTTAATGAGGTTGCTATCCTTACATAGGAAACCTTAATGCTCTTGGAATTGTTATATTATTTCAAGTATTTTATTTTAAAAGGACGATCCATTAGCAATTTACTCGCATAATACCCTTTGAGATGCTCATGTACGATGTCATTCACAGACCAAGTAATGTATATATTCTACATATATATATATATATATATATATATATATATATATATATATATATATATATAGGCATTTCACCAGATAATGTTTCATGATTACAATTCTTTTCACGCCACACTTTCATGTATAACACAGATTAAAGTATTTCATTTGCTGGAACTTTTCTTACGGTAAGGGGGGTGGGTGTGTGGGTGGACAATGTGAGAAAGAAACATATACAGTTCCTCTCCCACGCCAAAGTCGTGGAGTAAACAGGGAAAGCGTGATCAATAGTTTCGCAGTGAAAGACAAACGACAACGGAACTTGTGAGTGCATTTACAAAGAAACTATCTATTTTTTTTCTAAGAAAACGATCAAGCATAGCCAACTGTGTAGACCAGTAACTCTCAAGTCATCAAAGTGGAACGTTTCACGTAAAGTTCAAGTATAAAAAAGCATAAGCGTCACATCTGCAGGTAGCACAGAACGTTAGAGAGTATTGAGTCGGGTGTAGATATAAAAGAAATCAGTCATAGTCTAGATGATGATGATCGATCACATTGTCTATCTTGGAGGTCACATTGATCGGGAAGGGGATACAAGTAAAGAAATTAGAATCAGAACAGCAAAAGCAGCAATGTCCCTCAAAAGCTGTGAGAAGATGTGTAGATCAAAACTCATCAACGCAAAAACAGAAACATAGACTATTCAAATCAAAGATATTTTAACCCTTACGTTATGCATGTGAGAGCTGGAAAACAAGAGACAGAAACAAAGTTGAATACATTTGAAAATAAATGTCTAAGGAAAATACTCGGTATAGCGTGGAACGAGTTCAAAACAAATGAGGAAATTAGAGAAATCGTCAATCAACCACTAGTATCATCAGTAATCAAGAAAAGCAAGCAAAATAAACATGTGGGAAACAACAGGTAGGAGGAAAAAGAGACCGACCAAGAGAGACACTGAGAAGAACATTGATCAGAGAGGCAAGGGCAGCAGGAATCGGCTCACTCGATGTGATTGAGATGCTTGCACAAAAGAGAGACAAATGCCGGGATTTTATAAATATTTTTTGCAAGATTGAGACTGCCAAAAAGAAAATTTAGAAAAAGAGAAAGAGTATCTGGGTCTATGCCCTATGGGTCGAGCACGCCTTAAAGATGGGTGGATGGATGGACGGACCGACAGACAGACAGACAAACAGACAGATGACGTTCGCGATTATATAACGAAGCAAAAAGGCTACAGAGCGTATTTTGACCTCATTAGAGGTCACGTTTCAATAAACATACCCGACAGTAGGAGGAAGATGTCATCAAGGAAAGGCGTATACTTTTCATTGCCGATCTCCCGAGAAGCATCTCCTGCAATCATTCGCTAACACTCGCATGTTTCCGAATAAAGCTGCTTGAAAACCCAATCAACAAACTATGCGTTAACAATATATAATAACGACGTGCTAAGAGAAGATAAGTAAGCGAACATGAAAATAGGATACAGCCGATTAGCATGCACGTCTAATCCATCAAACCTTAAAATTACTAACTGAACCAGTGAAACTATCCTTCAGTGAACATAGATAATGTTGTGACTTCACATTTCAGACCCAGATCATTTCAAAGATAAAGTAAGGCAACGTTGTCGGTAACAATCTGTTACAATCATGGCTGCACGTCAGAATGTCAACTTGGCATTCGCACAACACAACTATTCGTGAGAAACTTTTCTTTCTTCCTAAATAAAAATCAAAAATTACAAATGCAAATGGCCATATTTACAGGATAACGCAGCATTACCGTCCGAAATCATCTAAATATTTATATTTCAACACCTCCCTCCATCCTTAATATGTGTGTTATCTCTCTCTCTCTCTCTCTCCTCAAACACTCATGCTCACACATGTAAAACCCTGTTTAGTTGTCAAACGGGAAAAAAACAATTGAGTAATGAGAAATGAAATAAGCGGAGAATTTGAAATTACAAGAACTGATAACACTCTGTTTCTCTGTTTCTGGGTCTGTGTGTGCGCGCAAGTGCGTGCTTGTGTGTATCGCCTGTTTATTGTCATATCAAAATGACAGTTGTAATCTCGGAACTTGTGCAGCATTTATGGAGGAAGATTTCCTAAGCCTAGAACATTCCACTCACTCTTGAAACTGATATTATACGAAAGTGGTTTCAATTTGTGACACTACACTAAATATCCAATATTCAACTCAAGCAGATATTGAATGTATCAATGATATTTTAGTAGTCAATGTTTGTAACAAAAACATCAAAGATTGGACAATCGGAGAGTATCTGGACTGCAATGTTCAATTGTTTACCACACAAAAATGTTCAATTGTTTACCACACAAAAATGTTCAATTGTTTACCACACAAAAATGTTCAATTGTTTACCACACAAAAATGTTCAATTGTTTACCACACAAAAATGTTCAATTGTTTACCACACAAAAATGTTCAATTGTTTACCACTCAAAAATGTTCAATTGTTTACCACTCAAAAATGTTCAATTGTATTCAACAACTTCATCTAATCACTTTGAGTGTATGCGAAGAAGCATGGATACTTTTTATTCGTGAAAAGACATATATGAGCAAATCAACCAAAGTAGCAGTGACAAACACTCGTGCTATATACACGACGCAAAGATACAAGATACTTGTAGAAGATTGGACCGTAACTATAAGAACCTCTCATAAATACATCATATCCATATAAAACGTCAACACAACAACAACCATGCATCGATTTAGCCGACGAATTTCCTCCGATATCATCTCTCCCCTTGCTACTCTCGAAGCTCACACCCGAGAACCCGGAGCTCCAAAGTGTCGATAAGGCTTTTCAGCCTCATAGAATAATTGTAGGGTTGATGACAGGGCTTATGTTCACAGCAGAAGTGTCCCGGCGGAAGTCTGGGAACACAAATATCGGCGTACTGACTGAAATGTCAATATGTGCTTACCGCATGAGTGTTAATAAGAGCGCGTAGGTTGGAATGCGGAATGACGATGGTTTGGGTAATGGAAACACATTTGTGTGGCTGAGTGAGGCAAACAAATAAGCAAAACTAGGGCATTTGGCACTCAAAGATACATGAATAGAGGAAATTGGGTACCCAACGATAAATGAATAGAGATGTGGTACTCAACGATAAATGAATAGAGGAAATTGGGTACCCAACGATAAATGAATAGAGATATTTGGGTACTCAACGATAAATGAATAGAGATATTTGGGTACTCAACGATAAATGAATAGAGATTTGGTACTCAACGATAAATGAATAGAGATTTGGTACTCAACGATAAATGAATAGAGAGTTGGTACTCAACGATAAATGAATATAGATGTGGTACTCAACGATAAATGAATAGAAATGTGGTACTCAAAGATAAATGAATAGAGATATTTGGGTACTCAACGATAAATGAATAGAGATTTGGTACTCAACGATAAATGAATAGAAATGTGGTACTGAAAGATAAATGAATAGAAATGTGGTACTGAAAGATAAATGAATAGAGATATTTGGGTACTCAACGATAAATGAATAGAGATTTGGTACTCAACGATAAATGAATAGAGATGTGGTACTCAACGATAAATGAATAGAGATGTGGTACTCAACGATAAATGAATAGAGATGTGGTACTCAACGATAAATGAATAGAGAGTTGGTACTCAACGATAAATGAATAGAGAGTTGGTACTCAACGATAAATGAATAGAGATGTGGTACTCAACGATAAATGAATAGAGAGTTGGTACTCAACGATAAAAGAATAGATGAGTTTTATTAGCGCCATTTTGTTGCTGGAGTTGAAAACATAGAACACGAAGCTCATGTAGATGTTCCCAGCAGACAAAGAATATGAAAAATGATGCAGAAGCTCGCTAGTACACAGCTTGCTTCTGTAGTTTATAATTCTATCAAGTGCGACCTTGCTCTTCAAACTGTTAGTCTCATGACTGCAGACCCGTTGACGTGTATCCATATTCAACAGAATTTCTACAGGGTCTAGATTATTCGATTTTAAACATATAGTTTTTTAAATAGCCTTCTTTATAGATTTACAAATATACAATCATTCAAATAAAGGTAGCAAGAGAGACTGCAATCATTATAGAGGTATATCGCTTCTCAGCCATGTTGGAAGGTTATAAGCCAAAATTGTGGGGGGAAAGGCTGAGACCAACAATAGAATTACAGTTAAGCGATTCTAAAATGGAGTTCCGAAAATAACAGAGGATGTTCAGATGCTCTATTCACCTTAAAACAGCTTGCAGAAAATACGACAGAACACAATAACAATGTGTACATAGCTTTCATTGACCAGGAAAAAGCATTCGACCGAGTAAGGTGAGAAAACCTGTGGGGGATAGATACTAACAACATACGGAGTAAGCCAACATCTAATCAACTTAATTAAAAGTCTATACATCAACAGCAGCTGCACAGTCAGAACAACAGCACGTTACACAGACCACTTCGAAATACGATCGAGTGTAAGACAGGAGTGCGTACTATCCCCCCCCCCCTTTTTTTGCTGTTTATTACATACATGGACAAGACATAATAGCATATCCAGTTGTGTTATATTAAAGAAGATATATGAAAGCAAATAGTATATTATGTTGTAGGAATATACATTTTATACACGTTGCTTGTTGCTTAGCAGCACACAGAAATCATAACCTGAGAGTGGAGCTGCTTGAGAATACACCAGAAAAGTCATATTCATAGATACATTGAGTGAAGCGTGTGGGCCGAGTAGGTTAGAGAACATGCCAGGTGGACGATGGTCAGATTTTGTTATTGAGCTAAAGTCTTCTTTCTGTCGGTAAGTGACGTTGAGCACGAGCAACTGCAACCCATAGCTGACAGAATTCCCTTCTCCTCTCAGTTTGACTTCCTCGTAACAATCTGTGTCAAAACAAACACTTGCATCTGTAGTAGTGGAGTCTGTTGATATAAAAGTCTTGGTATTGTAGTAGTGGCGTCTGTTGATATAAAAGTCTTGGTATTGTAATAGTGCGGTCTGTTGATATAAAAGTCTTGGTACTGCAATAATGCGGTCTGTTGATATAAAAGTCTTGGTACTGTAATAGTGCGGTCTGTTGATATAAAAGTCTTGGTAGTGCAATAGTGGAACCTGTTGATATAAAATACTAGGTAGTGCAATAGTGCAGTCTATTGATTTTTTTTTTTTTTCGTTCGCCAGCTTTGACCTCTAACGAAGTTCCTAGAGAATAGGAACTGAATTTTGCGTGTTAATCCATTTTTCCCCGGCAGCCGTGTGCACAGGGGTCCCTCATCGCAGAGGCAGATAACTCCGTCTTCGGAGGTGTCTGTTGATATAAAAGTCTTGGTACTGCAGTTGTGGAGCCTGTTGATATAAAAGACTTGGCACTGCAATATGTGAAGCAGCTTTACACTCACTGGTATAAGCTGCCTAATATAACCGAGATAAAAATAGCCGGAGGTTGAAAGGATTGTACCTCGCAGAGAGGAAGGCAACCCCGCTCCACCACAAGACCAACCAACATCTAGAGCGGACAAGATCGAACTCCCCAACACATCCTATAAAATGAAGAAGGCCATTGCAGCCCGTTACGTCACTTTTCTGAATTTAAAAATTAACTATTTTTTTTTTGTCAGCCCAATGGCATGACATCAACACCGAGGAGTCAAATAAAAACTCTAGCAGTGCCCAACATTTGTAACTACTTTCGTGTTGGTCACTTATTCTCTTCGCAAACCGTTCACGGTAGATCCGAGAATAGATTAGAGAGATTAGTCAGATCCAGTGAAATCAAGGAGCTGAACGATCTAACAACAGCTAGTGTAACATTCCTGATCCAGAACAGAAATCTGCAGCTGGCTGCAATGCTCCACAGAGCATGAGAATATCATGACATGAGATACGATCATTTCTAAGTAATCGATCACCAAATGTGCGAATATGATAGTAAAAGCGATAATATAGTCCCGGTGGATATTTTCTAAGTAATATGATCATCAACTGTCCACATAAGGTGATATCCAGAGATTGGCATGCAAGTCATCTCTCACCAACAGCTGTCCACATATGGTGATATCCAGAGATTGGCATGCAAGTCATCTCTCACCAACAGCTGTCCACATATGGTGATATCCAGAGATTGGCATGCAAGTCATCTCTCACCAACAGCTGTCCACATATGGTGATATCCAGAGATTGGCATGCAAGTCATCTCTCACCAACAGCTGTCCATATATGGTGATATCCAGAGATTGGCATGCAAGTCATCTCTCACCAACAGCTGTCCACATATGGTGATATCCAGAGATTGGCATGCAAGTCATCTCTCACCAACAGCTGTCCACATATCGCAAAAGCAATGCTAGAGCCCAATTAGACCACGACACTTCAAGATTAACCTGGTCGATGTTCACAATTACCCGGCATCCAAGATAATCCACTCTTCACGAACAAACAATCTCTTCATTAGCTCTAATTTCTTTTACACGGTCATCATCATCATCATTGAGTGTTGTCTCCCCATCGAAGATTGGCTACCATGGAGCGCCATTCCACTCTGTCTCTTGCTTTGATGGTGCAGACTGTCATAGGTTGACTTGTCCATCTTTTGATGTTACTCGTCCATGTTAGTCTTGGTCTGCCTCTCCGACCTTGTATTTTCACCTCCAGTATCACTTTTATTAGGCTGTTCTGTCATTTAACATGCCCCAAAAATTGCATTTGTCCACATAATAATGAGCACTTGTTCTTTCTCACCCGTATTGTAACAACTGTCAGCGCTATAATATTTATCATTCCATGGAATGCAGCCTCTTCCTGAGATAATTTCCACCCCCAAATACATATCGGTCATATAAAACTATAGTTCCCAGACACTTGAATTCAGTGGCTTGTTTTATCATTTTGCCACATTTAATTTAACCGTGTGTATATTATAGTATATATATATATATATATATATATATATATATATATATATATATATATATATATATATAAGCTCAGAAGAAAGTAAAGGTGGCCAAAGCGGATCTAGATTTATACTCCCACCTAGAACAACTACAGCAGCGGAGAAGACAAACGAGAGCTCCCTGGGGAGGTGCTCAATACCTTAAAAAGGTTAATGAGAAAGATGAGCTATTTGTCATGACATATTGCAATAGCAAAGAAGAATTATTTTTTTTTTTTAAATAAGGCACGAGAGACTCGTCTGGGTGAATGTTGCGACATGAGATCTTAACGTAACAGCAGCAGTAAAGAACTGAATCGTTGTATGTCTTGAACAGTGGATAGCCATAAGCAACACCCTATCAATGTCAAAGCTTCGTATAGAAGGAGATGAATAGCTCAATCATATAACATTGATTAAAATATATATCAAAGACAAAACATAATAGATGCTAGAATCATAACAACTTTCGACGTGGGCAAAGTTGATGGAGCTGTTCTGAGTTTGCAAACCTGCACCTAAAAATAGAGAGAATACAAAAATGTAACGAACAAGAAAACCCACGATATTGAAACCATTGAAGGTACAAGTATTATGCTCTACAAATACCTGGAGGTCGAGTAAGAAGTAGGCAATATAAATGTTTCAGACTGCAGCAATACATACAAAATATGGGGGAAAGAAATGAAAAAAAACGCTGTAAAATAAAATACCATGAAATAAATGAACTATGCACGGAATATATTTTAAAACTATATATATATATATATGTATAATAATAATAATAACCACTGAGTGCCGTCTCCGCATCGAAGGTTGGCTACCATGGAGCGCCATTCCACTCTGTCTCTTGCTTTAATGGCGCAGATTGTCTCTCTGTGACTTTCTTTGGAATGTTACGTGATGAGGCTCCAATCTCTTTCACAGTGGTTTGCCATATTCGCCTTTCGTGTTCTGAATATGTCTCATGTGTGGCACACACTTTACTGTTTTCGCTTTCTGGGCTGTTAATCATTTCTGATTCTTCCGCCCCATCCACTGTTACAGACTTTTCACATTCGGGTTGAACATACCCGGCCGGCGCCATTGTTATCGAAATATGTGTTTGCATGTCGAACTGCGAACACATGGCACAAAGAAGAATAAATCATATTCCATTTAGATATCGGTAAAGTTCACAGTCCATCCACTCGTCAGAAGTAAAACATACACCAAAACAGGCAATATATATATGAATGTTACGATTCACACCCTCCCCCGCAACCCTAACACGCACGACATTACTTTAAATGACGCTTAAACCAATTAACGATCTAAGGGGCGTCTAGCAATTTTTTTTTATTATTATAAAGGTTTCCTCCGCGCCTTGCTAGGCGTATGGAGAACATATTGTTAGTGACCATATTTTTCTATGACCACGGCACATTTTTGGGTGATGTGGTCGGTATCCCACCAGGCCGCCTGTACTTCCTAGAAATATCTCCAGTACCCATTTTTAGAGGCTGGGTGAACCCAGGAGCCTTGTCGGTCCGAAAAGAAGCCGTCACTTCTGGGGACTGAACCGGTCTTTTATAATCAGGACGTGAACGCACTAACCACAGAGGCCCCCCCCCCTCTCCCTCTCCCCGGAGCATAAGAAACACTCATATATTTATATGTAATGAGCTATAAGTCGTTAATAAATGTTAATTCAAAAGATGAAAGAAGTTAAGACCAGCCATCACAGGTGAGGATAGAATAAATAAGCTAAGAAAACAAATAATTGTATGGAATGCATGATGAAACGACCTCATGAAAGTTGATAGCAAGACAGTCCATGAAACTGGACAGATTCAGTACAGACCCAGTTGTGGAAGGTATATCACGATTTAGTCACTAGGGAAAGATGTGGCAGAAATACAAGAGCAAATAACTAGGCCAATCGTTCTCCAGCTGAAACAAACTAAGAAAGTGAGTCATGGAATGAGCTGTTTTGTGTAGGTCATTGTATAATCAACGCTTCTTCTTCGTCTTTCCTTCCTCATCTGCCTTTCAGCGTCGAGGGGAAGGAGATATAATTTGTGATCTTTTGTTCTTCTGTTCACCTCTGATGCTGTTATATTTCCAAGTGCTTCTAATATTCCATCGACCCATCTTTTTCGTGGTCGACCCTTGTGTCTGGTGTTTTTTCACAATGTTTGTTGAAGGCTTGTTGTGTTGTGTTTTGTTCTTTCTGCCTTGTCACGCTTTAATGTATGAAAATGAAACAAATGTGCAACAAACGAAGCGAACGCTATTCCTCGTGTAAGACATGACACATCCAGGTCAGAATGAACCAAATAAGTTGGTTACGTAACAAACAAAAGCTGAATGTAGCCAAGCGATGAGGCCCCAAGATTCAAGTACACGGGAAGCATGTATGATGGTGCCAGAGGATTGAAGACCAAAAATCAGCTACTGTTATAGTTAGTTATTATATTGTCTGCCCCTCTGTCTTATCACATCTAGTGAAAATGGAATGTCATTCACACAGTACTGCATTCTTCTATTTCCTTTTATTTTGTTGCATATAATGTGTAGCGTCGCAGAGTAGATGGGTGGGTTATTGTCTGTCCATGCGTGACTTGACCGATCATGCCTAATTTAAATAATGTATCTTTTAGTTCATCTTTTCATAGCTGTCGGGGTTTCCCTTTGCTCTACAGCCTGATGTGTTGTTTCTATAACCAGATGTTTATTGTGTCTATACTATAGCCTGATGTTGATGTTTCTATAGCCAGATGTTTGTTGTCTCTATAGCCAGACGTTTGTTGTCTCTATAGCCAGATGTTTGTTGTCTCTATAGCCAGATGTTTGTTGTCTCTATAGCCCGATGATTGTTGTCTCTATAGCCAGATGTTTGTTGTCTCTATAGCCATATGCTTGTTGTCTCTAAAGCCAGATGTTTCTTGTCTCTATAGCCAGTTGCTTGTTGTCTATAAAGCCAGATGGTTGTCGTCTTTATAGACTGATGTTTGTCGTCACCAAGTACCGTGCCTTCTGGCGTAGGTGATCATGCTTTTCTCTATCTCTTCGTCCCTCAATTTTCCCAGTTGTTACAATATATTCCAGTTGTTCTCTTCTCATTACATGGCCAAAAAATGATGATTGTTTCTTCCTAATATTGGAAACTAGCTCTCTTTTTCCTTTGGCCTCTTTCAGAACGTTTTCATTACTCTTCTTTGTTGTCCATGGTATTCTCAACATTCTTCTGCAAAACCACATTTCTACAGACTCCCGTGATTTTCTTGTCTGTTGTCCTATTGTTCATGATTCACATCCATATGTTAAGACTGGCTCTACCTAACATTTAAGAACTCTTTTTCTTGTTTCTATTGTCAAAAATGGATTGCATAGTATCTTCCTCATTTTTTGGAAAGCTGCTTTTGCCTGAGCCACTCTGCATCTCACCTCTGTTGTACATCTTCCGTCTGAGGTTAACATAGTTTCCAAATATTTAAATTCATTTACCTGTCTCTATAGCCAGATGTTTATTACCTTTATAGCCTGATGTTTGTTGTCTCTATAGCCAGATGTTTGTTCTATAGCCCTGTTTTCATGTAATGCGTCTGAGCTGCATACTTAGTATACTTCATTCCGTCCATCCAAACCATTTAATTTTTTTTTTTAAACAATGCAGTTAACAACCGATATTGTACCCAGTTGCGTACCTTGGGAGGGGGGGGGTGCGCATTTGTCCCCCAGCCCAGCATCTGAGGGTGCCAAATTAACCATTATTGCCTTCATTATTTTACCTTTAGTCCTCTTTATAACCTAAAAATATGTCACGAAAATCGAGTTTTCATGTCCTAAAAGCAGGTTTTCATGATCTAAAACTCTACATTTTTGGGAAAGCATGTCAGACCCTCTTATTGCTCACATCATCTAGCCACGAGGGGGGTGGGGGCGCGAGAAAAATGACTTTGTCCCCCAGAAGCTGAAATCTCTAGCTACATCTCTGGTTCTACCAAGAATTTTTCTCTTGGTTTCATTTATAGTTCTATCTCTACCAAGCATTTTTCTCTTGGTTTCATTTATAGTTCTATCTCTACCAAGCATTTTCTCTTGGTTTCATTTATAGTTCTATCTCTACCAAGCATTTTTCTCTTGGTTTCATTTATAGTTCTATCTCTACCAAGCATTTTTCTCTTGGTTTCATTTATAGTTCTATCTCTACCAAGCAATTTTCTCTTGGTTTCATTTATAGTTCTATCTCTTCAAGTTGTGTTTACTAATCTTCTGATACATTTCACTTCTCAAGTAGTTATCTTACGCTTGTAACCTTAAATCAAGTAATCTGTGTTGCCTTTATTATTTCACTAACCTCGTGTCGTGTTAAGCAGTTGCTAATACCAGTTAACAGATCATCATCATCGAGTGCCGTCTCCGTATCGAAGGTTGGTTGCCATGGAACGCCTTCCCGCTCTGTCTCTGGCTTTTATGGTGCAAGTTGTCATAGGTTGTCTTGTCCATCTTTTTATGTTACTCGTCATGTTTGTCTTGGTCTGCTTCTGCCTCTATTACCTTGTATTTTCCCTTCCAATATTACTTTTAGTAGGCTGTTGTGTCTTTTAACATGCCCCAAAAATTTCATTTGTCTTGTTCTAATTGTGTTTAGTAGTAGTAATTTAATTTTTAGTTCTTTTAAAACTTCATCATTTATTCTCTTTTCTTTCCATCCAATTCTACATATTCTTCTATAAATCCACATTTCAAAGACTTCAATTTTATGTTCTGTTTTCTTGTCTAATGTCCATGTTTTTTTTTTACTATACACGGAACATTGAGAAGATATAACATTTTAATTTTAACAAGTTAATAGATAAAGTTAATAAATAAAAACAAGTTGAACAATATTAAAACAGGTATATGAATTTTAATATTTGGGAACTTTGCTAACCTCAGACGGAAGATGTACAAAAGAGGTGAGATGCAGAATGGCTCAGGCAAAAGCAGCTTTCCAAAAAATGAGGAAGATACTATGAAATTCATTGTTTGACAATAGAAACAAGACAAAAAATTTTTTTATGTTATGTAGAGCCAGTCTTAACATGTGGATGCGAGTCATGGACAATAGAACAACAGACAAGAAAATCACTGGAGGCTGTAGAAATGTGGTTTTATATAAGAATACCATGAACAGCAAAGAAGAGTAATGAAAACGTTCTGAAAGAAGCAAAAGCATAAAGAGAGCTAATTTCCATTATTAGGAGGAAACAATCATTTTTCTTTTTTTTTCTTTTGGCATATAATGACAAGGGAACAGCTGGAATATATTGTAACAACTAGGAAAATCGAGGGACGAAGAGATAGAGGGATGCAAAGAGAAAAGATACTAGAGAGGTTAAGAGAAGGTCACCAATAGAAATGATAAATAAATGTCAAGATCGAGAGTTGTGGAGAGACATGATCACCTACGCCAGCAGGCATGGTACTGGATGATGAAAATGGACACCAGTATGAAGATTTGTGTGCAGGTAGTCATCATGGCAATTTTTTTTATCGCGCGCGCGCACACACATACACACACACGCGCGCGCAAAACAGAGAGAGAGAGCCTGGTACTTCTACAAGGCTATTTTTCATACAAACCGAGTACAGCCCCATCAATTTGTCATGATCTATTTTCGACTCAAGTCATTTACATACCCACACACATTTCCTTCAAGATCTCTATCCCCAAATCTTAACTGCACCACGCTTGGTTTTATTTCGGCGACATTCTGATGACGTTCACCCTTTGTTGTGGAGCACACGCCTAAAAAATTCCATTTCCGGAATGACGCCAATGTTAGGCACTCCTATCGTCTTACGCTCCACTGTCTCGCGGATGTTATTGAACTCGGTTCTCCTTGTGTTTCCCTTTCCTCCGTCAGCCTTAGCACCAAGGACACTCCACGAGTCATCGAGCAACTTCATCCAGTGAGTTTACGACATTCTAATTGTAACTGTTCTCGACCTCGAGCTCTCAATCAACTTGGAAGCTCAAATTAAATTGCTACAAAACCCGCGATTGAAGGAATGAGCGATTGTTGCGTGACGCCACGAAACTGAGTCGCCAGACACTCCTGAATGCTCACTGTGAGAAAGGCTGAAGAAATATGATTAAGTAAATTAACAAGAGATCTTTCTGATAATTAAAACGAAATTAAAGCTACCCTCCACAGCTTACTAGGTATACGGGTAGGGGAATATGGTGTACGTGATTATATTTGTCTCTATGACCATGGCACATTTTTAGGTGATATGGTCGGTATCACACTAGGTCGATTTTACTTCCAAAAAAAATCTCTGATCCAATTATAGAGGCTGTGTGGAGCCCCGGACCTTGTCCTTCCAATCCGCCACTTCTTAGGACAACGCTATCCACTCAGCCAGAGGCTCCGTTTCCATGACAGGAATTTTCGTTCAATTGGGATTCTCCCCAGAGCGACGACGGCTATTTTGAATTAGAATAATAAAATGTAAACCGATAAAGTGGACAAAATGACGTTCGACAGTTGGTGGTAGAAGTAATGCCAGAGTACAGTTGCTTTCAGCTCTGCTGTTGTTTAAAGTGTTAAAGAAAATAATAAACAATTTGTTGGGAAACAAACAGAGTTTGCACATAAATTGTTACAGATTGAACGTGTAGTTCAGGCAGTGATACCAAACCATACTGTAACTCTGCAGTGGTTAACAATTACAGATGGATCGACTGAAATATCGTAGTTCAAGGGAAGCAAATCTCAAACACTATTGATTTTAAAGTAACCAGCATTCAAATAGCTACGCCTGAACACCGGAATCATTGCGGTTGATTTAAGATGTCAAACTTGCAACAGTTAAACCGCATTAGACCAACAGCAAGTGATTAAAGAAACTAAGCATTTAAACCACATCAGGTCGACTGCATTAAACTGTGTGGGGTTAATCAATGCTGACGATAAACTTCAAACTTTAGTTTGTGCTATTTTCTCTGACATTGATTTGGCTTACCTAACTTTTACGAGTAAAAGGTTTTGTTTTTATTATGTCTATAATGATCATAACACTGACAGTTAGTTAAATACAATTATTAGTATCCCCGATTGTTTCTATTACAATCCACACGGGTCAGTTATAATAGTTCTCGCTCTTGCACACGAAGTGAAAGTGAACCAGGTATATCCGGCTAACAGAATTGATTTCAGAATCGATGTGTAATGTTTTAACCATTTAACCCTGACGAGAGCTAACAAGTCCAACTCCATATTTGCTACAATATCTCAGTTAACAAGCGTTGTTCTTTCCTAGCAGGACTTCTAGGTCCCTATATAACTGGGAATCACAAACAGGTGGCGTTGGCAGCGTGACCACAGGGGTGAACGAGTTAAAGTAGTGTCACTTATCTGAAGATTAGTGGTGAGAGACAATGGAGGTATGAAGATTAAGGCGGACCCGAATGTTGAAATAAAACTGCATATGCATAATGTACACATGACAGCAAGACGCCCAGCTGCAGCTGGGTTGAGATGTGTCAGCGACTCGGAGGTGACTGCAGGCGAACAATTGAACGGATCCAGACCGTACTCCCTATCCCAGTGATGCCCCTGGAAACAGATTAACAATTTGGCTAAGCTAGTAGGGATGAAGAGGGAAGGCAACCCTGTACACAAAAATAACATGCAACGACTGATGTGTCGGGTGTAAAGATGCAAATAACGCGGGTCGCAGTAAACTAACGACACAAGGCATCCACTTTCACGTAACGGCCTTCTTAGTTTCAACGATAATGATTATGTCATCGGGTGAATGCTGAAACTGAGTGCAGTACAATCACATCTGAGAAGCTTTAAAGAGAAACATAGAAACCCTTATTATCACCAATTAACCAATGATCCCGCAGCCTTGTCGGCTGATGGAGCACCATGCATGACCATTTTCACAATTTGCTTCCAACCGTCGAGACTTATATAGCAGCTCTATGTGATACAACGAAACACATTTATGTCCATTCCCTGATGTCATCCCATATTTTCTGTTGTCCTTTCTATCTTCTTGTGCCTGGTACTGTATCTAGCAGAAAGGTTTTGGCACAGCATGTCCTCAGTGTGACGTGTCCAGACCAGATCAGTTTCCGCTCTTTTATTATTGACAATAAGTTGTGTGGTGGTCCATTGGATCGTTGGAATTCTTTCGGGCACTTCTTCATTGCTGATATTTTCTGTATACAATAGGTGCAATATATCTCTAGACCATTTCTTCATTGCTGATATTTTCTGTATACAATAGGTGCAATATATCTCTAGACCATTTCTTCATTGCTGATATTTTCTGTATACAATAGGTGCAATATATCTCTAGACCATTTCTTCATTGCTGATATTTTCTGTATACAATAGGTGCAATATATCTCTAGACCATTTCTTCATTGCTGATATTTTCTGTATACAATAGGTGCAATATATCTCTAGACCATTTCTTCATTGCTGATATTTTCTGTATACAATAAGTGCAATATATCTCTAGACCATTTCTTCATTGCTGATATTTTCTGTATACAATAGGTGCAATATATCTCTAGACCATTTCTTCATTGCTGATATTTTCTGTATACAATAGGTGCAATATATCTCTAGACCATTTCATCTGGAAAGCCTGTATTCTCCCAAGGAGATCAGCAGTAAGCGATCATCATTACTGCACACGGGAACATTCTCTAGGTGCTCAATTTTCCCGTCGAAGTATCGAGGATATTCAAGGAGAACCCACATGCATGAACTGCGAATCACGGCATGGGATCTATCGGTGTGGGTAGATTTTTGCTGAAAATGTTGCCCGGGCAGCAGCCACTCTTTTACCTACTCTTTTCAATTTTTAACTGCCACGGGCTCTTTAACGTGTGCGAATGCACATGGGACCTCATGATGTTTTTTTTTCGTTATCTGAAAGAGCTGGACATTAAATTACATTACCAAGAGACCAGTGGAGGGTAAAGCCATAAAAAAAAACTACGAATTCAATTTTATATAATTTTGAAATATATTCCCAATGGTGGAACTGAACCCGGAAATGTCCTGTGCAGAAGCCTAGTCTTTCCTCTAGACCACTCAGCACAACCGAGCCGCGATAGCTCAGTGGTTAGTGATCTGGACTACAAAGGACAAGAGGTAGGGCTCAATCCCAACCGACGGCTTTCAT
This sequence comes from Megaustenia siamemsis, assembly GCA_032433765.1. Classification (NCBI taxonomy): domain Eukaryota; kingdom Metazoa; phylum Mollusca; class Gastropoda; order Stylommatophora; family Ariophantidae; genus Megaustenia; species Megaustenia siamemsis. The sequence goes on from JAVIAB010000050.1 coordinate 73,614,376, forward strand.
CGGCCTTAAATGGGTACCGGATTTTTTCTGGGAAGTAAAGCGTCACGGGGGTAATACCGACCACATTACCACAAAAATCGTGTGCTGAAGGTCTGTAAAATGTATGGTCATTAACACCATATTCCCTATACGCCACTTAGCGTGACGGGAGCACTTTACTTTTTTACTTACTCAATACAACCCCCCTTTTTTCCCCTTAAAACACTTGTTAAACTGTTACAGTAGACATACTTAGAAGAAACGGTGTGACACTGCTGACAGTGGAGATGTGCTAAAGAAGCCGCTATGAAGACTTGTACACTGGAATGAATTACAGGAACTGCTGCGGGGATGTTTACGGTAAACATAATTAAAGAAACTACAGTAACGAGGTTTAACGACAGCGAAAATACAATGAGACTGTTACATGGGTTCGTTGACACAGCTATGGGCGTATGTATTAGAAGGGCCAGGATAAATCTAACATAAACCACATAATAATTATTATTTGCGGTAAAAATTCCTCAAGAAAACAAGTGTGGAAAATATATGGGGAAAAAAATCAATATACGGCATAACAGAAACACCAAAATGCGCAGACATATTGGCACATATATGTAAAGTTGACTAAAAGCATTGACATACAGCACCACCTATAGGGTCAAGCAAGTGCTACAGGTAAGGAATGATGACATCAGGCAAATATAAACATCCCCTCATTTCTAATGAATGTATTCTAAAAATAAATATTTACTTCGCAACTGGTCTGTTTCCACCTGCGGGGTGATATTCAAGAAAGCACGAACAGTACAGTAGCACATGCGTATCGCACCTGATCTAGAACAAAGCTAGAACACTGCGTAGACAAGAAACCGTTTTATTATTTAATGAAAACTTGTTGCCCCGCTGTTTCCAATTCCAGAGGCATGTTTAAAATTCATACAGACATACACGGGATAACAACAGGAACTGGCACAATACTACAGGATGTCTGGCTGCATAGCTCGGCATTTCTTTAATGGGTAGAGTTCTACCATTACATACTGCACCTCCAGAGTATACCCACCCAGCGATCCTGTGTGAACTCACAGGTACTGTACAATAACACTCACGTACAACACCGTACTGTGTAGGTAACCTCACCCAAATTATGGAGATCAGCAGAGAGTCGCATCAGCATCATCATGTGCCATACCGGTTGGCGTAGGCGATCATGTCCTTCAAGTCTTCTATCCATGGGGAATCATATCAGTTTTGTTGTTGACTGTTTTCCATGCCATGACACTAAGCTATCTAGTATTTTCTTTCTTTGTCGTCCGCGATCTTTCTTTCCCTCTATTTGCCTGTTGTAACCAAGTATTCCAACTTTCCTCACCCAAATTATGGAGATCAGCAGAGAGTCGCATCAGCATCATCATGTGCCATACCGGTTGGCGTAGGCGATCATGTCCTTCCACAGTCTTCTATCCATGGGGAATCATATCATTTTTGTGTTGACTGTTTTCCATGACATGACACTAAGCTATCTAGTATTTTCTCTCTTTGTCGTCCGCGATCTTTCTTTCCCACTATTTTGCCTTTTGTAACCAAGTATTCAAACTTTCCTCTTCTCATGATACTCCCGAAAAATGTTGATTGCTTCTGATATCTCTTAGGAGATCCCTTTATTTGTGTTGGCCTCTTTGAGAATGTCCTCGTTTTATCTTTTTCGCTGTCCAGGGAACTTTCAACATTCTTCTGAGAAATCCCATCTCTGTGAGCCGCACCATGTGGGCGATAAGCAACAATGAAGCGCTACACACACACACACATACTACAGACACATTTCACTTCTCACATAATGAACGTACTCGTTGAAATTTGGAATATTTTCGTTGGTGGTAGAATTATTGAGGAAATGTCGAGTTTGAGAGCGAACCTGTACAATTAAGAAGAAAGATTATTATTATTACTTTTATTATGAGGGAGCCGCGATAGCTCAGTGGTTAGTGAACTGGACTATAAAGGACAAGAGGTAGGGTCGATCCCAACCGACGGCTTTCGGTTCACCCAGCCTTTAATGGGTACCTGATTTTTTTCTGGGAAAGTAAAGCGGCATGGTCGTATTACCGACCACATTGCCCCAAAAATCATGTGCCGAAGGTCTGTAAAATTTATGGTCACTAACACCATATTCCCTATACGCCACTTGGCGTGACGGGGGTACTTTACTTTTTTATTATTATGTGTCATGTAGGATGACGTAAACCGGTAGTCACAAACCTTCTTTCCCACTGGCAGAAAATTCCCATAAACTCCACCATTTGAATTAGGAAAATATTGTAAACATAAACATACACTTAAGATATGTACGCATTTCCCCGTCATTATTATTATTAGCACACTCAAAATTATAGTTCGTACTCCTTGCAATGTGCATACCCCATTAAAGACAATCACAACGCCTTGTTCTCTGAGAGTTATCGTCCCCACTTTCTTCCATAACACGATGTTAGGATGTCAAGTATACAATTCTCATTCCTGGAATTAGGTCCAATTGCCTCAGCGTGTTCTCGACTCCCATTGCACACCAGTCAAAAGACAGTGACCTTAAATGCAATAAAACGCGATTATCTGCTCTAAATTTGTGACAAAGTTGATTATGTGTCTAGATTTTACCCAGCACGTCATTACAAATTCTCTTAGCCCCCACGGAATTCTAGACAATCTCATGTAAAGCCACTCGTTAGTCCCATAATGCCACTTTAAAAAGGAGACCTTTTTTTATTGTTTAAATAGCGCTCTTCTTTTATCCTCAAGGTCGCTGAAGAAGACTTGGCGGCTGTAAACAGTTTGCTCCACGTCTCTCTGCTGTGAAGAGATTGCCTCTCATTTGTGAAGTGATTGTCTCTATGCTGTGAAGTGATAAAATTAAAGCCTATCCATTCATTCTCTGGCGTTATCATCCAATTTTTTCTCGCCAGTATTATTGTTCTTCATACGCCGCTTTCTGTCTGATGACATGTGCAAGGCCGGAACTGAGAGTTATAACTATGAGAGATTTTCTTGCCTTTCTTAACAGAGGTCGATGTCTCCGTAGACAACGCTCAAACTCTTGATTTGAAACAAACTTCGGAAAAGGAGGGGAAAGGGGGGGGGGGGGGGGGGGGACTAGAGGGAAGTTACTTCATGACTTTACCTTCCCCTGATCTCTGGGCAGTGAGAGCCGATGTCTAAACCTCTAGGATAACTGCAATAAACAGGAGGTCCCGTGTGCATTTGCGCACGTTAAAAAACCCTTGGTAGTTTAAATTTGAAATGGGTCGGCCGAAGGTGGCCGGTGTCCGGGCAAAATTTAAGTAAATCTACCCGCGTCGATGACGGATGTGTCGGTTCAAAAGCGCAACAATTAGGAGTCGTAGACTAAGGTGGCTGGGCCATGTAAGAAGGAATAACAAACAATCAAGTTCCCAAACAAATATTGTATGGCGAACAAAAGGACGGAAGGCGAACAAAGGACAGACCAGTGCTGAGATATAAGAATATTTGCAGTGCTTCCTTAAATGAATTCTCTATCAGTAAAAGAAATTGGGAAAATCTGTTGCAGATCGTATCAAATGGAGAACAAAAAAATAAAAAAAATGGCATAGCAACTTTCGAGGCAATGATGATATCAAATTCAGAAGACAACAAGCTCAGGAGACGAAGCTGGGCACCACGAATACATCTTGTTCGTTCTGCGAATGGATCTGTCTGTCCAATATTGGCATTTTCAGACACAAGAGAAGCTGTTCAGCAAAGCAGCATAAAGCATAAGACACTAATGCTCCATCCAAACTACTGATTTATCATGATTGCTTGCTACCGACCGTCTGTTAACACGCCAAAGATCATATATCATATTTTCATAACGTATTTTTCTATATAGTTCTCTTACAAGGGTTAACGTTTGGAGCAACGTGACACTTAATGGTTTAAATTTTGAGCGACTGGGTAATCCCAGATTAGTCTTGGTTTTGTCAGGCTGCTACGGTTAGTTAGTTTGTTTGTTTGATTATGTTCTTGTAAACATTTCAGATGTTAAGTCCCCATCTTGGGGACTGGGTGGTCTAGGGGTAAGACGTCGGCCTCTGGACAGGAAAGTCCTGGGTTAGATTCCGACCAGAAGTGGTGGACCAGTCCGCGGTTACTTTGTCACTTTACTTTCCCCTGATATTTGGGCAATCTGATGTTTAATCAACTAGGATAACGGGCAATAAACAGGAAGTCTTGTGTGCAGTCGCGCACGCTAAAAAAAGCCCTTGGCAGTTAAAAGCTGAAAGGGTCGGTCGAAAGTGGCTGCAGCCCGGGCAAAAATTAAGGAAATCTACCCATTCCCTTTGACGGATGTGTCGGACCGAAAGGCGCAGAAAATGTGACTTTGTCGTAAACAACGACACAGCGCATCAACGCCCACTTAACGGGTGAAGGCTAAGAAGAAAAAGTCCCCATCACAGACGAGTGATCCTGAACAATCAAACAAAACTACAAGAATTACATTACTTGCACCCTAGTCATCATCAACTGGACACTTTCGCAGCAAGAAAAATACAGAAACGGTATAAAACTGTTTCGGGGAGAATGGATTTGGTAAGATGCCAACAACAAAAGTGATAATAGTAACGATTGAAAGCTGCGGAGAGATTGTCACCTACATCAGCATACATAGTTGTTAGCGCTAAGAAAATCAAGTGGATGACTACTAGTAAAACCCCAGTGAGCAGTGCTTTTCATCCGGATGGTGTTTATATATTCCGATTGCTTACGATGAATGATGATATCGTGTGACGAACGACAGTTCAGCTGCATTCACTTACGGTGCCGCTTGGCCTTATGTCTTTTGGCGTGTGCTGTAGCGGCTATGATGGGGACTGCAGCTGCCTTTCTTGGTTTGGATATTCGATTAGATGTTAATTCGGATGATTCTACTGGCATGGGCGGTTGAGCAATTATTGATTTTCATTCGTTTGCAGTAATACCGTGGACTTCAAACAACTATAGTAAAACCCTACACACAAACAAATTACGTGCGCTCATGACGTGAAGATTTCGCTATCACTGCCAGATGAAACCGCCTGCTGGTATCGACAATCAGGGAAATTTATATTTATTATGCGTGTAAACGCAGAATTATGGGAAAGTAATAGTCAAATACCAGTGGACAAAGAGATACAACGATGGCGCTGGATAAAACACACATTGTAGAAGCCAAATGAGAGTATTACACAACAGGCCCTTTTTTGGGAATCCTCAGGGGAAGAGGCAAAGAGGAAGACCAAGGAATTCTTGGAGAAGACAGATAGAAGCAGAGATGAAGATGATGGGGAAGACATGGAATGATCTTAAAAGAATCGCAAGAAACAGAACGGCTTGGAAAGAGTTTGTTTGAAGACATGTGCTCCACATAAAGTTGAAAGGAAGAAGAATAGGAAAAATGTGTGCAAACATTGAATCTCGAAATTTCCTCTGCACGATCTTAATTTGCTATTAATAATTACATAACGATGTTAATTTGCTATTAATAATTACATGTGGGCGTTTATTATTTCTTCCTGCTACCAGATACTTTCCCTTAATTCACCTAATGTTGACATTCTAAAAGTGGAACACCCAGCTGAGAGATGGCAGAGAGATATAAGGTTGAGAGCTCAATCTAATTGAAATTAGATAACTGCGCACACTGGTAACGTCAGTTTTATTATAGGCCTGTGAGACATGGACCGACCAGTGGTGCAGAGACAGAAAGAAAAATACAAGTGATGAAAATGAGGTGTTGATTTTAGCATGTCTGAAAAAATCTTTCTCTAGCCAGAAACTACCTTTTTATTGGTCTGCCCCTGATGATTTGCCTAGGAACCATTCCTTCCATTATTGTTCCTTCTAAGTCACTGTGTATTTTGACGAGGCCATAGTATTGTAATTTCCCTTGTGGTATTTATTTACCAGGTCTTTTTAATGTTTAAATCTTATAAAGTCTACATTACTCTTTTCCCTTATCGAAGTTATCTTAAGGACTTTTCTGTAGTATTTTGCTTCACGTGAATTAATTTTCTCCCTCTTGTTTGCAAGATTGTCCATGATTCATAACCATATGTTATTATTGGGAAGATACATGTCCCAGTAATTTGTATCTGCCTTACAGGAATGTGCTCTTCGTGGCATTTAATTTTTGTGTTGCTATTTCTAATGATCTTGTTGATCTCATTCTAGCAGTCTCCATTGTAGTTACTACAGATTACAGAGACTTTTAGTTTGTTACAATTTCAAGCTCTTCACTGTTGATGATTTTTGGTTGGCTTTTGGTTTTGTCAGTGGACATGATCTTAGTTTCTGTTTGTTTAAACCAAGGTGTTGCTCTTCACTGTTGATGATTTTTGGTTGGCTTTTGGTTTTGTCAGTGGACATGATCTTAGTTTTCTGTTTGTTTAAACCAAGGTGTTGCTCTTCACTGTGTTTTTTAACACAATTGTCTCGTTTAATACATTTGCAATGTTTGAGCTGAGGACTGCATCATCAGCACATCTGTGTCTTGAAACATGTTATGAGGGATTGATAAAGGGTCGAACTCCACACATTTTTCAGCGTTTCTGACTTTGTTTCTCATGTTCTCAGCATAGATGAACAGGTATGGAGAGAGGATGCATCCCTGCCTCCCCCCTATCTGTACTTATGATTGTAATATGTTTGGTAATATTGTAACAGAATGTAAACCACAAGCTGTTACTAGGATTAATTGCAACGACCAACCATAGGTGGCAAGAGGACAGATGTTGCTCTCATTAATTTTCTTTGATCTCTACAATTTACAACAAAGCATAACAGTGAAGTTGTTATCTTGAAAGTGTTACACATGTCAAGGCCCCCTGACATCTAACATTAGTTATGAAATTTAAAAATACACAACAACAGAATTACAGCAGAATAAATTTTAATTGTAAAACAAGATGGAGAGAATGTGTGTGTGAGAGAAGAAATGTACAATCTATTTTCATTCCATCAGTGAAGTTATCAACTGCTGAGCTAAAATCAACGACCTCCTTTAGTGTTCAGTTTGATTGAAAACAAGTTATGATGCTGAAGGCTTCTGCAATTTCTTTAACCTAATGTTATATAGTAGCACATGGAGATTGGACATTGATGTACCCTTGAAGAACCGTTTTCTTAACTTCATCGTGTGCTGGCACTCACTAATTGTGGTCCTGTGCATGCTTTGTTGGTTTCCAGTAGCCACTGGACGTTTGTCCTTCGGCTCAAATATACTGGGGTGTGCGTTGATTTTCCTACCAATTCAAGTTTTAGCCAAAATAATACTGCTACACCAATGAGAGAGGTAAGTTAGCAACTACTCTCTGCTTAAGAAACAGAAAAATACCTTCACTTCTATGTGAAATGTAAGTTAGCAACTCTATTCTTTGCTTAAGAACCAGAAAAATATCTTCACTTCAATGTGAGACGAAAGTTAGCAACTCTATTCTTTGCTTAAGAACCAGAAAAATATCTTCTCTTCAATGTGAGACAAAAGTTAGCAACTCTATACTGCACAATAAACTATGATCAAGATATAGTTCACAATGCCTATTGTCCACAGGTTGAATGTTTCACTGCTGGGTGAGTGAAAAAGAATGCTGTTTACTCAGTTTATAATAGATACAGAGAATAGGATTTGAAGGTGGTCTACGGTAGAAATGATGAGCAGCTGAGACAGTTTGGAATGACAATATTACTTAATCCAACAGTCACAGATGTTAATGACTATGACTAAATAAGACATTATTACTTAATCCAACAGGCACAGATGTTAATGACTATGACTAAATGAGACATAATTACTTAATCCAACAGGCACAGATGTTAATGACTATGACTAAATAAGACATTATTACTTAATCCAACAGGCACAGATGTTAATGACTATGACTAAATAAGACATTATTACTTAATCCAACAGGCACAGATGTTAATGACTATGACTAAATGAGACATAATTACTTAATACAACAGGCACAGATGTTAATGACTATGACTAAATGAGACATAATTACTTAATACAACAGGCACAGATGTTAATGACTATGACTAAATGAGACATAATTACTTAATCCAACAGGCACAGATGTTAATGACTATGACTAAATGAGACATAATTACTTAATACAACAGGCACAGATGTTAATGACTATGACTAAATGAGACATAATTACTTAATCCAACAGAGACAGATGTTAATGACTATGACTAAATGAGACATTATTACTTAATCCAAAAAGCACAGAGCTTAAAGATTGAGACTAAATTAGACATAATTACTTAAATCTAACAGGTGTAGAACTTAATGACTATGACTAAATGAGACATAATTACTCAATCCAACAGGCACAGAGCTTAATGACTATGACTAAATACACAACTCTGCAGAAAAATCTATAAATGTCTTCAAATATAACAAAATAATATTAAAATACCTTGGATAGATAGAACCAAGGAAAATAACAAAAATAAAAAATGTCTATTCTACAAAAATTTAATATTCCAGAAAACTGCTTAGTACAGAAAATAAAAACAAGGAAAAAGTATAACTTGGTTACATAAAACAACAAGATCATTAAAAGGGACATGATAGATATTAGGTAGATGAGAGACTGCACGGTCAGACTGGAAATGAAGAAGGTGGGTGCAAGATAATCACTACACAATCTGGAAGTGACAGCTACAGATGCTGGTGTCTCATGTAGGACAGAGAAAAACAAGAGAAGATTTCATGGGAAGCAAAGTTTAAATAGAAACAAAATAGAGGATGATGAAGGCCATGGCGCTGAATAGGATACACACCGTGGAAGCCAACTGAGAGTATTATATGGCAGGCCCTTTTTGGAAACCCCAAGGAAAAAGACAAATAGGAAGACCAAAATATTCTTAGAGAAGACAGATGGAAGCATAGATGAAGATGATGGGGAAGACATGGAATTATCTTTAAAGAATAGCAAGAAACAGAACGGCTTGGAAAGTGTTTGTTGAAGACCTATGCTTCACAGAGATTTGAAAGGAGTATTTGTGGGTCATCATCATTGCACTCCAAACATGTCTATAGTTAAAAGGAAGAAGGTAGATGATGATAAGACACTACATCCTCTGAATTATGATGAAATCACTTTAAAAAATTATGTTCTTTTATTATGTAGTCCGGTATTTTTGTTCATATAATCAACAAATATAGAAACATTCTAGGGGAAATATGTCAGTCATTAAACAAGTAGAGAGAGACAATCTGATGATTTGTAACTGTATTTTGTTGATCTGTATATGAGTAATTGAAATAATGTGGAGTTGCACATAATTCAACCCTAATTCAAACACTCATTTCTGATGTTAGCTTACATGTGTTTTATTATCTGATAGTGAAGTGTTTCTATATTTCCAATACTCAATATACATTCTAAGCTATGTAAATAAAATCGAGTTCACTCTGTGATCACATTACGTAAAGACATAACATTTAAAATGCACTAAAGTTTACAACAGAATAAAATGGGGAAAAAAAGAAAATCAACAAGTACAGAACTATGCTAAAACTAACTCCATTTCTTCTTCATCAGTTAGACTATTAAATCTTGTAACAAAAATGACATATTTGTTGTATGTCTTTATGTTGTTTATTTATCCAGAAGGTCTTGTGGCACAACATAAGGACAATCTTGTGTGCTTCACATTGAAACTATTACCATACTTGTTTAATATGTGTACATTTTACTTTGCAACCATATTAAATACGTACCTGCATTTTTACTGCAATCAGGACTGAAGATAACTCGTTTTCCAGAGGCCTTAACACCATAAGTCTGGTCAATGTGAGACTACATAACCTGATGACAAAATAAATAAACATTATATGGCATTTGTAAACAATCATGAGAAGTAAATTACTAAACAAACACTGAGATAAACAAACATCTATGGAAAAACACAAACATTTTCAGATTAAACAAATGTTATGTTCCAGATTAGTATGAGTAATATGAATAACAACCTGCACTATCAAAGCAAGAGACAGAGCGGAGTGGTGCTCCATGGTGGCCAACCTTTGATGCAGAGACAATACTCAATGATGATGATGATATGTTCCAGACATACACTTAGCGATTTTACAGAAAAATCTACTCTAAAAAAATCTTTATAGTATTTTTCCATTACTGGGGTCTGCCAGGAGAACATATACTGGAAAATAAAGGCTGCATGTCTAATGCTGCTGCCGCAAAGTCTTCAGGTCTGAGTTTTTCATTTCACCCGATAGAAAAAAATGTTAACCCTACCAGAATTGAAACCTGCGTTCTCCTGGTTTGGAGCCCTACAAAGCAGCAATTCAGCCACCCACTCTCTCTCTCAATGTATAGCTGATAATTCAATGTGTCAGTTACAAAGTGTCAGTCTATCAATTGAGATATACAAATAAAGATTAGTGAACACTCACCAGTGCAATGATACATTCACTATAGAACATAAATAGATGAGTTATGTGTCTGCTATCTCCAAGGAGTTATATGGAAAAGTACTTATTGAAAATATTCTACCAGCACTGCAGTACACTAAGGAGAAGCAACCGTTTTGTGACATTGACATGTCAGCTAGCTGTGATAAATCACATCCTTGTGTTGATATTCTCACCAGCTCCTATATCTGATATTATTGTGCTCCCAGGTGTGTGAATGTTGTTGCTAGCTCTTGATTCCATACAGTATTTTTTTACCAATATAATGTTTATTAAAAGAAGGAGAGACACAAATAAAAGTCATAATCATAAAAGCAAAGACAACTTTAGCTTTAAAAAGCTCATGAAAATATGGAAATGCAAAAAATCATAGGTATAAAAATCAAGCTTAATATATTCACCTCTATATATTATCCACATTCATGTTTAAGTTATTAAGTTAGAAATCAATGAAAGAAACAAAGAATAACCAAGGCATATTCAAAAACAAATATCTAAAGAAGATAATTTGATATAGAGAATAGAATGAATTGAAGACTAGTATTGTTTATGGTCCTGCAACAAACAGTACCAATTGATAATTGGAAAGAAGATGGGCTTGTGTCAGTCATGTGATGAAAAAAATAACTAGAGAATCACAAAGCAAGAATTAAAATGGGAAACAACCAGAAATAGAACAAAAAGATATTAACCTTATGAGTCACTGAGAAGAAAAATTATAAAGAGGCAAAGATAGCAGTCATAACTCTTAATGAAATTGAAATGCTCACCAAGAATAGAGACTTAAAATGAGGTGAGAAACAGGCAAATAATTGCAATGCTGCGGTAAAGCTAGTAGTAAGGAGCAATAGTGGGGTGTGATAAGCACTCCAAGGTATGGTGGCTTAAAGTGAGGTACACTGTAAGCCCTGTGTGATGTTTGATGGTTCTGGAATGATGTTCGATGTAGGGTGCTGGAAGAATGTTTGATGTATGGTGATGTTTGATGTAGGGTGCTGGAAGAATGTTTGATATATCGTACTGGAAGAATGTTTGATATATCGTACTGGAAGAATGTTTGATATATGGTGCTGGAAGAATGTTTGATATATCGTACTGGAAGAATGTTTGATATATGGTGCTGGAAGAATGTTTGATATATCGTACTGGAAGAATGTTTGATATATCGTACTGGAAGAATGTTTGATATATCGTACTGGAAGAATGTTTGATATATGGTGCTGGAAGAATGTTTGATATATCGTACTGGAAGAATGTTTGATGTATGGTGGATGTTTGATGTAGGGTGCTGGAAGAATGTTTGATATATGGTGCTGGAAGAATGTTTGATGTATGGTGCTGGAGAATGTTTGATGTATGGTGGATGTTTGATGTAGGGTGCGGAAAGAATGTTTGATATATGGTACTGAAGAATGTTTGATATATGGTGCTGGAAGAATGTTTGATATATGGTGCTGGAAGAATGTTTGATATATGGTACTGGAAGAATGTTTGATATATGGTGCTGGAAGAATGTTTGATATATGGTACTGGAAGAATGTTTGATATATGGTACTGGAAGAATGTTTGATATATGGTGCTGGAAGAATGTTTGATATATGGTACTGGAAGAATGTTTGATATATGGTGCTGGAAGAATGTTTGATATATGGTGCATGTTTGATGTAGGGTGCTGGAAGAATGTTTGATATATGGTGCTGGAAGAATGTTTGATATATGGTGCTGGAAGAATGTTTGATATATGGTGCTGGAAGAATGTTTGATATATGGTACTGGAAGAATGTTTGATGTATGGTGGATGTTTGATGTAGGGTGCGGGAAGAATGTTTGATATATGGTACTGAAGAATGTTTGATATATGGTACTGGAAGAATGTTTTGATATATGGTACTGGAAGAAGTTTGATATATGGTAATGGAAGAATGTTGATATATGGTACTGGAAGAATGTTTGATGTATGGTGGATGTTTGATGTAGGGTGCGGGAAGAATGTTTGATATATGGTACTGGAAGAATGTTTGATGTATGGTGGATGTTTGATGTAGGGTGCGGGAAGAATGTTTGATATATGGTGCTGGAAGAATGTTTGATATATGGTACTGGAAAAATGTTTGATATATGGTACTGGAAGAATGTTTGATATATGGTGCTGGAAGAATGTTTGATATATGGTGGATGTTTGATGTAGGGTGCTGGAAGAATGTTTTGATATATGGTGCTGGAAGAATGTTTGATATATGGTGCTGGAAGAATGTTTGATATATGGTACTGAAGAATGTTTGATGTAGGGTGCTGGAAGAATGTTTGATATATGGTGCTGGAAGAATATTTGATGTATGGTGGATGTTTGATGTAGGGTGCGGAAAGAATGTTTGATATATGGTACTGGAAGAATGTTTGATATATGGTGCTGGAAGAATGTTTGATATATGGTGCTGGAAGAATGTTTGATATATGGTGCTGGAAGAATGTTTGATATATGGTACTGGAAGAATGTTTGATATATGGTACTGGAAGAATGTTTGATATATGGTGCTGGAAGAATGTTTGATATATGGTGCTGGAAGAATGTTTGATGTATGGTGCTGGAAGAATGTTTGATATATGGTGGATGTTTGATGTAGGGTGCTGAAGAATGTTTGATATATGGTGGATGTTTGATGTATGGTGCTGGAAGAATGTTTGATATATGGTACTGGAAGAATGTTTGATGTATGGTGCTGGAAGAATGTTTTGATATATGGTACTGGAAGAATGTTTGATGTATGGTGCTGGAAGAATGTTTGATATATGGTACTGGAAGAATGTTTGATATATGGTGCTGGAGAATGTTTGATATATGGTACTGGAAGAATGTTTGATATATGGTGCTGGAAGAATGTTTGATATATGGTACTGGAAGAATGTTTGATATATGGTACTGGAAGAATGTTTGATATATGGTGCTGGAAGAATGTTTGATATATGGTACTGGAAGAATGTTTGATATATGGTGCTGGAAGAATGTTTGATATATGGTGCATGTTTGATGTAGGGTGCTGGAAGAATGTTTGATATATGGTGCTGGAAGAATGTTGATATATGGTACTGGAAGAATGTTTGATATATGGTGCTGGAAGAATGTTTGATATATGGTGGATGTTTGATGTAGGGTGCTGGAAGAATGTTTGATATATGGTGCTGGAAGAATGTTTGATGTAGGGTGCTGGAAGAATGTTTTGATATATGGTACTGGAAGAATGTTTGATGTAGGGTGCTGGAAGAATGTTTGATATATGGTACTGGAAGAATGTTTGATGTATGGTGCTGGAAGAATGTTTGATATATGGTACTGGAAGAATGTTTGATATATGGTACTGGAAGAATGTTTGATATATGGTGCTGGAAGAATGTTTGATATATGGTGCTGGAAGAATGTTTGATATATGGTACTGGAAAAATGTTTGATATATGGTGCTGGAAGAATGTTTGATCTATGGTGTTGGAAGAATGTTTGATATATGGTGCTGGAAGAATGTTTGATATATGGTACTGGAAGAATGTTGATATATGGTACTGGAAGAATGTTTGATATATGGTACTGGAAGAATGTTTGATATATGGTGCTGGAAGAATGTTTGATATATGGTGCTGGAAGAATGTTTGATGTATGGTGCTGGAAGAATGTTTGATGTATGGTGCTGGAAGAATGTTTGATATATGGTACTGGAAGAATGTTTGATATATGGTGCTGGAAGAATGTTTGATGTATGGTGCTGGAAGAATGTTTGATATATGGTACTGGAAGAATGTTTGATGTATGGTGCTGGAAGAATGTTTGATGTAGGGTGCTGGAAGAATGTTTGATATATGGTGCTGGAAGAATGTTTGATATATGGTGCTGGAAGAATGTTTGATATATGGTACTGGAAGAATGTTTGATATATGGTACTGGAAGAATGTTTGATATATGGTGCTGGAAGAATGTTTGATATATGGTGCTGGAAGAATGTTTGATATATGGTGCTGGAAGAATGTTTGATATATGGTACTGGAAGAATGTTTGATATATGGTGCTGGAAGAATGTTGATATATGGTGCTGGAAGAATGTTTGATATATGGTGCTGGAAGAATGTTTGATATATGGTACTGGAAGAATGTTTGATGTATGGTGCTGGAAGAATGTTTGATGTATGGTGCTGGAAGAATGTTTGATATATGGTACTGGAAGAATGTTTGATGTAGGGTGCTGGAAGAATGTTTGATATATGGTGCTGGAAGAATGTTTAATATATGGTGCTGGAAGAATGTTTGATATATGGTACTGGAAGAATGTTTGATGTAGGGTGCTGGAAGAATGTTTGATATATGGTACTGGAAGAATGTTGATGTATGGTGGATGTTTGATGTAGGGTGCGGAAGAATGTTTGATATATGGTACTGGAAGAATGTTTGATATATGGTACTGGAAGAATGTTTGATATATGGTACTGGAAGAATGTTTGATATATGGTGCTGGAAGAATGTTTAATATATGGTGTTGGAAAGATGTTTAAAATAATGGTGCTGGAGGAATGTTCGACATATGATGCAAGAAGGATAATCTATATATGATGCTAGAAGGATGTTCTATATATGGTGTTACAAGGATGTTCTAAATACAGTGCTGGAAGGATATTCTACATATGGTGCTGGAAGTTTGTTTGATAGCTTCTTCAAATAAGCACTATAACGTCAGCCTTTATTAGTTTTTATTTGATCCAGCTTGGTGTAACTGAGCAGTCTAATTGCTTTTTCCTTAAGGTGTTGTAAGAATTGGCTAGTAATACAACTGTCTATTCTATATCTTTAAATGTGGAGAACATTTTCTGCACATTCCTCTAAGAACATCAAGCTTTCTGTCTATCAGCCAGTCTTTATGCAGGATGACAATGATTCACCAGCCTTTTACTTTCAACAACTGGCAACTATCATCAAAAATGCATGAAAATTAGCAGACAGGCTTTTAAATACTTTTAACATTTTGATGGTAATTCTATTGATTTTAAGTACTGTCTGCAAAGCTGTACATCGACACTACTTGAAAATCAATATTTTTTTTCAATCAGTAAAGCATATGTGTATTTACCAGAAGCATTCAGAATATTGATCTATTATATTTGCGAGAGAGATGATACGATCTATGCAACATCTGCTCCTTGATTGTATGATTCTCATTTATCATTCACTTTACGGCTTATTAAGATATCATGTTTGTGATGGTTTTAACTTTTTAAAGATGACAATGCACTGATATTTATTTTAGCTGACAATTCAACATTAAACTAGAATAGCAGAACTTGACATAACATTGACCTATGATCTTTGAGTTTTGTCAATATGTCGAGGGCTTCATAACAAATTAATGTACCCCATATTTCTGCACATATTAAAACTATCATTAGCACATATCATCATCATTATTGAGTGTCATCTCCACATCAAATGTTAGTTACCATAGGCTGACTTGTCCATATTTTGATATTACTCGTCCACGATAGTCTTGGTGTGCCTCTGTCTCTGTTACTTTGTATTTTCCCTTCCAAGATCACTTTAATAGGCTGCTGTTTCTTGTAGCATGTCCCAAAAAGTCTCGTTTGTCTTGTTTGAATTATGTTTAGTAGTTCTCTTTTCATTTTTAGTTATTTTAAGACTTCCTCATTTGTTTTCTTTTCTTTCCATCTAATTCTTTCCAATTTTGTATAAATCCACATTTCAAAGGCTTCAATTACTGTTCTGTTTTCTTGTCTAATGTACGTGCTTCTGCACCATACAGGAAATGACAAGATATAACATTTTGCTATTCTCAGATTTAGACTGCTATTATTTGTCTTGATGTAAGTATATTTTTCATGGCATTAAAATTATTAGCTCATAGACACAGAGGAACAAACAGTAATATAGTTGCTTTTTTAAACAGAAATGCTAAAACTATTTAACAATTTTTTAACTACATATAGTCAACAATAAATAGCAACTGAGCAGAAATACACACGATCAAAGATGTTGAAATTATTTTCAATAAGTCATAAAAAAATATCCTAAAACCATCCTCTGAGAGAAAGTGTAGAAATTATAGCAATGATGAATAAAAGACAACAATGAACAAACCATGAGACTCTTATATTGTCTCTCATTTCATGAAATAATATGATTTATTTTTTAACTTTATAATAATCTGCATTTTCTTTGCATATATTCATTGTATAATTTTAAAATAATATTTTTAAAAAATAAATATCATTACTGAAAGTACTTCTCATAAGGCATGATATATTGTTCCTTTCAATATTTCTTACCTTTTAACTATATTTATTTGCCTGTACTTCTAAGTAATTGTAATTAATGAATTTTCTTTACCTTTAATATTATTCCATGACCAATATTTACATGAAAGTCTTCAAACTACAAAAAAAGAGCTTTAGAGAAAATAATAAATTTAGAAGAAAATGTGTTTAAATCTCAGAGAATTCTTTAAAATTAAATGTTGTGAAGGGTTCACACTGAAACACAGTGAAAGTTCAAAAAGTGGCCAATGCTCTTGATGCACTAATAACTCAATTGAAGAACTGCAATGCATTATACATATTTCAGTGGTGATGTCACCATGGAATGGAACTCAGTGGGTAGTAATCACCCAAGCCGCTGAATCATGGGAGAAGATTAACATGTTCAACATTTTGAGTTAATCTACCTGTGAGCGATCAGAAGAGGATTGTCTATTAGAGGATTGCTTATGAGATAACCAACCACTTTTAAAGGAAGCCATGATAGCTCAGTTGGACTTCAAAGGAGAAGAGGTCAGGTTCAATTCTGACTGAGGTCTTCTGGGTTCACCCAGTCTTAAATGGATTTTTTCTGGGAAAGTAAAGTGGCACAGTTGTAATAACGACCTCATTATTACCTCAAAAATCATGTGCCGAAGATCTGTCAAAATGATAGTCACTACACCATATTCCTTATACACTATGGCGTGATAGGGCTCTCTACTTCTTTTTTTTTATGATGTTAGACTTTTTATCTTTTTTTTTTCTTTAACCCTGTGCATCTTTTCCTAATTCCTTTGCATGTGTCCCAATGTTTTACCACATCTCAACTCAACATGTTCACAAGAAAATAACTGGCTCTTTCAGTTTTTATATCCAAGCTACTCTGTTCATTTACTTCTTTCAACAAGCTGTCAAAACAAGTAGAGGAATTCAAATACCTAGGAAGTCTAATGACAAACGACAATTCCCAAACAGCAGAGATAGAATCAAGATGCAACAAAGCTTGTCAAATCATCGGACAGTTATCACCACTATTGTCCAACAAGGAAATAACTCTGGAGGCAAAACGAGCACTCTACAATACAATCTTCATTCCAACGTTGTGCTACCAATGCCAGACCTGGACTCTAGATGCAAGAACAATAAGAAAAATAACCTCTACAGAGATGAAATGTGTTAGACGAATGACAGGAAACAGTCTGAGAGATAAGATCAGAAATGTAGAACTGAGAAAAAAGCTAGGAATAGCCCCAGCCATAGAATATATAAGGAAACAACAGATAAAATGGTTCGGCCACGTGACAAGGCAGAAAGAACAAAACACAACACAACGAGCCTTCAACAAACGTTGTGAGAACAACAGACCCAAGGGTCGACCACGAAAAAGATGGATCGATGGAATATTAGAAGCACTAGGAAACATAACAGCAGCAGAGGCGAACATAAGAGCAAAAGACCGCAAATTATATCTCCCCTCGACGCTGAAAGGCAGATGAGGAAGGAAAGAAGAAGAAGAAGAACAAGCTGTCATTATTTATCCTTAACTCTTCTTTCATTAAAGCACAACTCTGTGATGTCTGGTACTTTTATTGTTTGCTTAGAGACTCAGAGAGAAATGGTTGAATGGTTGGGCTAAGGGAAAACAAGGAGAGAACTAATTAGATACATGTCAAAGCCAAATCCCCAAGGCTAATAATATTAACAACCTACAAAGAAGAAATTAAACCACCTTCTATAGACTACGAACTGGTCATGTACCACTGAACAACCACATCAATAGAACACAACATAAACACCCACATGAAAGAGTAAAACATCACCTGTTTGACTGCCCAAAACTCACCAGAGCAACTCAATTTCCTGAAAGATCTGATAACTAAATACTTTGTGTGTGGAACTACAAGAGAACTCAAAAACACATGCAGATATCAATACATTGTGTTGGACTTCTTAATTTTGGTTTCAACTATCTTAGTATTCTTAGTGTCATATGCATATCTCATATTAACTCTGCAGAGTTAAGATTCCCATCCACCAATTGAGCTGATGAATGCAGTCAGTGATACACAATTGCTTGCACCAGGATCAACGAACATAGAGCTGATCAAGACCCTGCTACATCACCCAGTGGTGCTCCTGGAAATAGACTATCCAGTCTGGCTAAGTGAATAGTTATTGAAGAGGGAAGCTGACCCCATACTCAAAAATACTGTGCTGCAATTGAATATGTTGGATCAAAAGATGCAAATAAACCACAACATAATGCATATATCTACGTCCACTTAACATTCTAGGGTGGATGACAAGAGGATTATTCATCTTTTAACAGCCATCAGATGAATGCCTGTAAAAGGGAGTTAACTTTTAATAAAGATTTCAGAAGGTAATTTTAAGATCATGCTTTCACAATACAGAGAGAGAAATATTGTGTAACAGTACCAGGCTGTTTTAATTTACATGAATTTTGTGTTTGTTTTGGTTGCCAGTTAAGTTTTAACAGCTACAGCTTACGCCTTGTTATTACTATGGTAAATGTACATATAATATATATATATATATAATATATATATATATATATATATATATATAAATATATTATATATATATATATATAACTATACTATTATTTTTATAAAAGTATGATAAAATGTAGAACAATTATATTTTTATATTAAATAGGTAATTTCCTAGTTTGATCAGATATACTATTTCAGTTTGGAAGAGTGATGTCCCCTAAAATATGTCTGCCAAAATACAGTGGTTCTACGCATTCTTAGCGTTGGGGTCATTACGCGATTGGTAATCAACCGCACAATTCCCTTCGATCAGAAGATCATAATTAGGCCGAGTGGCGTCGTTTTTGTCACGCGTTATAATATATTTATAAATATTTAACACTAAAGCTAAACCTAACCCTGGACCCAACGCCCAATCAACAGATACTCCGAAATGATTACATGCCAGCGTAATGACCCAACGCCAAGAATGCGTAGAACCACTGTATTTGGCAGACATATTTTAGGGGACATCACTCTTCCAAACTGAAAGACTATATCTGATCAAACTAGGAAATTACCATTAAATACAATTTTATTTATTAAATACTTTAAATATTATTTTTTAATTGAAAAATGAAATAGAAAAGTACACAGAATTACACTGTAGTGATACTGCAAGCAATAAATTGTTTATTATAAATATATTCATATATTGTCAACGACTATAATCATGATGATATAATACTAACTAATCTAACAGATTGTGATTTGTCCATATGGTATATGCCATAGATATGACTATCATATAATATATAAAAATAAATAAATAATATAAAGTTTAAAGGGTCTTTACCACCAAGCAGGAGTTTAAATTAAATATGCAATTAATAATTCATTCATGAAACTAATTAATTATAAAGAATTGAATGAATGCCCATTTTTATATAGCATAGTAATAAAGCTCCCTAAATTCAAAAATTGTAATTGGCTGGGCAATGCACAACTCAATGATGAATGGTACCAGGAGGACTCAGTGTTGAATGAGAGCCAGTTATGGGGGAACAACGGAACAAATATTTGAAATAATATAATATCAGTATCTGAGTGTCAAACTGTAACTGTAAATACAGTGATCACTTGTATAAATAAACAAAAAATATATATATTATATGATGTAAAACTAGCTTGAGTACTGAACATCTCTCACAACTTTCGTTCGCTTGAACTATTTTATTTTATGAATTTATGATCTCATATTCTAATTCTTCTTTCCTTCATTCTTTCCTGGCAAAGAAGAAGAGAAAAAAAAAAAAAGAAAGACAGGCCGGATGGGTGTTTCAATAGAACATAAACGCTTCTGCTACGTTAAAGTGAACATCGTGCTGCAATAAATAAATAATTATAGTACCTACCTTGGTATACAATTCGGTGAGGATTTCTCTACTTCCCAAGTTGCAAACAGTTTCATTGGAAGTGGCTGATCTCCCGTCCCAGCACTACGGGCCGCCATGTTGCTATCCTAAATCATGAACATCTCAGGCCAGATACCAACACACGTCTGACGCCTAACCACGAAATAGCGGGAGATACGGTGTTGCAACCTGGCAACGCATAGAACTTTTCGCGTATATAGAATATAATGTATGTATAACCTATAGGGAGTACTCTGAAATATTGAAATATTAAATAATAAATAACAAGACTCTGATCAAACAACAATACAAAGTATCTGTTTGTATGAGCTTTCTCCACATCTCCTGTACACACTCACATTTGTGCTTGATTTGTTGACTATACCATTATTGAAAGTGAACCACGCAAAGCATGTCACCGGTGTATTCGTCGGGTTGGTAAAAGTGTTCCTGCCTCCCCACACCACATGCGCGCTCAAGCCTAAATTCTCCACTACACTCCTTGGCTCTGCTCTGGCGATGCACCAAAAAATCATCAGTGTAAAATAATGTATAGCCCGTCCTAAGATTTGCATGCTTGTAATTTTTACAGCAGGTAGGTTATTTTTTGGCAATGATTTACCCCAAAAACTTATCCCCCTAATGTGCATGTTAATTATGCGAGTGAGTGTGTACAGAAGTTGTGGAGAAATTGAAGGAATAGACCTGGAGACAGTTCAGAACTACAACTATCTTGGACATACTATAACCAGTGATGGAAAATGTACAACTGAAATAAACAAATTAGGAATGGCAAAAAGTACTTTTAATGTCATGAAGAACATACTAACATCAAAACAAATAAAACCAGGGCTAAAAACTAAGAATAGCAAAATGTTATGTCTTCTCAATACTCCTATATGGTGCAGAAACATGGACATTAGACAAGAAAACAGAACAGAGAATTAAAGCCTTTGAAATGTGGATATATAGAAGAATAGGTAGAATTGGATTGAAGGAAAAGAAAACAAACGATGATGTCTTAAAACAACTAAATATGAAAAGAGAACTACTAAACACAATTCAAACAAGATAAATGCGATTTTGGGCCATGTTAAAAAGACACAACAGCCTACTAAAAGTAATCCTGGAGGGGAAAATACAAGGTAAAAGAGGTAGAGGCAGACCAAGACTAACATGGACGAGTAACATCAAAATATGGACCATTCAGCCTATGACAACCTGCACCATCAAAGCAAGAGACAGGGCAGAATGGCGCTCCATGGTAGCCAACTTCGATGCGGAGATGGCACTCGATGATGATGATGAATTAAGCGAGAGCCTTGTATTTTCTGGCCCCTTGTATTTTCTGGTCCTTTCACTGGCCCCTTGTATTTTCTGGCCCCTTGTATTTTCTGGCCCCTTCACTGGCCCCTTGTATTTTCTGGTCCCTTCACTGGCCCCTTGTATTTCGTATGGTCACTGCCCGGCTTTGGCAGATGAATCAAATATCAATGTGGCCAGTCTTCATTGGCGATAGCGCTCAAGATTTGGGTGTCTCCAAGATTTTCAGCAGCAGGCTTTAGTAAATTTATAGATGGCTGTGTAGAGACTGTATAAATATCTTTCCAATGTGGGATATGCCAAACGGGAGCGCTACACAGGAAGCCAAAAATGCTTGTAAACCATCACAATACATGTGGTCTTTAGTCGCTGCACTTTGAGGGATGCACATTTACTGCGGAGGAGATCTGAATACTTATGGACTTGCCCAATGTGCTAGGAGAATTACCTGTCAACTAAACTGAATGGTAAAAGTCACTATGTGTAGAACAATATGGAATGAGATGTAACACTGGAACTACCGGTCAAAATGGCGGATGGGCGACAGGAACCGTTAAAGGCAGTGTTGCAGTTTTCTCATATTTCAGCTCCTGCTGCCAGAGCTATTGAGTTAAGTTCTCTGTGCACATCGTGAGCTGTGCTGCGTTTCACCCGTTTTTATCGTATTTTGATGTTCTGATTGCTTGCGATGGGCGGTGGCATCGTGTGACGGGGAACAGATGGCTGTGTTCGCTTTCTATGCGGTTTCGCCTTGTGTCTTTTGGCATGTGCTGAGACTGCAATGATGGGGACACTGTAGCTGCCTTTCTTTGTTTGGGAGATGAAATATTAATTCCGATGATTCTACTGGCACGGGCGGTTGAGCAATTATGGATTTTAATTCGTTTTCAATGACACCGGGGCCTTCCATAACCATAACCATGATCATGTAACACTTGCGTGCATATTATCAAATTGGAAATAAACACGATCTCAGGTATGCTCATGGAAATGTTTGAAAAGTTGTAACAATTTATAGCGTAAAATAAGTCAACGATTAATAAAGCAGCGATGAAACGAAAAAAGTAAAGAACTGCTAAATACATGCTTTGCCACATGCTACAACTGCCAGACCTGTGCGATAGGCTCAAGAACAATAAGAAGAATGACCTTTATCAAAATAAAATTATCAGACATATGGTAAAACAATCTGAGAGATAAGATCAAATGTGTCAGACATATGGTAAAACAATCTGAGAGATAAGATCAAATGTGTCAGACATATGGTAAAACAATCTGAGAGATAAGATCAAATGTGTCAGACATATGGTAAAACAATCTGAGAGATAAGATCAAATGTGTCAGACATGATAAAATAATCTGAGAGATAAGATCAATTGTGTCAGACACGATAAAACAAACTGAGAGATAAGATCAAATGTGTCAGACATGATAAAACAATCTGAGAGATAAGATCAAATGTGTCAGACATGATAAAACAATCTGAGAGATAAGATCAGAAGTGAAGAAAAAAGCTAGGAATTAGTTCCGCTAATGAGAACAAAGAAATAACGGGTTAGGGAGGCATTATGATAAGATAGAGGGATCACAATACGACACATGGGCTTTCAATAAACTCTATGATATCATCATATACCGACAACGAAAAGATTGATTGAATGAATATTAGAAACACTGTGAATATAACAGAAGGGGAGTCCAAACGAAGAATAAATAACAGCAAACTATATCGCCATCACAGCTGAAAAGCAAATTTGGAAGGAAAGAAGAAGACAGACAAGTAAGATGCATCTTGTATGGAACATATGGAGGCGAAGGCGCGCCTCCCAGCACCAGAGCTGGAAGTTGTCAGCGACCCACAGCTGATGGCTTGCGCCAGGATCAGTGAACCAAAACCATCCAGACCCTGCTCCACCTCTCCGTGGTGCCTCCAGTAACAGACTAACCTGTCTAGTCTGACCAAGCGTGCAGGAATCGAAGAGGGAAGACAACCCGGTACCCAAAAATGTCGTGCTGAAGTCGGATGTGTTGGGCCGAAACGCGCAAATAAAACAGTTATACTGCAAACCACAACACAACGCAGACACGTCCACTACGTCCTTGTAAGGGCGGATGATGAAGAGGAATGTTCTAGTCTACCACGATACTCTAGAATACTTTAGTCATCGGGCGAACGCAACCCACCAACCATATGGAACATATAAGCTGTTTAAGACAAGAACAAATAAAAAGAGATTGAAAGTGAACGGGATATCCTGATTTGTGAAGTTAGAGTTTTCTGTTTTCTTTTACGTGGGCTCAAACAACTCTCTTGCTCAAGGCCCACCTTTAAAAAGTCGTTAAAAGACGTAGATGTGTTGTGTAGTAATTTACAGCAAGCTGTGATATCTGCGCTCTCTGAGCCGACAAATGTGATCATATCTTACGACAAGCTATGCACGGTAGTTTAGGCATGCAAGATGGCTGACAACAGCACTGAAAGCTACACCAGAGGACAATTGTGAAACAAATCAGTAAAATAATTACGGGAGAAAAAATAAAAATGTTCAACTTCATTGTTATGTCAGTCCTATTATATAGCTGTGAAACATGGAGAACAACAAAAATGACAATCATAAAGATACAAACCTTCATTAATGGATGCTTGTGCAGAATAAAAGGATGGAAATGGCAGGACAAAATCACTAACATAGAATTATGGAAAAGTACCAGTCAAATACCAGTGGATAAAGAGATACAGCGAAGACGATGGCGCTGGATAGGATACACACTGCGGAAGATGAAATGTCAATGACTGTTTATAGTTATTGTGCTGTTGGTCTGCAAAACGCAGAGAAGCGTCTTGGTCGTTGTGTTGTCAAAGAAAACAAGTGAACAAAAAAGAACGAAACAATCTAAGCTCAAGGAGGACATAGGAACTAACAAAGAGTAACAAGAGTCATATATTATAAGACGATATTTAGAACATACACGTCCCAGACAGCTGAACACATATTCCAAGATTGCATTGAATATAGTAGATTGAGGAAAACCCATTACCCATAGATACAACACTTCAAACTAAGCTATATACGCCTCCGTAAGAACTACCAAAAAAAAAAAAAAAAGTATACAAGTAACTAACTACATTACAGAATTAGGCAATGATTCTACTTGTTCTTTCTTTTTTTAGTTGGGGATTTTATATATTGACGTCGATCTCACCTCAGACCTCACGACGATTAACAGTTTTCCAGAAGATTCCAGGATCTTGTTAATGAGAACCTCTCTCTTAGGTTAGCATTTGGCTCAAACTGAACTGCAAGACTGCAGAATGTGCTTTGCGTTTTCATGACACTGACCATAAACGGAGATTCATTATCTCGAAGTCTGAATCTTTGAATCGCGTGTTGCTTTCTGTTGTGCTGAGATCTGTGTCATTATCTGTAATACTGAATCGTGTCTTCTCCTTCTTCTTCTTTTTCTTCTTCTTATCCTCTTCTCATTCTTCTTCCTTTCAGCTCCCTGTGGAGCATACGTTTTCAACAAACACTTCCAAGCCGTTCTGTTTCTTGCCATTCTTTTAAGATCATACCATGTCTTCCTCATCTTTATCTCTGCTTCCATCTGTCGTCAAGAATATTTTGGTCTTCCTCTTTGTTTATTCCCCTGAGTATTCCAAAAAAAAAACGGCCTGCCTTTTAATGCTCTCAGTTTCAGTCAGAATCGTGTGTTGCTGGAGTCGTACTCAGATATTTTGTCTTAAAATAATAGTTTAACCACATGCATCTATAGGTTTATTAAGGTCTCCAGGATGAAAACGAAATTTCGGAATCGCCCAATGTTTGTGACGTGTTCAGCTATGCGAGCTATAGATGATTGACGTCATTTTACTCACAACCGCCACTGCTCGCAAAGCTGTAAACGTCACACACACTGTGTGATTCCCCTTCGTCTGTGGGCCTTAGTAAACTATAGATGGCTGTGACTTAACCTTTCTTGTAAAAGTTGTAGATGGCGCCATGTGTACACATTTTTGTAAAACACTTTTTGTGTTTATCCACAAAACACCTTCACACCACAGCCAACTAAAGATTTACTAAGGCCCGCAATCTGAAACGGATCATCCAAGACGTATGATGTTTTCAATATTACGAGCAGGGGTGATTGTGGGTAGAATGACGTCACCTGTCTACAGCTCACATAGCTGTCATAAGCGTTGGGTGATTTCAGGACAACCCTTTCAGCCCGCAAGCCTTAGTATATCTATAACTGGCAGTGATCAAAGAGGCAATTTTAAAATCACGAGAGGGAAGACATTTGTAAACAACTAAAGTAGCTTATATCTTCAATTAAACTTTTCCATTTTCCTTGCCAGCTATGCCGGCTCTCCCCGGCATGCAATTGTTTAATTTCCATTTTCATGTTGTTTCTTTATGACAACCTGCAAAGTAAGAGGCAAAGCGGAATGCGCGCTCATCGTAGCTAACCTTCTCTGCTGGAGAAGGCACTCGATGATGATGTTGGTGTTGTATTAGCCACTTTTGAGAGTAAGAAGATTTAGCACACACGTCCGGTAACTGTCACAAGTTGTAGTTTCTTCTTTCACGCCCTCTTACAACAGAAAGTCCGGTTTAATTTGCTTGCACCAACAATACGCCAACATTTACAGTCTGCTGCAGGTTCTGCCCTTAGCAAGCTCTAGTCAGTGCGCTGTGTTTATGTCTAGCGCTGCGAGGTCACGTTTCGAGACGTCTTTTCGGTTGTTTTAAAGATGTTATATTTCTTTTAATCTTCCTTCGTTCCTTCATTCGTTCCTTCTTTCGTTCGTTCGTTCGTTCGTTCGTTCGTTCGTTCGTTCGTTCGTTCGTTCGTTCGTTCGTTCGTTCCTTCCTTCCTTCCTTCCTTCCTTCCTTCCTTCCTTCCTTCCTTCCTTCTTTTCTTTCTTTCTTTGAACAAAGGTAAACTGTGGAAGGATATGTTTTACTTATAGTTCTATAAGAACATAAACAGGTAATCAAAATGAATTCTACCAACAAGTGTTTCTGCTATTTAGTTTTTTGGCAAATATAGGTGGAGGGTGGGGGGTGGGCCGTGCCCTTCTTGATCAAGACTTTCTTAAGTCTTCCGTCTGTCGTATATTGACCCGGAACACTTGTAGGACATCTTGATGGTACACATAGTCATTCTGTTTTATCTACATTGTAGTAAGCAAGAAACACGAGCTGGCAATGTTCATCTTCTTAGCTCTGCCTGAGAGCCTGTTGTTGCATTAGTTAGAAGCTATAAAAACCCTACTTATTTATCACAAAGTACAAAGTCAACATAACTCATTTTGCACGATTTCCAGAGTTCATAATATAAGGCAATGAGAAATCTTGTTTAATGTGGCCATCAATCGTTATAACCAGATTGCGCTACTTTGTACTGTATATTTTAGCTCTTTCAGCACGGAAGCTTTTTTTTTTTTTAATCAATGCAACAGAAATTTCAGAGATGAAATGCTTGATGGCTATAAAAGTCTATCTACATATTAATTTTTATCGAACACATAAAACATTATATATGAATTTTTAGATAATTGAAGAAGGATTTAGATTTCACAAATACAAGATGTTAAGTGATGGAAAATGAATAACTGAAATAAATAGAAGAATAGGTATGGCAAAAAGTAATTTTAGTGTCATGAAAAAATATACTAACATCAAAACAAATAACACTAGGGCTAAAACTAAGAATAGCAAAATGTTATATCTTCTCAATATTCCTGTATGGTGCAGAAACATTGACATTAGACAAGAAAACAGAACAGAAAATTGAAGCCTTTGAAATGTGGATTTATAGAAGAATAAGAAGGATTGGATGGAAAGAAAAGAAAACAAACAATGAAGTCTTAAAACAACTAAAAATGAAAAGAGAACTACTAAACACAATTCAAACAAGACAAATACGATTTTTGGGCCATGTTAAAAGACACAACAGCCTACTACAAGTAATCCTGGAGAGGAAAATACAAGGTAAAAGAGGCAGATGCAGACCAAGACTAACATGGACGAGTAACATCAAAAGATGGACAAGTCAACTTATGACAATATTACGTTGAAATGCAACGTTCTGGTAATGACGTATCGCACGATGATGATGATGATGCTTATTATTATTATTATAATGATGATTATGATGATGATGAAGAGGAGGAGGAGGAGAAGGTAGAATGGGAGGAGTGAATTGAAGACATTAGAGTTACGTATTTCGTCTCTTCTACCACAAAAGATGGTTTTTGGTGTGAGAAGTGAAGTATGGAAATAGGAGTTTCGTTTATTGTGCCACAAAAAAAGGTTAAGGATGGGATAGAAACAATCTACATTGCAATGTGACAACATGAGCAAAAATAGCCTAACAAAAGAACAATTCTGTATGCAAGTTTTTTTTTCTTCTGAGATTTTTCTCTGATTTTCGACAAGTGATTTTTTTTTTAAATTTTCCCTGAGCTCTACCATCCCATTCCAACAACGAGAGAAAACTGGTGGGCTGTTCCAGTTTTAAAATCCTAGTTTTAAAATATTTATAAAAAATATTTTTCTCTGGGTCACTACAGTCTAAAAGTTTATCAAACGCATTTCCGTCCGTTCTTGCTGATAAAAATTCCCATGCTAGCATCTAAAACAGGTATAACCAAGGTGAGAAATTGCTGGAACAAAAATCAGTGCTTATGAAATATCAAATATAAATTTTGAAAATAAAAAGTAAAACGAATTATTTGAAGCGGGAAATGAGGGGGAAAAAAAGAGAAGAATCTCATGATAGTTTTGCATACGCAGCAGGAAAAATACAGAGTGTCTACAAAACACACCTTGATTAGTACAGATAAAGAGCATCCTTGCACCACGTGCTCAACACAGGGAAAGGTGACAGGCTTAAAAGAGGCAAATCATAGGTGGGCCGAGCAGAAGGTGTCATCAAACAGGTCTGTGGGCTTACCAATATCAGCGTTGGTGAGGAGTGGATACTAGTGCCTATGTCATTCAATGGGGACTTTCTCGTGTATTGTCACACTCGATAGGAAAAGTAGGGAACAGAACCCGGTTGTGGTCAAGGCGGAGGTCAACGGTCTCATCTGCGATAACACCGATGAGAAAGATGCAGTCATCTATACAGACGGATCTGTAAGACGACACCAAAGAAGTGCATGGGCATTTACAGCACGCTCAGCAGGCAGAATAGTCTACGAAGACAGTGGTGCATACGCCATGACCACGAGTAGCATGACAATGGAGGTGATGGCAGTGACCAAGGCATTCAAATGGTTAGAGTCACAGGACTACACCCACGCATGTATACTGAGTGATTCGATGAGCGTGATTAAAAAAGTGGAGACGGGCTCTGTACGCATGCAATGGGTAGAGTCGTTGCAGAAATCCAAAATACGTAAGGTCATTTGAGGACGGGCAACCAATGGATCGGGCGGACATCATCAATGCCCTCCGATATGTGGGATGAGCACAGGACTTCGACAAACACAGATCCACGTCACTTCTTCGGATGATGGAAATGGGAGTTAAGATGGGCACAGCCAGAAATGAGAAACTTAGTGGCCGTGTAAGAAGACTTACAACCAACATAGAACTGGAGTCGTCAGTCGCTGGACACTGCGGGAATTGTTGAGGAGGTGAACTGAGCACCTATGAACATGTTCGTAGTGCAATGATGCTGACCCGCAAATAACTCAATAACTCACCCCTTGATTTCAAGTAGATATGAAATCAAATTTATTGATATATTCTTATACATGGATGGTTACAGTTGCATCAACTCATAAAGTTTCATGTGGTTTAGTTTGTATCGCACACACACACCCAATGTGTGCCCCAACCGTTACTCGGCAAACATCGATGCGATAATCTAGCTTGGGCCAGTCTTGACAGCACATGCGGCGTGATCATGTTTACAGCGTCGGTGATGCGCTAGTTCAGATCATCCAGGTTTACTGCTGGTAGTGAAGGTATATACACCCTGTCCTTCACGTACCCCAAAAAGGAAAAAGTCACACATATCTAGGTCCGGTGTTTTCTGGGGCTACTTGCAGAATATGTAAAAGTAAAGAGCCCCGTCACGCCAAGTGGCGTATAGGGAATATGGGGTTAGTGACCATACATTTTACAGACCTTCGGCACATGATTTTTGGGGTAATGTGGTCAGTATTACGCCCGTGCCGCTTTACTTTCCCAGAAAAAATCATGTACCCATTTAAAGCTGGGTGAACCGGAAGTCTTCGGTTGGGATAAAACCCTACCCCTTGTCCTTTGTAGCCCAGTTCACTTACCACTCAGCTATCGCGGCTCACTTGCAGAATACCTGGCACATTTTGTCCAGCGCGTTGGTATTGCTGACGGAAAAGAGTGGTATTGAACGCCATCTTGAATTTCACTGTCCATGGTGGTGAGAGGAGAGCAGCACACATAGACTTTTATTGAAACAGAAAAGACACTTTTCAATTTAGTGAATGCGTGATCGTTATATTTATAAACATATCTCAATAAGCTTTGATATTATAACTCTTTTCAAATGAAGAAATGTTTTTGTGGACACCCTGTATAACATTCCGGAGTCTTGGGAAAAAGTCATATTTACGACCGATATAAAAAAAAGGAAGGATCATCAGATGAAATAAATAAGACGGGGAAAGGGGGACTAATCAACGTATCTGTTTGAACTGTACCTGTTGAAGCGAACAAGTGAAGAAGTATGAAGTGGTTATTTTGAAGCACTAAAGAAGTGGTCTTCATATGTTGTAGTACCCAGGCAGCCAAGAGGTCACAAATCATAGCAACACTTCCTGTTTATGACTTTGGTGATCGAGATTTTTTGACGAGTATGAAGGAGGTTGGTATAAAATATTCTTTTGAACATCCCTTACAGATAGAGCCAGTCATCATCATCATCGTGTGCCCTCTCCGCAACGAAGGTTGGCTACCATGGATCGCCATTCTACTCTGTTTCTTGCTTTGATGGTGCAGGCTGACATAGATTGACTTGTCCATCTTTTGATGTTACTCGTCCATGTTAGTCTTGGTCTGCCTCTTTTGCCTTGTATTTTTCCTTCTAATATTACTTTTAGTAGGCTGTTGTGTCTTTTAACATGGCCCAAAAATTTCATTTGTCTTGTCTTAATTGTGTTCAGCAGTTCTCTTTTTATTTTCAGCTGTTTTAAAACTTCATCGTTTGTTTTGTTTTTCTTTCCATCCAATTCTACCTATTCTTCTATAAATCCACATTTCAAAGGCTTCAATTTTCTGTTCTGTTTTCTTGTCTAATGTCCATGTTTCTGCGCCATACAAGAATATTGAGAAGATGTAACATTTTGCCATTCTTAGTTTCAGCCCTGCTGATATTTGTTTTGTTGTTAGTATATTTTTCATGACATTAAAATTACTTTTTGCCATACCTATTCTTTTGTTGAGCCAGTATTTGAGGAAAAAAAGTCGAGATATGCACACACAAGATATATATATATATATATATATATATATATATATATATATATATATTGCATACAATACATTACATATGCGAGGCCTCGAGTAGGGATGCAGAAACATTTAAATAAAAATAAAATAGTATTAAACAGTTGAACCTAAGGAGAGACGAGACATACCACGACGTTTCGGCAACAGCCTTCATCGGGTACTATATAGCAAATATAAATACAAAAACACACAAAAGCGCGTGTGACGTAGTAGGGTGGCTAGTCTCTCCTTAAGTTCAACAGCTTAACACCATTTTATTGTTATTTTGTATATGAGAACAAGATAGATATAGATTAAGTGCCAAGATAATGTGGGTGGTTAGCTAAATGTGTGGATGAGCTTGAATTCATTATAAAGTGTGTGTGAGAGATGAACGAATTTCATTAGGAAGTGTGTAGGAGATGAGTGAAATTTTTATAAGTGTGTGGTAGTCGAATTCAATGTGACATGTTTGGGAGCTGAATTGATAGGACTTGGTGGGAGGTGAACGTATTCTTGGCAAAGTGTGGTGGGTGAATCCAATGTGAGATGTGTGATGAATTCATTAGGAAGTGTGTGGGAGTTGAGTAATTCTTTGTGAAGTATGTGGTAGGTGAATTAAATGTGAAGTATTTGAGAGTTGAATGACTTGATTGGAATGTGTGGGAGATAAGTGAATTCTTAATGGAGTGCGTGATATGTAAATTCAAAGTGAAATGTTTGTGAGCTGAATGAAGTTAATAGGACTTGGTGGGAGGTGAGTGAATTCTGTGCACAGTGTGGTAGGTGAATTAAATGTGAATTGTGAGGTGAATTCATTAGGAAGTGTGGGGAGTTGAGTAAGTCTTTGTGAATTGTGTGGTAGGTGAATTAATGTGATATATATGTGGAGGTGAAAGAATTTATTAGGAAGTGTGTGGGAGTTAAGTAATTCTTTGCGAAGTGTAAAAAGTAAAAAGTAAAGTACCCCCGTCACGCCAAGTGCCGTATAGGGAATATGGTGTTAGTAACCATACATTTTACAGACCTTCGGCACATGATTTTTGGGGTAATGTGGTCGGTATTACGCCCGTGCCGCTTCCCTTTCCCTGAAAAAAATCAGGTACCCATTAAAGGCTGGGTGAACCCGGAAGTCGTCGGTTGGGATCGAACCCTACCTCTTGCCCTTTGTAGTCCAGTTTTTGCGAAGTGTGTGGTAGGTGAATTAATGTGATCTACGTGTTAGGTGAATTAATGTGAAATGTGTGGGAGGTGAAATAATTCATTAGGGAGTGCGTGGAAGATGCGCGAATTCGTTGTGAAGTCTATATAACAGTTCTTTGTTTGATTTGCTTCTTTCTCCCAGGCCCACCAGTCGTATATTCTTGATAATTAAGACATGTGACAGTTAACGGGGAAAAAAACTCGCGGACGTGAACAAACACATTTCTTTAACCTAGTTCTGCTAATTAACCTTTAATCTAGTTCTGCTCCAACTCTCTCTCTCTCTCTCTCTCTCTCTCTCTCTCTCTCTCTCTCTCTCTCCACACTTTGCATATTCTATGAAGCGTAGTTAGACTATAGACCACAGTAGGTAATACAGACCTTTGGATAAAATGACCACTAGTCATCTATAGGACCAAAGATACGAGACGGCAACATTACCTACATAACAGGCTGGTTGAGTTATTTGCAGAACATTATCATTGCACTCCGAACATGTCCATAAGTGCTCAGATCCCCTCCTCAGTAATTATAGCAGTGTCCAGCGACTGACGACTCCAGTTATGTGTTGGTTGATAAGTTTTCTTAAACGTCCACTGAGTTTCTGGTTTTTGGCTGTCCCCATATTAACTCCAATCTCTTTAATATGAAGGAGTGACGTGGTCTCATGGTTGCCGAAGTCCCACATTTCGGAGGGCATTGATGGTGTCCGCTCGATCCATTGGTTGACCGTCTTCAACAACAGCACAGATAGCCAACCTGTCCGCTCTTCTTATTTCTCCGTATTCCCGCATGTCCAGGGACGTAAACAAAGGTGACCTTACGTATTTTTGAATTCTCTAACGACTCTACCCATTGGCTGCGTACAGAGCCCGCCTCCACTTTTTGTTATCATGCTCATCTAATCACTTAGTATGCAGGCGTGGGTGTAGTCTTGTGACTCTAACAACTACCATCGCCTCCATCGTCATGCTACTCGTGGTCATGACGTATGCACCACTGACTATTCCGCCTGCCGAGCGTGCTGTAAATGAACATGCACCCCTTTGTGTCGTATTACAGATCCGTCTGTATAGATGACTGTATCTTTCTCATCGGTGTTATTCCAGATGATACCGTTGACTCCGTATTGACCACGACTGAGTTCTGTTCCTACATTTCCTTTCAAGTGTGACAATACACGAGAATGTTCCCCTGAATGATGTAGGCAGCGCTATCCACTCCTCACCAGCGTTGATATTGGTAAACCCATAGACCTGTTTGATGACATCATCTGCTGGGCCCACCCATGATTTGCTTCTTCTTAACCTGACACCTTTCCTTGTGTTGAGCTCGTGGTGCAATGGATGTTCTGTATCTGTACTAATCTTCAGGTATGCTCGTGCCCTTCAGATCTTGATCCTGTCATCCAAGATTGTAAAGTCAAGAAGATACCTCATTGCAACACAAGGAGTGCCCCTCGTACACCCCAAGATAATGCGCATGACTTCATTCTGTATTTTCTCAAGCCTATCAATTTGAGTCGTACTGACAGTAAGAATTGCCCAGGCATACTCGATTGGTGCGAGAACTAGTCCCTGGAACAGAAGGGTAAGTAGCCTCTGCTCGACGTTGGCAGCTGACATGACCTTCAAGGTGAATAACCGTTTGCATGATTTTGTTATCATATGGTCGACATGGTCCCGAAAACACAATTTGCAATCAAACTTAACTCCGAGGTACGTTATCACCGTGTCTCTAGTCACCTCATCAGCTCAAATTCGTACCAACGGGTTGTCTGTGTTAACAATATGATTCTTAAGGGAGAAAGAACCATGCAACTGATGCTTTATTAGGATTAACCAATACACCTGATACTCCACACCAGGAAGAGATGCGATCGAGTTCGTTTTGCAGTGTGGAGGACATTTCCCGTCTGTCTCTTCTCTATCGATATACCAGAATATCATCAGCAAACGTCATAATTCTTCCCCTCCCATCCAGCTGTTGTTCCGTGATTGTTATTGTGTACACGTTAAACAGAACTGCTGACAATGGTGAGCCTTGTGGCAGCCCTGGAGAAATGGATGTTGCGTGGGATGACTAATTTCCACATCTGAGTATCACCTTCTTTCGTTAAACAGAACTGCTGACAATGGCGAGCCTTGTGGCAGCCCTGGAGAAATGGATGTTGCGTGGGATGACTAATTTCCACATCTGAGTATCACCTTCTTTTGAAACAGTGCTGCAGCGATTCATTTAATGGGGAAGGGGTGCGCCGCCAGTTTGAGAAGCATATGCATGAGGTATTCAAATGGTACCATATTGTATGCATCCTCCAGATCTATAGCAGTAGCACATGTCAACTCCTCATTCTTACAACCTCATTTCTTTGGTCAGTCTGATCAATGTAGCGGGCAAGCCTTCCCTTTGCTCTCATCAGATTTGTGCCATATTTGGCATATGTTCTGGAAGTCTGGTATGCCTATGTGTCGTGTTGTGCAATTCATGCTCCGATGATGGCATACTGCACATGCTGGCATACCGGACATACTGGCATACAATACATGCTGGCATACCCAACATACTGGCATAAAGCACATGCTGGCATACCGCACATTATGGCATACCGCACATGCTGGCATACCGGACATGCTGGCATACCGTACATGCTGGCATACCCAACATAGGGAATAATAGAACAAAGAAGTATGTGTTAGCACTCGGAAAAATTGACAGACAAACAACAATAGAAAAAAACGAAGAACAATATATAGTCCGAAGTGGGATCGAACCCGTACTCAGTGGCACCGCGCCTTGCCACGAGAAGCCGAACGCTTGGCACACTACCACGCAGCCAACTAAAAAATTGGCTATTGCAGTAGTGTCTTACACGATGACGTTCTCAATGACTATAGCATAGGGTAACGATCACAGACCGGAAATAAATTGTATATTTGTACTTTCCTATTAATGCAAGTATCTCCCAGTAGGGCTGAATACTTGTGTTGTAGACAAACATTTATAGGACGAAACAGCACGAATAGTAGTTCCCAGTGTTTATATACTGGGTACAAATAATAATACATAAATATTATTATATGGGGAACTTCCGAGGCGATAATAGGGAATAATAGAACAAAGAAGTATGTGTTAGCACTCGGAAAAATTGACAGACAAACAACAATAGAAAAAAACGAAGAACAATATATAGTCCGAAGTGGGATCGAACCCGTACTCAGTGGCACCGCGCCTTGCCACGAGAAGCCGAACGCTTGGCACACTACCACGCAGCCAACTAAAAAATTGGCTATTGCATTATTATTTGTACCCAGTATATAAACACTGGGAACTACTATTCGTGCTGTTTCGTCCTATAAATGTTTGTCTACAACACAAGTATTCAGCCCTACTGGGAGATACTTGCATTAATAGGAAAGTACAAATATACAATTTATTTCCGGTCTGTGATCGTTACCCTATGCTATAGTCATTGAGAACGTCATCGTGTAAGACACTACTGCAATAGCCAATTTTTTAGTTGGCTGCGTGGTAGTGTGCCAAGCGTTCGGCTTCTCGTGGCAAGGCGCAGTGCCACTGAGTACGGGTTCGATCCCACTTCGGACTATATATTGTTCTTCGTTTTTTTCTATTGTTGTTTGTCTGTCAATTTTTCCGAGTGCTAACACATACTTCTTTGTTCTATTATTCCCTATTATCGCCTCGGAAGTTCCCCATATAATAATATTTATGTATTATTATTTGTACCCAGTATATAAACACTGGGAACTACTATTCGTGCTGTTTCGTCCTATAAATGTTTGTCTACAACACAAGTATTCAGCCCTACTGGGAGATACTTGCATTAATAGGAAAGTACAAATATACAATTTATTTCCGGTCTGTGATCGTTACCCTATGCTATAGTCATTGAGAACGTCATCGTGTAAGACACTACTGCAATAGCCAATTTTTTAGTTGGCTGCGTGGTAGTGTGCCAAGCGTTCGGCTTCTCGTGGCAAGGCGCGGTGCCACTGAGTACGGGTTCGATCCCACTTCGGACTATATATTGTTCTTCGTTTTTTTCTATTGTTGTTTGTCTGTCAATTTTTCCGAGTGCTAACACATACTTCTTTGTTCTATTATTCCCTATTATCGCCTCGGAAGTTCCCCATATAATAATATTTATGTATTATTATTTGTACCCAGTATATAAACACTGGGAACTACTATTCGTGCTGTTTCGTCCTATAAATGTTTGTCTACAACACAAGTATTCAGCCCTACTGGGAGATACTTGCATTAATAGGAAAGTACAAATATACAATTTATTTCCGGTCTGTGATCGTTACCCTATGCTATAGTCATTGAGAACGTCATCGTGTAAGACACTACTGCAATAGCCAATTTTTTAGTTGGCTGCGTGGTAGTGTGCCAAGCGTTCGGCTTCTCGTTGCAAGGCGCGGTGCCACTGAGTACGGGTTCGATCCCACTTCGGACTATATATTGTTCTTCGTTTTTTTCTATTGTTGTTTGTCTGTCAATTTTTCCGAGTGCTAACACATACTTCTTTGTTCTATTATTCCCTATTATCGCCTCGGAAGTTCCCCATATAATAATATTTATGTATTATTATTTGTACCCATACCCAAAATACTGGCATAAAGCACATGCTGGCATACCGGACATGCTGGAATACCGCACATGCTGGCATACCGGACATGCTGGCATACCGTACATGCTGGCATACCGCACATACTGGAATATCGGACATACTGGCATATCGCATATACTGGCATACCGGACATACTGGCATATCGCATATACTGGCATACCGGACATACTGGCATACCGCATATGCTGGCATACCGCACATGCTGGCATACCGCACATGCTGGCATACTGCACATGCTGGAATACCGCGCATGCTGGCATACCGCACATACTGGCATACCGCACATGCTGGCATATCGGATATACTGGCAAACCGCACATGCTGGCATAATGCACATGCTGGCATACCGTACATGCTGGCATACCGCACATGCTGGCATACTGCACATACTGGCATAATGCACATGCTGGCATACTGCACTTGCTGGCATACCGCACATGCTGGCATATCGGATATACTGGCATACCGCACATGCTGGCATACTGTACATGCTGGCATACCGCACATGCTGGCATACCGCACATGCTGGCATACTGCACATACTGGCATAATGCACATGATGGCATACCGCCCATACTGGCATACTGCACATGCTGGCATACCGCACATGCTGGCATACCGCGCATGCTGGCATACCATACATGCTGGCATGCCCAACATACTGGCATAAAGCACATGCTGGCATACCGCACATTATGGCATACCGTACATGCTGGCATACCCAACATACTGGCATAAAGCACATGCTGGCATATCGGACATGCTGGCATACCGTACATGCTGGCATACCGGACATGCTGGAATACCGCACATGCTGGCATACCGGACATGCTGGCATACCGTACATGCTGGCATACCGCACATACTGGCATATCGGACATACTGGCATATCGCATATACTGGCATACCGGACATACTGGCATACCGCATATGCTGGCATACCGCACATGCTGGCATACCGCACATGCTGGCATACTGCACATGCTGGAATACCGCACATGCTGGCATATCAGATATACTGGCAAACCGCACATGCTGGCATAATGCACATGCTGGCATACCGTACATGCTGGCATAACGCACATGCTGGCATACTGCACATACTGGCATAATGCACATGCTGGCATACCGCACATACTGGCATAATGCACATGCTGGCATATCGGATATACTGGCATACCGCACATGCTGGCATACTGTACATGCTGGCATACCGCACATGCTGGCATACCGCACATGCTGGCATACTGCACATACTGGCATAATGCACATGATGGCATACCGCCCATACTGGCATACTGCACATGCTGGCATACCGCACATGCTGGCATACCGCACATGCTGGCATACTGCACATGCTGGAATACCGCGCATGCTGACATTCCGCACATGCTGGCATATCGGACATACTGGCATACTGCACATGCTAGCATACCGCACATGCTGGCATACCGCGCATGCTGGCATACCGCACATGCTGGCATACTGTACATGCTGGCATAACGCACATACTGGCAAAATGCACATGCTGGCATACCGCACTTGGTGGCATACCGGATCGGCTCTGAAAGACGAGATCTTTGGAGGGTATGTGGTCAGCGGTAGAGCACACGCTGGAGAACTCTAAAATTATCGACAGTACAGAACAAGGACGTGAAAGAGGAAGAACATACACTTTTATTCTACGTGCATGTTCTCTCCGGTCGATAAGTGGAGCGTGTCTCATGTAGTGTTGTGTAGTCGTGTTTGTAAAGCGGAACTGACAACCGTGTTTTAATCCTCTGCTCTGACACAATACGTGCTAAATCCTTGTTCAAATATCATCATTATCACGTTTGAGTGATGTCTCCGCATCGAAGTTTGGCTACCATGGAGCGCCATTCCTCTCTGTTTCTTGCTTTGATGATGCAGGTTGCCATAGGCTGACTTGTCCATCTTTTGATGTTACTCGTCCATGTTAGTCTTGGTCTGCCTCTGCCTCTTTTACCTTGCATTTCTTTCCCCTTCCAAGATCACTTTTAGAAGGCTGTAGTGTCTTTTAACATGCCCTAAAAATCTAATTTGTCATGTTTGAACTATTTTTAGTTGTTTTAAAACTTCATCGTTTGTTTTCTTTCCTTTCCATGCAATTCTCCTTATTCTTCTGTATATCCATATTTTAAAGGTTCCAATCTTCTGTCCTGTTTTCTTGTCTAATGTCCATGTTTCTGCACCATACAGGAATGTTGAGAAGATGTAACATTTTCCTATTCTTAGTTTTAGCCCTGGTGTTTTTGTTGTTTTGTTTTAATGTTCATATATTTTTTTTTTCATTTTTATTAATGAAACGTAGACGTGATACAGAATGGGGAAATTAACAGGAGAAAATTATTTTTGTATTTTCGGCCCTAATCATCAGCAGTCAGATAACATCGATGCAGGAAAACACACATGAACTATCATCAATAGCCAACAAAATTGAGCTTGAGATCAATCATAAAAAGACTAAGGTCATGAAAAGCTTAATTCCAACAGATGACAGAATATACATGGAAAACAAACCAGTGTAAGGGATCGATCACTTTATCTATCTTGGAAGTCACATTGATCGGGACGGGGATACAAGCAAATTAGAATCAGAATAGCTAAAGCAACAATGCCCTTCAAATGGTGTGAGAAGATATGGAAATCAAAACTCATTAACGCAAAAATAAAAGCTTAGACTATTCAAATCCAACGTACTGTCAACCCTTACGTATGCATGTGGGAGCTGGAAAACAACAAGAGATATAGAAACAAAGTTGAACGCATTCGAAAATAAATGTCTAAGGAAAATACTTGGTATAGCGTGGAACGAATTGAAAACAAACGAGGAAATTAGAGAAATCGCCAATCAACAACTAATATCTTCAGTAATCAAGAAAAGACGATGGTCATATGTTGGACATGTGATGAGAAGAGATAATAAGCGAATAGCAAAGCAATCCTTCATGAAAAACAACAGGTAAGAGGAAAAGAGGAAGACCCAGAGAGACACTGAGAAGAACATTGATGAGAGAGGCAAGAGCAGCTGGAATCTGCTCCCTCAATGAGATAGAGTTGCTTGCACAGAACAGAGTCAAATGGGGGCCTCGGTAGCCTAGATGGGAAAAACCACCTGACTGGACTACCGACGTTCGGACAACCCGTGTTCGATTCCCGCTGGGAGCAGTGGGAGTTGTACTCGTGGTTGGAAAAAAAAAATACCCCTACGGTCGACCCAGCCGTTTGCAGAAATGGGTACCAGGGTAGTACTCTGGGAAGGTGAGGAATGTCGCATCGCATCGTGAGTTTCGATGCCTGAAGTGACACTATCAAGAAATCTCCGAACACTTCTGAATAGGCGGCCGAGCACATATGGGTGGAAACTCGCGTGCTAAGACGCCGGTTCAAGTCTCGT
Source organism: Megaustenia siamemsis (assembly GCA_032433765.1). Lineage (NCBI taxonomy): Eukaryota > Metazoa > Mollusca > Gastropoda > Stylommatophora > Ariophantidae > Megaustenia > Megaustenia siamemsis. The sequence goes on from JAVIAB010000050.1 coordinate 73,655,137, forward strand.
ACTTTAACTTTACTTTAGAGACAAATGGCGAGATTTGATAAAAGATCTTCACACGGATTGAAAACTGCTAGAATAAAAATTTAGATAAGAGAAAGAGTATCTGGGTCTATGCCATATGGGCCGGCAACGGCCCAAAAGGTCAATAGATAGATTGATGATATTTTTCATGGCACTAAAATTACTTTTTGTCATTCCTATTCTTTTGTTTATTTCAGTTTTACATTTTCCATCCCTGGTTATGGTATGCCCAAGGTAGTTGTAGATCTGAACTGCCTCAAGGTCTACTCCTTAAATCATGATATCCACTTGTAGGTTTTGAGTATTTTCTTTGTTTATGATGATGATGTTCAAAGATACAAGAGCTATAATCCTGTCAGAAACTAAACCGCTTATTCCCCCTGAGCTTATATGCAATTGCAACACGCCCAGTGATGCCAAGTTCTGTTGCTTCAGACATTGAATGACACGCCTGAGGGAAAAAGCAAGTGGATTTTGTGATTTCTTTTATTTTAGCATATGGATCACAACTAATTGTGACTGTTACTTTAGTTGACTTGCTTAAGTATGTCTTCCCGTGAAGATAAAATACATATACTTGTTCTGTTATACATTCGGAGTAATTAGTATAACATTGTATCTGAAAATGGAAACAAAAACTGTTGTGGTTTAAATTTGGAATATTGCATCATCTGAAACCCTTAGAATGATTAATCTATGATCTTTTAGTCAAAAGTATTATTCATTAGTGTTAATTGTAGCTAAAAATATGTTATGTTGGGTGTGTGTGGTGACATCAATTGAAAATACTTCAATTAAATATCGTCATTTTGAGATAACCTTTGTTATGGTTATGGAAGAACCATATCCAGTTGATGTTTCTGTGATGCAGTTTGTATCACTGCAAACGAATTAGAATCCATAATTGCTCAACTGCCTGTGCCAGTGGAATCATCCGAATTACTATCTCATCTCCCAATCAAAGAAAGGTAGCTGTAGTCCTCATCATAGCAGTAATCAGCACACGCCAAATGGCATAAGGCGAAACCGCACAGAAAGTGAACACAGCGATCTGTTCTCCGTCATACGATATCGTCATTCATCGGTAAACACTCGGAATATCGAAACACGATCAAAATGGATGAAACGCACAGCTCACGGTGTGCACAGAACACTCTTTTTTTTTAGGAATAAGTGAACGAGCACTAGGCAGCGGACATCATCAACAAATGATGCCAAATTTCATAGATTAGAACTAAAATGTCAGTTTTAAATTAAAACAAAGCTGCTGTGAGATGTACATATATTTAATAATGTATAACTTGCAGAATAATGGGGGACTGGGTCGGCCTCGAAACAGAGAGGTTGTGGGTTCAAATCCCGGCTGCACCAGTTGGGATTTTTATTTATGATTTCTCTCTGCGGCAACCCAACCCTGGAGTTACCCGCCTGTGCGGCGTAGGACCCCTGTGCACACGGCTTCCGGGGAAAAACGGATTAACGACGCTAAATTCAGTTCCTAGTCTTTAGTGACTTCATCAGAGGTAAAAGGTTGGCGAACGCAAAAAAAAACACCAAAAAAAACACATGCAGAATACATTCGATTTGGGGGCAAGGGAGATAACTGTAAAATTTGAGTGAATATTTTGAAAATAAGTTACACATACTTAAAACATGATATCTGTTCATGGTTAGATTCTGACAGAGTATTGGCGTCCAGTAGTGCGCCATGGCTGATCAAGATCCTACTACACCCCTAGCTTCGGTAACAGTCTTGTAAACGGATTAATTAGTCTGAACAATTGAGTCAAGATCGAAGATGGAAAGTCAACACTGGGTCTACAAACGGTCGGTTATGTTGGGTCATTATGTTGTAAACTACGTCACAACGTAATTATGTCGGTTTAGGTCCCTTCTAAGTGCAGCTGCATGAAAGAAAGAAAGGAAGAAAGAAAGAAAGAAAGAAAGAAAGACAGAAAGAAAGAAAGATAGAAAAAGAAAGAAAGAAAGAAATATAGAAAAAAGAAAGAAAGAAAGAAGGAAAGAAAGAAAGAAAGAAGGAAAGAAAGAAAAAATTAAAAAGATAGAAAAAAGAAAGAAAGAAAGAAAGAAAGAAAGATAGAAAAAAAGAAAGAAAGAAAGAAAGATAGAAAAAAGAAAGAAAGAAAGAAAGAAAGAAAGAAAGAAAGAAAGAAAGAAAGAAAGAAAGAAAGAAAGAAAGAAAGAAAGAAAGAAAGAAAGAAAGAAAGAAAGAAAGAAAGAAAGAAAGAAAGAAGAAGAAAGAAGAAAGGAAGAAGAAAAAAAGAAAGAAAGAAAGAAAGAAAGAAAGAAAGAAAGGAAGAAAGAAAGAAAGAAAGAAAAAGAAAGAAGAAAGAAAGAAAGAAAGAAAGAAGAAAGAAAGAAAGAAAGAAAGAAAGAGAAAGAAAGAAAGAAAGGAAGAAAGAAAGAAAGAAAGAAAGAAAGAAAAGAAAGAAAGAAAGAAAGAAAGAAAGAAAGAAAGAAAGAAAGAAAGAAAGAAAGAAAGAAAGAAAGAAAGAAAGAAAGAAAGAAAGAAAGAAAGAAGAAAGAAAGAAAGAAAGAAAGAAAGAAAGAAAGAAAGAAAGAAAGAAAGAAAGAAAGAAAGAAAGAAAGAAGAAAGAAAGAAAGAAAGAAAAAAGAAAGAAAGAAAGAAAGGAAGAAAGGAAGAAAGAAGAAAGAAAAGAAGAAAGAAAGAAAGAAAGAAAGAAAGAAAGAAAGAAAGAAAGAAAGAAAGAAAGAAAGAAAGAAAGAAAGAAAGAAAGAAAGAAAGAAAGAAAGAAAGAAAGAAAGGAAGAAAGAAAGAAAGATCAAATATTGGAAATTTGAGTTTCCAGATTGTAATTTCCTCATTTGCCTTTCTGCGTCGATGAAAGATATGATTCTAGATTTCTTGTTTTCCAAATGGGCTCTTCTGCTGTTATACCTCCGAGTGTTTCTAGCATTCCGTTTATCCACCTGTTACTTGGTCGGCCTCTTAGTCTGGTGTTCTTGTATCGATTGTTAATACTCGTTGTATTAGATTTATGTACATGAATTCCTCTTCTTCTTTCCTTCCTCATTTGTCTTTCAGCGTCGAGGGGAGATATAATTTGCGGTCTTTTGTTCGCTTCTGTTACTGTTATGTTTCCTAGTGTTTTTAATATTGCGTCAATCCATCTTTTTCGTGATCGACGCTTGGGTCTGGTATTCTCGCAATTTTTATTGAGGGATCATTGTTTTGTGTTTTGATCTTTCTGCCGTGTCTCGTGGCCAAACCATTTTGTCTGTTGTTTCTTTATATATTCTATGGCGGGGGCTATTTCTAGCTTTTTTCTCAGTTCTTCATTTCTGATCTTATCTCTCAGACTGTTTCCTGTCATTCGTCTAACACATTTCATCTCTGTAGAGGTTATTTTTCTTATTGTTTTTTAATCTAGGGTCCAGGTCTCTCATTGGTAGCACAACGTTGGGATGAAGATTGTATGGTATAGTGCCCGTTTTGCCTCCAGAGTTATTTCCTTGTTGGACAATAGTGGTGATAACTGTCCAATGATTTGACAAGCTTTGATGCATCTTGAGTCTATCACTGCTGTTTGTGAATTATCGTTTGTCATTAAACTTCCTAGGTATTTGAATTCCTCTACTTACTTTATTTTCCTGCCTTCTATAGTTATGTTGATGTTCTGTTTATTTTTGGCGACATTCATGACTTCTGTTTTGTTGATGATGATTTTCATGTTGTATTTTGTGCCTGTGCTGTTGAGTCTATTTAAGTGTTCTTGTAGGTCTTCCAACTGTTCATGTGCCTGATCGTCTGCAAATAAAAGCTCGTTGATCTCCTCTGTCTCTGATGGGTTGGCTAACTTGCATGTAAAGTCCATGCATGTAATAAACAATAGGGAAATAGTACTTACCCCTGTCTTACACCTGATCTAACGTCAAAGTGGTATGTGTATCCTGCTGCTGTTCTGACTGTACAGCTGCTGTTGATGTAGACTTTTAACTAGGTTGGTTAGATGTTGGCTTACTCCGTATGTTGTTAATATCTCCCATAGTTGTTCTCTGTTTACTCTATAGAATGCTTTTCTTCTGATCAACGAAAGCTTTTATAAATTTTGATTGTGTTCTGTACATGCATTGACCACACAAAAATATCATTCACAGATAAACATTCACTTTATATATTTAAAGATTGTCAAAACTGGAATTGAAACCACCTCCATAAAATATTAACTTTAAGAATAAGAGAAATGTTCTAGACTCATGGTATTTTCTGTTGTAAACGACGTTAACAATGTCCAGGATTACAACTAAAATGCTACTCGGCATTTTCGGCAGATGGGGAAGGAAAGAAGAACAAGTATGGAAGGCTAGGAGTGTTTCACTTATTTAATTTTTTTAAAAATCTATCATCATCTCTCAGACGCAGACATATATTTTTTTCCCTTTTCTTTCACCATCATCAAGTACCGGGCCTGCTGGCGTAGGTGATCATGTCTCTCCACAACTTTCGATCTCGACATCTGATCATCATTTATGTTGTTGACCTTCTGCCAAGCCATTCTCTTAAGCTGTCTGGTATCTTTTCTCTTTGCTTCCCTCTATCTCTTCGTCCCTCAATTTTCCCAGTTGTTATAATATATTCCAGCTGTTCTCTTCTCATTACATGGCCAAAAATGATGATTGTTTCTTCCTAATATTGTAGATTTGCTCTCTTTTTGCTTTGGCCTCTTTCATAACGTTTTCATTACTCTTCTTAGCTGCCAATGGTATTCTCAACATTCTTCTGTAAAACAACATTTCTACAACCTCCAGTGATTTTCTATCTGTTGTTCTATTCTCCATTGTTCCTTTTCTTTAAAATTCATTAAAAAGGGGACAACGAATGACTTTTATTAAAACGATGGGAAGGCAAGGAAATTGGGACAATGGTCCCGTCCAGTACGGTAAGCGTGTAGTTAAAAAAAAAAAAAGTAAAGTGCCCCCGTCACGCCAGGTGTCGGATGGTCTGCCTCTGCCTATTTTACTTTGTATTTTCCCCTCCAGGACTACTTTTAGTAGGCTATTATGTCTTTTAACATGACCCAAAAATCGCATTTGTCTTGTTTGAATTGTGCCTAGTAGTTCTCTTTTCATTTTTAGTTGTTTTAAGACTTCATCGTTTGTTTTCTTTTCTTCCAACCAATTCTACCTATTCTTCTATAAATCCACATTTCAAAGGCTTCAATTCTCTGTTCTGTTTTCTTGTCTAATGTCCATGTTTCTGCACCATATATATATAGGAATATTGAGAAGATGTAACATTTTGCTATTCTTAGTTTTAGCTCTGGTGTTATTTGTTTTGATGTTAGTATGTTCTTCATGACATTAAAATTACTTTTTGCAATTTCAGGTGTACATTTTCCATCACTGGTTATAGTATGTCCAAGGTAGTTGTAGTTCTGAACTGTTTCCAGGTCTATTCCTTCAATTTTGATATCCACTTGTGGGTTTGAGTATTTTCTTTGTTTATGATCATAGTTTTAGTCTTTTTGATATTCATATCTAGTCCATATTTTTTGCTTGTCATGTTTATTTCATTAAGTAATTGATGTAGATCTTTAGGATTTTCTGCTAGTAGAACGCTGAACAGTATCATCAGCACATCTTAGGTTATTGATTATATATGGCCCTTTTCGTCTTGTCAGACGGTCTAGTGGAGGCTATTGCGTATTTTTTTGAGGTATTGTTTTTGCCGAACAGCTTCTCTCGTGGCTAATTCTACCAATGTTTGACAAACACACGCGGTCACATAATGAACAGGTCAGGCTCGCTGATCCACAGGGTTTACCATCCTTTTTCATGCGTCTCTTCTCTTCTAAGTCCTGTCTTAGCACAGTCTCAAATGTTGTTATACCGTTCCTTATACATGCTCTCCATGATGTGCGATCACTTGCCAGATGTTGCCAGTCGTTTTCACAGATGGAGAAGTCTTTCAGAGATGATTTGCAGATATCTCTATATCGTAGTTTAGGTCTGCCGATTTGTCTTTTTTCGTGTTTTAGCTCACCATATAGTATTTGCCTAGGAATGCGTTTTTCTTCCATCCGTTGGACATGCCCCAGCCATCTTAGCCTTCGACTTCTGAGCATCGACATGATTGTTAGGGTCTTAGCACGTTGCAGGACAGTTAAGTTGGTTATTTTGTCTTGCCATTTGATGTGCATTATTTGGCGGAGACATCGCATGTGGAGGACATTTAGTCTTTTTTCCTGGTTTGAGTATGTTGTCCAGGTTTCGGATCCATATAGTAGTGTGCTAAGCACACATGTTTGATATATTAGGAGTTTAGTCTTTCGAGTTAGTTTCGTGTTGTTCCATGCCCTTTTTTTGAGTTTGCCGAAGGTCGTAGCTGCCTTACCAATTCGACAGTTTATTTCTTCATCAAGAGAGATGGTTTGCGTAACTGTGGATCCAAGATATGTAAATTTCTGTACTGATTCTAGTGGGCAGTCTTTTAGAGTAATAGATAGAGGTTTGAAGTCACCTTGATTTAGTATTACTGTCTTCTGAACATTAATTGACAGTGAAAAAAGGTCGCATGCTTTATCCAGGTTGTTGATCAGCGACTGTAGGGTGGCCTCACTATGAGCGACTAGGGCTGCATCGTCAGCAAATAAAAATTCTTTAAGTAGGGCAACATTTGTTTTGGTTTTTGCTCTTAGTCGTGCTAAGTTGAACAGTGAGCCATCTGGTCTAGTGCGAATGTAAATATCTCCTGAGCTGTTTTCGAAGGTGTAATTTAGGAGGGCAGCAAAAAATATACCAAAAAGGGTGGGGGCGAGGACACATCCCTGTTTCACTCCTTTGTTGACTTTGAAATTCTCTGATGGACTCCCATCAAAATGGACTTTGCCAATCATGTCTTCATGGAAGGAAATTATCAGCCTAAGTAATTTAGGAGGGCAGCCTATGCCTTCTAACACCTTGTAGAGACCATCTCTGTTTACTGTGTCGAATGCCTTTGTGAGATCCACAAAGGCAATATAGAGCGGCATATTTTGTTCCCGACATTTTTCCTGCAGTTGTCTAAGAGTGAAGATCATATCTATGGTTGATCTCCCGGGTCTGAAACCGCATTGGGACTCGGGAAGCACCCGTTCTGCAAGTCTATGCAGAACGGGTGCTTATTGATTATCTTTCCATTAATTTGTAGGTCTGGCATTTCTGTGATGTTTTTAAAGATTTGAAAGAAATCTTTAAAATCTTCTCAAATAAGAGAAGGAATTGTTCCCCAGTTATATTCCTTGAAATGGCACCAACGAGGAAAACCTAGAGTTAGTTGACTAGCTAGATACTGTCGTAAATGAGACCGAGTTGCTGTGTACTGAAAAACGTTTTTCTTTATTTAAGCAGATCGATGATCGAAATATGATCTACCGATGTGTTCAAAGTAAGTGTTGATGCCCCAGGCGTAACAAGTTGCCCATGCTGCTCTTTTTTTATCAATCAACTTTATGACCACAACATAAACTAAATTAATTAAATGTAAAGACATGAACGACACAAACGAGTCTCTGTCTCAACAATGGTAACCCGCATCTCAAACGAATTTGCATTTTGTTATTTATTTTACATTTTTCGTGGAAGGGATAAAGGGAATATTAGAGTCACTAGGAGGAATAACATCAGAAGAGGCCAACAGAAGAGCAAAGAATCGCAGATTGTTTCACCACTCGACGCCAACGGCAGCAGGGGAAGGATAGAAGAAGAATAGAAGAAGTGGAAGGGGAGGAAAAACAGAATAGCGTTTTCTTGTTGAAGAAATCTTTCGTTTCGCAACTTTTTATAAAATTAGTAAAAACCTACTGACTAAATCAAATAGCTTAAATAAATAAATAAACCTCAAGCAAAATTGTCGTGGGGCCGGTTAGCTCAGTTGGTTAGAGCGTCGTGCTAATAACGCGAATGTCGTGGGTTCGATCCCCACACTGGCCACGATTATTTTTATTTTTCATATCGAGGTTAATTTTTAGGAATTAACGCTGAGCTCTAAACAATTACTGTATTATTATTATTATTTTTTTTTATGTATTATCTTTTAAATTGGTTTTCCAATCACAAACAGAATCAATCAAATGGTTGTTTCTCTGAGCATTGCTTGAAAGGTTCAAATACACTTCGTACTACATCAAAAGGAACTTATTCCATATTGTTTGTTTCTATAGTAAGAACGCATTGTCTTATATACTACATTCTATGTGTAGTTTTTGGGGGTCAGAATTCGATGCCCGATGTGGATAATTCGACGAATAACTGTGTTTTATATATTCGGATTTCGAGACAAAATCGATGTCCTAACATCATCAAACGCTATACATTTACAATAAAATTGGACTATCATTTTCGGAGGACGTGAACTTATGGTCATTATGGCGGATAGGCGGCAGGAACCATTATAGGTTGTGTCTGAAAAGTGTTCCTTGTTGCAGTTTCTTCATACTCCAAGTCCAGCTTGTTGCAGGAGCTACTGAGTTAACCGCTCTGTGCACACTGTGAGCTGTGCATTTCATCCATTTTGATCGTGTTTCGATATTCCGATTGCTTGCGATGAATGATGATATCGTATGACCGGGAACAGATGGCTGTGTTCACTTTCTGTGCGGTTTCGCCTTATGTCTTTTGGCGTGTGCTGATACTGCTATGATGGGGACTGCATGTACCTTTCTTTGTTCGGGAGATGTGATATTAATTCGGATGATTCCACTGGTACGGGCGGTTGAGCAATTATGGAGCTTAATTCGTTTGCAGTGATACCGAGGCCTTCCATAACCATAACCGCTTAATATGTAAAGTCAGATTATGGTGTGAATCATAAAAGTACATAACAGGAATCTCAGTGTATGGCAGTGGCGTATTCCCTATGTTGCCGCAGCTACTGCCGGTCGCCTTGAACATAATAACGAATTAAAAATCATCATCATCGAGTGCCGTCTCCGCAACGAAGGTTGGCTACCAGGAATCGCCATTCCACTCTGTTTCTTGCTTTGATGGTGCAGGTTGTCAAAGATTGACTTGTCCATCTTTTGATGTTACTCGTCCATGTTAGTCTTGGCCTGCCTCTGCCTCTTTTACTTTGCATTTTCCCTTCCAATATTACTTTTAGTAGGCTGTTGTGTCTTTTAACGTGTCCCAAAAATGTAATTTGCCTTGTCTTAATTGTATTTAGTAGTTCTCTTTTTATTTTTAGTTGTTTTAAAACTTCATCGTTTGTTTTCTTTCTTTCCATCCAATTCTACCTATTCTTCTATAAATGCACATTTCAAAGGCTTCAATTTTCTGTTCTGTTTTCTTATCTAATGTTCATGTGCTGCACCATGCAGGAATATTGAGAAGATGTAACATTTTGTTATTCTTAGTTTCAGCCCTGGTGTTATTTGTTTCGATGTTAGTATATTTTTCATGGCATTAAAATTACTTTTTGCCATACTTATTCCTTTATTTCAGTTTTACATTTTCCATCATTGTTTATAGTATGTCCCAGGTAGCTGTAGCTCTGAACTGTCGCCAGATGTATTCCCTCCACTGTGATATTTAATTGTAGGTCTTGAGAGCTGTCTTTGTTTATGATCATAGTTTTAGTCTTTTTGATATTCATTTCTAGTCCATATTTTTTGCTTGTTATGTTTGTCACATTAAGCAATTGTTGTAGGTCTTTAGGTTTTTCTCCTAGTAGAACAGTATCATCGGCATATCTTAGGTTATTGATTATCTTTCCGTTAATGTCTAGGCCTGGCATCTCTGAGATGTTTTTAAAGATTTGCTCAGTGTACGAATTACAAAAGGAAATGATAATTTATTGTACTTTTTTATAATTATATTAGAAATTTTCGAATATTCTATTATACATTTCGTAGGCCAATATGGTTTATTTGCTTTGGTTTACATTTATTATAGCAAGGTTTTCTTCTAACCACTATAACGTTTGTGAATGAAACAGAAACTACTCTACGATAGTAGATTGAAACCGCTAGTGACTAGAGGTACATTTCTCATCTATCGACACTAGTAAATTAACGACCTTGACATCTAAAAAGGCAGCGAAAAGAATACGGCTCAAGTTACCTAAACAGGATGGGGTTTCATGGGTTATTTTTTAGCTCTAGTCAATTAGAAGCGTTACAAAGTGAAAATGAAATTATGTCTGATTACTGGAACTTCCTTACCTATTTATAACTACGGTATGCGCCAATAAAAAAAAATAATTAGGCACATCGGCATCTCAACTGTCAAGAAACAGCAGCGCTACGAGCTATCGGTTTATAAACAAAAATTGAGAAGTTTTTATTTTTACCGTACGCGAATGTGGTGTATTATCAAGAGTATCAAATCTTATTGTCGTTCAACTCAGATACAAGAACGCTTATCTGGTTTGGCATTAATGTCCATTGAGAAATCATTCCCTCAGAAACTTAGAAACCAAACCAACAGTACTTTCAATGACAAAGTCATCGAGACATTTTCGTCCCAAACAAGACGGATAGAATTTACATAAAAATAAGTAATTTAAAATGTAGTGATGTTATTAGCAAATATTACTTTATGTTAGCCTACTGAACATAATGTATGTGTTTATTTATTGTGTCAGCGGTAGCCCAGACCGCAAAACCAGTATACGCCACTGGTGTATGGTGGTAATATAAACAACCTGAGGTATGCTGATGACGCTGCTTGCCAACCGTGACAATGAGTTACAGACAATGACTGACATTATAGTGATGGAAAGTAAAAATAAAGTTCTTGGCAACAGCAGAAGAAGAACTGATGCGATGACCGTAACAAAGATAAAGACTAGAAGATATCCCTTAAATCCACAATAAAAATATGGGACAGTTTTAAAACATTTAATTGAATTTCGATTCCTGGAAATGATGTTTGCTTTGGATGGTGGCTGTACAACAGAAGCGAGGTGCTAGATAGTTCAGACAAATCGACAGTTTAAACGATGAGAAATATATCAGGGAATCTATTTGCCATTAGAAATAAAAAAAAAAGAAAATAGCCCTCCAATGTTACGTAGACCCATTGCTGTAATGACGTCAATCATGGACATTAGAACAATGTACTAATAAATCTTGGGAGGTCACAGAAATGGAATTTTACAGAAGAATGTTGAGAATACCAAGGACAGCTAAAAGGTAAATGAATATATCGAAAAAAATAAAGCTAACTTTTAGCATCAGAAGGAAATATTCATCATGTTTGGCTATTTAATGAGAACGAAAACAGTCTTAAAGATAACGACAGAGAATTAATTACAAGCATTTATAGCGATAATAGTGAAAGTAAAAAAAAAAAAAGTAAAGAGCCTCCGTCACGCCAAGTGGCGTATATGGAATATGGTGTTAGTGACCATAAATTTTACAGTCCTTCGGTACATGATTTTTGGGGTAATGTGGTCAGCATTACGCCCGTGCCGCTTTACTTTCCCAGAAAAAAAATCCGGTACCCATTTAAGGCTGAGTGAACCCAACCCGTCGGTTGGGATCGAACCATACCCCTTGTCCTTTGTATCCAGTTCACTAACCACTGAGCTATCGCGGCTCCCAATAGTGAAAGAAAGCAAGGAGAAAAGTCTCAGCCTAAACTGTAAGAAAACAAGGAGAAAAGTCTCAGCCTAAACTGTAAGAAAACAAGGAGAAAAGTCTCAGCCTAAACTGTAAGAAAACAAGGAGAAAAGTCTCAGCCTAAACTGTAAGAAAACAAGGAGAAAAGTCTCAGCCTAAACAGTAAGAAAACAAGGAGAAAAGTCTCAGCCTAAACAGTAAGAAAACAAGGAGAAAAGTCTCAGCCTAAACAGTAAGAAAACAAGGAGAAAAGTCTCAGCCTAAACAGTAAGAAAACAAGGAGAAAAGTCTCAGCCTAAACAGTAAGAAAACAAGGAGAAAAGTCTCAGCCTAAACTGTAAGAAAACAAGGAGAAAAGTCTCAGCCTAAACAGTAAGAAAACAAGGAGAAAAGTCTCAGCCTAAACTGTAAGAAAACAAGGAGAAAAGTCTCAGCCTAAACAGTAAGAAAACAAGGAGAAAAGTCTCAGCCTAAACAGTAAGAAAACAAGGAGAAAAGTCTCAGCCTAAACTGTAAGAAAACAAGGAGAAAAGTCTCAGCCTAAACAGTAAGAAAACAAGGAGAAAAGTCTCAGCCTAAACTGTAAGAAAACAAGCAAAGGTCATATAGAAGAACCATTACCATCATCATGTACATAAAAAAATAAGCGGGGCACTTTTGAAACAAGTGCAGAGCGCCGCATACTTGAATACAACAATAACATAAACGAAAGATGCACCACAAAATAAAAAGCAGAAAAGCACAGGAAAAAGTAGCATTTAAAAAATGAAACACGTCTTCTACAATAGGTCTATGTCAAAGGAAGTGAGAAACAGAGTTCATCGGTCCTATGCAGAATCAAGTGTGATATATTAAAGTGAATCATGGACAGAAGACAAACAAATGAAAGGACGATTAAAATTCTCAGAGATGAGATTTCTCAGAGTAATGTTGAAAATCTCTTGAGCAGCTAAAATGTCCAACGAAAAGATGCTCAGAGGCCAAAAAAAGAGGTCAAGGGAAATAGAATGAAACAATCGTAATTTTCTTAATCACACCATGAGACGAGTAAAGTTGGAATATTTAGTTGTGACTGGTAAAAATAGGAAAGAGAGATCGTGGACGGCAAAGAGAGAAGATATAAGATAGCTTGGTGTCATGGCTTGGAAAACATTCAACAACAGAAATGATACGATGCACTGTGGATAGAGAACATTGTGGAAGGAAATGATCGCCAGCGCTATCCGGTATGCACATGATGATGGTGATTATACATGATGAGTAGAGACTGACAACTAGAACAGTTGATGGGGAAAGAGATAGAGGTAAGACAGAGAGAAAAAAAAGATAGTTTAAGAGAATTGTTTTAGTAGAAAATCAACAACATAAATTATAAACTGGATATTGTAGACTAAGAAAATCCATTGGCCCATTGATTCAACACTACAGACAAAATTATATGGGCCAGTGCAAGAATTACAAAAGACAGTAAAATTGATACAGGAAACGACATTGCAGATATAGATAATACTTCAGGCGAACGAAAGATATATATATATATATATATATATATATATATATATATATACATTATACACAGCTGTAGAGATAGAAAGTTGTGCAGAGACATGATCACCTACGCTTGCAGGCATGGTACTTGGTAATGCTCTCTCTCTCTCTATCTCTCTCTATCTCTCTTACTCTCTCCCCCTTGACAGCCATTTCTATTCTGTTTAGCACACGTAGCAAGCCATTCTCCACAAAGCTAATTGTTTTAATGTCAAAGTGTGATTTCAACTATAACTTAGGAAATGTTGCAACAATATTAGGTGAAGATGTCCGCAATCTACTATATCCCACTCATTCTTAGAATCGAGTTTTTTCTGGAAGTTTTTTTTTTTTTCAATATGTGACACCAAACACTCCATATTTTTTTCTGTTGTTGATTATTTGTCATTTTTTCCGAGTGCAGTAAACATACCTCTTCCTCTGAATTGATTCACACAACATACATTTGTTTAGTAAAAAGTAAAGTACCTCCGTCACGCCAAATGGCGTATATGGAATATGGTGTTAGTGACCATAAATTTTACAGACCTTCAGCACGTGATTTTTGGGGTAATGTGGTCGATATTACGCCCGTGTCGCTTCACTTTCCCAGAAAAAAATCCGTTACCCATTTAAGTCTGGGTGAACCCGGAAGCCGTCGATTGGGATCGAACCCTAACCCTTGTCCTTTGTAGTCCAGTTCACTAACCACTGAGCTATCGCGGCTCCCGCGTTTGTTTAACTAAAGTGTATATTTATGGAGATAAGCATAGATATCAAATATCTAGATCTAGGATCTATCCAGCTCAGCTAGACGTCGCATAAAGCTCGTATTGTTTTTCGCAACTCGTCTCTATTCTTGTTCGATCTTATCTAAAGAGTCTATGCCTGCCAATTTTGCTTCTCTTAAAACTGTTCTTTTCAGTGTTTCCCTAGTTCTTCTTTTTTTTTCTTTATCCTGATGTTTCCAACAGAAGAGCTTGTTTTGGAATTCTCTTGTTGTCTCTTCTCGGTACATTATATCAAGTCTCTTCTCGGTACATTATATCAAGTCTCTTCTCGGTACATTATATCAAGTCTCTTCTCGGTACATTATATCAAGTCTCTTCTCAGTACATTATATCAAGTATATTTAACACTGCGGGACTACTTTAATATTTATGCCAATTATTTGTGCATGAATGATATTTTAGAGAGAGAGGCAGTGCGCCTAACAGCAGCAGAGTTTGAGAACTGTCAGGGACCACTAGCTGATGGTTTTCGCCATGATCGCTGAACCAGAACCATCCAAACCCTACTTCACTTCATCGAGGTGCGCCTATAAACAGACTAACCAGTCTAGTCTGGCCAAGCGAGTAGGGATTGAAGAGGGAAGATAACCGGTATTCAAAAACAGCATTCCGACATGAAGTTGGATTGTTGGACCGAAAGGCGCAAATATCTCAGATTTACTGCAAACCATAAAACAACGTATACACGCCACTTAACGTTGGGCGGATGGTGAAGAGGTGTAATCCGTTAGTCTTATGGCGAACGCAAGCAAGCAAACATATTTGAGAAGAATTATATTCGTTACAAATTGTCAAAGGTCTGCACATATGATAATTTCCGGGTGTGCAAAAATTGCATTTCTAACCATACAAGTTTTTACATTTGTTAAAAATAAATGGAAATCCAAATAAATTAGGTTAAATGCAAAAATAAACATGTTGAACTTCAATGCTAAGTCAGTGCTATGGTATGGCTGGTGAAACATGCAGAACAAGAAAAATTGCAATCATGAAGGTACAGACCTTCATTAATGGATGCTGGTGTAGAATAAAAGAATTGGAATGGCAGGACACAATCACTAACATAGAATTATGGAAAAGCACCAGTTAAGTACGGGAGGCGCGATAGCTCAGTAGTTAGTGAACTGGACTACAAAGGACAAGGGGTAGGGTTCGATCCCAACCGACGGTTTCCTGGTTCACACAGCCTTTAATGGGTACCGGATTTTTTTCTGGGAAAGTGAAGCGGCACAGGCGTAATACCGACCACATTACCCCAAAAATCATGTGCCGAAGGTCTGTAAAATGTATAGTCACTAACACCATATTCCCTCTACGCCACTTGGCGTGACGGGGGTACTTTACTTTTTTTTTTTTAATCAGTTAAGTACCAGTGGATAAATAGATACAGCGAAGACGATGGGCCTGGATAGGGCACACACCACGGAAGCCAACTGAGAGTATTACACAACAGGCCCTTTTTGGAATCCCCAGGGGAAAAGACAAAGAGGAAGACCAAGGAATTCTTGGAGAAGACAGATAGAAGCAGAGATGAAGATGATGGGGAAGACATGGAATGATCTTAAAAGAATAACAAGAAACAGAACGGCTTGACAAGTGTTTGTTGAAGCCTTATGCTCCAAAGAAAGCTGAAAGGTAGAAGAAGAATACATTTTTAAATTTTAAGCTAGAGCTTCGTCTAATAAACCACAATGTATAATAGAAGATGCAGTGCAATTCATATGTATGGAAAGGCACAAATGAGCAAAACAACTAAAGTATCATTGACAAATAGTTGTGCTATCCCAATGTTTAATAGAATAAAAAAGTCCAGGCGTGTGACCAACATCAGTCTTGGTAAAACAAATGTCTGTGACATCACGACGACCTTGGCCTCTCAATATATTTCTCTTTAATCACACGACGAAGTATTTTGCCGCTGAGGTTTCTGGGAATGGTGTCTATAAACTGGACTCCACCGCGTAACCACTTGCTTGGCGCCGACCTTTCTGGAATATTGAAATTAAATTAATTTGAGAAGGTAGCATATCATATAAGTCGGTCTAATATTGCATGATAAGGTTAGAACATGACGTAATTCAGAGAGGGATGAGGAAGAAGCATATCTTGTACATTTGACCATTATCATCGTCTTCTTCGTTTTCGTAGTATACGTTTAGGTCCTTTCATTATGTGATCTTAGGATGTTAATGTCTGGAGACAGTCCAGAGCTACAACTACCTGGGACATACTGTAACCAATGATGGAAAATGGAAAATTGAAATAAATAAAAGTATGGTATGGCAAAAAGTAATTTTAATGCCATGAAAAATATACTAACAACAAAACAAATATCAGCAGGGTTGAAACTAAGAATGGCAAAATGTTACATCTTCTCAATATTCCTGTATTGTGCAGAAACATGGACATTAGACAAGAAAACAGTACAGAAAATTGAAGCCTTTGAAATGTAGATTTATAGAAGAATAGGTAGAATTGGATGGAAAGAAAAAAAAACAAACGATGAAGTTTTAAAACAATTGAAAATAAAAAGAGAACTACTAAATGCAATTAAGACAAGACAAATGAAATTTTTAGGGCATGTTAAAAGACACAACAGCCTACTAAAAGTAATATTGGAAGGGAAAATACAAGGTAAAAGAGGCAGAGGCAGACCAAGACTAACATGGACGAGTGACATCAAAAGATGGACAAGTCAATCTATGACAGCCTGCACCAGCAAAGCAAGAAGCAAAGTAGAATGGCGATCCATGGTAGCCAACCTTCGTTGCGGAGAAGGCACTCGATGATGATGATGAGGATGTTAAAATAATAAATGAGCGTGAATGCGCTGTGTCGCTAATTTACTGCCAATTGCGATATCCGTATATATAATGAAGAAAATCAAACAAAGGAATCAGCCTTAATAGTAAAAGGACAGAAGTAATAATAGCAACAAAGAAAAATATTTCACCGCAATGCACAATAAAGACAAGAGGAACAGTATTAAAACAGGTAAATGAATTTAAATATCTGGGAACATTGTTAACCTCAGATGGTAGATGTACAACAGAAGTGAGATGCAGAATGACAAAGTCAAAAGCAGCTTTCCTGAAAATGAGGAAGACACTGTGCAATATATTTTTGACAATAGAAACAAGAAAAAGAGTTCTTAAATGTTATGTCTTAACATATGGATGTGAATCTAGGACAACAGACAAGAAAATCATCTGAGGCAGTAGAAATGTGGTTTTACAGAAGAATGTCGAGAATATCATGGACAGCTAAGAAGAGCAATGAAAACGTTCTGAAAGCGACCAAAGCAAAAAGAGAGCTAATTTCCAATATTAGGAAGAAACAATCATCATTTTTTGGCCATGTAATGAGAAGAGAACAACTGGAATATATTGCAACAACTGGGAAACTTGAGGGACGAAGAGATAGAGGGAAGCAAAGAGAAAAGATACATGTACCAGACAGCTTAAGAGAATGGCTTGGCAGAAGGTCAACAACAGAAATGATAAATAACTGTCGAGATCGAAAGTTGTGGAAGAAGACCATCACCTACGCCAGCAGGGTGGGTACTTGATCCCAATGATGGTGCAATATCTACGCTTCTCAGCTCGGTACATCTATCTTCGGCATGACATTTATGGCTACCGAGTTGCCTTCTTGCCTGATCACTATTTGCCTGAAGACAGTTCAGAGCTACAACTACCTGGGACATACTATAACCAGTGATGAGAAATGTAAATCCGAAAAGAACAAAAGAATAGGAATAGCTAAAATAATTTTAATGCCATGAAAAATATCATCCCCATCAAGTACCATGCTTGCTGGCGTAGCGGATCATGTCTCTCCACAACTTTTGATTTCGACAGTTATTTATCATTTCTGTTGTTGGCCAAGCCATTCACTAAAGCTGTATGGTATCTTTTCTCTTTGCTTCCCTCTCTCTTCGTCACTAAATTTCCCATTTGTCACAAA
This sequence comes from Megaustenia siamemsis, assembly GCA_032433765.1. Classification (NCBI taxonomy): domain Eukaryota; kingdom Metazoa; phylum Mollusca; class Gastropoda; order Stylommatophora; family Ariophantidae; genus Megaustenia; species Megaustenia siamemsis. Next base: position 73,673,021 of record JAVIAB010000050.1, read on the forward strand.
ATATTCCAGCTGTTTCATTCTCATTCCATGGCCAAAAAATGATGATTGTTTATTTACTAATATTGAATACTAGCTTTTTTATTTGACCTCTCTCAGAACATTTTGATTACTCTTCTTAGCTGTCCATAGTATTCTCGACACCCCTCAGCAAAACCAAATATCTACAGCCTCCAGCGAGTTTCTTGTTTGTTGTCTTATTCTCTATGATTCACATCTATATGTTAAGACTGGCTCTACATAACATTTAAAAACACGTTTTATTGTTTCTATTATTAAAAATGGATACACAGTATTTCCTCATTTTTTTGGAAAGCTGGTTTTGTCTGAGCCATGTTACATTTCACCTCTGTTGTACATCTATCATCTGATTATAACATTGTTCCAAGATATTTAAATTCATTTACCTGTTTTAATATTGTTCCACTTGACTTTATTGTGCATTGCGGTGAAGTCCTTTTCATTATTGCTACCATTACTTTTGTCTTTTTACTATTAAGGTTGAATCCTTTATTTTTGCTTTCTTTCACTATAATGTCTAACATTTCCTGTAACTCATTTTTACTCTTAGCGATTAAGACTGTATATTTAGCATATCTTAGATTATTTATATTATCACCTCTGATTATTATTACAGGCATGTCCCTTATGGATCTTAAAATAACCTCACTATAAATATTAAACAAATCTGGTGACAGCACACAACCTTGCCCAACACACTTTTTTTGTTGTTGTTGAAACATTCCCCAATGATTTCCAGTTCTTATGGTCCCTGTTTGTTAAAATAATGCATAAAATATAAATAAATATGTTATATATATATATATAACATATTTATTTATATTTTATGCATTAAAGTAATATGTTTATTTTTAGCCAACAAACTGTATAACACATATTCTATAATCTCCCACACACTTCACAAAATGTTTAACTCAACATAGGCTTTCATGCTCTCTGACTTCTCTTCTCCCACACACTTCACAAAATGCTCTCTGACTTCTCTTCTCCCACACACTTCACAAAATGCTCTCTGACTTCTCTTCTCCCACACACTTCACAAAATGCTCTCTGACTTCTCTTCTCCCCACACTTCACAAAATGCTCTCTGACTTCTCTTCTCCCACACACTTCACAAAATGCTCTCTGACTTCTCTTCTCCCCACACTTCACAAAATGCTCTCTGACTTCTCTTCTCCCACACACTTCACAAAATGCTCTCTGACTTCTCTTCTCCCCACACTTCACAAAATGCTCTCTGACTTCTCTTCTCCCCACACTTCACAAAATGCTCTCTGACTTCTCTTCTCCCCACACTTCACAAAATGCTCTCTGACTTCTCCAATAAAAGATCATGTTCTTGCACGGCTAAATACGCCATAAATATACCTTTATCTTCCACGTAATCAATTACCAGTCGCCTCAGCCTTCACACATTACAAAACATACTTCCAAACTATATAACATACTCATTAATCCATCACATATTACATAGTATTTCCTTCTTTCCTCATATACCACATGAAGAATTCTCTCATTTTCCTTACAATATTCCCATACCCGAGATAGATTTATAAATGCATTCACTAATCCCCACCACACACACCCTTACAACAAGATGAGTTCCCTCACCTTTCACAAAGTCAATTATATCCTCCACAGTGACGTCTGACCCAGGTCTCTTCACGACAAACGCTTTAGGTAACTCCCCTGTCACTTCGTCAGGGACTCCAACTACTGCCACGTCAAGAACAGCACTGTGTCCCAACATAAGAGCTTCAAGTTCAGCAGGCGAAACCTGCCAGATTTTACAAATTGCGTAAAATCAGTTTAGACCGGATTCAAATAAATCAGTTGAGGTTATTGATTTATTGAGTTATTTGCGGGTCATCATCATTGCACTCCGAACGTGTCCATAGATGCTCAGATCCCCTCCTCAGCATATCCCGCAGTGTCCAGTGACTGACGACTCCAGTTCTGTGTTAGTTGATAAGTCTTCTTACACGCCCACTAAATTTCTGTTGACGGTTTTGGTGTCATTCTTAGAAATGCAAGATCAGACATATAAGCGATATCAAGCCCAACTACAACAAACCCAAGCATATGGATACCTTAATGTGTTTCTGTGCTGGACATGGTTCATTTCTTGGTGTTTTTCCGTGAAGCCATGGCTCATATCTTGATGTGTTTCTGTGCTAGCCATGGCTCATATCTTAGCTTGTGTGTGTGTGTGTGTGTGTGGGTGCGTGTGTGCGTGCGTGCGTGCGTGTGTGTGCTGGCCATAGCTCATATCTTGGTGTGTGTCATGTTAGTCATATCTCATATCTTGGTGTATCCGTGTTAATCATGTCTCATATATTTATGCGTGTATGTGTTTAGTCATATCTCATATCTTAGTGTGTATCTGTGTTAGTCATATCTTTGTGTGTGCATGTTTATGTTAGTCATATCTTTGTGTGTGCATGACTGTGTATGTCACATCTCATATCCATGTGTGTGCATGGCTATGTTAGTCACATCTCATATCTTTGTGTGTGCATGCCTATGTTAGGCATGTGTCATATCTTTGTTTGTGCATGTCTATGTCAGTCATATCTCATATCTTTATGTGCATGTTTATGTTAGTCATGTGTCATATATCTTGATGTGTGTCAGTGTTAGTCATGCCTCGTTTCGCTGTGTGCAAGTCTGTGTTAGTCACATCTCACATCTTTGTGAGTGCATGTCTGTGTTAGTCACCTCTAATGACTCGGGCAGATGGTGCTCGTAAACCTGGGAGGGCCGATCATCTAAGGGCAGAATCCCTCTACAGAAAAGATCATCTGCTGCCTTGCAGGAAGATTAGGGACAATCAAAATCTAAGGAATGCAAACCTGAATAAAATGCTGGCTGAAATCGGATGCACTGGGCCACTGGCGCAGAACACAGTGCAACGTGTTCTTGTTGGAACTTCCGGTATATGGTGGATAGGCGGCAGGAACCATTGAAGGCTATGTCTGAAAAGTGTTCCTTCTTGCAGTTTCCTCATATTCCAAGTCCGGCTTGTTGCAGGAGCTACTGAGTTAAGTGCTCTGTGCACACCGTGAGCTGTGTGTCTCATCCGTTTTGATCATGTTTCGATATTCCAATTGTTTCTCGACGAATGATGCTATCGTATGACAGGGAACAGTCACGGGAACAGTTGAGTTGGCTGTGTTCACTGTCTGCGCGGTTTTGCCTTATGTCTTTTGACGTGTGCTAAGACTGCTATGATGGAGACTACAGTTACCTTTCTTTGTTTGGGAGATGAGTTACTAATTCGGATGATTCCGCTGGCACGGGCGGTTGAGCAATTATGGATTTTGATTCGTTTGCAGTGATACCGAGGCCTTCCATAACCAATAACAGTGCAACGTTTTAATGGGTGTTCAATCAGAGTGGATCTGGCAGACTCTAATTGTGATGTTCTGTCTGTGGGGGCGATCAACACACTTAACCTGACTGCTGACTTCATGTGAGAGTCAATCCTACTCTGATTGAGTCATGATCGCAGGGAGAGAGAGAGAGAGAGAGAGAAAGAGAGAAAAAAAAAAGAAGACACTGCTAGTCCTGTTGTGGATACCACCTTACTGTGGCATCTCTGGAAACGAGAAATCAAACGAACTCGCAAAAGCTGGTGGGAACCATCAGAAGTCCAACCAACTACAGAGCCTCAAAGAGATATATAAAGACGATCCTAAAACATGCTAGGGAAACAGCATAGAGAGAGTTATATAGAGAATATGAGCCAGAACGTGACAGCTTAAACAAGCTCAGCAGACATGACCAGGCCAAGATGTGCAGAATCAGAGCAGGTCACTGCGGCTTCAGAGCACAACTACATAAGATAGGACTAAGTGACCTAACAATATGTAACTGCGAACAATTCACACCGATTCCAGAGCATATCTTACATGACTACATACAGCACTCTCAAAACCCCAAGAACACAAATATAGCCTATAGATATAACCCTGCATGACAATGTATAAGAAACAGGTGAAGACTGCATCGTCTTGTTCACGATCTGAACCTCAAAATGCATAAAGCAGGAGCTGATCGCTGAAGAGGAAGAAAATAAAGAATATAATGAAGAACACAAAGAAGTAGAACAAGAACTAGAAAAAGTAGACTATAAAGAAGAATGTAAAGAAGAAGACACATTTGGTGCTGTCATTGCTGGGCTATGGTCTTGATCTTCTCATTCTCGTCAACGCAGATCTCGTGGTTACAAGTGAGGGTCGATAGACATTGCTATGAGAGAGATAAACCAGTAGGATCAGGTCCGAGATTAGAGATCTCTATCTTCGCCACATCTTTACAGAGTTTAGAGATAGATTTATCGATACAATACAATACAATACAATACAACACAATACAATACAATACAATACACACAATACAATACTATACAATGCAATGCAATGCAATATAATATAATATAATATAATATAATATAATATAATATAATATAATATAATATAATATAATATAATATAATATAATATAATATAATATAATATAATATAATATAATATAATATAATATAATATAATATAATATAATATAATATAATATAATATAATATAATATAATATAATATAATATAATATAATATAATATAATATAATATAATATAATATAATATAATATAATATAATATAATATAATATAATATAATATAATATAATATAATATCTATCTATCTATCTATCTATTGACCTTTCGAGCCGTAACCGGCCCATAGGGCGTAGACCAAGATACACCTTCTCCTATATGAATTTTTGTTCTAGCAGTTTTCTTTTAAAGATATTTTATCAAATCTCGCCATCTGTCTCTGTTCTGTGCAAGCAGTTCTATCTCATTGAGGGAGCCGATTCCTGCTGCTCTTGCCTCTCTCATCAATGTTCTTCTCAGTGTCTCCCTGGGTCTTCCTCTTTTTCTTTTACCTGTTGTTTCCCATATGAGGGCTTGCTTTGCTATTCGATTATTATCTCTTCTCATCACATGTCCAACGTATGACCATCGTCTTTTCTTTATTACTGAAGATATTAGTGGTTGATTGGCGATTTCTCTAATTTCCTCGTTTGTTTTGAATTCGTTCCATTCTATACCAAGTATTTTCCTTAGACATTTATTTTCGAATGCGTTCAACTTTGTTTCTATATCTCTTGTTGTTTTCCAGCTTTCACACGCATACGTAAGGGTTGATAGTACATTTGATTTGAATAGCCTAAGTTTTGTGTTTGTGCTAATGAGTTTTGATTTCCACAACTTTTCAAGGCTTCTGAAAGACATTGCTGCTTTAGCCAGTCTGATTCTAATTTCTTTGCTCGTATCCCCTTCTCGATCAATGTGACTTCCAAGATAGATGAAGTGATCGATCTCTTCTACTGGTTTGTTTTCCATGTATATTTTGTCACTTGTTGGAATTAAACTTTTCATGACTTTAGTCTTTTCATGATTGACCTCAAGCCCAATTTTGCTGGCTATTGATGATAGTTCATTTGTGTTTTCCTGCATCGTTTTTATCTGGCTGCTGATGAGAACTATGTCATCAGCAAAGTCCAGGTCCTCCAAATGGTCTCCTTGTATCCATTCGATGCCTTTATTACCAGTGCAGCATTTCTTCATTATGAAGTCCATAACAATTCCAAATAACAAGGGCGATAAAATACATGGTACAAATAATAATACATAAATATTATTATATGGGGAACTTCCGAGGCGATAATAGGGAATAATAGAACAAAGAAGTATGTGTTAGCACTCGGAAAAATTGACAGACAAACAACAATAGAAAAAACGAAGAACAATATATGGTCCGAAGTGGGATCGAACCCGTACTCAGTGGCACCGCGCCTTGCCACGAGAAGCCGAACGCTTGGTACACTGCCACGCAGCCAACTAAAAAATTGGCTATTGCAGTAGTGTCTTCCACGAAAGGCGATCTCAATGACTATAGCATAGGGTAACGATCACAGACCGTTTATTATATACGATAAAATACATCCTTGTTTAACCCCAGTTTCTATTGGGAAACATTCGCTCAGTCCTTCCTCTGTTCGAACTGCACATGTGTAACCATCATACATGTCTTTGATAATATTTATGATTTTTGATGGTAAGCCATATTGCTTCAGAATTTTCCACAAAGAATCTCTATGAATACTATCAAATGCTTTTTTGAAGTCGATGAAGTTAAGTACAAAAGGTTTTTGCTTTTCAATGTGTTCCTCCAATATAAGTCGTAGAGTGAAAATGTGGTCAAGACAGCTTCTCCCTTTTCTAAACCCAGCCTGTTCTTCACGCATTACTGTATCTATTGAATCCTTTATTCTATTTAGGATGATTTTACAGAATAATTTTGAGGCAACTGACAAAAGTGTCACGCCTCTCCAATTGTTACAATCTCTAAGATTGCCCTTTTTTGGGATCCTAACAATGATTCCTTTTTTCCATTTATGAGGCGTCTTCTCTGTTTTCCAAATGATGTTGAACATTTTTTGGAGATGTATTAAATTATGGCTATCAATTGCCTTGAGGATCTCAGCTGTTAACTTATCCTCTCCAGCAGCCTTGTTATTGGTCATTAGCTTTAAGGTGGTTTCTATTTCACTCAACGTGAAGTCATCTAAATTTACATCTAATTCTGCTGCTGGTGTTTCAGCTTCAAAATCTATTAAACTGTGAGGTAGTGGACGGTTAAGAATTTCTTTGAAGTGTTCCGCCCAACGGGCTTTTATGTCTGCGCTTGTTGTTAGCATTAATCCAGATTTGTCTAGAATTGGTGTTCCACTGGATGTATAGGTGTTTGTCAGCATCTTTTGTACAGTATAAAGAGTTCTGCTGTCTCCTGTAATTGCAGCTGTCTCTGCTTTCTCTGCCAAGTTGTCTATATAAGCTCTTGTATCTCTTCTTGCCGAACTTTTCACTTTGTTGTCTAATTCTTTGTATGTTGCTTTTGCCAGAACCTTTCCAAGATCTGTCTTTACATTAGTCATGGCTCTCTTCGCTTCTCTTCTTTCTTTGATGTATTTCCATGTGGTGTCTGAGATCCAAGCTCGTTTTTCCATTTTCTTCAGTCCAGCACTTGCTTCTGCTGCTGTCATTAGTATTTTGCTCTGTGAGTCCCACATTTCATTGATATCTAAGTCTATTTCACCAAGTGCTGAATAACAATTACTTAGCTCTATGTTAAACTTTTCCTTTATTGCTTCATCTTTCAGTTTATGACTATCAATTTTATGTGTAATTGACCTCTTCTGTTGGTTTCTAAATTTTAATCTTATTTTCCCAATGCACAGGTTGTGGTCACTATTAACATCAGCACCTCTGTATGCTCTTACATCTATTAATGATGATCTGAATTGTTGTTTAATACATAGGTGGTCAATTTGATTTGATGTTCTATCATCAGGAGATATCCATGTTGTTTTGTGGATATTTTTATGTGGAAATAATGTCCCACCTATAACTAAATTTTCTATTAAACATAATTCTATTAATCTTTCTCCATTCTGACTTGTTGTATTACAGCCTTCTCTCCCCATCACATGTTCCACTCCTGCGTTATCTTGTCCTACTTTGGCGTTGAAGTCTCCCATTACAATTAAAAGATCGTGTTTTGGTATTTTGTTTATAAGTTGTTGCAGTTGGTTATAAAAATCATCCTTAACTTCATCATCAGCTTCGTTAGTAGGCGCATAACATTGAATAATTGAAAGTCTTCCATGTTTTGTTTTGTATCGTGTTCGTATCAGACGGCTATTTACCGGTTCCCATTCTAATAAACTTCTTGCAGCTTTGTCTGTCATCATTATGCCTACTCCTTCACGGTGTTTTCCATCTTCCCTTCCAGAAAAAACTACTATTTTATTATCAATAGATCTCCTACCTGTTCCAGGCCAGCGCATTTCGCTTAATCCTAAAATATCTAGATCGTATCTGTCCATCTCGCTCGCGACCTGTGCATGTTTCGTCGGAGCGGCCATTGTTCGCACATTCCAGAATCCTATTTTTGTTGTTGTTTTAGGGCCGAAAAAACTATCACTACTATCTACTGCTAATTTACACATTCTGTATCAGGTCTACGTTTCATTAACAACATCGTTTTTACGATAGCGGCTTGTTAAACCTCTGATCAACGGTTCTATACCAAGCCGGAGAAAAATAATTCCTCCATTTTGGAAACAACCGGAAACCTATAATATAATGTGATATTTTATATATATATATATATATATATATATATATATATATATATATATATATATATATATATATATAAATATATATATAATATAATATAATATAATATAATATAATATAATATAATATAATATAATATAATATAATATAATATAATATAATATATATAATATAATATAATATAATATAATATAATATAATATAATATAATATAATATAATATAATATAATATAATATAATATAATAAATTAGTGTCGAGCATTAGAGTGTACCGGGAGCTGCGATAGCTCAGTGGTTAGTGAACTGGACTACAAAGGACAAGTGGTAAGGTTCGATCCCAACCGATGGCTTTCGATTCACACAGCCTTTAATGGGCACCAGATTTTTTTTACTGGGAAAGTAAAGCGGCACGGGCGTAATACCGACCACATTACCCCAAAAAAATCATGTGCCGAAGGTCTGTAAAATTTATGGTCACTAACACCATCTTACCTATATACGCCACTTGGCGTGACGGGGTAATTTACTTTTTTTTATTAGTGTTCAGCTCGCATGCAAGTAAGCCTAGATCAGACTTGATAATTGTACATAATTCATATTCTACGTGTTTATTTGTTATGACGAAATTTTTATTTGTTCTGGTCTCAAGCAATCATGACATCAATATGTAAGAAAACATAATTTTTCTGAGCTCATAAATCACTAAACTAAAACAAAATTGACGTAACGAATGTAATAAACGTGATTTTCGTGAATTTACAAGTTACAAAAAGTAAACCATTAATTAGCATACGAATGTAAACAACAATTATTTCTGCGAATTCACAAATCTGAAAGCGCCAAGCTTTAAAATATTACCTGGTTACTCTTATATTTGATTAACTCCTTCAGCCGATCCTTGATGTAGAGAGCCTGATCCTCGGCAAAATAACCTAAATCTCCTGAAGAATAAAATAAATCCGTGTTTTAATGAACACGTCATAGAATTTTGGTTGATTATTTTAGGCCTGCCATATTAAAGGAGAAGCAGTGATAGCTCAGTGGTTAGTAAACTGGACTACAATGGGAAAGAAGTGGGGTTCGATTCCGGTTTCCGGGTTCACCCAGCCTTAAATGGGTACCTGATTCTTTTTCTGGGGAAGTAACGCGGCACGGGCGTAATACCGACCACATTACCCCAAAAATGTGCTGAAGGTCTGTAAAATTTAAGGTCACTAACACCATATTCTCTATACGCCACTTGGCGTAATGGGGTACTTTAATTACTTATATTAAAGGAGACACTGAATGTTTAAATGGCTTTAACATTAAATGAATAGCTTAACTTAGGACTTTCAAACGGCTATATGTTGAGGTTAGGGTGTAGATCAGATGTGGGCAACCTACGGTCCGTGGGCCAGAACCGACCCGCTAAACTATTTTGACCGTCTCGTGTGATGAATTGACAAATTACTTTACACTCCATTCTTTGTGCTACAAATTAATAAATAAAAACTAACACGTAAATGCACACAAAAAGAATCCTAATCGGTAAGCTTTCTTTTTATAATTTATGAATTATTATTTATTATTAAGGCCTCGTCGAAAAAAAACATAATAAACACGCAATTTAGTGCTAAAATCTAATGTTTAGGGTACCACTTTTGTAATTGTCCTGAGATTATATAACAAACGATGATTTGTGCAAAATCCAGGCTGCGTTGGACTTTATTTTATAAAGTCTTAAGTTGAATGAAAATATAAGACAGCATACAAATATTTACTGTAATCTACCAAATAAATTCCGAGAAAATTAAAGGACATAGATCGGGAATTAATAAACGGAGTGGAGTAATTGAAAGATTTGTTTACCTGTACGTAACCAGCCGTCAGGTGTTATTGTAGAACTAGTGGCTTCTGGGTTGTTAAGATAACCTTTCATGATTTGTGGACCTTTGATCCAAACTTCTCCTAGCTCGTAGGGACTCAACATTCTGTTTGTTTGAGGATCAACAATCTGAAAATAGAATCCTCCCAAACTGACAAAATCATACAGTTCAACCAATGAGAGATTAGTGTCGTGGTACACGTGATTGACAATCTTCATTTTGTTCTGTACCATCTTTGTCTGGTTAGGTTTATAGTTGTTGATGCTAATGAACATTCCTACACGTTTTTGTTATCTCTTTGTTTCTTTATGTTAAAGATGAACATTCTTGCACGTTTTTGTTATCCTTTTGTTTCTTTATGTTAAAGATGAACGCTCCTGCAAGTTGTTGTTATCTATTTATTTGTCTATGTTAAGGGTGACAATTTCTGCAATTTTGTTAAAATATGAGATGTTATAGTGTATGAATTCGTCTGTGGTTATTATTTATTCGTCGTTTACAATATCCATCTAAGTATATCTATAACTTCTAAATTGTTTCATTTGTTCTAAGTTGTTCTATTGTTCCATTTGTTCTAAGTTGTTCTATTGTTCCATTTGTTCTAAGTTGTTCTATTGTTCCATTTGTTCTAAGTTGTTCTATTGTTCCATTTGTTCTAAGTTGTTCTATTGTTCCATTTGAGTAACTAACTGTATAACGATCGTATCCTAGCCATTTTATTCCAACAGTTTCGTTCGAAATGATTATCAGATTGCCTCTTGAGACTCTCCCATGTAGGTCAAGACTGCTCAGGGCTACAGCCCTTTCACAGGCGGCCAAAGTTCATGGCCCGTGGTCGTCCATCCTGAATTGGATGGTCTTCTCTCTCTCTCTGAAAATTCTGGTCTATGCCGGACTTGCAGAAGCGTATGTCCTCGTTAAGCCCTGTCAATGTTTAGTAGTTCTGAGAGTCTTGATCAGTCTTCCTTTTGTCAGAATTTTTACCTATGACTTCTTTTTTCTTTTTAGCTCCGCCTAATAATTTTATAGCTTCAACCATATTTCGTTGATTACATGTCCGCTCATCCTAGATTTAGTGGAGTTTATCGTTATTTCGTTGTTTGTTTGTGTTGTTCTCGTTTTCTGAGGAAGGCTGCATGTAAGCTGAAACATCAATATTTTGTTGTGTTCCTTTTATGTAAAGCTGTCACCAAACCTTGTAGGAGTGAACCCCACTACTTGCTGCTACTACCAGCTCTACCGCAGCACTGCAATTAATTGCCGGTTCCCTTCGTGATTATAAACCGCCATCTATCAATCATTCTCTGTTGCCTTGGTTTGGACATGTGGCTCGGTTTAAATGAGAATAACAAATCTGTTGGTCAAGTTAAATTAGTGAACATTACCTGTGTTACTTTCTTACGCTGAGCGAATTTGCTTTCATCTCCTCAAAGACGCATTAGGGTTGCCTGTTGTAGCCTTCTGATTACGTTGCTATTACTGGACATCAGAGGAATTACTTCCCTGGAGAGTTCTATCTCTACGTTGTTGGTTCCTCACTGCTCGTGACAACACCCACTACATTGTGTTCTTAAACTTGTTACATCAATTCTAAGGTGAATATTTTCAGTGTCCGGCTAACAACTCTCTTCGTTCAAAGTCTATGCTACTTTTGTTTATTCATTCTAAATGTCTGTAAATTTATGTTAGGATTGTTTATCCTGCTACATACGCACACATACACACACATAAAACACACATACAGACAGACAGGTAGGTGAACAGATACATTCGGACAGTTGGAAGGATAGACAGAAGGATAGATGGTTTTATGTATGGATGAATTAATAGAAAAGCAGGTGAAACATTTTCAGGTTATATAAGACTGATATGCGATTGATAAAACAAAGTTATAAAGGGATCAATAGAGGTACACACACACACACACACACACACACACACATATATATATATATATATATATATATATATATATATATATATATATATATATATATTTACCTTTCCAATGGTATTTGCTAAAAATGTACCAACCGATCCATGCTTGTATGAGAAGTCAATGTTGGTGCATGGTGACGCCTCAGTTAACCCGTACACTGTCAATGCAAATTATAACAATACATTAGCACGCATGTCTGGACAACACAGTGAAAACAGGAACAACAAAGGTCAAGGAAGACAGATAGCCGGAAGATTTGAGACGAAATGAGCGTGTAATAAATAAGAGAAAGTAAGCTCATGTAGAGAACAGAAATGTTCACACAGACGACTATGCTTGAAAATGATCATTAAAAAAACTAAACAATAACACATTTCAATGATGATGATGATGATGATAGTATTATTTCAATTATTCACACCTGGCAGGTGATGAATACATAACTACAGTCATTAGATTATGAATGGAGATTGAGGTAGCAGTTGTTACGAGCAAACTAATAACTGGTACGACACAGAAGAGTAAATATCGCGTCACTCCCTAAACCCATGTCTTTGAAGGTTCTTACATTTCTTCCTTGCTCCTACTGACAAGAGTTTCTGTTGCGCTGTAACGCTACTTACAACAAAGCAACGACATTTGCAACTTCTTTTTTTATCTGATCCATTTAATTTGGTCAGGATAATTGTGAGACCAGTTTACTGTCCTTCTTTGCTTTCTTCAATGCCGAGTTGTCTTGTCTTTTATTTCAAGTTTTTATTAGAACGACGGTCAGCTTTAGTTCGCAAGCCAATTATATAGTGCACGACAACTTTTACACACCTTACGCTTTTACACACATTACACTTTTACACGCCCTATACTTTTACACTTTTACACACTTTACATTTTAACACGCCCTATACTTTTACACACTTTACACATTAACACGCCTTACACTTTTACACGCCCTATACTTTTACACTTTTACACACTTTACACTTTAACACGCCTTACACTTTTACACGCCTTACACTTTTACACGCCTTACACTTTTACACGCCTTACACTTTTACACACTTTACACTTTTACACGCCCTATACTTTTACACTTTTACACGCCTTACACTTTTACACGCCTTACACTTTTACACGCCTTACACTTTTACACACCTTACGCTTTTACGCACATTACACTTTTATACACTTTACACTGTTACACGCCCTATACTTTTACACTTTTACACGCCTTACACTTTTACACGCCTTACACTTTTACACGCCTTACACTTTTACACACCTTACGCTTTTACGCACATTACACTTTTACACACTTTACACTTTTACACGCCCTATACTTTTACACTTTTACACACCTTACACTTTTACACGCCTTACACTTTTAGACACCTTACACTTTTAGATACCTACACTTTTAGATGGAAGGCATGCTAGCTCAGTGGTTAATGAACTGGACTACTAAGAATAAGAGGTCGGGTTAGAATCCGATCGACGGTTTCCAGATTCACTCAGCCTCAAATAATACCGAATTTTTTTCTGGGAAAGTAAAGCGGTAATGGCGTAATACCGACCACATTACCGCAAGCAACTGTGTGTTGAAGGTCTGTAAAATGTATGGTCACTAACACCACATTCCCTAATCGCACTTGGCATGACGGGGCTCTTTACTATAATATTTTTAAAAACTTTTACACACAAAAAAATGTTAGATGAACATCACGTAATACAGACGTTCCAAACCAATATATATATATATATAGGAGAGATTCATAATTTCAAAATTCATATTGCAGGGAGATCTCCCAGTCTGTTGTTTGATGTGCGACGGGGATAGTCCGATGACTGACTACGTTTCATATATTTGGATTTGGAGTAAGGGTAATGTCCTAACATCATCAAGCGTTATAAATTACAAGAAAAAAATGACGATCATCATTTTCAGGAGGACGTGAACTTCCGGTCAGTATGGTGGATAGGCGGCAGGAACCATTAAAGGCTATGTCTGAAAAGTGTTCCTTGTTGCAGTTTCCTCATATTCCAAGTCCGGCTTGTCGCAGGATCTACTGAGTTAAGTGCTCTGTGCACACTGTGAGCTGTGCGTTTCATCTGTTTTGATCGTGTTTTGATATTTCGATTGTTTACGAAGAATGATGATATCGTATGATGGAGAACAGATGGCTGTTTCCACTTTCTGTGCGGTTTCGCCTTATGTCTTTTGGCGTGTGCTGAAACTGCTATGATGGGCACTACAGCTGCCTTTCTTTGTTTGGGAGGTGAAATAGTAATTCGGATGATTCCACTGGCACGGGCGGTTGATCAATTATGGATTTTGATTCATGTGCAGTGATACCGGGGCCTTCCATAACCATATATATATGTATATATATATATATAAATAAGAGATAAACTGAGTTTAAAAAAAAATTGGGGTGGGGGTGGTATTTTGGCCACCTTTTCGAGAGGCGCTCTTTGTCCAGCCTTGGTCTGTATCTTGTAGGGTATACTGGAGAACTTCAACTTTTTGTTTGTGGGCAGATTGGCCTGCTGCCCCCAGGAGGTTCTTATTTGTGGACACATTTAGTTACTGCCCCGAGGAGGATTGTCTTTGTAGACGAATTGATAAATGGAGTCACTACTTACATTAATGGTGCGGAGCTACAGCAGGAAGTTAACAATACAGATTCGTGTATGTTTCTATTCTATGTTTACGTCATGGACACACATACTAGTGTTTTAAGAAAGAGTCGAGTTTAACTTCTTTTTGTCTGGGGGGTTGCAGGGTATCTAAAACATCCTTTATTTAATCTATTCTGTCTAGTATCAAGATTCTATGGTTCATGAGTTTGAATTCTGGATTACCTACTTACATTGTGCGAATTCTATTCCGTGGGCGTGTCTCTGCAGCAATTCTTTGGTTAAATCCTCACCTAGAGGAGAGGCTCCACAGTAGATACGTTTAACGGAAGTGATGTCAAAATTGGAGACCATGGGATGCTTGGCCATGAAGGCGACCAGTGTTGGGACCAAATGCAAGAGCTCAATCTTGGAAATAAAAAAGTGAATGCCTGCTGTTGACATACGTGAACCATGATGTAACTATTGTTATCGGTACGGAATGAAGATTGTGTAATGGACGCAAAGAATGAAATTAGATGGTTGAAAGGTAATAATTGACAAGATAGTGATATTGTTTGTACCCAATTATGGATCTGTATTGTGAGGTAAAATGTTGAGATAAGATTCCTCTTACAGAAATGAAGAAAACAAGAGGAGTTTACTCTGTCTAATTTCTATACTAGAATACGACTAGGGACTGAAGTACTTAACTGTTGACGTTGGTTTTAAAGACACAATTGAGTTAAACAAACATTATGGTGAATTCACAGTCTTCCAGAGGTCAACAGTTTGTTTTTCTACTTGACTGGATCGTATATAGATGAGGAAAAAGACTTCCCGAAACTAATTTGAATTAACCATCTCACAGGAGTTTGGTAAGGACGAAATAGTTGAGAGGCCTTAGGTGCGACGTAGCGATGAGTATAATGGATTTAAATTTGGCGGAATCATGCGGGTCTTGTACGATCACACGAGCACATCACGTTGGAGACGGTCACGGTTGCCATTGAGAATGTCGTCTAGAACCTGCTGCAATTGTTTTTATCATCATGTGCCTTACCAGTGGACGCTCATACCTTTCCACAATCTTCTATATACAGTGCATCGTATCCATTTTTTTGTTGACTGTTTTCCATGCCATGGCACCAAGCTATCTAGTACCTTCTCTCTTTGTCGCCAAAGAGCTCTCTTTCCCTGTATTTTGCTAACTGTAACCAAGTATTCTAACTTTCCTCTTCTCGTGATGTGCTCTAACAATTTTGATTTTTTTTTTTTTCTGATGTTTTTAAGGAGCTCCATTTTTGCGTTGGCCTCTTTGAGAATGTTCTCGTTGGTCATTTCAGCCTGTCAGAGAAACATTCAACATTCTTCTGAGAAATCTCATCTCTGTGGCTTCTAATCGTCTTTTCATTTGTTTGTCTACTGTCCATGATTCGCTTCCTTAGGTCAAGGAATGGCACCTGATAATGGCGACATGCTTAACACACACACATATCACACCCACACACATATTCACACCAAATTCCCCCCAACACACACAAATACAAAATACACCCACACCTACATACACACATATTTTTCACAATATAGATGTAAAGTTAAGATACGAGACTTGAAGTGACGCCCTTAACACATGAGTTTTCAGCCATTTCTGCTCAGCCGCTTATCCAGAAGTGTTCGAAGACTTTTCTCCCAAAGGTTGGGGCGACCGCGGGTGTATATTTTTGTTGTCCAACCACGTGTACAATTCACATATCTTCTTTCACATTTCATTAATATAAAATAAATACAATAGTAAAAATATCAGTTACCATATCCGTAAAACTCACCTTCATGTCCTGCACGCATTGAAGGAATGTCTCAGGATCAAACTTAGGCAAAGTAATCATCATGCCTCCACATTGAAGAGTGCAGTATTGGACAACAAGCATGCCGTACACGTGGTACAGCGGAAGTAAGCACAGGACACGTTCTGCTGGGCTCACATTTGAACTCGCCCTGAAATAAAAAAAAACATAGCTTGAAGCAATATGTAAGGATATAGATATATGGCATGCCGTGCGTTTTGAGGTTTGAATATTGAAGTTTAATATGTCATGTTGATTTACTGTTTTACACTAATTAGTTAAGTTTAATATATCACTTTGTTTTACTGTTTTACACTATTTAGTACAGTCCAATATGCCATTTTGTTGTACTATTTTACACTATTTTACACTTTTTAGTTTAGTTTAATATGCCATATTGATTTACTGTTTTACACTATTTAGTTAAGTTTAATAATTCACGTTGAATACATAGTGAGATCCGATGTCTAGCTCTCTCTGGGTAGTGATATCCGATGTCTAGCTCTCTCTGGGTAGTGAGATCCGATGTCTAGCTCTCTCTGCGTAGTGAGATCCCATATCTAGCTCTCTCTGCGTAGTGAGATCCCATATCTAGCTCTCTCTGCGTAGTGAGATCCGATGTCTAGCCCTCTCTGGGTAATGAGATCCGATGTCTAGCCCTCTCTGGGTAATGAGATCCGATGTCTAGCCCTCTCTGGGTAATGAGATCCGATGTCTAGCCCTCTCTGGGTAGTGAGATCCGATGTCTAGCCCTCTCTGGGTAATGAGATCCGATGTCTAGCCCTCTCTGCGTAGTGAGATCCCATATCTAGCTCTCTCTGGGTAGTGAGATCCGATGTCTAGCCCTCTCTGGGTAGTGAGATCCGATGTCTAGCCCTCTCTGGGTAGTGAGATCCGATGTCTAGCTCTCTCGGTAATCGACAAAAAACAGGGAAGTCCCGTGTGCATTCTACGCACGTTAGAGAACCCTAGCCAGTTTAAAGTTCAAAAGAACAGGCCAAAATGGCCGCTATCCGGCCAAAAATTGATAAGTAAATCATCCATCCATGTCGAAGACGGATGTGTCGGGCCGAAAGGCACAGATATAAGGGTTGTACCATAAACTAGCGACAGAACGCATCCACACCCACTTAACGGATGAACGCTAAGAAGAATATTTTATATTTGAGCACATCTCCATTCATTTGTTCTGCCGCTACTTATTGTTATTTTCCTTGTCATTTCTCTTTGTCATTTGCCTTAATAAACATCTTAGTTTGTCTCTCGTCTCTCTGTTTATTTACCTGCTTAAAACCATTTTGTTGTTTATTTTACATTATATAGATACTTCAGCTTCCACATTTGGCAAACTTAAAGATAGAGCATGGACCAACAGAAAATGATACTAAAATAAGGATATCACAAGCAAGAGGAGCTTTCATTGCACTGGGAAACATATGGAAATCCAAAGAAATTAGATTAAATACAAGAATAACAATTTTCAACTCAAATGTTAAGTCGGTCTTATTGTATGGCTGTGAAACATGGAGAACAACAAGATTGACAATCACAAAGATACAGACTTTTATTAATGAATGCTTACGCAGAATAAAAGGATGAAAATAGCAGGACAAAATCACTAACATAGAATTATGAAAATGTACCAGACAGAACACAGCCTTGTCTGACTCACCAGTTAAATACCAGTGGATAAAGAGATACAGCGAAGACGATGGCGCTGGATAGGACACACACTACGGAAGCCAACTGAGAGTATTACACAACAGGCCCTTTTTTGGAATCCCGAGGGGAAAAGACAAAGAGGAAGACCAAGGAATTCTTGGAGAAGACAGATCGAAGCAGAGATGAAGATGATGGGGAAGACATGGAATGATCTTAAAAGAATTGCAAAAAACAGAACGACTTGGAAAGTGTTTGTAGAAGACCTATGCTCCACTGGGAGCTAAAAGGTAGAAGAAGTAAAGTAGCAAAGATAAGAGCCCCCGTCACGCCAAGTGGCGTATAAGGAATATGGTGTTAGTGACCATACATTTTACAGACCTTTGGCACATGATCTTTGGAGTAATGTGGTCGGTATTACGCCCGTGCCACTTTACTTTCCCAGAAAAAAATTGCGGTACACATTTAAAGCTGAGTGAACCCGGAAGCCGTCGGTTGAGATCGAACTCTACCCCTTGTCCTTTGTAGTCCAGTTCACTAACCACTGAGCTATTGCGGCTCCCTCCAGAGGTGAAGGCTAGCGAATAAAATTGAGTAAGCCAGTTCAGGTCTTTTATATATGCTCTTCTTTATCAATTATGCTATGAATATACGTCTTCGGAATTTACGTTAGAAAACGACGAGACAATGGTGGAGAGGTCGGCACGCTACCATCTGCTGCTAGAAGTTAACAACTCTCGTACAATGACCTCGTTAACAACAGTTTTTATATTTGTCTATCATCACCACTATTAATACATAATTTTTACATTGACAGAATTATTTTGTCATTATTTGTTAAGAATTCATAAATATTAACATTTGACTTGTTTCCTAAACACGAAATGAATTTTCAAATATTTCATTTAAAATAAACATGTTTTTTTTATAAGTATGTCAAGAATGTATTTTTTCTTTCTTTCTTTCTTTCTTTCTTTCTTTCTTTCTTTCTTTCTTTCTTTCTTTCTTTCTTTCTTTCTTTCTTTCTTTCTTTCTTTCTTTCTTTCTTTCTTTCTTTCTTTCTTTCTTTCTTTCTTTCTTTCTTTCTTTCTTGCATTGTCAAAATTTCTGTTTGTGTGTGTGGTTTTGCTAGTGAAACCGGTAGTCAAGCTACAAGCACTGATGATCTTCCTGTACGTGACCAAACATAGTTCAGCCCCTCATATCTTGTGCATGTATTATTATTTAAGAGTGATTTGCTTGTAAAATGATGTAGTGTCAGTGTTCCTTTATAACAGTTATCTTTATAATAGTGCAGCGTTTTTTTTATGAATCGTTCTCTTAATATAATAGAAATGTTCCTTACTAAAAGTTCCACTTGACCTTGCCTTTACAAATAGTTCCACTTAGAGAACAAAACAACTGGCCTTTACAAATAGTTCCACTTAGAGAACAAAACAACTGGCCTTTACAAATAGTTCCACTTAGAGAACAAAACAACTGGCCTTTACAAATAGTTCCACTTAGAGAACAAAACAACTGGCCTTTACAAATAGTTCCACTTAGAGAACAAAACAACTGGCCTTTACAAATAGTTCCACTTAGAGAACAAAACAACTGGCCTTTACAAATAGTCCCACTTAGAGAACAAAACAACTGGCCTTTACAAATAGTTCCACTTAGAGAACAAAGCAACTGGCCTTTACAAATAGTTCCACTTAGAGAACAAAACAACTGGCCTTTACAAATAGTCCCACTTAGAGAACAAAACAACTGGCCTTTACAAATAGTTCCACTTAGAGAACAAAACAACTGGCCTTTACAAATAGTTCCACTTAGAGAACAAAGCAACTGGCCTTTACAAATAGTTCCACTTAGAGAACAAAACAACTGGTTTTTACAAATAGTTCCACTCAGAACACACAAAGTAAGATATGCCATGGCAGGTTGTAAAATGATCACACAGTAAGTAGAAGTTCACAAGTTAGCTTACCTCATCTGTAAACAATTAGCAAGGACGGTAAAGTGTGTCAGCATAATCCCCTTTGGCAGGCCAGTGGTTCCACTGGAGTAAGGGAGAACATACACGTCCTCCTTTGGGTTGATGTCCACGTCAGGAAATACCTTCCCGTCATCCTCCAAGAGGCTGTGAAATGGCTGGAATCCCGGATGTTCTCCGAACACAAACACACGCTGTAAGGGACGAACTTCTGTTTACAAATGGTGAGCAATTTAGAGTTTGACTTGAGTGGAATTGGTGGTGTAGACTACATCCATGCGAAGAATGTAATGGGCATCATGTGAAAAATGTAATGGGCATCATGTGAAAAATGTAATGGGCATCATGTGAAAAATGCAGTGGGCATCATGTGAAAAATGTAATGGGCATCATGTGAAGAATGTAATGGGCATCATGTGAAAAATGTAATGGGCATCATGTTAAGAATGTAATGGGCATAATGTGAAAAATGTAATGGGCATCATGTGAAATGAAAGTAAAACATAAAGACAACTCAATAACTAATTTTGATACAACGAGGACATTTGTGAAAGGAGACGTAAGTGTTAGGTCAGTTGGACAATTAGATATCAAGTATGACTTTAGTTTAGTTGGTGTTCCAATTTTTGCGTTATGTATGCATTTTTCATTAAGTGTAACATAAATGCAGACTATTCAACCCCAGAAATAACTCAAAACAGCAGAAATGGGATCCAGTGGTCACTGACCAAACAACTTGATGATTTAGACTTTGCTGATGACATAGCTCTCCCATCACACAGCCATCAACAGATGCAGGATAAAATGAGCATACTTGATGAGAGATCACACCAGCTAGGACTCAAGGTTAATAGAGATAAGACCAACATTATGAGAATTAATACAGTTGGCAATAACAAAATAAAACTAGGAGAAATACCTCTACTAGACGTACAATCTTACATGTATCTGGGCAGTAATATAGATAAAGAGGGAGGAACAGAAAATTATACCAAAATAAGGATATCAAAAGCAAGAGGAACTTTCATTGCACTGGGAAACATATGGAAATCTAAAGACATTAGGTTAAATACAAGAATAAAAATTTTCAACTCAAATGTTAAGTCGATCCTATTATATGGCTGTGAAACATTGAGAACAACAAAATTGACAACCACAAAGATTCAGACTTTCATTAATGGATACTTACACAGAATAAAAGGATGGAAATGGCAGGACAAAATCACTAACATAGAATTATAGAAATGTACCAGTCAAATACCAGCGGATCAAGAGATACAGCGAAGACGATGGCGCTGGATAGGACACACACTATGGAAGCTAACTGAGAGTATTACACAACAAGCCCTTTTTTGAATCCCCAGGGAAGAAGACAAAGAGAAAGAATATGAGTTCTTGGAGAAGACAGAGATGAAGATGATGAAGATAGAAGCAGAAATGAAGATGATGGGGAAGACATGGAATGATCTTAAAAGAGTGGCAAAAAACAGAACGACTTGGAAAGTGTTTGTTGAAGACCTACGCTCCACTGGGAGCTAAAAAGGTAGAAGAAGAAGATTCAACCTCAGTGTGATACCAGTACTAACATATGGATGTGAAAGTTATAATCCACCAAGACTTTAAATAGAAAAAAATATCTTTGATAACAAATGTCTTCGTAGGATCGCAGACATAAGCTGGAAAGAATACAATTCAAACGAACAGATAAGAGACGAATCAAAACAAGAGTACGTGTCTAGCTTTAAAAGAAGATGGCGTTGGACAAAGATCGATCACTTTGCTGTGAATGAATCAGATTTCCACGTGGAAACCACCTGGTCAAAAAAACTAGGCAGACCCGGAGAATAGCTAGGTAGAACAATTGCTAGGGAATGCTCAACCATGGGACTAAGAAACAACAAAGAACTACAAGAACTAAAAGCAAATCGTCAATAGTGGAGAACTATGACTTGGGCGCTATGTGCCGTCTTGGGCCAGAGAGGGAAATGAATGAATGCAACATAAATACAAAGTATACAACTACAAATATCATGAAAATAATTGACGACTGTTGGTAAGTAATTATGTATTTCGGTTGTACTTTGTGTAATGGTCAACATAACACGTGGGGTTTCTAGATGACAAAAACGATGTTAAGTCAACGTCTAGAGTTCTCCAACAGCGTCAGTGATAGAAATGGATGCAAGTGATTGAATACAATATTGTTGATGATGACAGGAACACATGCTAGGGGAGATCATCTGTTTGTGAGAGATTCAACCGTTGTTTTTTTTTTTAAATAACAGTCATGGTAACTGTATTTAGATAGTGTCTAATACAACGAGCACCTTAGTCTCAACACTACAACAAGCACCTTAATCTCAAAACTACAGCGAGCACTATAATCTCAACATTACAAAGAGCACTTTAATCTCAACACTATAGAATACATCTTAGTCTCAATGCTTCAAATTTCTTAGAAAGAGAGAATATACTAAATAGCTTCGTGCCGTGGCACAGTGAAAAGTTAACAACGAAATTGATAGATGTACAGCGGACTGGGAACTGTGAAAGTATGTGGTCGCCTACGCCTATCGGTAAGGCACATGATGATAATGTTATTATATTTAAATTACTATAAGTACCGACTTCTTGGGAGCCGCGATAGCTCAGTGGTTAGTGAACTGGGCTACAAAGGACAAGAGGTAGGGTTCGATCCCAACCGATGGCTTCCGGGTTCACCCAGCCTTAAATGTGTACCGGATATTTTCTGGGAAAGTAAAGCGGCACGGGCGTAATACCGACCACATTACCCCAAAAATCATGTGCTGTAGGTCTATAAAATTTATGGTCACTAACACCATATTTGCTATACGCCACTTGGCGTGACGGGGGCTGTTTACTTACTTTTTTCCTTATCGAATTAATGGTAAAAAAAAATACAGTTAAATATAATAGTAACTTCCTAGAAATGTTGCTTATTTCAAGGAAAAAGCTCACCTTGACCTTATGTGAAGAATTCTTGTTCAGGGCATCCCTGACAGTTCCAGCCAGGCTCGGGACAGTGAAAATGCCCACACAACCACAGTCTGTCGCGTGTCGAATAAGCTCGTCTGGTGAATAAGATCATGAAGTAATGTGTGAAAACATGTATGTAGACGTGTCAAATAATAGGAGACGATGTGTGTTAGTTAATATCTTGTGTCATAAGCGTCACATGCTGATAATAGTAGGCATATTTCAGTATCGGAAGTTTGATAAAGTGATCTCAGACATATCGTGTCTCTCGTATATTTGCTAAATGCTACATTTTCTACTTTTTCTTTGCGACATTCTCTATGTATTCAAATCTTGGCATCTAATGAGATTAAAAACCATTTCAGTGTTTGTGATTTTGTCTTTGATAGTGTCGTGAATAGGTCTAGTCTCGTGTACAAGTCTAGTGTCGTGTATACTAAACGAGAACTTACAACAAACGCTACTAAATTTTGTGTGTGACTAAAATGAACCCCGGCCATCATTTATTTGTTCTCTAGTAAAATCACACACACAGACAGACACACACTCAAACACATGTAAACACACACACACACCCACACATATGCCTCTTTATATATTCTCACAAGTGTTGTCCGATCGAGTCATTATACTTAGTCTACGCACAGGCCACAACAGAATGAGAAACCACATGTTCGCGAAAATCAAAATAGGAACTACAAGCCAATGCCACTGCACCCTGGATAACATGACAACAAAACACGTTTTACAGGTTTGTCGTACACAGACCTGAGGGGGACAATGTTACCCAGACCCACGTCCCTGGATGAGAAAGCCTACAGGGCAACCGAAACACTTAAACAGATATCTGCCTTAATAAGAGAGTCTATAGTCCTACTCTGAATGACGTCATGATCGCATCATCATCATCATGTACCCTGCCGGTTGGCGTAGGCGATCATGTCGCTCCACAATCTTCTATCTACAGTGCATCGTATCAGTTCTGTTGTTGACTGTTTTCCATGCCATGACACCAAGCTATCCAGTATTTTCTCTCTTTGTCGTCCGCGATCTCTCTTTCCTTTTATTTGACAGTTGTAACCAAGTATTCCAACTTTCCTCTTCTCATGATGTGCCCGAAAAATGTTGATTGCTTCTTTCTGATGTTTTTTAAGAGCTCCCTTTTTGTGTTGGCCTCTTTGAGAACTTCCTCATTGGTCTTTTTATTTGTCCAGAGAACTTTCAACATTCTTCTGAGAAATCCCATCTCTGTGGCCTCTAATCGTCTTTTCATTTGTTTGTCTACTGTCCATGATTCGCTTCCATAGGTCAGAATTGGTTCTATATAGCGCCGATGAACTCTCTTTCTCATTTTTATTGACATAGATTTGTTGCATAAGATATTTTTCATTTTCTGAAATGCTATTTTGGCCTGAGCTATTCTGCTTTTTATTTCTGTGGTGCATCTCCCATCTGATGTAATTATTGTGCCCAAGTATTTGAAACGTTGTACTTGTTTCAGATTTGTCTTGTTTTTTTTTGATGCTGCATGATGGTGGTGATTGTTTCTTCGATATGACCATTACTTCTGTTTTCTTACTATTCAGACTGAGACCTTTCTTGTTGCTTTCTTCTACTATTATGTCTATCATTTCTTGTAGTTCGTTCTCTGTCTCTGCTATTAAGACTGTGTCATCCGCATATCGCAAATTATTTATGTTGTGACCGTTGACTTCAATTCCTTTTTTTGTTTACTATTGATCTCATAATATATTCGCTGTAAAGTGAAAACAAATCCGGTGACAGAACACAGCCTTGTCTGACTCCTTGCTTTATATATTGGAATTGTCCTGTTTGGTTGTTAATTCGTATAGCTGCTGTTTGTTGCCAGTACATGTTTTTTTATGATTCGCAGATCCTTGCCATCGATGTTTAATTTCTCCAGGATATTTATTATTTCCACATGCTTTACTTTGTCAAATGCTTTTGTGTAGTCTATAAAGCACACATATAGATCTTTCTTTACCTCTATAGATCTTTCTATCAATGTCCTTAAGATGTATATTGCATTATTGGTGCCCTTTCCTTCCACAAATCCACACTGTTCCTCACTTATTTCTGGTTTTATTTTGTTCCTTACACGTCTCATGATGATTCTTAGTAATATTTTAGTCATATGGCTCATGAGACTAATAGTGCGATGGTCTTCACAATCAGTGAATAATAGAACAAAGAAGTATGTGTTAGCACTCGGAAAAATTGACAGACAAACAACAATAGAAAAAAACGAAGAACAATATATGGTCCGAAGTGGGATCGAACCCGTACTCAGTGGCACCGCGCCTTGCCACGAGAAGCCGAACGCTTGGCACACTACCACGCAGCCAACTAAAAAATTGGCTATTGCAGTAGTGTCTTACACGATGACGTTCTCAATGACTATAGCATAGGGTAACGATCACAGACCGGAAATAAATTGTATATTTGTACTTTCCTATTAATTTTTGAACGTCATCGTGTAAGACACTACTGCAATAGCCAATTTTTTAGTTGGCTGCGTGTTTTTGAACGTCATCGTGTAAGACACTACTGCAATAGCCAATTTTTTAGTTGGCTGCGTGTTTTTGAACGTCATCGTGTAAGACACTACTGCAATAGCCAATTTTTTAGTTGGCTGCGTGTTTTTGAACGTCATCGTGTAAGACACTACTGCAATAGCCAATTTTTTAGTTGGCTGCGTGGTAGTGTGCCAAGCGTTCGGCTTCTCGTGGCAAGGCGCGGTGCCACTGAGTACGGGTTCGATCCCACTTCGGACCATATATTGTTCTTCGTTTTTTTCTATTGTTGTTTGTCTGTCAATTTTTCCGAGTGCTAACACATACTTCTTTGTTCTATTATTCCCTATTATCGCCTCGGAAGTTCCCCATATAATAATATTTATGTATTATTATTTGTACCCACCTTCACAATCAGTGCCGCCTGACTTCTTCGGTATGGCTACAAAGATAGATTTTAGTAGATCCTCAGGTATATGTCCAGTGTTATATATGTCATTGAGTAATTTTGTTAAGACTTGTACTCCCAACTCTCCTAATGCATTTATCTCTTCGATTGTTATATTGTCGGGACCTGGAGCTTTGCCTGTGCATGATCGCAGAAGAAGAAAATAAGTGTTGTCCAATGGAACAGCATCATCATCACGTACCAAGCCTGCTGGCATAGATGATCATGTCTATCCACAACCTTCGATCACGACAGTTATTTATCATTTCTGTTGTTGACCTTCTGCCAAGCCATTCTCTTAAGTTGTCTAGTATCTTTTCTCTTTGCTTCCCTCTATCTTTTCGTCCCTTAATTTTCCCAGTTGTCACAATATATTCCAGCTTTTCTCTTCTCATTACATGGCCAAAAAATGATGATTTTTTCTTCCTAATATTGGAAATTAGCTCTCTTTTTGCATTGGCCTCTTTCAGAACGTTTTCATTACTCTTCTTAGCTGTCCATGGTATTCTCATCGTATTCATTCCATGGTATTCTCATCGGATTGGACCCCTCCACCCGGCGTATCCCAGGCCTTGGATCACTACATAAATGTCACCTCGCGTGGGATACAACTGTGCCCTAGAAAACTTCACCGCTCTAATTTATCTCCCTCTGAGCTTCGGGCCCTCTCTAATCTCCGCCGCCGAGAAGACATTGTCATCAAGCCGGCCGATAAAGGGGGAGCGGTGGTAGTTTGGCGCAGAGACTTATATATTTCAGAGGGCAACAAACAACTATCCAATACCACGTTTTATAAATCCCGCCCTGACGACGCTACTGTCCTCCACAATAAGCATGTCCAATCTACCATCAAGGAACTGATCCGTGACCACCTCCTTCCCCCCTAGCGCGTCTCGCCTTATTATCCCGAATAATGGTCTTGGGAAACCATCTTTCTATATGCTCCCCAAAATTCACAAAATCGACTATCCAGAATGCCCCATCGTGTCTGTGTGTGCTTGCCTGACTGAACACATATCTGACTATCTAGACAGTGTCTTCCAGGACGCCCCATCGTGTCTGCGTGCTTGTGACTGAACACATTCTGACCTGACTGAACACATATCTGACTATCTAGACAGTGTCTTCCAGGACGCCCCATCGTGTCTGCGTGTGCTTGCCCGACTGAACACATATCTGACTATCTAGACAGTGTCTTCCAGGACGCCCCATCGTGTCTGCGTGTGCTTGCCCGACTGAACACATATCAGACTATCTAGACAGTGTCTTCCAGGACGCCCCATCGTGTCTGCGTGTGCTTGCCTGACTGAACACATATCAGACTATCTAGACACTGTCTTCCAGGACGCCTATCGTGTCTGCGTGTGCTTGCCTGACTGAACACATATCTGACTATCTAGACAGTGTCTTCCAGGACGCCCCATCGTGTCTGCGTGTGCTTGCCCGACTGAACACATATCAGACTATCTAGACAGTGTCTTCCAGTACGCCCCATCGTGTCTGCGTGTGCTTGCCCGACTGAACACATATCAGACTATCTAGACAGTGTCTTCCAGGACGCCCCATCGTGTCTGCGTGTGCTTGCCCGACTGAACACATATCAGACTATCTAGACAGTGTCTTCCAGGACGCCCCATCGTGTCTGCGTGTGCTTGCCCGACTGAACACATATCAGACTATCTAGACAGTGTCTTCCAGGACGCCCCATCGTGTCTGCGTGTGCTTGCCTGACTGAACACATATCTGACTATCTAGACAGTGTCTTCCAGGACGCCCCATCGTGTCTGCGTGTGCTTGCCTGACTGAACACATATCTGACTATCTAGACAGTGTCTTCCAGGACGCCCCATCGTGTCTGCGTGTGCTTGCCCGACTGAACACATATCAGACTATCTAGACAGTGTCTTCCAGGACGCCCCATCGTGTCTGCGTGTGCTTGCCCGACTGAACACATATCAGACTATCTAGACAGTGTCTTCCAGGACGCCCCATCGTGTCTGCGTGTGCTTGCCCGACTGAACACATATCAGACTATCTAGACAGTGTCTTCCAGGACGCCCTATCGTGTCTGCATGTGCTTGCCCGACTGAACACATATCAGACTATCTAGACAGTGTCTTCCAGGACGCCCCATCGTGTCTGCGTGTGCTTGCCCGACTGAACACATATCTGGCTATCTAGACAGTGCCTTCCAGCCCATGGTTGTCAGTCTTCCCTCATATGTCAAGGACACAAACCATGCACTTAATATCTTCTCTTCTCTCTCTCTCTCCCATGGTCGCTCATACCGACTTTTTACCCTTGATGTTTGCTCCCTCTACACCTCTATTCCTCACTCCGACGGCATCTTAGCTCTATGTTTCTTTCTTGACCAGAGACAACACCCCTCTGTGGATACTGCCACTCTTCTCCGCCTTACTGAGCTTGTACTCAACCTCAATATCTTTGAGTTCGATGGTAACTTCTATGGCCAAGTCAGTGGAGTAGCCATGGGCACCAAGATGGGCCCTAGCTATGCTTGCCTGTTTATGGGCTACCTTGAGTACCAAATTCTCAATTCTATCAAGGTCCCCTTCCCATCATATACCTTCGGTACATTGATGACTGCTTCGGACTTACCGATCTACCTGAGGATGACCTCTCCAGGTTTATCGACCACATTGGTGGCTATCACAAAGCTAACAAGTTCACATCTTATATATCCACTTCCTCTGTCACCTTTCTAGATCTTATCGTTTCTTTGGGTACTTCTGGCCTCCATACCTCGGTTTTCTATAAACCCACATACGCCCATTGTTATCTTCTCTACACTTCATCCCATTCACCTTCTTGTCGTGATTCTATTCCGTTCTCACAGTTATTGCGTCTCCGTCGCATCTGCCAGGATGACAAAGATTTCCTCCCACAGGCTCACCTCATGTTAGGTTTCTTCAGCCGCCGGCTTTATCCAGACTCGATCCTCCAGTCTGCCCTCAATCGGGTCCTCCTTATCTCCCGTCCCGACGAGGCACTCACTCCTTCCAACCGCCCCCCCCCCCCTTCTGAGAGAACTATACTCACCCTTACATATCATCCTCACAACTTAGCTGCTGGGAGGATACTCAACCGCTACCGTTCCATTCTCCTCTCTGATCCCACTACCCGGTTACATTTTAGTGATCCCCCGATGATCGCTTTTAAGCGCGACAGGAATCTGAGAGATATTTTGGTTAGGAGTTATCTCCCTTGCTCCCACCCTCAACACTTCGGTACGGCCCCTTGTGGTCGTAACTGTATCTCTCTCTCTCTCTCTGCGTTCAGGACTCAATCAGAGTAAGGATTCCAGACTCTCATATGAAGTCAGCTGTCAGGCTAAGTGTGTTGATCGCCCCCACAGACAGAACATCACAATTAGAGTCTGTCAGATCCACTCTGACTGAACACCCGTTAATACGTTGCACTGTGTTCTGCGCCAGTGGCCCAGTGCATCCGATTTCAGCCAGCATTTTTTCAGGTTTGCTGTAACTGTATCACATGTGCCTATGTGCTCCCTACTGACTCGGTCTTGTTCCCTAATGGACGGTTCGAGATCAAGCATAGCTTCACATGTGTCTCCCGCAACATCATTTATGCCATCATATGCCAACGATGCGACATGACCTATATTGGTGAGTCTGGGAGAAGATTAGCTGAAAGATTTTGTGAACATCTACGTGATGTCCAACAAAATACTAGTACTCCGGTGTCTTCCCACTTCAACTCCCCGGATCACAAGGACAAAGACGACATCCGTGTCACTGGTATTGTCCTTTGTCACTCTGGCGACCGCAGCCGCAATACTTTGGAAAATCGCCTCATAGTCCAGTATGGTTCGCTGACCCCACGAGGTATGAATGTATCACACTCATACACATAGTTTCCTTTTGGTTGCTCCTTTCCTTTTGCATAGCCTTCTCTACTGCACATATTTGGGTTCTTTGGTCTACTTACTATGCCATGCTATTTATAGTTCTTCTCCTCGAGTCCCTAATGAGACACTTCGGTGTTCTCCTCTATACCTTTTTTCTGTGCTCCTTACCCCTTATTTGTTTTTACTGTACCCCACTCTCGGACATCTCACTCTTGCTGCCTTTTGAGCACCTGTTGGTTTGCTGTTCTTTTCTTTCTCCTTTGTGTTTGCACACTGACCCCTGTGTGAACTCCTCTGGTTCTGTGTGCATTTGCGCACATTTCTGCACGTATTTGTACGTTCACGACAGCCGCACTTGGTTTCTATTTCCTTTTCGTTTTGACCTCTGTTTACACACAGGATAGATAATTTTGTTATCTTTAACACATTTCGATTGTTTTTGTTTTGGTTGTTTCGTTATTAGTTGTGTGTGTGTTTTTTTTTGTTTGTTCCTGCTGAAAGCCTATTGGGCCGAAACGTCGTTTAGTCTGTGTCGTCCACTTATCACGTAAAGCTTCTTACATACCATTTTTTCGATTTCTTAATTTTTCCTCACATTCAGCTTTACTGCAGCTTCGCATTTTTATGCCTTAACCCTATTCTTATCATTCTTCCGTAAAACCACATTTCTACAGACTCCAGTGATTTCCTTGTCAGTTGTCCTATTGTCCATGATTCACATCCATATGTTAAGACTGGCTCTACATAACCATTGGAACAGAATGTACCATATTTAGCTATTGAATGTGTCTCATGTAGGGACTGGATAAGATCACAGTGAACGGAATTTATTTAAAAAAAAAAAAAAAGCCAGTGAAGTCAAAAACGTAGTCACACATACTTTCTTGGACAGTCCCTGATAATAACAACTACACAAAGCAACAGCATACCAACATCGGTTCTATAGAACTAGATCTTTTGTGTTGTTACAAGTTGCTCGACGGCCAGTTTTGCTACAGGGCATAGCTTGTGAGCAGACACGCTTCTCAGATCGCTGTTTCTTTTATTTGTTCCGCATTATCAAAAGTGAAGACACTTTCATAACACTGTCGATTATGTAAGTAAAGTAAAGTACTCCCGTCACGCCAAGTGGCGTATATGGAATATGGTGTTAATGACCATAAATTTTACAAACCTTCGGCACATGATTTTTGGGGTAATTTGGTCGGTATTACGCCCGTGCCGCTTTGCTTTCCCATAGAAAAATCCGGTACCCATTAAAAGTTGGGTGAACCCGGAAGCCGTCGGTTGGGATCATACCCTACCTCTTGTCCTTGTAGTCCAGTTCACTAACAACTGAGCTATGGCAGCTCCCACTGTCGATTATGGCTTGTCTATAAAGCTTCCGAAGTTTACATCCTTTCATTCCTGCATTAAAGATACTACACGTACCGATGTTCCAAAGCTTTCACGCCAACATCAGGATCAAGATTGTGCTACAACGATGTTCCAAAGCTTTCACGCCAGCATCAGGATCAAGACTGTGCTACAACGATGTTCCAAAGCTTTCACGCCAGCATCAGGGTCAAGACTGTGCTACAACGATGTTCCAAAGCTTTCACGCCAGCATCAGGATCAAGACTGTGCTACAACGATGTTCCAAAGCTTTCACGTCAGCATCAGGATCAAGACTGTGCTACAACGATGTTCCAAAGCTTTCACGTCAGCATCAGGATCAAGACTGTGCTACAACGATGTTCCAAAGCTTTCACGTCAGCATCAGGATCAAGACTGTGCTACAACGATGTTCCAAAGCTTTCACGCCAGCATCAGGATCAAGACTGTGCTACAACGATGTTCCAAAGCTTTCACGTCAGCATCAGGATCAAGACTGTGCTACAACGATGTTCCAAAGCTTTCACGCCAGCATCAGGATCAAGACTGTGCTACAACGATGTTCCAAAGCTTTCACGCCAGCATCAGGATCAAGACTGTGTTACAACGGTGTTCGTCTTTGCTACTGTATTGAGATCATCCACAGGGTCACCAACTTATTTACATGATCCGGCAAGAGATGATTTATCACGTACCGATTAAAATAAAACATGGAGGAAGAATAAACGCGGGATAATGCGTCTTAAATTTATTAACTGTAGCTCGTTGCGGTGGTTCCTCATACGAA
Source organism: Megaustenia siamemsis (assembly GCA_032433765.1). Classification (NCBI taxonomy): domain Eukaryota; kingdom Metazoa; phylum Mollusca; class Gastropoda; order Stylommatophora; family Ariophantidae; genus Megaustenia; species Megaustenia siamemsis. The sequence continues at coordinate 73,705,184 of JAVIAB010000050.1, forward strand.
AGCCGTGTTTAGAATCATTTTAAGGATGCCATTGCGATCATTTCTGAAATATTTATTTAAATATCTGTTTTTTTTTCGTTCGCCAGCTTTTACCTCTGTCGAAGTCCCTAGAGACTGGGAACTGAATTTTGCGTGTTAATCCATTTTTTCCTGGCAGCCGCGTGCACAGGGGGTCCCTCGCCGCACAGATAACTCCGACTTCGGAGGTACTCATATTTTTTCCGTCCATGAGTAATTGACGTTTCAAGCCGGGTCTCGCTGCTGAGACCAGGGGTGGTTGCAGCAGTGAGAAATCATAAATACAAATCCCAACCAGTGCAGGATTTGAACCCACAACCTCTCTGTCTCGAGGCAAAACGCCGTCCTATATATGTATATAAGAAACAATCAAGACAGTTGAAGCTACAGAACTGCTAAGCTTTGCCATAGGGTCATGACGTACATGTTATCTTCTTTCTCTTCTTCTGCAATCCTGGCTCACTGAGATCCCGACTACGATCCCGAACTCTCTTACAATGACAGCTGTCTGTTTCAGTCATTCTGATTCACTGTATAGTTTCCAAAGTGCTGGGTGTTGATCACACTGAGATCCTCAGGCCTGCGTCCTGGAGCAATCCTGTAGATGTATTTTTTGGTCATGTAACTTCGTACGCTAAATGTTTCTCTGTCTTTCCTCCTCTTTCTGTCCTCTATCAAACAGGCAGGTGGTGCTCAAGAGCTCAGAAGACCAGACCACCTATGAGAGAGAAAACTCTACATAAAGCTCGGGCAGATGGAGCTCGTAAACCCGGGAGGGCCGACCATCTAAGGACAGAATCACCGTACAGAGAAAGCAATCAGCTGACTATTAGGAAGATTGGGAGCAACCAAAGGCTAGGGAAAGCAAACCTGAATAAAACGCTGGTGAAAATCGAATGCATCGGGCATTTGGTACAGAACATGGTGCAACGTTCTAACAAGTTCTCACTTAGAAAGGACGTGAAAGTTAAAAAAGTAACTTGGTTACGTGGAGTCATTCTTCTTCTTTAGCTTTTCTTTGCTGCGAATGAACAGAGCAGTGAGCAGCTACATGGCAGTGACAGTCGTCAACAATCTCTCAATTGATATGAAGCTACCATGCAGGGTCGACAAGACATCAATAGACTAGTAACAGTTGAAGAAAAACTCTGCCCATCTATAAAACCTGCATGCCAAGCAGCTTGCAATTCAACAAATCGTGGACTGTAGATCCCACATAAGAAAGGTGTGAGAACATTTTAAATACAATGTGTGAGTCGTACATTTAGTTAACCTGGAGTAACCTGAAGTAACATAGAGTAATTTGAAGTAACCCGGAGTAACCTGAAGTAACCTAGAGTAACATGAAGTGACCTTGAGTAACCTGAAGCAACCTGGAGTAATCTGAAGTAACCTGGAGTAAGCTGGAGTACCTGAAGTAACCTGGAGTGACCTGGTGTAACCTGAAGTAACATGGAGTAACCTGAAGCAACCTGGAGTAACCTGAAGTAACCTGGAGTAACCTGAAGTAACCTGGAACATTCTGAAGTAACCTGGAGTCGAACCTAAAGTAACCTGGAGTAACCTGGAATACCTGAAGTAACCTGGAGCAACCGGAAAAAACATTAAGTAAATAGGTAAAGGCATAAAGATGCATCATGATGCATAGAAATGCGAAGCTGCTGTAAAACTGATAATAATGAACATTTCTATAAAAAAAAAAAAAACCAATGAAAACATGGTATGGAAACAGCTTAACGTAGGTGAGAAACAAAACAACCAAAACCTAAAGTAGTCCGGAGTAACCCAGAGTAACCCGGAGTAACCCGGAGTAAAGAGTAACGAGCAGACTAACAGATGATACACGTGGACTCCCGCTATGATCAGTTCTGATCAAATACGCTTGTCTAAATAGATGTAGAAGTGAGCATATAAATAGATGTCGAAGTGCACAGATAGATGTAGAAGTGCACACATAGGTAGATATACAAGTGCACATATAAATAGATGTAGAAGTGCACACATAAATGGACGTACAATTGCACACATAAATAGATGTAGGAGTGCACAAATAAATAGATGTACAAGTGCACAAATAAATAGATGTACAAGTGCACACATAAATAATGATATCTTGTACTGAGAGCAAGCTTCAAGTAGCACTCCCAGTAAAATACAAATGTTACACTACAGAATGACCTTTACAAACACGAATTGAAAGTGCTAGACATGAACACAGATGAGAGGAACGAGTCATTGAGTTATTTGCATCATCATTGCACTCCGAACATGTCCATAGGTGCTCAGATCACCTACTCAGCACGTCCCGCAGTGTCCAGCGAGTGACGACTCCAGTTCTGTGTTGGTTAAGTCTTCTTATACGCCCACTAGGTTTCTCGTTTCTGGCTGTGCCTACCTTAACTCCCATCTCTTTCATCCGAAGGAATGACGTGGACTTATGGTTGCCGAAGATCTGTGCTCCTCCCACATCTCGGAGGGCATTGATAACATCCGCCCGATCCATTGGTTGAGACGGACAATCTATACGGGAACTGAAAAATCTAGAAGCAAGTTGTGTCTTGCATGAAAGCCAGTGAAACGAATTTGCGAGAAATAATAATTGACTCTATCAGGATACTAAGAAAACATCAACAAAGTCAGACAAACTTTCTGCTTTGACTCTACATCTACTGTCACTCAAGACTAGAAGGATGCCAAGATTCTATCTATCTATCTATTGACCTTTCGAGCCGTAGTCGGCCCATAGGGCGTAGACCAAGATACTCCTTCTCTTATATAAATTTTTGTTCTAGCAGTTTTCAATACTTTTAAAGATACTTTATCAAATCTCGCCATTTGTCTCTGTTCTGTGCAAGCTGCTCTATCTCATTGAGGGAGCCGATTCCTGCTACTCTTGCCTCTCTCATCAATGTTCTTCTCAGTGTCTCTCTGGGTCTTCCTCTTTTCATCTTACCTGTTGTTTCCCACATGAGGGCTTGCTTTGCTATTCGATTATTATCTCTTCTCATGGCATGTGCCAAGATTATTGCACCAAAATAACATGCATTAATCGTTCCTCTTCTATTTGTATTCAACTTTACCTGTTGCCACCTCACCTCTTTCATCAGTGTAGCACAAAATACGAGTAAATCATCATCTTTCACCATCATCATCACCATCATCATCATCATCACCATCATCATCATCTTCACCATCATCATCACCATCATCACCATCATCATCATCACCATCATCATCATCATCACCATCATCATCACCATCATCATCACCATCATCATCATCATCACCATCATCACCATCATCATCATCATCATCACCATCATCATCATCACCATCATCACCATCATCATCTTCAAGTACCATACCTACTGGCGTAGATGATCGTGTATCTCCACAACTTTCCTTCTTGATGGTTATTTATCATTTCTCTTGATGACTTTCTGCCAAGTCATTATCTCAAGATGTCTCCTATATTTTCTCTTTGCTTAACTCTATCTCTCTGTCCTTTAATTTTCCCAGTTGTCACAATATATTCCAGCTGTTCCCTTTTCATTACATGGCCTATAATTGATGATTGTTTCTTAATAATATTGGAAATTAGCTCTCTTTTTGCTTTTGTCTCTTTCAGAACATTTTCATTACTCTTCTTAACTGTCCATGATATTTCTCAACATTCTGCTATATAAAACCACATATTGATTTTCGTGCCTATTGTCTTATTGTCCATGATTCACACCCATTTGTTAAGACTAGTTCTAAATAACAGTTAAGAACTCTTTTTCTTGTTTCTATTGCCAAAAAATTGGACTGCATAGTATCTTCCTCATTTTTTGGGAAAGCTGCCCTGTACAATAATAAATCACCACGAGTAAAGACAAGATTAAATTAGACCATAAATGTAGTGACGTTGTCCTACCTGTCGTAAAACTTGGGTTAGCCGCGCTGTACCAGACTCCTAAACACGAGCAAGCCAACATCAGGACACAGATATCGATGTTGTTGGGGGAGAAACAGAGAAGGACGTCACCTTTTTTATATCCAAGTCGATGGAGAGCACTGGCCACTCTGATGGCCTTCTCTTTCACTTGGGAATAAGTGTACGTCTTTTTACTCTCATATTCCATCTGAGAGATCAAGAAATACATGACAAGGTTATCACGTAACAAATGAAGTTCAATGGTTCACTTATGGAGGATGGGAGAAGCTATTAAGTTAAAATATACGCCCCATTAACCTCACAACAAATGCTACCGTTATTTATAACTGTTAAGCTTGCAAATACTTCACCAGCGTGAGCAATATAACGTTCAATATAATGAGACAAACACTTCACGTGAAGTATACCCCATGACGTTCAATAAGTGTTTGTCTCATTATATTGAACGTCATGGTGTACACTTCACATACGTGTACGATCTGACGTTCAATATAATGAGACAAACAGTTCACGTGAAGTGTACACCATGACGTTCAATATAATGAGACAAACACTTCACGTGAAGTGTACACCATGACGTTCAATATAATGAGACAAACACTTCACGTGAAGTGTACACCATGACGTTCAATATAATGAGACAAACACTTCACGTGAAGTGTACACCATGACGTTCAATATAATGAGACAACCACTTCACGTGAAGTGTACACCATGACGTTCAATATAATGAGACAAACACTTCACGTGAAATGTTCGATATGACGTTCAATATAATGGGCAAACACACACACAATTTTCCACGGGGGTGGGGGTGGGTGGGGGTGGGGGTGGGGGGGAGGCTCTGAGGTAGGAGTCAGACATAAATTACATAAAGTTCATAAATAGGTCTTTTGAGGAGAGGAGAATCATCTGTACACGCTGTACAATTGACATATTTTGTTCACATAATGGCTTTGGAAGAATAATAATGGAGATACAGCCAGACAATGGGGATCCTTCAGACAAAATAAGCTCGACGCCTTCGTTGGACAGATAACCTATCATGTACAGGTCAGGGACAGACAACCTATCATGTACAGGTCAGGGACAGACAACCTATCATGTACATGTCAGTGAAAGGCAACATATTATGTACATGCCAGGGACAGATAACGTATAATGTACATGTCAGTGAAAGACAACCTATTATGTACATGTCAGTGACAGAAACCTATCATGTACATGTCATGGACAGACAACCTGTCATGTACATATCAGTGACATGCAGCATATGTACATGTCAGAGACAGACAACCTAATATGTACATGTCAGGGACAGACAACCTATCATGTACATGTCAGGGACAGACAACCTATCATGTACTTGGCAGTGACAGACAACCTATCATGTACTTGGCAGTGACAGGCAACCTATCATGTACTTGGCAGTGACAGACAACCTATCATGTACTTGGCAGTGACAGACAACCTATCATGTACATGGCAGGGACAGACAACCTATCATGTACTTGGCAGGGACAGATAACCTATCATGTACATGTCAGGGATAGATTAACAGTACTTTGTCTTTGATGAGGCTCTTAACATTCTCCAGTTCCTGATCTTGTTTCTCAGTTTGTGGCAGAATTATCTTAGTTGTCACCTGGAGGACACTTTTAATGTGCACTAAACAAACATTTCTAAATATATAAAATATATTCGTAGAAACCAATGTGTACTTTTATCTAAATATGCACATAAATACTTATACCACCGCAGGAAGATCCTTGAAGAGGTCACATTTCCGGAACATGTAGTCGTGAAAGGAGATATTTGTAGGTATCTCTATGTCGGAGATGGGACTTCTGATGATGTTGTCTGACATCTTGAGGGACGATGACTCTGTTGTCATGAGGCGATGAGCAGTAGGCGGCACAAGAGGAGCCTGACTAATAAGCCTTGAATTTGATAACGTCCATAATCTGTTCGTCGCAGTTCGTGATGGCTTGGCAGACAACAGAAGAAGAACTCGTCTGCATTGTTGGTGGACGAAGTATGGCATTATGGGATTGTTGAATGTCCTGGTATGAAAATATTAGAGATAAAAGAAACGCGGTAACTGGAGTAAAACCACAACTGTTTTTACGTTTCATTGTGTGGTATGATAGAGTTTTATATAGCGAAGGATGGACATGTGTTTTGTATAAATATAACATAACAAAAATAAATGCATTACCAGTCTTTATATTAGTTCACTAATTGTTTATTTTATGTATGCATCATTTAATTAATGAATCCATCAATTAATTCCACTGTCCATATAAAGATTGTACAGCGCATCCAATTGCCCACACATCTCTGTAATGACCCATTCATCAATTCAAACAACGAGTTTATTACTTTATTTTACTGGCAGATTAGTTGAACATCCATCCATCCATCCATCCATCCATCCATCCATCCATCCATCCATCCATCCATCCATCCATCCATCCATCCATCCATCCATCCATCCATCCATCCTTCCATCTATCCATCCATCCATTCATCCATCCATCCATCCATCATTTCATCAGTCAGTTAATCCACTTATTTATCCATCCAAACGCTCATCCGTACATCCAACAACCATTCTCAAATGAATACATTCATCATTTCTTCATGAGCCAGTCTATTGCCCCATCTGCTAATCTATCTAGTTTCCTGGCTATCACTTTTCTGTCTTTTAGTCTCTCTTGTGTTTGTCTGTCTACATGTATATATATATGTGTTTATCAAAAGTACAACCTGTACTTAATCTCGCCTCGATACACAATTATTATGTAGTTTCATGCCTTCTTAAAAAAATATAATCTATAAATACAATTAGAAATCACGTGACATAACGTATTCCTTTTCAACTCCTGCGCTGGTTGCTACACAAATGAAAAAAATGATATTGTGAACATTTTGAAAACATCAACAAATCTCTCACGCAGAGCCTCAAATAAAAAGCCTGACTGGGGACTCTTTTCATTCTTCAGTTCAATGCGTTTAGTGTTATCCCTGTACACGTTGTATTTTATTAACACGCTTTACTTATTTGTATCTAAAGATTTTTTTTTATATTTTAAACGAACATTTGTAATATTATACATTAGGTCTACTTTTGAATCGGCGGATTTCTTTCAATTCTCTAAGGATCTCATGTTTTACATTTTGCCTTACAAGATTTGTAACCGGAGAAGAAGGTTAAGGGTGAGATAAAGGGAGTCACGTAGAAAATAATGTCGTATAGGAGAAAAACCCTTAACTCATCATCACTAATATCACAATTATTGTCGTCATCATTATCATCGTAAAGTCATCATGTACCCTGCCGGTTGGAGTAGGCAATCATGTTCCTCCACAATCTTCTATCTACAGTGCATCGTATCAATTCTGTTGTTGACTGTTTTTCATGCCATGACACCAAGCTATCCAGTATTTTCTCTCTTTGTCGTCCGCGATCTCTCTTTCCTTTTATTTTGCCAGTTGTAACCAAGTATTCCAACTTTCCTCTTCTCATGATGTGCCCAAAAAATGTTGATTGCCTCTTTCTGATGTTTTTTAAGAGCTCCCTTTTTGTGTTGGCCTCTTTAAGAACTTCCTCATTGGTCTTTTTATCTGTCCAGGGAACTTTCAACATTCTTCTGAGAAATCCCATGTCTGTGGCCTCTAATCGTCTTTTCATTTGTTTGTTTACTGTCCATGATTCGCTTCCATAGGTCAGAATTCATCGTAAAGTAACTAGCCTTTACAATGTAGAAACTAGATCAACAGTTCTTGAACTTTCTTGTGACGAGGAAGTGCGATGTCTTCCCATAAAGGTGGATTGGTGGTGGTGGTGGGGGGGGGGGTCCTGAGAAGGCTGACGGATACACTTTGATCTTTTCCAGTAAAAATGGAAAGAGGGAATTCATGAATTAGCAAGAAAAGTGCAAACTAGAAATGGAACCGTTGAACGAAATCTGAACATCACTCTCATGAGAACAACATTCTCTAATTCCTCCAATAAAAAACAAACTATTAAAAAGGTCCTTTTTTAATTTTCTTCTTTTGTAGCATCCAGCTCACAAGTTGAAAGGGAATAAGCTATGTCACATTGATTTCTATTTGAATTTCTAGATGTGAAGGGCATGAGGTTACTAATTGTGTATCGAACCAATAGCAAGTACAAATATACGTCATGCTGATAAACACATAGAAATGTAGACACAAGAGAGACTGGAATACAACAAATAGGAAGTAAGTAGTAAACTAGATAGATGGGCAGATGGACTAACATAGAAAACTAGATAGATGAGCAGATGGACTAACATAGAAAACTAGATAGATGAGTAGATGGACTAACAAAGAAAACTAGATAGATGAGCAGATGGACTAACATAGAAAACTAGGTAGATGGGCAGATGGACTAACATAGAAAACTAGGTAGATGGGCAGATGGACTAACATAGAAAACTAGGTAGATGGACAGATGGACTAACATAGAAAACTAGATAGATGGGCAGATGGACTAACATAGAAAACTAGATAGATGGGCAGATGGACTAACATAGAAAACTAGATAGATGGGCAGATGGACTAACATAGAAAACTAGATAGATGAACAGATGGACTAACATAGAAAACTAGGTAGATGGGCAGATGGACTAACATAGAAAACTAGGTAGATGGGCAGATGGACTAACATAGAAAACTACATCTAAATAGATGGGCAGATGGACTAACATAGAAAACTAGATAGATGGGCAGATGGACTAACATAGAAAACTAGATAGATGAGCAGATGGACTAACATAGAAAACTAGATAGATGAGTAGATGGACTAACATAGAAAACTAGATAGATGAGCAGATGGACTAACATAGAAAACTAGATAGATGAGCAGATGGACTAACAGATTTGCTGATAAAAAATGATGAATGGATTCATTAGAGAGTAGTTGCGGGATGTGCAGATTAGCGTTTGGGTGGATAAATAAGTAGATTAACAGACTGAAAGCAAGTTTAAAAGTAAAGTATGTATTCAGCAAGGGATTAGCCACGAATAGCTGAACGAAAAGACATAACACTTCTTGAGACTGCATATACAGAAATATATACAAAAACATATACAGAAACATATACGGAAATATATACAGAAATGGCGGCAAGTATGTACATTTTATTTAGTGTTGACGTTTGAACTAGTGGACGGGTTTTTTCCCCTGTGTGTGTTAATAGAAGCATTGGCTTTGTTGCCAGGTAAGATGACTTCAATATTATCGCGGTGAATCTACTATGAATACTTTTTGGTTGTGCCTCACGATGGATCGTTGGCTGCCTTTGAAACACAAAAGAACGAATAAAGCCAAGTGAAACATCTTCCAGAAAACTTAAAAAGTTCCGCCGTGATAGTGGAGACTATCGATTGGTTGGTTTTTACATGCACAAGTCTTGTAGACAATAAACGATAAGAGCGTGTGTTGTGTTACTCTCTGCTGTCCAACGAGGCAATGACACCTTCAAAACTTGCAGAAACATCTCGATACTAAACATGTAACAATGAACCGAACTCTGAAAGCATTGATAAAAAAAAAAAAAAATTAGAATGATCTTATGTAACCATTGTGGTGATTTATCATTAGAGAATGATTTTGTGTAACCAATGTGGTGATTTGTAATTTGAATGAGCTAATACAACCAATGTAGTGATTTGGTATGTTTGTGATATTTGTGACCAAAGCTGTTTTGTCAATACATTCATGTAACTAATGCGAATGAGTTTGTATTTTTAATTTATTATTTGTTGAAGTAAATTTAAAATATTCTTTCTAATATTTACTAAAGTACATTTGATGTGTGTTTTCGATGACTCATTGAAGCCAGTTCAACATGTGTTGTCAATAAGGATTTGATGCCTGCGCTTATGCCCAACCACCTGCAATATGCCTGATTGGTTGCTGTGAAGCATTTAAAAAAAATGTTCAGCCGAAGTAGTCCAGGGAAATGCTGGCGTGTACATTTTATAACCACACGCTTTATCTCAGTGACGTCAAATTCCAACAGTTATTCTGCTTCTGAAAGTAGACGATGGTAATTGTCTTTTAGAAGGACGTTTTCATTTCATTATTGTTCTATAATTATTATCTTAGATATAAAAATACCCAGCTTAATAAATACTGCATGACACTGTCTGTATGCCACCAACTGTGTACACGGTAAGTTATTGCAGTGTTTATGTCACATTTTGATTGAATTCATTAACTCTAGATCCTAACGATTCGAAAAGTATTGTGTTCCAATATTACGCCCGTATAAAGGAATCTTCATGTTATATTCTGTTATCTCGTTAAATTAATTGACACTTTTACATGTATTAATTGGGACCAACATTTAAACAAACGTTTAACTTTAGAAACGGCCACACCTTCAAGTCATATGGATTTTAATCAAAGCTATAAAATGTCTCCACATTTGAAAAGTTAAGTTTTCTTAGTTCTCTTTCAGTTTACATTCTTTACTATTTCAGGGTTTATTGTCAACTACTATAATCAAGATTTCACAACTTACACAAATTAGCATCAAAATAAGAGAACGGAGTGTTGTTGTGGGCAGTTTCCAAGATCCAAAGTTAGCAGGGATCTTCTTTTATAGGTTTATGGGAAGAAACTCCATCATCCCATCCATAAAACGAGAACAATCGCGGTAGACATGGTCTCTGAGGCTCTAATTAATTAAATGTGGCGCTTTCATATTTTATTTATCAAATTATATTATATTGTTTCATTTATCCGATTATATTATATTGCTTCATTTGTCAAATTATATATATTGTTTCATTTATCAGAATATATTATATTGCTTCATTTATCAGATTATATTACATTGCTTCATTTATCAGATTATATTATATTTTTTCATTTATCAGAATATATTACATTTTTTTCATTTATCAGATTATATTATATTGTTTCATTTATCCGATTATATTATATTGTTTCATTTATCAAATTATATTATATTGTTTCATTTATCAGATTATATTATATTGCTTCATTTATCAGATTATATTATATTGCTTCATTTATCAGATTATGTTATATTGCTTCATTTATCAGATTATATTATATTGCTTCATTTATCAGATTATATTATATTGCTTCATTTATCAGATTATATTATATTGCTTCATTCATCAGATTATATTATATTGCTTCATGTATGAGATTAAAGTTAAAAACATGCTGTAAGTCAGTTATGAGGAATTGTGATTTTACCATTAAAGATAGAGCCATAAAAACAAAGGTAACCATCTTGAATCAAATCAATACTATTAAAAGGAGTTGCTAATTTGGACTCTTCATATTTGTTATGTCATTTTATGAGTTTGTTTCTTACTCTTTGAGTCTGTTTTTTTGCAGGTTTTCACTAACCTGGAGTTAACATAAGGCGAGGGTTGAAAATTACTTAAGGACAGGTTGACCATATGTTCAGGGTTTTCCCCAATGACTACGGCCGTCTTGTCGTTTCAATCAAAATGTCAATTTTCGTTCCTTGAAAAAGATTCTTTAATATTCACCAATCACAAATTATGAGAGCCGTGATAGCTCAGTGGGTAGTGAACTGGATTACAAAGGACAAGAGTTTGGGTTTGATCCTGACAGACGGCCTCCCAGTTTACCCAGTTTTCAATGGGTACAAGATTTTGTCTGGGAAAGTAAAGCGGCACGGGCGTAATACCGACCACATTACCCCAAAATCATGTGACGAAGGTCTATAAAAATTACGGTCACTAACACAATTTTTTTCTATACGCCACTTGTCGTGGCGGGCTCTTTACTGTTAATCAAAAATTATAATCTGATACCAACGTAATGGAATCAAATAAAATGGTATAATCAAGGAGGCGAATTGTTCCATAGCCTTCTATTTCAAGGTGAAATACAGTCCACCTCTATATTTGCCTGATATTATGTACAGGGTTTTTTTCACGGAAGAATAGCGGGTTCCTCGATATGTTTATGTCATTAGAAATAGTCTTAGTCTCACATGTTCATGAATACAAAATATTGCATCACTTCCGTTCGTTCTATTTTATCTAATTCAGTTTCTTGTTCTTGTTTTAAAAAGGAAACAGTAAGCCCTCGTTAGAGGCAACGAACTAGCTTGTAGATAAACGTACTCAAGGTCTTCATTGAAGAGGGTTTGTCTGCCAAGGGCTGAATTATCGACTCGGACGTTTCCCTCTATAACAATATTAATTTATTATTATTTGTCTCCAGTATAAAAAAAAAACCACTGGAACTACTATTCGTGCAGTTTCGTCCAATAAATATTTGTCTGCAACACAAGTATTCAGCCCTACTGGGAGATACTTGCCTTAATAGGAAAGTACAGAAATACAAATGATTGTGATCGTACCCTATGTTATAGTCATGAAACGCTTCGCCTAAGACATTGTCCGCAATAGCTAATTATTTAGTTAGCTGAGTGGCAGTGTTCCTAAGCGTTCGGCTTCTCGTGGCAAGGCGCAGTGCGATAGAGTACGGGTTCGATCCTGCTTCGGACCATACATTGTTCTTTGTTTTTTTCTGTTGTTGTTTATCTGTCATTTTTTCCTGAGTGCTGTAGTACATACCTCTTCCTCCTATGATTCTCTTCATTGAAGAGATCTTGTCGGATTGGTGGATATTTGGAATATTAGAGGAACACATTTTGTTCCTAAGTAGAAAGAACGTCGTGTGATTCCTTACCATGCAACGCAAAATGGAGAAGGGAGAAGAACAAGAGCCAGACTCAGATTAAGATGGGCAGACAACATCAAAAGTAACACTACAACATCAAAAGTAACACTACAACATCAAAAGTAACACTACAACATCAAAAGTAACACTACAACATCAAAAGTAACACTACAACATCAAAAGTAACACTACAACATCAAAAGTAACACTACAACATCAAAAGTAACACTACAACATCAAAAGTAACACTACAACATCAAAAGTAACACTACAACATCATTAATTGACAATGAGCGAAGCCGCCAAAAGGGCGAGAACCAGAACTTTGTATCTCCCTCGACATAAGAACGGGTACAAGAGAAGAAAGAACAAGAAGAAATACATTTCATGTCAATGTCGACAAAGAAGAGGTAGGCAGGTGTACAGAACAATAGAAGTGAACAAGAGTGAGAAAGAATTAGACAGCGAAATGACTCTTTTAAAATATCTATCTATTTTGATATAAAAAGTATAACATGTAAAACAAAGCGACCAACAAACATGCACAATGTTGTAACATCTATTAAAGTGTTGAATTAATTGTCTCTGACCAGCACATCCAACATGCGCTGCATCATTCACCAACAATGCAGGAGAGTTCTTCAAGGCCTGTCTACCAAATCATCACGAGCTACAGCAAACAGCTTCTGGACGCTGCCAGTGTCAAGCCCCAGCCACCAGGCCACTCTGATGTTGGCTACTGCTAATCGATTCCTGACAACCTCTGGAGAGTCATCGATCCTCAAGGTTTCAGACAACATCATCAGAAGTCCCACACACGACATAGAGATCCCTACAAATATTCCCTTTCACGACTACATGTTCCGGAAATGTGACCTTTACAAGGATCTGCCTGCCTTGGTATACACATTTATTTATAGACGTAACATATAGATTTATACATGTGCCCAGTTTTTACCTATTTTATAGCTTCTGTCGGCTTATTCTTGATTCTTGATCCGTCCAGCGCGGTTAGATGCTGAACTTTATGCTTTTTGCCAACAGTCTATATTCCGGTTATGTTAAATACACACATAACAATTGTCTACTCCACTGTTATGTCAGTCCTATTTTATGGCTGTGAAACACGGAGAACATGGATATTTTCATTGATGGATGCTTGCGCAGAACAAAAGTATGGACTAAATCATTAACATAGAATTATGGAATAGTACCAGTTAAATCATCATAATCATTATGTGCCATTCCGGTTGACGTAGGCGATCATGTCCTTCCACAATCTTCTATCCACAGTGCATCGTATCAGTTCTGTTGTAGACTGTTTTCCATGCCATGAAACTAAGCTATCCAATATTTTCTCTCTTTGTCGTCCGCAATCTCTTTCTTTTTATTTTGCCAGTTGTAACCAAGTATTCCAACTTTCCTCTTCTCATGATGTGCCCAAAAAATGTTGATTGTTTCTTTATGATGTTTTTTAGGAGCTCCCTTTTTGTGTTGGCTGCTTTGAGAATTTCTTCATTGGTCTTTTTAGCTGTCCAGGAAACTTTCAACATTCTTCTGAGAAATCCCATGTCTGTGGCCTCTAATCGTCTTTTCATTTGTTTGCCTACTGTCCATGATTCGGAGCGAATTCGGTCAGAATTGGTTCTATATAGCACCGATTAACTCTGTTTCTCATTTCTATTGACATAGATTTGTTGCAAAAATATTTTTCATTTTCTGAAATGCTGTTTTGGCCTGAGCTATTCTGCTTTTTATTTCTGTGGTGCATCTTCCATCTGATGTTATTATTGTGCCCAAGTATTTGACACGTTGCACTTGTTTCAGATTTGTCCTCTTTATTTTTATGCTGCATGATGGTGATGATTGTTTCTTCGATATGACCATTACTTCAGCTTCCTTACTATCCAGACTGAGACCTTTCTTGTTGCTTTCTTTTACTATTATACATATCATTTCTTGTAGTTCGTTCTCTGTCTCTGCTATTAAGACTGTGTCATCCGCATATCGCAAATTATTTATATTGTAACCTTTGACTTCAATTCCTTTTTTTGTCTGCTATTGATCTCATAATATGTTCGCTGTAAAGTGAAAACAAATCTGGCGACAGAACACAGCCTTGTCTGACTCACCAGTTAAACCAGTGGATAAACAGATACAGCGAAGACGATGGCGCTGGATATGACACACACTATGGAAGCAAACTGAGAGAACTACATAACAGGTCATTAAAAAAAATACTCAATAAAAAAAAACAAAGATGAAGACCAAGGAATTCTTGGATAAGACAAATGGAAGCAGAGATGAAGAGAAGGACATGGAATGATCTTAAAAGAATAGCAAGAAACAGAACGGCTTGGAAAGTGTTTTATTGAAGACCGATGCTCCACAGGAAGCTGAAAGGTAAAAAGAAGGATCTCTAATCTGAATGATGTGTTCAATATTATCCAATGAGTCTAAGCCTGCCAATTATGATTCTCTTATAAGTGTTCTCTTCAGTGTCTCTCTAGGTCTTCCTCTTTTTTCTCTATCCTGATGTTTCCTATAGAAGAACCTGTTTTGGAATTCTCTTGTTGTCGGTTCTCAACACAACTCCGACATCTGTCCATCTTCTTTTTCTAACTGTAGATGAGATTGTTGGTTCAATGTTCATTTCTGTTATTTCAAAATTAGGCTTGAATTCATTACATTGTACATAGAGTATTTTCCGTAGGTATTTATCTTCAAAATCGTTCAGTTTTTTTTTCAATCTTTTTTGTAGTTTTCCAGCTTTCACGTGCGTAGGTAAAGGTTGATTATATGTTCGAGTTAAAAAATACGAAGCAAAAACCAAACTTAGAATATTTATTTTCATATTGTACCCAGGTGTTTAAAAATTTCTCCTTGGCCTCTCGGCTTATAACTACATCTTGGTTACTTGAGGTGTTGTTTTCTCTGTAGTTTCAATGTATTTTATTATTTTAACCTTTCTTCTTGCTAGATATTCGATTTGTTAGTGAACAAGTAATGAAATTGGCAACAAGGCTACATATTTCTTGAGGCGATAAGGTGAATTTTGATGGATTTCTTAGATTTGTTATATTAAATAAGATGGAGTTTATCACACAAACAGTTAAATTGAGGTGGAAAATATGACATGAATATTCACTCATGGTTAGAATTGTAATCAGAGCCCACATCTGTTGTCAATTAGTCAAGTAGTACATTTTCTCAGCAGAAAAAACAAACTATGCCAGTAATAATTGATACATCTGTTGTGCTCCGACTAACTTTTTTTTAAAGAGCGGATTCGTATAGGAAGTTAGTGATGAATTTGTATCGGATTGTAATGGATTGTAATGTGTTTTTCTTTTTTTAAAGAAGGGCTTTGTATTGGAGTCATGGGGAGAGGCACAAGCGTATAAAAGGGGTTGGGGGGGGGGGTGTGGGGGAAATGATGCTGCATAATTTTGGAGTCGAAAAGATGGAATTTTGACGAATTTGATGGAGTTGCTAAGGCAGAGTTTATCATACAGACACACATCGCAAACATCGAGTTATATACACTGTAGTAGAAAATATGACACGAATATTCACTTCTGGTTAGAATTGTAATTAAAGCCCACACCTTGTCGGCTAGCCTGGTGGCAAATATTGCCAAGCAGAAATCCGCGGAAGGCTGTGTAGCGGAGGACGTGTGCGACAGTGTAGTATGAGCGTATGGTAAATATTGCCAAGCAGAAATACGCTGAAAGGCTTGTATCGGAGGACGTGTGCGACAGTGTAGTATGAGCGTATGGTAAATACTAAACAAATTTGATCCTTGAATTTAATACTTGAGGAGCGGACGATAAGCGATAAGAAATGACATCATCGACAGTAGGTGAGATATACCGGACGATTGAAATACTGACATTTCAAATGAATGAAATTCCTATTTTGCCGAAGCAGCGTGTACGCGAGTCTATACAAAAAGAAGTTGCAAAAAGAAATCAGACTGTTGCCATCACAAAAAGGATATCTCTGTACTGGGTTAAAGCTAAGACAAATAAGCATACGGCCGGGTAGAGACCGTATTTTCGAGCAAAGTTGCGTAGAATAAGTTATAATTGTGTGCCGAAAATGTATTGTAAACTTTAGAGTTCAATGCAGCAGGAGGTCGACGCATGGGAGTTATGACCGTAAGAATGGAAAACAACAACTAAGAATAGCTAAATGTTATATATTCTCAGCATTCATGTATGTTGCAGAAACTTGGATTTTGGACAAAACAACAACTAAGAATAGCTAAATGTTATATATTCTCAGCATTCATGTATGGTGCAGAAACTTGGATTTTGGACAAGACAACAGAAAAGAAAATTAAAACCTTTGAAGAATGAATTTATAGAGGAATAGGAAGAACTGGATGAAAGGGAAAAAAAAAACAAATGATGAAGTCTTAAAACAAATAATAAATAAAATAGAACTATTAAACGCAATTCAAACAAGACAAATGAGATTTTTGTGACATGTTAAAAGACACAACAGCCTACTAAAAGTAATTTTGGAAGGAAAAATACAAGGTAAAAGAGACAGAGGCAGATAAAGACTAACATAAAAAAGTAACATCAAAAGATGGGCAAGTCAGCCTATGGCAATCTGCACTCTCAAAACAAAAGGCGGATCAGAATGGCGCTCCACGATAGCCAACCTTCGATGCTGAGACGGAAGTCAATGATGACTGCATACACATTTTTCCTTTCAAAAACTAGTATCGACAAACCAAATTACATACTACTCATGTAGTCTCAACGAGGATGGAATTGACATTTCTGGTTGCTTGCTATATCTGGGCCTATAATATAGAGATAATGCTTTGAAACTAACTTATATAACTAAATAACACATTATTATTTGACATTTAACAGGTCAGAGTGCATCTATAAATCATTTGAAATGAAAACTTATTGGACTGAACTGATAATAAAGATTCTATGAGCAAGTGACCCTTCCTCTCAGCCCCTCAGTACAACACCGTCACCCTCCTTTCCCACCTCCACTTCCGTGGAACTCATGAATTAAATAACAGTTATATTTCATGTATTTTATGGTTAACAAAAGTTATACCGAAGTTTGCTTTCACCTGCTTTTGTTAGATAACAATTGTACCATGTATTTCTTGATCTCTTAGATGGAATATCAGACTAAAAAGACGTACACTTATTCCCAAATGAAAGAGAAGGCCATCAGAGTGGCCAGTGCTCTCCATCGACTTGGATATAAAAAAGGAGACGTCCTTCTGTGTTTCTCCCCCAACAACATCGATATCTGTGTCCTGATGTTGGCTTGCTCGTGTTTAGGAGTCTGGTACAGCGCGGCTAACCCAAGTTTTACGACAGGTAGGACAACGTCATTACATTTATAGTTTATTTTAAAATATTTTGTTTCTGACACATCAATCATAAAGATGACGACACAAGGGTAAGGAAGAATGGCATTAGAGAGTTAGGTAGATGTAACTAAAGTGGAAAGATATAGGCAGTACTTTCTTTCTTCTTTTATCTGGCTGCTGATGCCTTCAAGCGTCACAGAAAAAGGATGTTGTCAGTATACTATGGTGTCTAGATATTTGGTTGCTTGTTTTTTGATTCTCTCTTTTCATAAATGGAACGCCTTTTTTGGGGTATCTGGTTGCTGTTAGAAAGGAAATGTTCTGGTCTTTGCATATGTTATTTATTCCATCCATCCATCTTTTCCTTGGTCTTCCTCTTACCCTCTGTTTTGATGTTCTTAGAATGCTCTTGGTGACATTTGGTTTGGTATCATTTAGGTGCCCATACCATTACTTTTTGTAGTTCGTATATATATTTCTAACATGGCTTAATTCCGATTTCTTCTCTGATTTTAACATTTGATGCTCTATCTGCCCTTGTGTTGTTTGTTATTTTTTATCAAGCATCTCACTTCGGATGTCGTGATTTTCTGTTTTTGGGCTTTGTTCAATGTCCATGTTTGACATTGGTAGCATAATGTTGGTGTGAAGATGCTGTTTATTATTTGTCTCTTAGCTCTCATTAAAATATTTGGATGTTTCAATAGTGGAGTCGGTTAGTAATTAATAGTGTTCGTTTTCTGCATTACTAGGCGAAGGTACTACAATACCATTAAATCTATGGACAATTTTATTTCAGGATTTCAGGCATTTTGTTGTCGGTATATTTCTAAAGTAACATTTGTAATCGTAGGTTGCTCTATACGGATACACATAATTATTATAAACCTCTACACCACGACTAGTTATCGCCACACAAATAATTTCCTAAAGTTTATAAACGCCGCTTATATAATTATCTTTTTTTTTTATTATCCCGGTGCATGCTTTCTGGTGTCTAACCATAACCCAGCATTTTGTCCATAATTTTCCACATTTAGGATAAGAAAATATTCCGAACGCCTTATCTTTATTCGCTATATATATATATATATATATATATATATATATATATATATATATATATCTTTATCTAACGCCTGATAATCTTTCCACTGTTTCAGTAACTCTCTAGTGGTCTGTGAAAATTAAAAAGATTAGTCTCCCCCCCCACACCCTAAATAGAGCTATGCAGCTAAATAAACAGAGACTATCAGCATGCGGTGAACCGTTTATGTTGTGTTGAAAAATATGGATGGCTTTATTTTGTGGAATATGTAGTGGGAGCTCGCCTATTAGACAGAAAATTGGATATTCCACATAATGAAACAGAGAAAAGGTTGTAGACGGGATGAACTCACCTGAAAAGCTACTGCTATACCTTTTATGGATCGCGTGATCTAAGGGGTTGCAATCTTTTAGCTGTGTTAGGAACCTATCAAAATCTGCTCTGTTATTGAAAACCATTAAGGGGAAGTAATACTCAAACTATTTACGGAACTAAGAAACAAGAAAAATTCGTTAGTCTCCTTATTACTCAAGAAGAAATTTTGAGAGTAGTTTATTTTCAAGCGACGTGTTTGCGCGTTAAATGGAGGAGTGAGAAAACTGGACCAGTTAGGCGAGAGAGGTGTATTGGATTTGTGAAGCACAGTGTGCACTGAAAGATGTATGTTAGCATTAATGCGCGTTTTATTGCGTGCCAGTGATCTAAATAAAGTTGTCTAACATCACTAGGTAATGTGTCTATACTATCTAATTCTGTTTCAGCGCGCTTTCTTGTTATCTTGGCTCTCTACCAGCTGCGTATTTTTTCTCTTATTTCTTGAACTTGATGATGAGGTGGTTGATGCTGATGAGGGTACTGCTGTTGGGTAGGATTATGCTAAGGTTGCATATGTGGCTGATGATACCTTAATCGCTGAATGGTTTTTATTTTGGGTGTTTTCTTAGATTGTCTAATCTATTGAATTCACTTGGACATTGAGGACACGGGTATATATGTTTAGTATGGACACACTTTGTATGACGAGCTAGATGGCTTTGGTTTGTAAAAGTTTGATTGCAGTCTATACTCGTGCATTTACTATTAATCTAATCAGTGAGTTGATCGTGTATAGAGGAGATGTGTTCATTAACTGGTCTGTGTCTGGCTGACGACTGCTCACTTATACGCTCGTCGAGGTTTCTTTCTAGGCTGTTGTTTTCCGAATGTCTCTGTAATATTTTCTGTTGTAGACCATCCTGTTGATTTTAAGATTTGCTGTTCTTGTAAATATACAACGAAATATAGAAAGCGGGTATCTTTGTTTAGCGTGAGCACTATCTGCTTGTTTTCCTAGAGCGTCTCGCCATGTAAAACTTTTACCACATGTTTCATAAATGTGGCGTGGTCTGCTTACTAGTTTATTAAGTGAGGCAATCAGTAAGATAACACCTTCTTTGAATGTTTATGTAATAAATATATTTAAATAGTATACACACCACACACAAACACACACGCACACACAAACAGAGAGAGAGAGAGAGAGAGAGAGAGAGAGAGAGAGAGAGAGAGAGTGATGTTGACCTGTCAAAAAATATGTAGCTTTTCAGTAAATCCATTCCTTTCATATTGACAACATAACTAAACTCACCAGCTCCCCTGCATTACAACATCCTACTACTCACATTAAACTATGGGTCAGACACCAACTTTCATCCAAGAACCATAACCGAGCAGTCAGTTACGAGTCACTCCTCCCTTCATGTGCTTCTTATAACTAAACTCACCGCCTGCCATGACTATAACAGTCCGCTGCAATTCTTTATTTCTTTTTGTCCAAAACCCAACGCTTTCTTTATTTTCTTTCTTTCTCTCTTTTTTTCTTTCTTTTATTTTTTTTGCCATTTTCTTTTTTTTTGCCTCTTGTTTTTCTTTCTTTCTTTTGTTTCTACATCAACTCTTTATTTCTTTATGTCTACCATTCAACTTTTTATTTTTTATTTCGACCTCTCTTTCTAGCTTCACCACCACTCTTTCTGTCTTTCAATTAAAAAACAACGGACAACTACGAGTCTCTATTAAATAGTTAAAACAGGTAACTAGAGGTTTTACAATCCATTTACCCTTTCCCTTAAAAGTCTCTTATAAGACGTAGTGGTTAGCTGTGAGTTTTTACTATACCCTGTGGTCAGTGTTTAACTATACATGAACGGTCAACTAGCTTTACTATAGAG
Organism: Megaustenia siamemsis; assembly: GCA_032433765.1. Classification (NCBI taxonomy): domain Eukaryota; kingdom Metazoa; phylum Mollusca; class Gastropoda; order Stylommatophora; family Ariophantidae; genus Megaustenia; species Megaustenia siamemsis. The sequence goes on from JAVIAB010000050.1 coordinate 73,726,481, forward strand.
TTTATAGACAACTTTGCGTTTCTATACGGATCCCATCCATTCTCATTTTATTACCATATTCGACAGTCAGTTATGCATCACTCCTCCATATCCATCTTAGTACCATAAGCAAGTTGACACCTCCCATGTATTTTCATTTAATACTGGACACCAATCTTTTATGTTTCTGTATTGTAGGAGGCTTAGTTATGGTTGTCTATTAAGAAGAACGGTCAACTATGAGTCTCTATAAATAAAAGCATTAACGGTAACATATGAGTCTCTAATAATAAGTAATGATTAAGTATAAGTCTTTACTACACTCTTTCTTGTGCTTAGAGTTTCACTATACATCAACGATCACCTAGGGTTTACTATAGATTGTATGGATAACTTTGAGTCTATGAGTAACTCGTCCATCTTGAAATTAATAACTTAGCCAAACTAACCACTTTCCCTGTAATACAACATCCAATTCTGTTTAACACTCAACTATGATTCCCCCGCAATGTTCATCCTACTACGACTGTAAGGTAGACCGCTTAGTATGTGTCTCTTTTAAGAACGGTCAACTATGAGTTTCTATTAATAATACCATTAACGATTAGTTATGAGTCTCTGATAAGAGGTAACGGTTATTTATGAGTTTTTACTATTTCGTGTATTTAGAGTTTTATCATACATGAACAGTCAAGTACATTTCTATAATAGGACGCCGTGTCCGCGATATAAAATATACCACTCTTTAGCCCCTCGCTAATTCTCTCTCTTTCTCTCTCTCTCTCTCTCTCTCTCTCTCTCTCTCTCTCTCTCTCTCTTTGTTTGTGTGATCATAGATCGTGGTGCAAGATTTCGCGGATGTGCCCAGACATGTCTCGGGGAATTGACTGGATTCTCATAACTGACGACTCTGACATTTTTCTGGCAAGGAATTGGCGCGTTCACTTGTGTTTCTATTATAGGGATTGTTCTGTTCATCTGATACATACATATGATAAGACAATAAAGAAACATTCTAAATATTATAACGCAATGGCCAAACTAGTGACTACAGTATCAGACATATATAATCTGTTATTAGTTGGTATAACCCAGAGAGTCGTTGATAGTAATATTTATGTCACGTGTGTAACCATCGTATCTGAGATTCTTTCAGGTGGGATTCTTAATTTATGACGCTTGTTGTTATCTAAAAACTGACATATCGGTTAGCTAAAAATCATGTCAAAAGCCTATACGATTTCGATGCAGACATTTGTGCTCTGGAGAAGGATTTCGCCGTTTTGGTAAGTGATTATATAAGTAGAATATTATGAGAATGGTTTCTAAAAATCAGCGATTGGAAAACACTTCTCTACTCATATGACGAGAAGATACGACATTATGGATTCTACTTCGCATCATCTTAGGTCGTTAAACATTAATTGATATGCCGAACATATTCTGATATATCTTTATGTTGTATGATTCGATGTTATATTTCCTCTAATAAAACTTTAATAATTTAACACACACACACTCATTATGTAATTATTTTAAGCACTATTTCAACTTACCTGTAATTTTACAGTGTTGCTGCTTTATACGCTGAAACTTGATTCTCCGCTGGTGTTTTAGTATAGCGCTCGTAAGTATCTGCAGAAAAATATACAGAACTGGTAGCATAGCAAACTCATCTACTTTCTGCGTATTTGCAATATTTTGTTCTGACTAAGCATTAATACTGCTTTTTGATGGTCACTGTTACCACGCTGCGAGACGAGACTCAAATGCTCGGCGTTCGTCGTATCGTTGTAATTAAAGTGTGGCGGAATGTTATTGCTTCTCTCTCTCTCTCTCTCTCTCTCTGTCTCTCTCTGCGATCAGGGTTCATTCAGAGTAGGATTCCAGACTCTCACATGAAGTCAGCTGTCAGGTTAAGTGTGTTGATCGCCCCCAAAGATAGAATATCACAATTAGAGTCTGCCAGATCCACTCTGATTGAACACCAGTTAAAACGTTGCACTGTGTTCTGCGCCAGTGGCCCAGTGCATCCGATTTCAGTCACGATTTTATTCAGGTTTGCTTTCCTTAGCCTTTGATTGTCCCCAAGCTTCCTGCAAGGCAGCAGATTGTCTTTTCTGTCGGGGATTCTGCCCTTAGATGGTCGGCCCTCCCAGGTTAACGAGCACCATCTGCCGGAGTCACTAGAGGTGACTAACACAGACATGCACACACAAAGATATGAGATGTGACTAACACAGACATGCACACAGTGATACGAGGCATGACTAACACTGACACACATCAAGATATGAGATATGTCTAACAAGCAAAGATATGACACATGCCTAACATAGACATGCATACAAAGATATGAGATATGACTGACATAGACATGCACACACAAAGATATGACACATGACTAACGTAGACATGCACACAAAGATATGAGATATGACTGACATAGACATGCGCAAACAAAGATATGACACATTCCTAACATAGACATGCAGACAAAGATATGAGATATCACTGACATAGACATGCACACACACAAAGATATGAGATGTGACTAACATAGCCAGACACACACAAGGATATGAGATGTGACAAACACAGACATGCACACCCAAAGATATGAGATATGACTAACATAAACATGCACACAAAGATATGAGATATCACTAACCCAGACATGCACACACAAAGATATGACACATGGCTAACACAGACGGACACTAAGGTATGATACATGATCAACACGGACACACTAGGATATGAGATATGACTAACATGACACACACCAAGATACGAGACATGACTAGCACACACACACACACACACAAGCTAAGATATGAGCCATGGCTAGCACAGAAACACACTAAGATATGAACCATGTCTAGCACAGAAACACATTAAGATATGAACCATGGCTAGCACGGAAATACACTAAGATATGAACCATGGACAGCACAGACACCCACTAAGATATGAACCCTATCCAGCACAAACACACATTAAGATATGAGCCATGAAGAGCACCTACACGCACCAAGATATCAGCCATGGCTATCGCAGACACCCACTAAGATATGAGCTACGACTAGCACGGATATATACTGAGAATGTCTCAATTCAAGAGAAGCAAAAGAGGAGATATAAGAGCAGCGATCGCGAAAGGTATACCAATGCTTGGGTTTGTTGTAGTCGGCAGACTCTTCTTAACGTGTGAATCATCGACATACGAGACGCAGGCCCCGGTTAACTGTTCACATGTTCCGTTGAAACAGTTGTCAGGACATTTGAGAGTGCAGTCTGACCCGTAGTACGTTTCCTATCACGTACAGTCTGCACTTTCCGGGTCACATATGATGTCACAGCCAGCAGAACACGTATGTTCGCATTGTAGCCCAAAATTACCATCGGGACAAGTGACATTACAGGTATAGCCAGAATGTTTACATTGTAGGCATTTTCCGGATTTCTTCTCACATAAAGGACAGGCAGTGTGACAAGACCTGGAGCAGTCGTGTCCATAGATCCCATGTGAACAGTTGCCGTGACACGTACCGATGATGACGTTGCATCCTTTGCTACACCCACTACACACTTCACAAAACGACCCAGAATGCCCGTCCAGACAATAGGTGTCTGTAAATGTTTGCCCCTCACACACCGTCAATGCACTGTCGGCCTGCGAAATGTTCGGTGAGAACTCAATCTTAATGTGTGCCTTTGGCGTTTGTGTGGTGACTACAAAAGTGTTCACAGAAACATTAGGGTATGATATATCATTATACTGGAACACTACGCCGCCACTGTCAATGAAAGCCTTTAGAGTGGCATTCTTTACCCGAATCATAGTGCTAGCTCGATGATAGATTCGAATGGTGTGTATCTTCTGGGGCGTGGCAAAGTTCAGATACCAGTAAACAGGATTGGTTCCACTTCTCAATTTTGTGTGTGTGCAGTCATTGTCATAGAGATTGGTCTTTGTTTTGCTATTAACTGCGGCCTCTGGTCCACACCCGTCTCCTGTATAACAGGCATTAAATGTGTCGGTCTGGTGTGTGTACTGTTTGAGAGCCACATTCCGACCCCCGCCAATGTAGATGGAGCAGATATTTGCAATTATCGCCTCTTCAATCCGTAACTTGTTGATCAAAACAAGTACAGAGCAAAAGACATCAATCTCGTGCTGACTAACAACAAACCTTGATTCATTGTTTCATGAGGCAGAATCATTTAGTTTTACCGTGAAACTGTCGGGATATGTTAAGTCATTCACATAAATCCTAAACCAGGAGAACGGGAAAGATTGATTGAGAGTTGCCTCAACGAATGTAGAATTTGTGTCCGGATTACATGTGGTGTCGTTGTTATCAAACAGGAAAGTAGGTTCAGATTTTTGGGCGTATTTGTACACGAGATCCAAGTACTGACACTGGGGTCCGAAATACTCGTGCTGACAACTGTCATTCTTTGGGCATGTCCCTGTAGTTTTGTCACAAACTGAGTCATTATAGCAGTGACATTGTAACGTACAATTTGTCCCAAACCAACCGCGTGCACAAGTTAGGCCATTAGCTTCCAAGGCCGCGAACGAAGCAGGAGAATAAAGACTTAATCTACAGCGATGGTTAACGAACTGTGTACAAACATTTATTATCAAAACCGTGATTACATTAAAAAAAATTAATGATGTTCTCCAATAGAATGAGACAATCCTTTGGTGACAAGTAAAGTCAACATTGTTTGCGTCATGGCTCGAACGCAAGCGTCCATCTTGGTGCGTCCCATGACGTCTTGATCTTGGTTATTGCTTTTTAAGACTCAACCCAGAAGATCATTACTCACGCCTGGAACTGCTTATTAATCCTCGATCGCCTCGCTCTAGAAAAGGAGGGTATTGAACATTATTGCGCTCGCAGAGTTATTCTCAATGTTAAATATCGCACAAGATACCATATTTATATAGATTATAGCCCTTTTACGACTATATATATATATATATATATATATATATATATATATATATATATATCTGTTTACGGTGGAAATGTATTAATGCTGGTAAATATATGCCATTCATTTCCAATTGTGGGCGTGAATATAATATTAACCCGGGCGAATGAACAAAAACTGCGACTATAAGCAATTTCAATTTAATTAATTTTCGTGTAAAATGTACGTTACTCATTAACCGATCTACTCGATTATTCCCTCACCCACCCTCTTCAAGATTTATGAGACAAACTGACCACCATACACGGATCTTAGAGACAAACTCCTTTATATATATATATATATATATATATATATATATATATATATATCAACCAGTCTGAGCTCCAGTCCAAGCTCGGGTTGTTCTTTATATAATACTTTGCTATCACCAGGTGGTGGACCTCACCCTACGACTCTAAAATTTATTTGTGTAATTTGATTGGACTGTCTGCAACACCACCTACTACTACGGAAGAAAACTAGAACAAGAAGAGGAACTTAAATAGCTAGGAAGTTTAGTGACAAAGGACAATTCACAAAAAATAGAAATAGACTCAAGATGCAACAAAGCTTGGCAAATCATAGTACAGCTATCACCACTATTGTCCAACAAGGAAATGAGGTGGAACAGGCACTCTACAATACAATCTTTATCCACCGTTGTGCCAGTCCTGGACCCTAGATGCAAGAACAATAAGAAAATAACATATACTGAGATGAAATGTGTTAGGCAAATGACAAGAAACAGTCTGAACAATAACAGCAGAAATGAAGAACTGAGAAAATAGCTGGGAATAACCAACGCCATTGAATATATAAAGAAACAACTGATAAAAACTGGTTTGGCCACGCGAAAAGGCACAAAGATCAAAACACAGCACAACGAGCCTTCAATAAACGTTCCGAGAACACCAGACCTAAGGGTCGACCACAGAAACGATTTATTGACGGAATATTAGAAGTACTAGGAAACATAACATCAGCAGAGGCGAACAGAAGAGCAAAAGATCACAAATTATATCTCCCCTTATAGCTGAAAGGCAGATGAGGAAGGAAAGAAGAAGAAGTATAACATCATCATATACAACAATGAATGTATGCTAATTATATAACTAATCATCATATATAGCAATGAGTGTATGTGTTATATTTTAGTATTGGAAGCGTGGAAAAAAGAGAAACAAGCAGGAAGCCAACATCAGAAAATGGACAGGCCTTGATTTTGTTAAAACTTATGAAGAATTTCAATCAGCAATACACGAAGGAAGATCGTGGGCTGCTCATATCGCAAAGGATTAGAGGATGCGATAAAAGGAAAGATGTCTAACAGCGTTATTGAGTTATTGAATTACTGTGTATATCACTTATTAACATACACAACTTTCAAGAGCTTAGTGTTAATTGATCGTCCATCTCCCGTAGCTTTAATATGTAAGGTCAACTTATGTTCTTAATGACCTGTGTTTTCAAATCTTTACCAATTTAAGTAGAGTTTACTCTCTCTCTCTCTCTCTCTCTCTCTCTCTCTCTCTCTCTCTCTCTCTCTCTCTCTTTGCGACCTCTTGTAACCACTTGTGTGTGGAGGAGATAGCAAGTTCTGGTTCTCGCCCTTCAATTAGTGCCAATTGATGTTGTAGCGTTTCTATGATGTCGTTTGTTCATCTAATTCTAGGTGTGCCTCTTGCACCTCTCCCTTCTCCCTTTTTAAAATATGCTTTGTACGGTAAGAGATTTCACGGCATTCTTTCTAGAATGGCAAACCATTTTATTTGTTGATTCTGTATTTAGTTTAAGATTGGTTCAATGCCAACTCTTTCTTATAAAATATAATTTCTTATTCTACCTTCTCTGGTTAAGTAGAGATAACTAAGCGTTTTCTTTATAGCTTAAACAGTATATCATATTTATTTTTTCCCTCTCACTTCCACCCCACCATGATTTTTGGAAAGCATCAAGTTTAGCAGGGCTATTTTTAACTTGACATATTAAAAATGTAGACCATGGCTTGGGAATAACAGGAGCAATATTGATATTAATGTTGTTTCTGTGAAAAAGAAAATGCTGACCTTTAGAACTTGGTAACAAAAGGGGAGAAGCTTTGCTGTCACGATATAAGACGATAACATTCAAACATGAACAAAGAAAATAGCGTCTTAGGACCAGTTTCATAGCTCATGAATGCGTGTGTCATACTAAAGTCACGATTCATGTATATATCGGTCTGTCGACCTATACTGTCGCTGACCTATTTTATCTGTTTTGGACTTCTATAGCTGACCTATTTTGTCTGTTTTGGACTACTATAGCCGACCTATTTTGTATGCTTGAAGAATAAGTGATGTTAATACCTGTACGGATTTAGTATTTTGTTAATTTAGTTAATACAACATGTATGTCCACGCTGGAAGTATGGTAGCACAAATGTATCTAACGTTAATCTTTCTTTTTCTCTATAAATTCTTTAATTTTTTTTCTGCTGGTCACAAGAATCCACGTCATTGTATTCAGAAAACATCAACACCTGGTTGGTCCTTCTGAAAATATGACAAAGATTAGGAATACGAGTAGTTTATTGTAGCTCGCTGGTTACATACGTTCCTTATGTCTGTCCTCTCAGGCAGTTCATCCTGTTAGCTTCAGAATGTTGAAGACTTGGAATTACACTTCCGTCCTTATGTTAGTGTCACGTGTCGATCAATGCTTGCTCATTTAGCTGAATTACAATTTTGTAGTTTACAAAGACTTTGTACTAAACAACCACTTTGTGCGATGCAGGAACTTTGTACAATACATGAACTTTGTACTATACAGCAACGTTGTACGATACACCAACGTTGTACTATACGATTACTTTGAACGATGCAACTTTCAAACTACAACAGTTTTGCACTGTACAACAACTTTGCTCAATACAACAACTTTTTACGATGCAACATCTTTGTTCTATACAACAACTTTGTAATATGTAACAGTTTTTTTTAAATACAACAAGCTTGTATGATACAACGACGTTGTACTATACAACAATCTCCAAAAAGAATATACACAAACTTTGAACTTTACAACAACTTTATACCATGTAACAACTTTGTACTATACAAGAACTTTGTACCATGCAACAACTTTGTACTATACAACAACTTTGTACCATACATTCACAGCTTTACAACATTTTCCATCTTGCACTACATTATCAACAAAAAATACGAGTTGATTTGCAGCAAATTGCAAGCAGCAACAGTAGATATTTGATTATCTGATCTAATTGTGACCATATGTAGGAAAATAATGTGTGACAGGTTAATTAAAGATGCCGATAAACTTATTAATAATTCATGATAAATACTGTGAGCCGTTTAAAATCGTACCCCTCATTAATCCGACGGCTACCCAGCCTTAAATGGGTACCGGATTTTTTTATGGGAAAGTAAAGCAGCACGGGCGTAATACCAACCACATTACCCCAAAAATCATGTGCTGAAGGTCTGTAAAATATAGGGTCACTAACACCATATTTCCCTATACGCCACTTAGCGTGACAGGGGTACTTTACTTTTTTTATGCGAGTTGAGCAACATTTGACATTTTTTATTTTTTATTTTTTTTTTTATTACAAAATTGACATTTTTTTTTCAACAATAGGACGGCAGTAATCACAGGATAAAAAACGGTACGTCCTTCAGTATTTTTTAACCCCCCCAAAAATGTTAATTTTTTATTAGAGAAAAATCTCAAAAAACCAACTCAAAGTGTAAAAAAGAAACTCATAAAATGACATTATGAATGTGAAGTGCGAATTAGCAACTCCTTTAAAAGGTATTGATTTGATTTAAGATGGTTACCTTTTGTTTTTATGGCTCTATCTTTATTGGTCAAATCACAAATCCTCATAACTAACTTACAGCATGTTTTTAATTATAATCTCATACATAAAGCAATATAATATAATTTAATAAAGGAAACAATGTAATATAATCTGATAAATGAAGCAATATACTATAATTTGATAAAGGAAACAATATAATATAAATTGATAAATGAAACAATATAATATAATCTGACAAATGAAGCAATATAATATAATCTGATAAAAGAAGCAATATAATATAATCTGATAAATGAAACAATATAATATAATCTGATAAATGAAGCAATATAATATAATTTGATAAATGAGAAAATGCTCGTTGATGTTGGAGTTTGCTTCCTCTATGTTATTATTTGATTTTTCCTTATTTTTGGTTGTTTCCTGATTTATTTTGTCCATATATATGATGAAGAGGAGTGGTGAGAGAACGCATCCTTGTCTTACACCTGTTGTAACCTGAAACCATTCTGACAGACCTTCCGGTGTTCTAACGGCACTTTGACTGTTATTATATAATGCCATTATATTATCTTGTAGTTGTCCTGCTACCCCGTAGGTTTCTAAAGTTTGCCAAAGTTTGTTCCTGTCCACACGATCAAACGCTTTTTCCTGATCTATAAACACTATATTTAGGTTTGTGTCATATTCTATTGTTTATTCACATAGTTGTCTCAATGTAAATATAGCATCAGTACAGCTTTTGCCTTTTCTGAATCCGAATTGATTGTTACTTAATTGCGGTTCTATTATGTATCTTACTCTCCTCTCCAATATTTTAGCATACATTTTACCAATTTGACTCAATAGGGATATTCCTACTTATTCGCACAAACTGTAAGAATAAATCACAAATAAATCCGTTCGAAATAACACAAGAACGCTTGAATTTCTTTTACTAGGGGCATTGAAATTGACTTCTAATATAATCTGATATGATCTAGAATTAATGAGTTCAATTAAATGTGACATAAACATTGCAATAACTTACCGTGAACACGACTGATAGCATACAGACAGTAGTGTCAAGCAGTGTTTATTAGGGCGGGTTTTTATTTATATCTAAGGTAATAATTATAGAAAGAATGAACTGAAAAAGTCCTTCTAAAATACCAGTTCTATCGTTAACTTTCACAAACAGAATAGCTGTTGCTATTTGACGTCACTGAGATAAAGCGTGTGGTTATGAAAAGTAGACGCCAGCATTTCCGTGGACGACTGTGGCTAAGATAAAAAAAATGTTTCACAGCAACCAATCACGAATGTTGCAGCTTGAAACTCCTATCGACAACACTCTAGCTTTAGTAAGTCATCGAAAACACACGTCCAATACACTTTAATTCATCTAAGAAACAACATGTTACATTTACTTTAACAAATCATCATGATTGTGTGCCCTCTCCCCATCGAATGTTGGCTGCATTGGAGCACCATTCCGCTCTGTCTCTTGCTTTGATAGTGCAGGTTGTCATTGGCTGACTTGTCCATCTTTTGATATTACTCGTCCATGTTAGTCTTAGTCTGGCTCTTTTACCTTGTATTTTCTCTTCCAAGATTACTTTTAGTAGTCTGCTGTGTCTTTTAACATACCCCGAAAATCTCATTTGTCTTGTTTGAATTGTGTTTAATATTTTTAGTTGTTTTAAGGCCTCATCGTTTGTTTTCTTTTTTTCCATCCAATTCTTTCTATTCTTCTATAAATTCACATTTCAAAGGCTTCAATATTCTGTTCTTTTTTCTTGTCCAATGTCCATGTTTCTGCACCACACAGGAATGTTGAGAAGATATAAAAGTTTTGCCATTTTTAGTTTTAGCCTTGATGTTATTTGTTTTGAAGTTAGTATATCTTTCATGACATTACAATTACTTTTTGCCATTCCTGTTCTTTTGTTTATTTTAGTTTTACATCTTCCATCAATGATTATAGTAAGTCCAAGGTAGTTGTAGTTCTGAATTGTCTCCAGGTGTATTCTTTCAACTTTGATATCCACTTGTAGGTTTTGAGTATTATCTCTGTTTATGATTAAAGTTTTAGTCTTTTTGATATTTATATCTAATATATATTGTCTGGTTGTCATGTTTATTTCATTAAGCAATTGTTGTAGATCTTTAGGATTTTCTGCTTGTAGTACAGTATCATCATCATATCTTAGGTTATTGATTATCTTTCCATTAATTTGTAGGCCTGGCGTCTCTGAGATGTTTTTAAAGATTTGCTCAGTGTATAGGCTGGACAAGCTTGGTGATAGGATGCATCCCCGTCTTATTCCTCTTTTTATATCAATGGTTGTAGAGTTCTCTTTGTTATATTTTATTATTACTGTTTGCTCCCAGTATAAATTACATATTAGTCGTATGTCCGTGTCATCAAGATGTACATCTCTTTGCCAGTCTATAAGTTGTTTGTGGTGCATTCTTTCAAAAGCTTTGGTGTAGTCTATGAAGCAGGCATATATTGGTTTATTTGTTTCAGTGTACTTTTCGATTTACTTCCTCATGCAGTATATGGCTTCTTTTGTTTTTTCTAAATTGTTGTTCTCCTAATTCAATATTGATTTTATTGTGAATCGTTCTTTGTATAACTTTTAGCAAGATTTGTGTTACATGGCTCATTAGGCTTATTGTTCTAAAATTACTGCATTCAGCTGCAACATTCTATTTTAGCAATGCAATGAAAGTTGATGTTTTTAGTTCATTTGGTATGTATCCTGTATGGTATATGTAATTGCATATGTCTGTCATCACTTCAATGCCAAAATCTTCTAGTGCCTATCATCTCTATCTTTATGTTGTCAAATCTTGCAGCTTTTCCCTTTTATGTTATTTGTATAGTTTTTATCCACTTCAGATATTAAGAATTTTTTTAAAACTCGATGTACATTGTATAATTATTTTCTTTTTCATTTTGTCATAAAATTATGTTATATATTCCTGCCATTTTTTTATTACATCTTTATTGTCAGTTAGCATTTTTCTTTTTTTGTTTGCAATGCATCACTTTCTGTGGCTTTTAAAAATGTGTTATGTCATTCGCTTTATTTCTGTGTGATCCTTCTTAAATCTTGTTTAGCTTCCATAACTTCGATTTCTAGACATTTTTGGCTGAGCCAGTCTTCTTTTGCCTTTTTGCACATTTTGCTTAGTTCATTACCTATTTTGTTGTATTGGGCAATGTTCTTCGCTTGTTTTCTTTCTTCCATTTTTTTTCCAACATGGTGTCAGTTATCCATTTTTATTTTTAAAATTCCTCTCCTTTTCGGGTAAGATGTCGCAAGCTTCTTGTATGCTTTTCTTTATGCATTGCCATTTGGTTGTAACTTTTCATGAGGATTTTCTCTTCTGTACTGCTCAGTCCCTTCTTCTATAAACTTCTGTTATATGTTCTTTACTTGTATTGTATAAGCATTTTAAACATGGTTTTGATTTAAAACTGTTATGTCTAGTTGTATTGTTGATGAATTAGTCTTTTGTTTGTTTCTTTTTAGTGTGACTTTCATTTTAATCATTACAGGATTGTGATCTGAGTTAATATCTGCTCCTGGATGGGTTTTGGCTTTTATGACGCCGTTACGGAACCTATCTTTTATTATTTTGTAGTCTGTTTGATTCCTCTTCTTATCTTCAGGGGTTTTCCATGTGTATAGTTTTCTTTTCTCTTGCTGAAAGTAGGTATTACATTTTATCAGCTTGTTTTCTTCGCAAAATTGTATTAATTTTTCTCCTCTTTCATTTCTTTTTCATAAACCATGTTTTCCAATAGTGGTCTTATATTTACCCTTTCCTACTTTATCCTTCGCAAGCCGGAGAAAGCCGTAAGGAGTCCGGGTTGCCGACTCACCCTTTGTCTACCAGGAAATCCTCCAGAATTGGCACCTGGAATGTTCGTACTCTAAACGAACTAGGAAAAGCTGCACAGGCAGCAGCAGAAATGTCAAACTACAAGATAGATATTCTGGGAATGTTTGAATGAAACAAGATGGCTAGGAACGGGTAAAATAAAACTAAATACAGGAGAGATGATTTTATCATCAGGACATCAGGAACCTGCAGCACAACATAGTGAAGGGGTAGCTATAATGCTATCAAGGAATGCAAAGAAGACACTAATAGAATGGGAAGCAGTAGGACCGAGACTAATGAGAGCAACATTTAAAACAACCAAAAACAAAATAAAATTACACATTATCCAATGCTATGCACCAACCAACGATACAGATGATTTAGTTAAAGAAGATTTCTATAAACAGCTGCAATGTCAGATGGATGCAAGATGAGCCAAGGATATTATAATCTTGATGGGAGACCTAAATGCTAAAATAGGATCAGACAACAGAGGCTTCGAAGAGATTATGGGAACACATGGACTTGGAGATATAAAAGAGAATGGAGAGATATTTGTGAATTTCTGCGCCCTTAATCACGTTAGCCTTGGAGGAACACTATTCCAAATAAAAGAATACACAAAGCTACATGGGTGTCACCTGATCATAGAACGGAAAATCAAAATTGATCACATATGAATTAATAATATGTTTAAGTCATCCTTACAGGATGTAAAAGTATATAGAGGGACAGATGTAGCTTCTATCTATCTATCTTTCGTTCGCCTGAAGTATTGTCTATATCTGCAATGTCGTTTGCTGTATAAATTTTACTGTCTTTTGCAACTCCCGCAGTGGCCCATATAGCCTTGTCCGTAGTGCTGTATCTATGGGCCAATGGATTTTCCTCAGTCTACTATATTCAGTGCAGTCTTGAAGTATGTGTTCAGCAGTCCGGGGCGCCTGTCCACATGCACAAGCAGTCGATGTGCCGATCTTGAATTTTGTATACATGTGACTATGGAGTCGATTGTGTCCCGTTCCTAGGCGCATAATGACAACTTGTTCACATCCATTCATACCATGAAAGGCATCCCGACTTGGGGCCCGTGGTCCTCCGACCGACCTGACCATCTGTTTCCTATGATGGTATGCAACTGGTGTATCTAGTTGTGTGCCTGCTGAACCTTCCTTTGCCAACTGATCCGCCCTCCCATTTCCCGGCACTCCACAGTGAGACGGGACCCACCGCAGGGCAACCCTGTGGTGCCCGCAGAGTTCAGTCAATAAGGTCCGCAGATGTGGCAACTCTCTGGACCGCAGTGCCTGGAGCACCGATCCCGCATCTGTCAAAAACACCACAGGCCGTGGGCCAAGATTACTGTTCAGCAGTTTTTCTATTGCCAACTTTATTGCTTGTATTTCTGCATCATAACTGTGACAATACCTCCCTGTTGCTACTTCATCCATATCCCCAGTGCTACCCGGGCACTCCACATATGCACCTGCTCCCCCATTCTCCACTGCACCCTGTGCCGATCCATCTGTGCACACACGAATCCATAGGTATCGTGGGCACTCTTCATCCAGGAAACTGAGAGCTATTGTTTTTCGCTGTAGACTATTCTGTTCCTCTTTGTCAACTATTCCCTCCACTTCTGTCCGCACTTGAACTGATAATCCCGATTCATCTGTCCAGGGAGTCCGCTCCGGCATGGGCAGAAGGGGTTCAACAACTCCTGGCACGTCTGGTGCCTGTCTACCAATACGCTCGGCCTGGTGGACAAAGCTGCCTCTCCCAAGTCGTCCCAATGCAAGACCCCGGAACCCGTCCCCCATTGGATGTCTCGGCATGCATACAAATTTTTCTGCCTGTATCAGCACCTTTGTGTCTCTCCGTTCTCTCAGTGCTGGTATCTTCCACAATTTCCCCATCTCCAATACCGACGTTGATCCCACCGCTCCCGTGATGACCCTAAGTGCCTGGTTTTGTACTCTATCCAGTTCTTGCAATGTGGTGTTCGACGCTGAGCACCATGCGGATGATCCATACTCTAAACGCGGGCGTATACTCTGTTGGTAAACCTTACTGAGCACTTTCCCACTCGCACCCCACGCGGCTCCACACAACTTTCTTAGAATAGCCAATTTTCTCCTTGCCCTTTGGGTTGCCTTATTCATCCGCTGTTTCCAAGATAGTTTGTTATCAAATGCAACTCCGAGATATGTAGCTTGTATGTCTTCTCTCACAGGCTCACTGTCCATGTAGACGGCCCCTGCTTTTCGCCTTGGGGAGAGTGTGAAAAGTGTAGAGTGTAGAAAAGTGTAGATGTAGCTTCTGATCATCATCTTCTGTTAGCCAAACTTAAAATTAAACTAAAAAGGTATACTACAACGAATAAGGGTAGAAAGTATTTCAATGTAGGGTTTCTTAAAGAACAAGGAATTAAAGATAACTTCGCAGTCACAATATCAAACATATACCAAGTCCTCCAACAACTAGAAAATACAATAAATATAGACGATCATTGGAAACAGGTAAACGTTATATGGAAAGAGACATGCGAAGAAATACTAGGGAAAAGAGAACGCCAGAATAAGGCATGGATGACAGCAGAGACCTTGGACAAAATTAAAGAAAGAAAGAACAAGAAAGCAGCAAAACGAAAAGTAATAAAGCCAAGACACAGGAAGCTTACACAGAGGTGAACAAAGAATTGAGAAGATGCATTAAAAGGGATAAGAGGAAATATATAGATGATCTAGCTAAAGAGGCAGAAGAAGCAGCCAATAAAGGGAATATGAAAGAATTGTACAACAGCACAAAGAAATTAAGAGGAAAATACAAACAGATTAATGCCTTTATTAAAGATAAGAAAGGAAATCTGCTTAGTAATATAAGGGAACAAATGGAGAGATGGAAAGAGCACTTTGAAGAACTTTTGAATAGACCCGACCCAAATAATCCTCCAGATATACTACCAGCAGAAGAAGAGTTACACGTTAACTGTGGAAAACCAAGCAAAGAAGAAATAATGAAAGCCATCAAACTATTAAAAAATGGTAAAGCCACAGGACCAGATGAAATTCCTTCGGAAGCCATCAAAGCAGATATTAACACCTCTACCAAGATGCTACATATTCTATTAGATAAAATTTGGGAGAGGGAAGAAATACCTAAAGACTGGAAAGAAGGTTATATGACCAAAGAAAGGAAGTTTACAGGAGTGCACAAATTATAGGGGAATTATGCTACTATCAGTGCCAGGAAAAATATTAAGCGCAATCATTCTGGAAAGACTTAAAAAGGCCATAGAGAAACATTTTCGAGATGAACAAGCAGGTTTTAGGGAGAACAGATCATGTGCTGATCAAATAACTACTTTACGTACAATAGTAGAACAAAGTTTAGAACTAAAATCCCCACTTTATATTGGATTCATAGACTACGAAAAGGCATTTGATAGTTTAGACAGAAGAATGCTTTGGAAGTTGCTGAGTCATTACGGAATCCCCACGACGAAAAGTAAAGGACGGATGAATTAAAGTTGAAGAAATGTGTCAGTTCTGGCTGGTTGCTCATATCTCGACCGCAGCTATATCGTCGCACGATACAAGTGCGTAATACCGAAGAATGTAAAGGGTCGTATATAGGGGGAGGATTGAGAGATGGACAAAGGATTAAAGGCTGAGATAATCTTTAGAAAAAGGATGATAAAAAGTGTGGAAAAATAACTGGGAGGAATTAAAAAAAGAAGAGAAGTTGATAGAGTATTAGATGGATGAATGGGCATATTCATCTCGTTTGGCAAAAATTAATTTATTACAGGCCATCCGTTTTTGCTTGAAAACAATTTTCGGAGTTCTTAAAGTGGTCTATATAGTTTTGTTTGCAATGCTGCATCTCTGACCCAATAGATTTGTGCTCACTGTACTATATTTAATACATCGTTAATATTTATAAATTTTAGCTAAAAACGTTCATGTATGTGCCTCACTATACTATCATACTCGATGTATACATTTCTTGGCTTTGTGTTTTCCATCTTCATAATAGTCTTGATCTGCAGTGACTCCTACAAATAGTAGTACTTCTCCAGTTATCGGTCATCGTCTTGCTCCCTGAGCTACCGAGGTCAGTGCTCTGTGCACACCGTGAACTGTGCTTTCATCCGTTTTGATCGTGTTTATATATTCCGATTGTTTACGATGAATGATGATATCGAATGATGGGGAACAGATGACTGTGTTCACTTTCTGTGCGGTTTCGCCTTATGTCTTTTGACGTGTGCTGAGACTGCAATGATGGGAACTGCAGCTGCCGTTCTTTATTTGGAAAAAGAGATATTAATTTGGATGATTCCAATGGCACGGGCTGTTGAGCAATTATGTATTTTAATTCGTTCACAGTGATACTGGGACCTTCCATAACCATAACCATCAGATTCAAATGAACAGACAATAGACGAGGTTAAAGAAGAATACGTGTCGAGCTTTATAAGAATAAGGCGTTGAAAATACATCGGTCATGTTATTGAGTGAAGGAGTTATTAGCAGGTCATCATAATTGCACTCCGATCACGTCCATAGGTGCTCTGGTCCCCTCGTCAGCAAGTCTCGCAGTGTCCAGCGACTGACGACTCCAGTTCTGTTTTGGTTGATAAGTCTTCTTCCACTCCCACTAAGTTTCTCGTTTCTGGCTGTGCCCATCTAAACTCCCATCGCTTTCATCCGAAGGAGTGAGTGAGGACGCATGGCTGTCAAATTCCTGTGCCCTTCCCACATCTCGGATGGCATTGATGATGATCGGTCATGTGCTGAGACTTAATGAAAAAATCATCCCATCAGGCATTCGCATGGAAGCCATCTGGTAAAAGAAAGGAAATCAGACCAAGAGGATTGCTATGCAGCACAGTTACTAGAGACGGCTCAAATATGGGGCTAGGGCTAAGAAACAACCGAGACCTAAAAGAAATATGATGCGTTCCAAAACTCATGTCTCTCTACAAAATGCTATGACTTAACGTTTGATTTCAACTGTTGAAATTGTGTATGTAAACTGTTTATTGCCGGGGTGTTATATAAGATAATAAGAATTTCACTGGAAAACCATCATAGATGGTTTTAGTTTTGTCTTATTTGCGGTATAAAAAAATAAATACACATAATAATACTATTCAAATATATTTACCGTATCTAGTGGCCAACATTATACGCGAAATGAAAAAAAAAAAATTGTACGGATTTGTTGCACCTTCTCATTCGGAATTCCATACGTCGCGCTTCATTGAATACTGTCTGTGTGCTCTGATTCATTTGTAAGGTAGAAAAAAAGTAGTATAGACTGACTAGGGCAAAAGAAGATAAAGTCCCGACATCATCGAGTACCACAGATGAATTGAAGATGTGGTGCACACAAAAACACAAAACATTTAATACACTGTTCTCTTCTCAGGATTGTTCTCTTTACTCACTCTATTAAAATATTGATAAATCTTCAATGGTATAATTTGAATTGTATTGCATTTATCTTTAGACTTATTGTAAAATGCGCCCAGCCACTAGAAAAAGTTCTTCTACATTTTAAAATGAAAATAGAACCCGTAGGCAGTTTTCAAAATAAGTGGGATGGCAGTTAGATCGAGTGAGAAATCAGTGCAATTTTTTGTTTAATTACGCGTGTAATGTGGATCAGTAGAAAGTGTACATATACTATTTTACTAGTATCATAACGTGTTTTTGTTTTTATATACCGCATATAAGACAAAATTAAAACCATCAATGCTGGTTTTCAAGTGAAATTCTTGTTGTATAACATCCTGACAATAAACAGTTTACATATTAAATTTCAACAGTTGAAACCAAACAGTTATTATTTTATAGCATTTTCAAACGGGGCATGTGTTCTGGAACAGGATATAGCAACAGAATATCAAAGGTGGAGAACTATGATTTCGGCCCTATGCACCATCCCGGGCCCGAGAGGAAAGTGAATGAAATAATACATACTCTCAACTCTAACTTACTATTAAAGTGTAATATATAAACTAATTAAAAAAGAAAAGTAGATGTATGATAGTTTCGCAGCGTTCAGTTATACTTGTAAATAGATTGAAGATGGTTTTACATACTTTAATTGATTAAATAGTGTCGGGGATGTAATCTTCGGTCCCTTTCTAAATCAGAAATTGTACCGTCACGGTTTGGAAATGTTGGTAGTAGCGTGAAAATGTTGGTAGCAGTGTGAACATGCTGGTGGTAGTGTGAACATGTTGGTGGAAGTGTGAAAATGTTGGTGGTAGTGTGAAAATGTTAGTAGTAGTGTGAAAATGTTGGTGGTTGTGTGAACATTTTCGTGGTAGCGTGAAAGTGTTGAAGAGCAGTTTTCTGGCTAACGCTGTGGTACCAGCAGTAAAGGCTGTCAGAAGCTGTTGAAAGTGCCTCTTTAAAAACCGGACCCTGAACCTGCTAACAGACCTATAGGGAAGCCATTGTGTGTTATTAAATGTAAAGCGGAAATATTACCTGTTCATTTATGTTGGTATTGTCCTTCATCAACATGCAGCGTCATGCACTTAATTAATCTATCTATCTATTATCCTTTCGAGCCGAAGACGGCACATAGGGCAGAACCACAATCTCAAAAACAGAAACCTTGCGTGCCAAAATGGCACATATTGCAGAGATCACTGCTTCTAAAATCTATGGTCTGTTTCCATAACAATGCTTTTTACAATGACAGCTTGTCAAGCCATCGATCAACCTCCTTAGTCGCCTCTTACGACATGCCTGGAAGGTCACAGTGTCACTATTCTTTACATCCCACATAATGGGGCCCCGGTAACACACGGGAGACTTAATTAATGCCATGTCTCTAATGGAATCAGCTGCCTTCGGATACATGCATGTGAACTTTAAAGTAGCATACACAGAAACACCCGCCTAATACCACCCACACAATCCTCGCGTAAGCAAGTGAAATGATAACAAAGGATTGTTGATCTCGGGGAATATAAGCACTGCCTAGCAATTGTCGGGAGCCGCGATAGCTC
Source organism: Megaustenia siamemsis (assembly GCA_032433765.1). Lineage (NCBI taxonomy): Eukaryota > Metazoa > Mollusca > Gastropoda > Stylommatophora > Ariophantidae > Megaustenia > Megaustenia siamemsis. The sequence goes on from JAVIAB010000050.1 coordinate 73,746,187, forward strand.
AGTGGTTAGTGAACTGGACTACAAAGGACAAGGGGTAGGGTTCGATCCCAACCGACGGCTTCCGGGTTCACTCAGCCTTTAATGGGTAGCGGATTTTTTCTGGGAAAGTGAAGCGGCACGGGCGTAATACCGACCACATTACCCCAAAAATAATGTGCCGAAGGTATGCAAAATGTATGTTCACTAACACCATATTCCCTACACGCCACTTGGCGTGATGGGGGTACTTTACTTTACTAACAATTGTCACGAATATGGACGCATCCGACGTACCCGCAGTACAACGATGATGATGACCAGAGAACTAAACTAAACTAAACTAAACTAAACTAAACTAAACTAAACTAAACTAAACTAAACGAAACGAAATGAAACTAAACTAAACTAAACTAAACTAAACTAAACTAAACTAAACTAAATGAAACTAAACTAAACTAAACTAAACTAAACTAAACTAAACTAAACTAAACGAAATGAAACTAAACTAAACTAAACTAAACTAAACTATATCTTCCAGTTCATCATTTAGCGTCACTCAGAAATATTACTAAAAAATGTAGCAGTGAGACTTGACATTAATAGAAATGCTAAAACTGATAGCTTAACCAAACCTTGGATTACTAGAGCAATAAACATGCATAAGTTTCGTCTTCTTTGCTTGTTCCAAGGGAAGAAAGCTTGATTCAGGTAACTATTAGCTTCCTGAAGAATGCTGATGTGATCGTTTTGCTATGATTTTGTTATTTTGTTTCATAATTACCGACATTAGACGAGCTGAGTCGTCAAGTGACAGACTGTGGTTGTGGGGGCGTTTTCACAATCCCAATCCTGGCTGGAACTGTCAAGGATGCTCTTAACAAGGATTCTTCACATAAGGTCAAGGTAGGAGACCCAGAATTAACACAATTTCTATTTCAGCGGCTATTTGTCAGTGATGCTGCTGTTTTCCTACCAAACCAATTTCTAAAAAAAAAACATTTTCTAAGCACAAAAATCTATACCAGTAATAATGGATACATCGGTTGTGCTCCGAATTTCTTTTTTAAGGGACGGATTTGTATCGGAGTTTAGTGACGGTTATTTTTCGGATTGTAATTAATGGGTCTTTCTTTTTAGAGGGTGGATTTGTATCGGAGTCATGGGTAGGGAGAGCCAAATGTGTGTACAAGAAAAAGAAAAGGTAGCTGCATGATTTAGGAGTCGATAAGAGAGATTTTGATGGAGTTGCTAAGAAAGAGTTCCTCACACAGCCAGACACACATCTCAAACTTCGAGTTATACGCTGTAGTGGACAATATGACACGAATATTCACTTCTTTTAATAATGTAAATAAAGCCCACATCTGTTATCAATTAGCCAAGTGGTAAATTTTCCAAAGGGAAACCCGCAGAAGGCTGTTATGTCTAGTTGTATTGTTGATGAATTAGTCTTGTGCTTGTTTCAATTTAGTTTGACTTTCATTTCAATCATTACAGGATTGTGATCTGAGTAACCAGTCCTCTCGTTATTAGCGACGTCTTATTGTTATTAGTGACGTCTTATTGTTATTAGTGACGTCTTATTGTTATTAGCGACGTCTTATTGTTATTAGTGACGTCTTATTGTTATTAGTGACGTCTTATTGTTATTAGCGACGTCTTATTGTTATTAGTGACGTCTTATTGTTATTAGTGACGTCTTATTGTTATTAGTGACGTCTTATTGTTATTAGTGACGTCTCATTGTTATTCATCATCATCAAGCACCGGGCCTGCTGGCGTAGGTGATCATGTCTCTCCACAGCTTTCGATCTCGGCAGCTATTTATCATTTCTGTTGTTGACCTTCTGCCAAGCCATTCTCTTAAGCTGTCTGTTATTTCTCTTTGCTTCCCTCTATCTCTTCGTCCCTCAATTTTTCCAGTTGTTACAACATATTCAGGTTGTTCTCTTCTCATTACATGGCCAAAAAAATGATGATTGTTTCTTCCTAATATTGGGAATTAGCCCTCTTTTTGCTTTGACCTCTCTCAGAACATCTTCATTACTCTTCTTAGCTGTCCATGGTATTCTCAACATTCTTCTGTAAAACCACATTTCTACAGACTCCAGTGATTTTCTTGTCTGCTGTCCTATTGTCCATGATTCACATCCATATGTTAAGACTGTCTCTACGTAACATTTAAGAACTCTTTTTCTTGTTTCTATTGTCAAAAATGGATTGCATAGTATCTTCCTCTTTTTATGGAAAGCTGCTTTTGCCTGAGCCATTCTGCATCTCACCTCTTTTGTACATCTTCCATCTGAGGTTAACAAAGTTCCCAAATATTTAAATGTTCCACTTGTCTTTATTTTGCACTGAGGTGATGTCTTTTTCTTTGTTGTTACCATTACCTCTGTCTTTTTGCTATTAAGGCTGAGTCCTTTATTTTTGCTTTCTTTCACTATAATGTCCAACATTTCTTGTAACTCATTTTCACTCTTAGCGATTAATACTGTATCATCAGCATACCTTAGATTATTTATATTACGACCTCCAATTGTTATTTAAAGGCATGCCCCTTATGGATCTTAAAATAATCTCACTATAAATATAAAACAAATCTGGTGACAGCACACAACCTTGTCTAACACCCTGTTTTATTTGTTGAAACATTCCCAATTGGTTTCCAGTTCTTATGGCCGCTGTTTGTTGCTAGCACATGTTCTTTATTATTCTTAGATCTTTGCTGTTTACATTTATGCTTTCTAAAATTTTGATTATTTCTTGGTGCTTTACTTTGTCAAATGCCTTGGTGTAATCTATGAAACATAGGTATAGATCTGTTTTCACCTCTATGGGTTTTTCTACTAAAGATCTTATGATATAAATGGCATTGCTTGTTCCTTTATCTCTAACAAAACCACACTGTTGATCGCTAATTTCTGGACTGATTTTGTTTCGCACTCTTCGCATGATGATTCTTATCTATTATTATTGATATTAGCGACGTATTATTGTTGTTAGCGACGTATTATTGTTGTTAGCGACGTATTATTGTTGTTAGCGACGTATTATTGTTATTAGCGACGTATTATTGTTATTAGCAACGTATTATTGTTATTAGCGACGTATTATTGTTGTTAGCGACGTATTATTGTTATTAGCGACGTATTATTGTTATTAGCGACCTATTATTGTTATTAACGACGTATTATTGTTAGTAATGATGTAATAATGACCAGTTTTGAAAATAGTGTTCACAACATACATGATACAGCTGTGACATTTAATGTAAGAGCCCCTTTAATTAAAAACATGGACTTGTTATCGCCCCAATACTCTTCTTTTGATAACCGCCGTCTTTAAGAGTGAGCCAGATTTTACGGTAGAGCAGATCGAGTGCGCCATGTCGCGGCCGTTTACTGAGCTAAATCTTCCCCACAAAAATTGTCACTTTCAGTGGACTGACAACATTCAGCGGCTAATAGAGAGCGTTTCACTCGCTATCGAACTCGATATGCCTGTCATGGCTTTTATAAAACATCACGCTCACACAAATCATAGAGTATGCAAACTCATTTGCCTGCTGTTCCGCGTGATCACGTTTCTTCTCTACACTAGCAGTCACGAATTAAAACATTACCACCTGGCAAATTTACTGTCATAAGATTACTGTGATAAAATTACTGTCATAAGATTACTGTGATAAAATTACTGTGATAAGATTACTCTGATAAAATTACTGTGATAAGATTACTGTGATAAGATAAACAACAGACATGTTGTATATCGATGTTAAAAACGACTCAGCACAAACTACTCCTAGGGAGCCGCGATAGCTCAATGGTTAGTGAACTGGACTACAAAGGACAAGGGGTAGGGTTCGATCCCAACCGACGGCTTCCGGGTTCACTTAGCTTTAAATGGGCACCGGATTTTTTTTCTGGGAAAGTAAAGCAACACGGGCGTAATACTGATCACATTACCCCAAAAATCATGTGCTGAAGGTCTGTAAAATATAGGGTCACTAACACCATATTTCCCTATACGCCACTTGGCGTGACGAGGGTACTTTACTTTTTTTTTTTTTTTACAAACTACTCCTAATGTTAATTTTTCTCAGTAGTAGAATAATGGTTAGTCATCATCATCAAGTACCGGGCCTAATGGCGTAGGTGATCATGTCTCTCCACAACTTTCGATCTCGGCAGCTATTTATCATTTCCGTTGTTGACCTGCCAAGCCATTCTTTTAAGCTGTCTGTTATTTTTTTTCTCTTTGCTTCCCTCTATCTCTTCGCCCCTCAATTTTTCCAGTTGTTACAATATATTCAAGTTGTTCTCTTCTCATTACATGGCCAAAAAAATGATGATTGTCTCTTCCTAACATTGGAAATTAGCTCTCTTTTTGCTTTGACCTCTCTCAGAACCTCTTCATTACTCTTCTTAGCTGTCCATGGTATTCTCAACATTCTTCTGTAAAACCACATTTCTACAGACTCCAGTGATTTTCTTGTATGTATGTCCTATTGTCCATGTCTCGCATCCATATGTTAAGACTGGCTCTACATAACATTTAAGAACTCTTTTTCTAGTTTCTATTGTCAAAAATGGATTGCATAGTATCTTCCTCATTTTTTGGAAAGCTGCTTTTGCCGGAGCCATTCTGCATCTCACCTCTTTTGTACATCTTCCATCTGAGGTTAACAAAGTTCCCAAATATTTAAATTCATTTACCTGTTTTAATATTGTTCCACTTGTATTTATTTTGCACTGAGGTGATGTCTTTTTCTTTGTTGTTACCATTACCTCTGTCTTTTTGCTATAAGGCTGAGTCCTTTATTTTTGCTTTCCTTCACTATAAAGTCCAACATTTCTTGTAACTCATTTTCACTCTTAGCGATGAATACTGTATCATCAGCATACCTTAGATTATTTATATTATGACCTCCAATTGTTATTCCAGGCATGCCCCTTATGGATCTTAAAATAATCTCTCTATAAATATTAAACAAATAATGGTTAGTAGACTCGTTAATTGAAGACAAGTGAAGGAGTCAGAGACTATCACCGAAAATAATCTGATTTCATACGATGAATGATGATATCCTATGACGGGGAACAGATAGCTGTGTTCACTTTCTGTTAGGTTTCGCCTTATGTCTATTTTCCGTGTGCTGAGGCTGCTGTGATGGGGACTGCAGCTACCTTTCTTTGTTTGGGAGATGAGTTATTTATTTGGACGATTCGACTGGCACGGGCGGTTGAGCAATTATGAATTTTAATTCGTTTGCAGTGATACCTGGACCTACCATAACCATAACCATAACCATAACCATGACCATTTCCATAACATAGCCATAACCATAACGTCTCAAAAGAAACTGTTCAGATTTTTAGGGAATAACTATGTGTCCTTTACATCCATGTCATGGAACGAAGAAAAAAATCTGAAGGAAAAAAATCGACATTGCTATCAATGGTGTCACTGTTTTAAGACAATTTTGATGATGTTTTTTTTTGGTTGATGAAGCTATTCAGCGCGTTATAGAGGTGTGCACATCTACCCAGCTACTTGCGATGTCAGTGTTGACATACAAAAAAATAAAGCAACTGAGAACCGATGTAACATGCAGACCTCTATAACTCGCTGTATGGCTTCATCAACAACGCGTCGATTTTTAACAAAACGTGCTAATGATTATCAAGAAGAAGTCACTGGTTTTGCCACATTCCTACTAAAGGAGCATACTAAGACTGTCTGTCTTCCATTGTCAAGAATCAAAATTAGTATAGAGAAATAGAGAGAACTGAACACGACGTTGACAAAAAAACATAGAAGCACCTGTTGTCGTTAATGTTTTAACGTTTAAAATAATATTCAAATCTTGAATATTTTCATGACCGAATCATTGGACTTGAAACACCTGGTGTTGTTTATGTTTTAATAAGAGACTTGAAACTAATACTCAAATCGCCGAATAATTTGATGATCATGCAAATTTAATTATCGCAGTCAGATCCATTATTACAGCTAAGCTTTCCTAATTTAAATATTTCTCCCAGCAAAAACATGTGTCTGTGTCGTTTATTATCGGCGATTACGTCAACCAATTTACTCAGTACTTTTGGTAGTTTCATCTCATCTTTTTACACGATAGACTATATGATGTCTATATCTTCTTTCATTGTCACTCTTATTATTATTTTTTTCCTTCCACATTTTTTTCTTCTTTCTATGACATGTATGAAAAGGACACAATGTTATTCATTAAAAATCTGCACAGTTTCTTTTGAGACATTTTCATTATTAATCGTTTTCCGTGATAGTCTCTTCTTCCTTCTATATAGAAACACAATTATGGCGTCCTAACTAATATTCTTTACATCTTTTTCCCATTTTAAAATCTAGTAAACAATTACATATTTAATTGTATAGAACTACCTTGGACATACTATAATCAGTGATGGAAAATGTAAAACTGGATTAAACAAACAAACAGAAATGAAAAAAAAATGATTTTAATGCCATTAAAAATATACTTACATTAAAACAAATAACACGAGGGCTAAAACTAAGAATAGCAAAATGTTATATCTTCTCAACATTCCTGCGTGGCGCTGAAACATGAACATTAAACAAGAAAACAGAACAGAAAATTGAAACCTTTGAAACGTGGATTTATAGAAGAATAGGAAGAAGTGGATGAAAAAAAAAGAAGAAACGATCAAGTCTTAAAACAACTCAAAAATGAAAAAAGAACTACTGAATACAATTCAAATATAAGACAAATGCGATTTTTGAGGCATGTTAAGACAGAGCAGCCTACTAAAAGTAATATTTGAAGGGGAAATACAAGATAAGAGACAGAGGCAAATAAAAGAAAAACATGGACGAGTAACATCAACATATGGACAAGTCAACCTATGACAACCTGCACTATCAAAGCAAGAGACAGAGTGGAAGGGCGCTCCATGGCAGCCATCTTTCGATGTGGAGACGGCACTCAATGAATGAATGAAGAAGCAGTAAAATCTCATTACCTTTAACATTTATTTTTCCTGATTAACTCAACAAATTTACCAAACGGATCATTTCTTTTTTTCCAAGCGGCTGTTTGTGTTCGGAGAACATCCGGGCTTCCAGCCATTTCACACTCTCCTGGAGGATGACGGGAAGGCATTCCCTGACGTGGACATCAACCCGGTCCAGGACGTATATTTGCTCCCTTACTCCAGTGGTACCACTGGTTTACCAAAAGGAGTGATGCTGACACATTTCAACATTATTGCCAACTGCTTGCAGTCGAGGTAAGTTGTTCTTGTAGTGTCTAATGTTGGAGGATTTAATACAAGCGTTTTGTATGCACGTTTTGTTCTGAATATTCACCTAACAAAATTAGCAAATTAGAACTTCTGAACAAAAACAAACAATTCGCACATAAAAGCAGGCAGGAGATAAAAATGGACTGGCTTTGAGAAAATATAAGAAAATACCACAATAAAATATTTATGGGTGGCAAACGAGAAAGGAGTAGTCAAACAGTAGGGAAGACATGCAAAGTAAGAGCCACACTTAGGGTACCTCAAGGAAGTTTATATAAGAAACGCAGAGCGGGAAAGCATTTTGTTGCTGTCTTACGGTCCCTCACAAGACGTGTCGATCCTCGAGCAAGGACATATGGTGACTTCACTATCGCACGTGACAATCTGTCTCATTCTCTTTGGCTTCGTATGTACTAACAGGTTTTGCAAATGAATAATTGAATAAATTAATATATTACTTTTTTCAGTCAGTAATTTTTAGTTTTATTTAATTATCTGTTTCTTATTTAATCATTCGACATGCTTTATTATGCCAGTTATATATATTGTTTTTTAAATACGCGAGCAGTGGTACTTATTGTGTCTGTTGTTATAGTCCGTTCAGAAATTCATAATCAGACCTGAATTAGCTTTGCGTGATAACCGCTTGTTATTTTGGTTTCACAATTTGCATGCAATCTTAGAATATTGATGACGTAAAGATTTTGGTATTTTTTTATTCCACAAACACAACAGATTTTGCACATCAGCGAATTCCTTTGATCTTTTATGACGATATGACGCAAGTTGATTCAAATTTTAGATTTTACAGTAATCGTGATAAATTGTCCAGTTTACTGCAATTCTTGTCAGAGGCGTATCTACATAGTGCTTAATTGTGGGTGTTGTTCGTTATGTGTATTTGCAAACATGAATTCAATTGGTTACAATTAGTCTTGTCCTTCGGTCACCATTAGACCACAGGACGTCCTAACTGCAGCTGGAATTGAATTCATCTTAATTTTAATCATTCCGAATCTGACGATTCCAAGAGGTTGATAATCATTACTGGCTGGACAAATAGTAATCCATCTCGTTTCCAGTACTCATCTTCCACCCGCAACACATGTTCAACACACTTCTTTTGCATAGTTATAAATTTGCATTTCAAACTCATTGTAATGTAGATATAAATGTTGGTATTTAAAGTCAACAAATTGTCTACTGAGTCTTCACAAAATTAATAAAGATACGCCTTCCCTTCGGTAATTAATGCCCAGGCCGTGGTGCGTCATGTCGTTCAATAACAATTCAGTTTTGTGCACGGGATTTTCCTGAAGTTAGTGTTTCTGCAATAGCCAAACTATTTTATACGACTCCTCTCACCCTACATCCTGTAAGAACTCTCTTCCTTATTCTCAGCTTCTCAGACTTCGACGTCTTTCCCAAGACGATGAAGATTTCCTTCATAACGCCCACCTTTTGCTTGATTTCTTCCGCCGACGTCTCTATCCAGAAGCAGCTCTCCTCCCTGCCCTGCGTCGTGTTCTCCACACTCCTCGCCAGTCTGCTCTTACCCCCTCTACTCATCCCCCTTGGATAGAGTAGTACTCGCTCTCACCTATCACCCTCACCACTACGCTGTGATTAGGACCATCCACCGCTACCTACCTATTCTTCGATCTGACCCTACTACTCGTCTGCTCTTCTCCGACCCACCACTGGTGGCCTTTAGGCGTGACCGTAACCTCCGTGACTTTCTCGTAAGGGGCCGTCTTCCTGTTGCCCACCTCAGCCATCGAGGTACTATCCGCTGCAATCGCAGGGTATGCAAAACCTGTGATCACGTTCTCCAGACTGATACCGTCCTCTTTCCTAATGGTCCTTTCGAGATCAGAGAGGGATTTACTTGCATTTCGCGTAACATCATTTATGCCATCATCTGTAAGCGATGCAAGTTAACCTATATCGGTCAGTCTGGTCACAGGATCGGCGATAGGTGCCGTGAACATTTACATGACATTACCCGAGAAGCTGGCACTCCTGTAGCAGCCCACTTTAACTCAAGGGGCCATCGGGGTAAGGCTGATGTCCAGGTCACTGGCCTTATATCTTGCTCTTCTGATCACCACAGTCGTCTCACCCTTGAGAACCGGTTGATCACTCGGTGGGGTTGCCTCACCCCCCGGGGTATGAATGTATCCCTATCCCTCTGAGGACCCCACTTCCTCTTCCTCTGATCCCTTCTCCCTCCCTCTTACTCTTCTTCCCATCCCACCTCTATGTTTAGTCTGTTCCCTTCCTATTCTCCCCCCCCTTCTTCTTGTAGTCTACCCCCCTGCCCCTTTTCTTTCTTCCTTTCTCTCGTCCTCCTACTCCGCCTCTTTTTATTCACCTAATCTCTCTGGTTCCCTACTTCTCTACCTCTCAGGACACTACTTCCTGCCCACGTTCCCTCTATTACTCCACTTCTCCCCCTCTATCTATTCACTCTGGACATACCACCTCTCCTCTTGTCACTTTACTATTACCTTTCTTAGTCTTCCTCTCCATGTCTTTTTCCTGGTTATTATTTCCTCCCTCTCCTTCCTCTCCATGTCTTTTTCCTGGTCAATATTTCCTCCCTCCTCCTTCCTCTCCATGTCTTTTTCCTGGTCATTATTTCCTCCCTCCTCCTTCCTCTCCGTGTCTTTTTCCTGGTCATTATTTCCTCCCTCCTCCTTCCTCTCCATGTCTTTTTCCTGGTTATTATTTCCTCCCTCCCCCTTCCTCTCCATGTCTTTTTCCTGATTATTATTTCCTCCCTCCCCCTTCCTCTCCATGTCTTTTTCCTGATTATTATTTCCTCCCTCCTCCTTCCTCTCCATGTCTTTTTCCTGATTATTATTTCCTCCCTCCTCCTTCCTCTCCATGTCTTTTTCCTGATTATTATTTCCTCCCTCCCCCTTCCTCTCCATGTCTTTTTTCCTGATTATAATTTCCTCCCTCCTCCTTCCTCTCCATGTCTTTTTCCTGATTATTATTTCCTCCCTCCCCCTTCCTCTCCATGTCTTTTTCCTGATTATTATTTCCTCCCTCCCCCTTCCTCTCCGTGTCTTTTTCCTGGTTATTATTTCCTCCCTCCCCCTTCCTCTCCGTGTCTTTTTCCTGGTTATTATTTCCTCCCTCCCCTTCCTCTCCATGTCTTTTTCCTGATTATTATTTCCTCCCTCCTCCTTCCTCTCCATGTCTTTTTCCTGATTATTATTTCCTCCCTCCCCCTTCCTCTCCATGTCTTTTTCCTGGTCATTATTTCCTCCCTCCTCCTTCCTCTCCGTGTCTTTTTCCTGGTCATTATTTCCTCCCTCCTCTTTCCTCTCCATGTCTTTTTCCTGATTATTATTTCCTCCCTCCTCCTTCCTCTCCATGTCTTTTTCCTGATTATTATTTCCTCCCTCCCCCTTCCTCTCCATGTCTTTTTCCTGGTTATTATTTCCTCCCTCCTCCTTCCTCTCCATGTCTTTTTCTTGGTTATTATTTCCTCCCTCTCCTTTTCTTTCCCCGGTTATTATCTCCTCCCTCTCCTTTTCTTTCCCGGTTATTATTTCCTCCTTCCTCTCCATTTCTTTCCCCGGCTACTATTTACTCCCTCCTCTCCATTTCTTTCCCCGTTTTTTTTTGCCTCCCTCCTCCTTCCTCTCCATTTCTTTCCCCAGTTTTTCTTTCCTCCCTCCTCCTTCCTCTCCATTTCTTTCCCTAGCCATTATTTCCTTCCTCCTCCTTCCTCTCTATTTCTTTCCCTAGCCATTATTTCCTTCCTCCTCCTTCCTCTCCATTTCTTTCCCTAGCCATTATTTCCTTCCTCCTCCTTCCTCTCCATTTCTTTCCCTAGCCATTATTTCCTTCCTCCTCCTTCCTCTCCATTTCTTTCCCTAGCCATTATTTCCTTCCTCCTCCTTCCTCTCAAATTCTTTTCCCCTGTAATTGTTTCCTCCCTCCTCCTCCCTCTCCATTTCTTTCCCCGGTTTTTATCTCCTTCCTCTCCTGTTCTTTTCTTTCCTTGATGTTTATTTCCTTTCTCTCCACCCTGCTATTTTTAGCCCACCTATGACTTCCTCTGTTGCTCATTCCCCCGTTCTCACCCTTGTCTTTTGCTTCTACGATTCCTTTGTTGGGATTGTTCACCTCTGTGGTAGGCCCATTAACTTTTATGGGGCCTATTATCTTCTCCCGCCTCTGCCTTTTGTCTGGCCACTGACACTTGCCTTTCCCAGACCACTATTTAGACTCCTTTATATCTATTTCCACCATTGTTTTCATTACTAGTCTGGCTTTCTGCTCCCCCTCCCCTCTCCTCCCCCTCCACCCGTATCTTTTGTAGGCCTCGTGTCCACTGCTCACTTTCTCGATTGCTCTACGACGGACAGTCAAGTTTCGCCAGCTAAGTTGACTTTTCTTATACGTTTTATACATTATCTTCGTTGTACTTCTGATTTTCTATCTCTTCCTCAATTTCCCTATCTCTCTTTTCTTCACATCTTGACTCTCATCCTACCTCCCCTCATGTAGCCTCCTTTCTTATTTCAAAATCCTACTTTCTTCTCTTCTTTTCTGTCCACCTCTCCATTCTCCTGATCATCTAACATGTAGATATAGATAATTGTGCTTCATCGTTTGTGTTTGTTGTCCTTGTTTTCTGAAGAAGGCTACTAGCCGAAACGTCAGTATTGTATTGTGTTCCCTATTTGTAAAGCTGTCACCATACCTTGGAGTGTCTAACACTCCCCATCACTGGCTCCTATTTTACGTGAAAGACCTCACCAAATTAATGTATATATCCTAAAATGGTGTCAAATTCGAACAGGGTGAATTTAATATACCCTAAAGAAGAAAACTTTTAAACTAGATCAAATTTCTCAGAGCAAAAAATATTTCTATAACGTCATCAATATTCTAAGATTCCATGCAAAATGTGAAACCAAAATAACAAGCGGTTATCACGCCAAACTAATTCAGGTGTGATTATGAATTTCTGAACGGACTATAGACGTTTAACTCGAGTATTGCACATTTGGTCCCTCTGGTAATGATCAGATAGGACAATCAATGAGACTTTAAGTTTACTCCCGAGTCCTGTCTTGCCTCTTATGTGTATGAACGTGTTTTTTGTTTGTTAAATTATTGATGCTAGTTTTATTTTAATATTCTTATTATTCTAATCTTTAAATTCCTTATTAATTCTTGTATCCTCAATCACTTTACATAATTACTACTTTCAGATCATCATGTAGCATTTTGCGTTCCTTTCAGGCAAACTGAAGTTAATTATCCATGATTCTGTTTTCTTTAATGCTGGTTATCAATCAATCACAAAATGCAGGAAATGTATAATAAGATCCTAAGACATTTATTTCTTTTTATTTCTCTAGTATATCTTCCATCTAATATTATTGTGCAAAATACTTGTACTAGGAACAAACAGCAGCTATACAAATCAGCAAGCAAACAGAACATTTGCAATATATAAAACAACTAGTCAGACAAGGCTGTGGTCTGTCGCCGGATTTGTTTTCACTTTTCAGCGAACATATTATGAGATAAATAGTAGACACAAAAGGAATTGAAGTCAACAGTCACAACATAAATAACTTGCGATATGCCGATGACATGGTTTTAATAGCAGAGACAGAGAATGAGCTACAAGAAATGATAGACATAATAGTAAAATAAAGCAACAAGAAAGGTATCAGTCTGAATAGTAAGAAACAAAAGTAATGGTTATATCGAAGAAACAATCACCACCATCATGCAGCATAAAAATAAACAGGACATATTTGAAACAAGTGCAACGTTTGAAATACTTGGACACAATAATAACATCAGATGGAAGATGTACCACAGAAATAAAAAGTAGAATAGCTCAGGCCAAAATAGCAGTTAAAAAATGGGAAAAATATCTTATGCTTCAAATCTATGTCAATAGAAGTGAGAAAGAAAGTTCATTGGTGCTATATAGAACCAATTCTGACCTATGGAAGGAATCATGGACAGTAGACACACAAATGAAAAGACGATTAGAGGCCACAGTGATGGATTTTTCAGAAGAGTGTTGAAAGTTCCCTGGACAGCTAAAAAGACCAATGAGGAAATTCTCAAAGAGGCCAACACAAAAAGGAAGCTAAAAACTTCAGTAAGAAACAATCAACATTCTTCTGGCACATCATGAGAAGAGGAAAGTTGGAATACTTGGTTACAACTGGCAAAATAAAAGTAAGAGAGATCGCGGACGACAAGGAGAGAGAATATTATATAGCTTAGTAGTCATGGCATAGAAAACAGTCAACAACAGAACTGCTACGATGCACTGTGGATAGAAGATTGTGGAAGGACATGATCGCCTACGGCAACCGGTATGGCACATTATGATGATGAAGACATTTATCCACAACCGGTATGGCACATTATGATGATGAAGACATTTATCCACAACCGGTATGGCACATTATGATGATGAAGACATTTATGAATGTTCCTTTTTGAGACAACACATTGAACAGTAGTAGTCACCGTTCGTCGAAATTTAATTATGGATTTTGCAGCGCCCCTATGAAATGTTATATTTGGTCTTTTCTTTCGGCTTGTATTATCTTTTCCAATGTGTCACTTTGTGCTCACGCGTGTCTGTACTTGTCAAATAGAATATTTCTAGTTTCTACTGATCAACAACACATAATTAAACCAAAAAGAAAAATTGCACGAACTTCTCCTGCGGTCTTACAGTCGCCGCGCTGAAATTGAAAACTGTCTGCGGGTCCTAAATGCACTGAAAAGGAGAAACAAACATTTCTCGTGACGGCGCATTTTACAATGACTCTAAGGATTACATTTTTGTCACACTTCAAACTATCGCATTGAAGATTTATCAATATTTTATAGAGAAAGTAAACGGGGAATCTATATCGTCTTTTATCAAACCCTGAGAACAGAAGAATGTCGTTAAATATAAGTGTTCCTGAGTGAGCTACATCTTCATTTCACCTTCTGTACTCGATGATGTCGTGACTTTAATCTTCTTGTGCCCCAGTCTGAACATATTACTTTTTCTACGCTTTTAAAATGCATAAGAACACACTAGCAGTATTCAATGAAGCGCGACGCGGCGATTTCCGCACGGTCTGCGAGATAAATCCGTACAAATGATTTTTTTTCTTTCATTTCGCGTATTGTGTTGACTACTAGAAACTGTAAACATTATATTTGACTAGTATGTTTATGTGTATTTGTTTTTATATTCCGCAAATAAGAAAATCCAATGAAATTTATATATATATATAGCGTCATGACAATAAAAAGTTCACATACAAAATTTCAACAATTAAAACCAAAATGTTATAAGTTCTATCATTTTGAAGAGAGGCATGGATTTGGTACGGACTATACATGTACCGCTTACGTTAAATGAGCCATATATTCTATTATCTTCATGGAATCAGTGTTTCTTTGGAGACGGGGCATCCCCACATCCGTCCACATCTCGTCCCAGCAATTCTCGAATCATATGCAGACTGACTGTTCCTGTAAGGTCTTTTTTTATTTTTGCATTAGAATGCTTTCACCTCTGGAGAAGTTCCTAGAGGCTATTTATAGCAACCGAACTTTGTGTGTTAATCCGTTTTTCCATGGCAACCGTGTGCACAGGGGTCCCACTCCGCATGGGCAGATAATTCCGTCTTTGGAGGTACTCATATTTTTTCCCATCGATGAGTAATGGACTTTTCAAACCAGGCCTCACTGCCGTGACCAGGGTGGTTGCCGCAGAGGGAAATCACAAATAAAAATCTCAACTGGTGCAGTCGAGATTTGAACTCACAAACGCTCTGTCTCGAGAACCGAGTCTTGCCTCAAGACCTACCAGTCCCCTTTGTAAGGTGTTGATTAAAGTTGCATCTGCTCTTCCCACAAATCACTCAAGATCAACTAGATCCCTTTTCCACCGTTAGACTCCTCAGTCTCTCAATATATACATCATTGTCCCACTCGATCACCCTCTATTCTCTAAAGGAATTAAGAACAAACTTGAACAGATGTATTCTGATGGCTGTGACATCATATGTACTCTCAAATGTCCGGACAACCGTTTCAACGACACCTGTGAACAGTCGATCGGGAATCTGTACATGCAAGAGAACGTTCTATGGGTCAGACTGCACTCTCAAATCTCCGGACAACTGTTTAACGAAACCTGTGATTCCCACGTTCAGAAGAGTTTGCCGACTACAACAAGCCCAAGCATATGGGCACTTTAATGTGTTTCTGTGCTAGACATGGTTCATTTCTTGGTGTTTTTTAGTGAAGCCAGGGCTCATATCTTATCTTGTGTGTGCTGGCCATGGCTCATATCTTGGTGTGTGTCATGTTAGTCATGTTAGTCATATCTCATATCTTGGTGTGTTCGTGTTAATCATGTCTCATTCTTTATGTGTGTCTGTGTTTAGTCATATCTCATATCTTAATGGGTACCAGTGTTAGTCATATGTCATATCTTTGTGTGTGCATGTCTGGGTTAGTGATATCTCATATCTTTGTGTGCATGTTTATGTTAGTCATATCTCATATCTTTGTGTGTGCATGTCTGTGTTTGTCACATCTCATATCCTTGTGTGTGCATGGCTATGTTAGTCCCATCTCATATCTTTGTGTGTGCATATCTATGTTTATTCATATCTCTTATCTTTGTGTGCATGTCTATGTTAGGCATATGTGATATCTTTGTGTGTGCATGTCAATGTCAGTTATATCTCATATTTTTATGTGCATGTTTATGTTAGTCATGTGTCATATATCTCGATGTGTGTCAGTGTTAGTCATGCCTCGTATCGCTGTGTGCATGTCTGTGTTAGTCACATCTCACATCTTTGTGCGTGCATGTCTGTGTTAGTCACATCTCACATCTTTGTGCGCGCGTGTCTGTGTTAGTCACATCTCATATCTTTGTGTGTACATGTCTGTGTTAGTCACCTCTAGTGACTCTGGCAGATGGTGCTCGTAAACCTGGGAGGGCCGACCATCTAAGGGCAGAATCCCCCTACATAAAAGACAATCTGCTGCCTTGCAGGAAGATTGGGGACAATCAAAGGCTAGGGAAAGCAAACCCGAATAAAATGCTGGCTGAAATCGGATGCACTGGGCCACTGGCGCAGAACACAGTGCAACGTTTTAACGGGTGCTCAATCAGAGTGGATCTGGCGAACTCTACTTGTGATGTTCTGTCTGTGGGGGCGATCAACACACTTAGCCTGACAGCTGACTTCATGTGAGAGTCTGGAACCCTTACTCTGATTGAGTCCTGATCGCAGAGAGAGAGAGAGAGAGAGAGAGAGAGAGAGAGAGAGAGAGGGAGAGAGAGAACAAACTTGGCGATGTTCTCTTTGTCCAAAGTAAAGTCACAATCAATGTCAGAGCTGCCAATAGCATATCGGCTATTTCATTGCTGTGTATACCAACGAGCACATCGGCTTTTTCATTGCTGTGTATACCAGCGTGCTCTGGAAGGTACTCTCAGGTTAACGCGCTCACTTTGAAGTCATCCGAGAGCTGTGTCCACTCTTGCTGCAGACACTGTCTGTCAATCTTCTGTCTGTCAGATGAACCATAGATAAGGTGTAGTTTAATCGAGTTCATTTCACGCTAGTATAGTGATACGATGTTGTGTTAATTAAGGACAAGAGGTAGGGACCGATCCCAACCGACATCTTCCGGGTTCACCCAGCCTTTAATGGGTACCTGATTTTTTTCAGGGAAAACGATGCGGCATGGGCGTAACACCGACCACATTACCCCAAAAATCATGTGCCGAAGGTCTGTAAAATATATGGTCACTAACACCATATTCCCTATACGCCACTTAGCGTGACGGGGGTACTTTACTACTTTACTATGTTGTGTTAATTGTCGCTAAATATACTACCGGTTAAGCAGTAACCATTAGTTTATGATTTCCCCTGTTGGATGGATCAACTCTTTCAGCACGCGTTTTAAAACATGTTTGCTGTTTTCTAAGGACCTGAGTTGCTGTTGTTATTGATTCATGGAAGTACTGTTTCTCCTCCCCCCATCCCTCCTCACCAAAATCTTTCTCTAATTTTCTCCCCCTTTCATACTTTTTCTCTCTCCTTCACGTGTGTTTCACCACCACTTCTCTCTATCATACACACACGCACGTCCCAAATGTTAATTAATAAAAATGTGCACTCTCAGTATTTCAATCTGCTTCAAATTCTTCAGCGTTCACCCGTTATGTGGGCATGTTCATTAGTCTACAGAAAAAAAAAACTGGATCTGTGACTTTCGCCCCAACACATCCGTCTTCAGCGAGTGTAGACTTTCATCATGTAATAATTTATCCGCGGTAGCGACAACAACATTTCATTGCTAAGGTTTCTTTAACATGATTATTGTGCACGCGGTTATCCCCCTTTTTTTTGTCGAGACGAATACATAAGATCCCACTACTCAGAGACCAAGGGAGGGTAAAGGCCATGATAAACCAGGGATCTAAAGAGCAAATTTTCCGCGACCTGAGGCGGGATTCGAACCCTGGATCTTCCTGTCAAGAAACCGACGCCTTACCTCTAAACCACCCAATCTCCAAATTCTGCTTAAAATATGTCCCGTTCCCCCCCCCCCCTTCTCCCCCCGCCCCACAATTCTATCATCTGAAACATGTCAGCAGATCAGTAAAATGCTTTTAATCCGCTTGCAGTTGATGATCATTAACACGTAATGCCAACTACAAAAATAGAGATTAGAGTACCCTGATATTAATGAACAAAGAACTAATTCAATTAGTGAACTAACTGAACTAGTGAACTAACCTTCTTAAGGTAAGAGGTCAAGTTTGATCCCCAGCTCTGAAGGTTTCTACTTTGTTCATTCATTGGGTGCCGTCACCGCATCGAATGTTGGCGACCATGGGGCTCCATTTTATCAAGTCTTTTGCTTTTACAGTTAACACATGTTGTCATTGGTTCATCTGTCCACCTTTTAATGTTATCAATCCACTTTAATCTTGGTCTATTTTGTCCACCTAATACTTTCCTCTCCGAGATCACATATTTGTAGGTTATTACGTCTCTTCACATGTTTTAAAATTATCAATTGTTTTGTTCGAATTGTGTTCATTAGTTCCTTTTCCGTTTTCATCTGCTTCAAGTCTTGGAGGAAAATTGAGGAGTGGATACCGATGCCTACGTCATTCAGGGGGACATTCTCGTGTATTGTCACACTCGACAGGAAATGTGGGGAACAGAACTCAGTCGTGGTTAATGCGGAAATCAAAAGTCTCATCATGGATAATACCGATGAGAAAGATGCAGTAGTCTATACAGACGGATCTGTAATACGACACCAAAGGAATGCATGGCACTTACAGCACGCTCGGGAGGTAGAATAGTCAAGGAAGACAGTGGTGCATACTTTATGGTCACGAGTAGCACGATGATGGAGGTGATGGCAGTGACCTTTCCAGTGGTCAGAAGGTTAAATAAAAAGGTCAATTACTGCCATTAATCAAGTTATCTTAGTAGAAGGTTCTCACATGTGATTTATAGTTCGTTTACCAATAATTCCAGGGTCAAAATTTATAAGTTATTTTTTATTCGGGATTCAAGGATCACATTTGACGAATTCTAACATTGTACATTATTCGCTCGCATCGATCAATCTTTAGGAAGTCTCTATACATTTCTATGTAAACAATTTATTTTCCAAAACAAGATTATACCAACAATACATATTTTTTATTTAACATATTTCAAACTACATTTTCAAGAGATCATTGTCATTATATGTCACGCCGGTTAGCTTCGACGATCAATGTCCTTCTACAATTCTCTGTCCACGGTACATCGCATTAATTCTGTTGTTGGGGGTAAAGATATCAAAATACAAAGCTGCTGTCAATCTGGTGGTAAAGGTGAAAGGAAAAATATGTCCCAAAATTATCTGGTTACTGCTTTATGTAAGTCAATCACCTACAGAGCGCTGTAACAATGACACTTTTTGTCCATTTTTTTTCTTCACTAATTCTGTTGTTGACTATTTCCCGTGCAACGACACCTAGCCATCTAGTATCTTCTTGCTTTATCGTCCGCGATCCCTCCTTTCCTGTATTTTGCCAGTTGTAAAAAGTAACTTTACTTTCTGATGTTTTCTAGGAGCTCTATTGTGTTGGACTCTTTGAGAATCACCTCGTTGGTATTTTTGGCTGTCCAGAGAACTATCAACATTCTTCTGAGAAATCCAATCTCTGTGACCTTTAATCTTTATTTTTGTTTGTTTGTTTGTCTACTGTCCATGATTTGTTTCCATAGCTCATAAATGGCTCGAAATAGCACTCTTATGCAATTTCTCACTTCTTATCTTTATTAATATAAAAGCTTGTTGAACAAAATGTCTTTCATTTTCTAAATGCTGCTATCTCGTTTACCTTTCAGCGTCGAGGGGAGACATAATTTGCTGTCATTTGCTCTTCTGTTCACATTTGCTGATGTTATGTTTCCTAGTGTTTCTAATATTTCGTAAATCCATATTTTTTCGTGGTCGTCCCTTGGGTCTGGTGTTCTAGCAACGTTTAGTGAAGGCTCGTTGTGTTGTATTTTGATCTTTCTGCCTTACCGCGTGGTCAAACCATTTTATCTGTTGTTTCTTTATATATTATATGGCGGGGGTTATTCCTAGCTTTTTTTTTCTCGGTTCTCCTTTTCTGATCCTCTCTCACAGGCTGTTTCCGGTTGTTCGTCTAAAACACTGCATCTCAGTAGATGTTATTATTCTTTTTGGTCTTTCATTTAGGACCAATAGGTAGCACTGCGGTGGGATGTAGAATGTATTGTAGAGTGCCCGTTTTGCCTCTAGAGTTATTTCCGTTTGACAATAGTTAGATAATAATAGTGCAATGATTTGACAAGCTTAATATTTGTATAAATTCATGGACTATATCAAAGAATCTTTTGTATGGTTTAGCTCAAAGAGACAACAAACAAATAAATTATCCTCGCATTAAATGGAAGTTCGCAGGAATCAAAACAAAGACAGGAAAAAGATCTACCATCAAGACCACCTTCTCATTCGAGGAACTGAATATATGAAATAACAAGACAGCCACCGCATTTAGTGAACTTACACAAGGCGCATGGGGTAACACGAAATTAACGTTTTAAACAAAGGTCAACAATTATTAAAGCTGTGACAATAGCTGACATCTGTACGGATCTGAAACTTGGACTACCAATTGAGAGCACGAGAATAGACTAAATAGTTTCCAAGTGCGCTACCTTAAGAAAACGATGAAAATCAAAGGGAATTAGATATTAATCAACTCAGATGCCCTGCAATATTCTGCTTCCATCCGTTATGGTAACACTGAGGTTACAGTGCTACTGCACTGTAGATAGAAGATTGTGGAGGGACATGATCACCTACGCCAACCGGTATGGCACATGATGATGATGATGAGGTTATTGAGTCATTGAGTTATTAAAGGGTCATCATCATGCATTTCGAACATGTCCACAGGTGCTCAGATCCCCTCCTCACCAAGTCTGACAACTCCAGTTCTGTGTTGGTTGATAAGTTTTCTTATTCTCGCCACTAAGTTTCTCGTTTCTGGCTGTGTCCATCTTAGCTCCCATCTCTTTCATCCGAAGAATTGACGTGGACTCATGGTTGTCGAAGTCCTGTGTCCTTCCCACTTCCCGGAGGGCATTGATGATGTCCGCCCGATCCATTGGTTGACCGTCCTCAACAACAACGCAGCTAGCCAACCTGTCCGCTCTTTATTCCTGTACCCCCGCATGTCCAGGGGCGTAGACAAAGGCGGCCTTATGTATTTATTTTACTTCGCAATGTCTCTAACCATTGCATACCTATAGAGCCCGCCTCAACTTTTCTTATCATGCTCATCAAATTACTCAGTATGCAGGAGTAGGTGTAGTCTTGTGACTTTAACCAGATGAATGCCTTGGTCACTGCCATCACCTCCATCGTCATGCTACTCGTTGTAAAAACGTATGTACCACTGTCTTCCTTGACTATTCTACCCGTCGAGCGTGTTGTAAATGCCCATGCTCTCATTTGGTGTTGTATTACAGATCTGTCAGTATAGATGGGTGTTATACCAGATGAGACGGTTGACCTCCGCATTGACCACTACTGAGTCCTGTTCCATACATTTCCTGTCGAGTGTGATAAAACACGAGAATGTCCTCCTGAACGACGCAGGCGCCATTATCCACTCCTCGCCTGCCTTGATATTGATAAGCCCACAGACCTGTTTAATAACATCTTCTGCACGGTCCACACAAATGATGAACACTGAGGTGTAGAGGATTAATGTGTAAAGGCATCTAGATGCACAGAAATGCAAAGCTTTTGTAAAACTGATGATAATAATAAACATTAAAGAATAAAAGTGGTATGGTAACAGTTTTATGTAGGCGAGAAACAAAACAAAAGTAGAACGGCGTTTCGGGCAAGCAGGCCTTCTGCTGGAACAATAAACAACAGAAAAAAAAAAAAAAAGGAAATATCCAGAAATCTAACTACATGGTGATAATATGCGGAACTCTCACAAAAGGAAAATAGGTCACTTCCCTGCGGTTCTGAGCTTGGTCAGGCATCAACTGGACTAACATTGATATGTTGAGCTGACAGGGCGGACACAGATGTGAAAATATAGTAAAAGGGAAGGGTTCTAAAATATGTGGAGGTGGGTACAAGATTCTCATATAAACGTTTCCAGTAATAGTAGATTCTTGGACCTTGTACCCATCTCCACATATTTTTAGAATCCTTCTCTTTTGCTTTATTTCACACCTGTATCCCACTTTGTCCGCCGGCATTATTAATTTCAGTCCAGTCGGTACTTGACCACAGGGAAGTAACTTAGTTTAATTTTTTGAGAGTCTAGCATATTATCGCCATGCGATTATATTTCTATGTATATCCTTATATATTTTTCTGTTGTTGTTATTGTTCCAGCTGAAGGCCTATGGCAGAAACGCTGTTCTACTTTTGTTTTATTTCTAACCTAGGTTAAGCTGTTACCATACCACTGTTTTCTTACATTTTCATCATTAAAAGGTTAGGTGACTGGGACATGGTAGAGGAATGTACAACAGTCACATCCCAAGCAAATATTGTATCGGGAACTAATCAAGTGGACTGTGGGTAGACCAATACTAAGATACAAAGAGGCTTGCAAGGCATCACTGGATGAATTTTCCATTGGTAATTAAAACTCTTCCCGTGTGTTACCGGGGCCTCATTATGAGGGAGGTAAAGAATAGTGACACTGTGACCTTCCAGGCATGTCGTAAGAGGCGACTAAGGAGGTTGATTGATGGCTTGACAAGCTGTCATTGTAAAAAGTATTGTTATGGAAACAGCACCATAGATTTTAGAAGCAGTGATCTCTGCAATATGTGCCATTTTGGCACGCAAGGTTTCTGTTTTTGAGATTGTGGTTCTGCCCTATGTGCCGTCTTCGGCTCGAAAGGACAATAGAGATAGATAGAGAATTAAAACTCGGAAAAGCTTACAATCGATCATGGTACATGGAGGTGATATTTACGAAGCGGAACGTTGTTAGAAAGCGAAACGGAAGGTTGCTACCTGTAGATGACAATTTGGATAAGTTTGAAGAAAGTGTTTGTCAGCTCAAGACTGGTGACATCTCCATACAGCTTGTCTCGGTAAGGTACCGGTGACAGCCACAAGAGCCTTCTTAATTCATCATATGTTAGGCATGATGATAGCAGATGTTCAGCAGTCAAAATGAATTGTACCACAGTCACATTGTTCAGAGGTTATCTCTGTAAGGTGCTGAAAAGGGCCTACTTCAGTCTCTTGTGGCCTGGTCGGAGTCTAAAAATTGTTACTTGTTTTTTTTTCTTTTTTTTTTCTGTTGAACTGGTAGCAGGCGCCGCTTTTCTGGTAACCCAAGAGTTCTGCATTCCATTTGTTTATAAATTTTTACCTGACCGAGTAAGCTGTATTTGTATCCTAGTGGTATAATTTGTCACCGACTTTTGTCAATTTGTCTGCCTCGTCGTTTCTAGGAATTTTGCTACGGGATGGGATCCATTAACTCACTGATCTTCTGCATATCTGGTAGCGCTTGAAGAGTTTCTTTTATTTCATTCATTCCTAGTTTCCATGACTCTTCAGTGTTGCAACTACTGACACAAGAAAAAGAAACCACGTCAAAGTTAGAAAAAAAGACGCAAAGAAAATAGGCGCAATCCATTGACATAAATCTGGCAATTTCATTCTACAGCCAGGCCTACCATTACTGGCAAGACCAACCACGAGAGGAACTGCTCGACAAAACAGCATCTGGCTCTAGTTATTGAAGAGCGACCACTGCCTGTCTACAACCGCCTGTAAAGATTTGGAAGGAAATCATACAGTGCACAATAATGTTTAAAACTATGCAGTATTTTAAATGCCACTATAAGTGATTCATGCTCAGATGTCGAAGACTAAGATGGCTGGGGCATGTCCAGCGAATAGAAGAAAATCGCATCCTCAGGCAAATACTATATGGCGAACTAACACACGGGAAAAGACAAATCGGCAGACATAAACTACGATATAGTGATATCTGTAAATCATCTCTGAATGACTTCTCCACATGTGAATACGACTTGAAACATCTGGCAAATGATCGCACATCATGGAGAGCATGTATAAGGAACGGTATAACATCATTTGAAACTGTGCTAAGGCAAAATTTAGAAGAGAAAAGACGCAAGAAAAAGGATAGAAAACCCTGTGGACCAGTGAGCCTGACTTGTTCATTCTGTGACCGCGTGTGTTTGTCAAACATTGGTAGAATTAGCCACGAGAGAAGCTGTTCGGCAAAAACAAAACCTAAAAAAATACACAATAGCCTCCACTAGACCGTCTGACAAGACGAAAAGTGCCATATAAGTGATTAACATTAATGTACAGTAACTGCAAACACACAATTAACGTCATCGATATGTACAGTGAATGTTTGTAATAATTTAATTAATGTACAGTAACTGCAAACACACAATTAACGTCATCGATATGTACAGTGAATGTTTGTAATAATTTAATTAATGTACAGTAACTGCAAACACACAATTAAGGTGATCGATATGTACAGTGAATGTTTGTAATAATTTAATTAATGTACAGTAACTGCAAACACACAATTAAGGTGATCGATATGTACAGTGAATGTTTGTAATAATTTAATTAATGTACAGTAACTGCAAACACACAATTAAGGTGATCGATATGTACAGTGAATGTTTGTAATAATTTAATTAATGTACAGTAACTGCAAACACACAATTAAGGTGATCGATATGTACAGTGAATGTTTGTAATAATTTAATTAATGTACAGTAACTGCAAACACACAATTAACGTCATCGATATGTACAGTGAATGTTTGTAATAATTTAATTAATGTACAGTAACTGCAAACACACAATTAACGTCATCGATATGTACAGTGAATGTTTGTAATAATTTAATTAATGTACAGTAACTGCAAACACACAATTAACGTCATCGATATGTACAGTGAATGTTTGTAATAATTTAATCTATTTTTTTGTACAGCGAAAGACACATGTGGAGTACTGAATGGTGTACAGCGTATGCTGTGTTTGCAGTAACTGCAAACTCTGTATCATATATAATGGCATGGTCACCGTCCAGTACTCCGCTCTACATTATGGGGGACATTTAATCACGTTACCACGATTTCAGCCTGATATGTTTCTCAGGTGTATCCAGGACACAAAGGTGAGGAGTTATGTGTACAAACATATATTTGTTTGGAAACTTTACTTGGAAGTGACAAACCTCTTTGGTCCATTGAAAAAGACCGTCTGTTTTAATGGATTTTTTCATGTTAAAGAACGTTAAAAACAAGAAAATATTGCATACAAAAGCATTGAAGGGAAGTGACTATTATATCGCGCAATGTCAAATGTAGTTGAATTTTGTGTTACACACTGAAAAATAAGGAAAATATAAGGTAAAAGAGGCAGACCAAGAATAACGTAGAAGAGTAACATCAAAAAGATAGACAAATCAGCGTATGACAACCTGCACTATCAAAGCAAGAGACAGAGCGGAATGGCGCTCCATGGTTAGCCAACATTCGATGCGGAGACAGCACTCGATGATGATGATGATGAGTGAAACATGGCAATAAATTTGGTATTATATACAATCTAATGAAATTGAATATATATATATATTTAGTAAGTAGCAGTATTAAATAAAAATTAATTGTACAATTTATAGCGAAAATTGACAGTGAACACATAAAAAAACATATCTAAAAAATTAGTTGAATTTTATTGTTGATATTACTTATTCCTTACCTTGTTGATTTTCTCTAATTTGTATTCCAGCAGTATATCATTTGTGTTTTCTTAAAGGATATCAAAACTGATTAAAAAATATTCAAAGTAACAACATTCTCAAACCTAATTTACACAATAGACTAGTTCTATGCGATAGATATATTTATATACAGACTTTTTTTTATGCCACACAAAATAACAGTAAAACAAACCGAACGTTGGGATTGAAACAGTCACATTAAAAACTGTTTCGATTGTAATTCAATACATAGGATTTAGTTAATTTTTAATTAACTTTTTAGTGGCTGACTTCAGTATGAATTGTGCTGTGTCAGCTCGGTGTTTTCATTATTTTCAATTCGGCGTGAAAACATTAAATGATCGTTTCTACACTTTTTATCTATAGTTCAATTACCAGAGTGACTCTTTAACCTTGCCAGAAATACTCATGCGTGCAACATTTAATTTGCCGATGGACTTTGTGTTTACAAATTTTGTTAAGTCGAGGAAGATCTAAGACTGCATGCAAACGTTCACAACAAAACATCTATAGCTTCCAAGATGTTGAGTTTTAACCAAAAACTGCGAACAGACTATAATACCACACTATAGCTCGTTTCAAATCATGTGCCCAACTTCAAAACGCTATTACTCAGTAACCGTTTGTTAAAAACTGTTGAAATTTTCCAAATGTTATTAGAATGCAAAAGACCCTTTAAATGTATATTTAACAGATATCTTGCAGCTGCAGTTTTCTTAAAGCGGCGATATTTCTTTGATGTTTGTCAAAATTGTAAATTGTGAACCCCTAAAGAATAGAAATTACCGTAGTTGCTGGTCTATGATTAGTTTTCACTAGGTAAAGGCGTGGCCGTAATGGGGAAATAACCTAATAAGACAAAACACCAGGAGAATTATTGTCTTCTAAGTTCGAGGACGGACGATAATATCAAGGTATACCTGTATGTCCAATTTTCATAGTTGTGTGGTCCTGATAAGGACCGTTTGTTGAACTAATTTAAGGTAATATAGGGGCCAACATTGTGGGGGCTATATACTTTCATTCTGAATCAGACGAGTCTAAAAGATTAATAACTGTTTGGGGTTGAACATTCCACAAACCATCATTTTTCCAATATTCCTCTTCCTGTTTTAAGACGTGGTCTTCACATTTAGCCCAATAATCTTTGTCTATATTTAATAAAGCGAGATTACCAAGAGTCTTTACATCGCATATTTTGAATGTTGTATTTTCATCTGCCACTTGCCCTTTTAATTTTGCCCAGATTAGTTCTATTGGATTTAAATGAGCATGGTAAGGTGGCAGCCTCAAACTTATATGACCGTGCTTTTGGATAATCTTATCTATTTGAAAAATCTTTGTCCTTTGTTTTTGCTTTACTAGAGATAGTAATTCAGGTTTTAAGTACATGTTATTAAATTGTATGTGCTCCTTTGTGAGCCATATCTTAATAGCATCTTTTGTACTGGATGGCGTCGGGACTTTATCTTCAAGTGCAACAATGTTGTGGTACGCTGCATTGTCCATTATTAGGCAAGATGGTCGATCTAGTGATGGGAGAACAGAATTTTCATTCCAATGTCTAAATATGTGACCATTCATCTCAGAGTGATAATCCCGATTGTCTATGGATTTTGAAAGAAAAATTAGCTCTGCATTCTGTATTAGTCCATGTTGTCGACTACCTGCAGGAGCAATTATCAAGCACTGTCCTTTGCTGCTAGGTATTAATCTCTTAATCTTTCCATCTGATGACTGCCGTTCCCTTTGGTTAGTGTGGTGAGCATTGATCCATGTTTCATCCAAGTACACAATATCATAACCTTGCTTGCGCACCTCTTTTACTTCACGTAAGTACTTGCTTCTCATGACTACTATATGTGGCTTCTCACAGATGATGTTTCGTCCATTGGAATACTTTCATAATGTAAAGCCTGCTGCTCTCACATTCCTCCATAATGTAGACTTTGATATTTCAATACTGTTGTTCTTTTTCAGCGATACTATTAATTTTCTTATTGTAACAGTTTCATTCATACCCAACATTTTGCGAATTTTACTTCTAATAAATTCACTGTCGAAATTATCCAACATTTTTGCTCTTCCTTGTGATTTTGTATATTTTGAACATTGACGGTCACGTGCTTGAATCCAGCGATTAAATGACCGTTTAGATAAAACCAAAATGTGTCTTGTCCTATTCTCAGGGTTTTCTAAAGAATGAAATAATCTTCCTCGTTTAGCCTCTTTGCAAAAATTGTCATACATTTTTATTGCGATGTTTTGTAAACTGCAGAATTTCATTTTAAGACTCATGATGAATGTTATCGTTCCACGACTTTACCTATGAATGAACGGAAATGGAACACAAGTGTCTAATTGTGTCAGAAAAACACGGTAAAAGCGTGCAAACACGTCAATTTTACCGGGTATGGATTTGTACTCGCTATTTTTAACTTAAAATACTGTAAACATTAAGTTTTGATTACATCAATGGGTCGTTATAAATTTATATAAATCAAATAAGCAACAATAATAACCAAATGTTTTTTTATGAAATTATTTCCTGTTGGGTTCTAATCATTATAACTTTACATGCAAACTTTGAACAACTTACAACAAGCGGTTAAAAGCTATCGATTTTAAAAGTTGGTCACGAGTTATGAAACAAGCTATAGTCTGAGAAAGGGGGCCTCGGTAGCCTAGTTGGGAGAACCACCCAACTGGACTACCGACGTTCGGACAACCCGTATTCGATTCCCGCTGGGAGGGTATTGGGAATTGCACTCGTGGTTAGAAAAAAAATACCCCCACCGTCGACCCAGCCGTTGGCAGAAATAGATACCAGTGTATTACCCTGGGAAGTTGAGGAATGTCGCTTCGCATCTGAGTTTCGATGCTTGAGGCGACACTATACAGAAATTTCCGAACATTTCTGGATAGGCGGCCGAGCACATATGGGTGTAAACTCGCGTGCTAAGACGCCGGTTCAAGTCTCGTACTTGACCTTTACCTTTACTAGTCTGAGAAGTTCCACCGCATTATAAATAAATTGAATAACTTCCACAATATTTTCTTGGGAAATACACTAGTGGTTTCCCTTTGCCTGTCATCGGATCCGTTTATGGCTTACTCCACTATCCTTCGACCCTAAACAGAGTCTGTTCTACAAGACAGCAGGTAGTTTGAGGTCAGAGTTATCTTTCTACTGGGTGAGTTATCAACCAAGACTGGAGAGTTATCTACCCGATAATTTGGTTGTAAGGCATTGTCACTCTTCTTTCCTCCTGTCTCCTGTCAGCTCAGGAATATCTCCTTCACGTTTAGGCTAGGCTTTGTTATCAGAGGTTGTTTTTGATGCGACTGACTTAGGAGCATCGGGCAATGAGAGTTTATCCTCAGTGCCAGTGCCAGCTATTACAACATTCAGAAAAATGAACTTAATTTAAATGAAAAGTAAACAGAATTGTTGTCTCCACAGACAAGATTCAATATACTTGCTAATGGTAACAGAACTAAGTCAAGTATTTTTAAACATCCGAGAACAGTGTTACCATTAGGTCGAAGATGTCTTGAAAGTACAGGGTGTTTATAATGTCAATTTCTGGTGTCTTGAAACGTATTTTTGAAATTACGTTACTAATTTTTACGTCACTTTCACAGCACAGCAACTTTATAAACACCATGTAGAATGTCAGAGTTCAATATTTAAAAAAAAAGAAATGAATAGTATACTTCACAACTAGTCATTATCATTTAACGTTAGAAAAAGTGTCTTACGGTACTAGATCAAAAGATTGCTGCTTTATGGTTGTAGACCATGGACAGCAAACAAAGAGATAAAACACAGAATAGAACCAGTTGAAATGTACTTTTTTTAGAAGAACGCTATGTGGACGTTTGTTATTTGAATTAACACTAATCCTGACTATTTGTCATTGTTGGTGTTTTTATGATGACAGGAAGCGACCCTTGAAGTGTGAGATATCACAGGAATACTCTCAACTCAAATAAAATACCCCTACGTCGACCCAGACGTTGGCAGAAGTGGGTACCAGGGTATTACCTTGGGAAGGTGAGGAATGTTGCCTCGCATCTGAGTTTCGATGCTTGAGGCGACACTATCCAGAAATCTCCGAACATTTCTGGATAGGCGGCCGAGCACATATGGGTGGACAACTCGCGTGCTAAGACGCCGGTTGACCAGTCTCGTACTTGACCTTTACCTTTACTCTCAACGCATGACGAATATCACGTTTAAAATAATGAACTAAATCACAATTGTTAATTACAACAACTAGAACAACACTCTACTATCCTGTCTACAAGTCTTGAAAATACCGTTGCAATGGAATTAATGTACATTCTACAAGTTCGTGGCATGTTACTAAGTTTAGTCAACCGATATTCTTGATGCATATAACTCGGTATAAATATGTGTAACTCTGTGTAACTATGTGTAACTCTGTGTAACTATGTAACTAAACATAAACTGGACTGTACATTCATTACAGGAAACCAAATGCGATTTTTGGGCTATGTTAAAAGACACAACAGCCTACTAAAAGTAATCCTGGAGGGGAACATACAAGGTATAAGAGGCAGGGGCAGACCAAGAATAACATGGGCGAGTAACATCAAAAGATGGACAAATCAGCCTATGACAACCTGCACCATCAAAGCAAGAGAGAGAGAGCAGAATGGCGCTCCATGGTAGACAACCATCGATTGCGGAGATGACACTCGATGATGATAATGATGATGATGACGACATTCACCATCTGTAAAACCCGTAGGAAGTCTGCCGAAAATGTAATTGCAACAGTTTTTTGTTTCACAGTCAGCCCTGCCCATCTCTCTAGAAACACTGGGAAACTTGAATATGGCCAAACGTCCATTTAGGAAATGTATCTAATAACTCCTTTGCTCCGCCTAAGTTATAGAGCCTTATCCTCATTTCGAGATAACCTGCGAATTACCTGTCAATCATTCCCCACAGCTGCATTCGAAATTTGGTTCGGTTTATAGGAGACTTGCTGTGATCTGCGATAAACGAGGCCTTCTCGAGGTAGCTTTGTGATTACGTTGCTATTGTTGGACTGAAGATCAAAACTTTTTTCCGAAGAAACTCTCCGAGCGGTCTCCGTGAACGAGAATATTAAATAAAGTTATGGATTTCTCTCTGTCCGTGGAGACGAACCGCCGTTGAATTCCAACCTCCTTTCTCACTGTTCGCTAAGACGCGGTTGCATTGGATTCTTTAGCTCGTTACATCAATTCTATGTCAGACATTTTCAGAGTCCGTCTAACGACTCTATTTGTCTAAAGTTCATGTGTTCTATATTCTATGTTTATCCATTCTAAATGTCGTTCAATTTATATTAGGATTGCTTTCTCTGTCACAACTACACCAGCTTCCGATGTCATGGCGGTTGCGCTTGGTTGTTTTTGTAATTCGGCTTTTGCTGATATATTTAAATGATTTACATGACAGTCTAGTTGTGAAATAATGTGCTGCTATTCCCCGTTTTGGTGTATGTTTTACTTCTGGCGAGTGGATGGACTGTGAACTTTACCGATATTTAAGTGGAACATCAAGTTTTCTTTGTGTCGTGTGTTCGCAGTTCGGCGGGCAAACACATAGTTCGACAATAATTGCGCTGGGCGGATATCCAACCTGAATGTAAACAGTCTTTGACGGTGGATGGGGCGGAAGAGTCAGAAATAATCAACGGCCCAGAAAGCAAAACCAGCAAAGTGTGTGGTACACATGAGGCATATTTAGGACACGAAAGACAAATATGGCAGACCACCGTGAAAGAGATTGGAGTCTCATCACGTAGTAACATTCCATATAAAGCCATGGTGAGAAATTATAACTATAATTAGAAAAAAAAGCAAATGAAATTTTTGGGGCATGTTAAAAGACACAGCAGCCTACTAAAAGATATCTTGGAAGGGATAATCAAAGGTAAAAGATGACTGTCTATCCATCGTCTGATGTTACTCGTTCATGTTTGTCTTGGTCTGCCTCTTTTACTTTGTACTTTCCCTTCCAATATTACTTTTATTAGGCTGTTGTGTCTTTTAACATGCACCAAAAATTTCATTTGTCTTGTTTGAGTTTAGTAGTTCTCTTTTCATTTTTAGTTATTTTAAAACTTTCTGAAAAAATATGTCAGCCATTTATGTTGAAAGAAATTACTCGCAATAAGTAAAATATTTTAAAAGAAAATAACATTATTAGTAAATGACGTGTATGTTGAAAGCAAATATTAGTAAATGACGTGTATGCTGAAAGCAAATATTAGTAAATTATGTTGAAAGGATACAACAATTATGTTTATACTTTGAAGATTGAATTTATGCACCTGGTTCCTGCCTTGATCACATTCCTGACCAAGCATGAGATGGTTTCAAACTATGACATCACTTCCGTCAAACGTGTCCTTAGTGGCGCTTCCCCATTAGGCCAGGATCTGACCACAGCATTTCTGCAGAGACACACTCATGGAGTTAAAATTGTGCAAGGTAATTACATTATCAACAATGCAGACGATTAAGAAAGCATCCAATTAACCAATACAGTAAAAAAAATTATAACTAAAAGTAATCAACTATACTAACATCATCATCAAGTACCGTGCCTGCTGGCATTGGTAATCATGTTTCTCCACAACTTTTTATCTCGACAGTTATTTATCATTTCCGTTTTTGACCTTCTACCAAGCCATTCTCTTAAGCTGTCTGATATCTTTTCTGTTTGATTCCCTCTATCTCTTCGTCCCTCGATTTTTCTATATTAACAATCAACACTACAAGAAATAAAAAAAAACATTTGAAAGTAATCAATCAATAAAGTCGACAATAAAAATAAAACCAATGAAGATTGCCGACGGTCAATATTAAAATAAAATTATCAAAATTGTAAACCATCAAAATTACAAATAAGCAACGTTTTATGAAGCAAAGCTAAAAAGGACCAAGGTGCATACAGTCAAGAAGTCACTTTGAATAAAGAAGAACAGTTGTAATCAAAGCCAAAAAAATAATGAGCTAATCAAAGCGGTAAACAACTGAAAGCAATCAAGAAAGTAAGTAAAAGTAAAGTACCCCTGTCACGCCAAGTGGCGTATAGAGAATATGGTTTTAGTGACGCTATATTTTACAGACCTTCAGCACATTATTTTTGGGGTAATGTGGTCGGTATTACGTCCGTGCTGCTTTACTTTCCCAGAAAAAATCTGGTACCCATTTAAGGCTGGGTGAACCCGGAAGCCGTCGGTTGGGATCGAATCCTACCCTTGTCCTTTGTAGTCCAGTTCACTAACCACTGAGCTATCGCGGCTCCCAATCAAGAAAGTAAATAACTAAATTTTAAAAAAATCAGGATGAAAAGTAACAATCAAATCGTTGAAAGTTGAAGGGTTTAGATCAGTCATTACTACACAGCTTGTCAATCAAATGTTCTGTACTTGCGTTGCTCTCTACAAAAGCACAAAAAAAGAAAAAAAAAACAAGAACCAACACGTTTGCAAGAAGATAAAGAGAGAACTCTGGCACGCCTCGAGAGTTAGTCAATAAGGAATATTGTGTTATATATTTATCAGTAATGTGGTTGAAAAATCTACATTTATTGGGCAAGTCATGTGAAAAGAAGGCATTGAGAATTCTATAGCAACAGGCATACTGAATGAAAAGAAGAACAAAGGAAGGCCAAGAGAAAAAAAAAATATTGAACAGCTTTACCAAATGACATTTTAAAAAATCACGGACTAGAATTGTGTCATGTTTGCGGAGACAGTGATTTTGAGAGAGATGATCGCCTACCCCAACATAATGGTGGCACATAATGATGATAATATGGTCAGCACTACGTCTGTCCTATATCGGAAAAAAAAACTTGCATACCCATTATTGTCTGGACATTCTGCTGAGGGAATGAACTCGGCAACCTGTCATGAAATAGTTCACAATCCGACATCTTGTCCTCAAGAAACAGAGTTCACAAGTTCACTAGATTCGCTTCCGGACAAACGTTTGTTTTCAGATTGCTTAGCTTCCACTGTGTTCATCTATGTCTTTGGTAGCTCGCTTCGTGTATATAAACGTTTGGTATTTGCTTTGACTTTACTGTTGATAAGAGCGCTGCTGTTTCGCAGCCTGTGAGCTTCTGTTACTTTGATATTGTTAAGATGGTGTCTGCTGGCAAGCACGAAATCTAACGTATGCCAGTGACTTGGTGTTGGGTACCGCCATGTCGTTGTGTGAAAGTTTTCATCTTTCATGAAGGTTCTAGTCATACACATGCGGTTGTGTGATTAAAAAAGAAAACCTGGTAGTTGTTTACCATTGACGTCCGCGGTATATTTGCACCAAGTATGGTGGTCAGATCCTGTGCCTGTTGACACCTCCTAAAATTAGTTATTCGTTTTTTTTTAATTTGGAGTAGTAGTTTTTGTGTAGCTCTCATATCAATTGTCTTTATCTACAGTAGTTGCCACCCCTGTCTGTACATAGGCACCGATGATATTGATTAGCTCATCTTTTGAGTGATGCTGGAGATGGATTATATCCTCTGATATTCATTTTGATGTGTTTATTGAACTAATGTCGTGGTGTTTATTGAACTGATGTCGTGGTGTTTATTGAACTGATGTCGTGGTGTTTATTGAACTAATGTCGTGGTGTTTATTGAACTGATGTCGTGGTGTTTATTGAACTAATGTCGTGGTGTTTATTGAACTGATGTCGTGGTGTTTATTGAACTGATGTCATGGTGTTTATTGAACTAATGTCGTGGTGTTTATTGAACTGATGTCGTGATGTTTATTGAACTGATGTCATGGTGTTTATTGAACTAGTGGTGTGGTGTTTATTGAACTGATGTCGTGGTGTTTATTGAACTAATGTCGTGGTGTTTATTGAACTGATGTCGTGGTGTTTATTGAACTGATGTCGTGGTGTTTATTGAACTGATGTCATGGTGTTTATTGAACTGATGTCGTGGTGTTTATTGAACTGATGTCGTGGTGTTTATTGAACTGATGTCGTGGTGTTTATTGAACTAATGTCGTGGTGTTTATTGAACTAATGTCGTGGTGCTTATTGAACTGATGTCGTGGTGTTTATTGAACTAATGTCGTGGTGTTTATTGAACTGATGTCATGGTGTTTATTGAACTAGTGGTGTGGTGTTTATTGAACTGATGTCGTGGTGTTTATTGAACTGATGTCGTGGTGTTTACTGAACTGATGTCGTGGTGTTTATTGAACTGATGTCGTGGTGTTTATTGAACTGATGTCGTGGTGTTTATTGAACTAATGTCGTGGTGTTTATTGAACTGATGTCGTGGTGTTTATTGAACTAATGTCGTGGTGTTTATTGAACTGATGTCGTGGTGTTTATTGAACTGATGTCGTGGTGTTTATTGAACTAATGTCGTGGTGTTTATTGAACTGATGTCGTGGTGTTTATTGAACTGATGTCGTGGTGTTTATTGAACTGATGTCGTAGAAAGTAAACCCTACTCCACCACAACGGCTATGTTTTTCAACGCTCAGTGCTCGCCAGAAGAAGGTATAATTTCGCTCTCTGTGACTGGGACACTATTTGTACGTCTGGTTTCCTTGAGGGCTGCAATGTCTAATTCGAGACAACACAGTTTCATCTCTATGAGAGCTGCTTTTCTAATGTGACCGTCTTTAGGTGTTAATAATGTCCATAGTATCACTGTTCTCACTTTTCATGTGAACAGTTTGAAATAATTATGTTTCTTTTCAATCATCGTTTGCCTGCTGTGTCTGTGCGAATAGTGGGGAGATATTGTCCGCTCAATTGCACTAGTCCCGTCTTGAGGTCTTTACATTTTGAGGTAAAGCTGAGTTGCTGGAGATGTCAGATGTGTGATGATACACCACTGGTTGCCTTATAATTTTTCCCTACATAATTTCTGTCTGGGTTTGCTCTCGTAGCCGTTCGACTCTTCCGAGTCACACACAAGGCGGAGAGTGAGCTGGACAAGCGTGTCACAGTCCGAAATAATTGTTCACTGATGAAGAGATGAAACATATGACTTGCCAAATTAGCGTCCAAGTTGAAGAAAATATGAATAAATTAAATAAATCAGAGCTCACGAAAATATAAAAATACATTACAATTCATATGTTACAAATCCATTATCTGGTTAAAAGTTAAATAACCACAAAAGACATCAAAAGAAAACACAGATAACATCTCGTATTTCAGCTGCAGTATTATATAATATGTCATGTACAAAGTAAAGGTTCCATCCACTCCTTCCTAGGCGTATGGGGAATTTGGTGTTAGTGACCACATTTTTCTATGACCACGGCACAATTTTGGGTGATGTGGCCAGTATCACGTCAAGCCGCATTTATTTTCCAGAAAAATCTCTGGTACTAATTTTTAGGGATTGGGTGAACTCTGGAGCCTTGTCGACCCGAAGAAAAAATCCATCACTTCTATATAGAATTGTACTCGCACCCTTCTGACCTGGAAGCGAGCACGTTAACCACTCAGTCACCGAGGCTGCTCATAACCACAGTAAAGTAAATAGCACAGTCACGCTCAATGTTGTGTAGGGAATATGGTGTTAGTGACCATAATTATTTATAGACCTTCGGCGCAAGATTTTTAGGGTAATGTGGTCGGTATTACGCCCGTGCCGCTTAACTTTCCCAGAAAAAAAAACCGGTGCCTATTTAGGGCTGGGTGAACCTGAAAGCTGTCGTTCAGGATCGAACCCGATCTCTTGTCATTTGTAGTTCAGTTCACTAACCACTGAGCTGTCGCGGCTCTCTATAATCAAAGTAGCAATCGTAAAATATACCGAATTGCATTTACTTTCAGGATATGGAATGACTGAAACCACTGCTACAAATACGGATACAGAGTACAGGGTGGGATCTGTCGGTCCAGTGCTTGTAAATACACTGGGGAAGGTAGTGTGGTCTTTTATTGTTCGCTATATTTATAGCTTTTTGCAACTTACTTTTTAGCTGGGAATTCAATCATTGTATTATTGTCTTTATGTACAGTTATTTCCACATCTAATCACACTGCATCTGCCTACCTTGTTGGTTTCCTTATGATTTTGTTGTTGAAAGATTTAGGACAAAACAAATAAATTATAGCCCGCCTAGAAAAGTAATTTAGCTGGAGAGTGGTGGAAATATTGAGATAGAGATAGATAGATAGATAGATAGATAGATAGATAGATAGATAGATAGATAGATAGATAGATAGATAGATAGATAGATAGATAGATAGATAGATAGATAGATAGATAGATAGATAGATAGATAGATAGATAGATAGATAGATAGATAGATAGATAGATAGATAGATAGATAGATAGATAGATAGATAGATAGATAGATAGATAGATAGATAGATAGATAGATAGATAGATAGATAGATAGATAGATAGATAGATAGATAGATAGATAGATAGATAGATAGATAGATAGATAGATAGATAGATAGATAGATAGATAGATAGATAGATAGATAGATAGATAGATAGATAGATAGATAGATAGATAGATAGATAGATAGATAGATAGATAGATAGATAGGTGGATTGGTGGTAAGACGTCAGCATCTAGTGGGCTGTCTGAAATGACCGTAAGACATCACTCTTCTGGTGGAATTGGTGGCATAGAGGTAAGACATCAGCCTTCTGGTGGACTTGGTGGCATAGAGGTAAGATAGCCTCTAGACAAGGACGCAACAATACAGCGATACAACCTAAATAAAGTAATGGTTTCCTCCACGCCTTGCTAGGCGTATGGAGAATATAGTGTTAATGACCATATTTTTCTATGACAACGGCACATTCTTTCTGTGATGTTGTCGGTATCACGCCAGGCCACATTTACTTCCCAGAATAATATAGGATACCCATTTTTAGAGATTAGGTAAATCACTGAACCGTGACGGTAAGAAAAACATTCACCACTTCTTGGGATCGAACCCAAACTCTTCTGATCAGGAAGTGTACAAGTAAATGGGAGAAATAGGCGAAAAGTAACAATCTTAAAGGGGATTCTCAAAATATATGGGATTTGGTAGCTGTTACGGGGGCCGGTATCAAATCTCTAAAATATACATGCGTACTATAAATATAATACATACTCATGTGTATGTATATGTGTGTACCTAAACATATATGCGTACATGTTCGCACATAACTATATATAGGCCTATGCACATTATGTATATGGTGTATATATGTATACACGCATACATACACTTACACACACGCAAACCGATAAACCTATATATAGAAGCGACCAGACATATGTACATAAATGTCACTACATAGTGAAATGCACACATAATTAGACACGTGTGTATATACATATACAACATATAAGTATTTGCAGATAACGCCGGACAAGCGTGTGATGTTCAGTCACATATATCCATGCTTTCACACTCCTCACTCCACTCAGTCTTATGTAAATATAGATTTCCGCTTCATAAAGTTTTGACACAGGCACAAAATACAACATGAAAAGTAACATCAACGAAGTCATGAATATCGCTAAAGAGAAACATAATTTCAAGAACCGCAGACAATTAAAACAAGCAGAGGATTTCAAATACCTAGGAATTCTAGAGACAAACGACAATTCACAAACAGAAGAAATTGACTCAAGATGCAACAAAGCTTGTCAAATCATTGGACAACTATCACCACTATTATCCAACAAGGAAATAACCCTAGAGGCAAAACGGACACTATACAATACAATCTTCATCCCAACGTTGTGCTACTAATGTCAGTCCTGGACCCTTGATGAAAGAACAATAAGAAACATAACTATTACTGAGATGAAATGTGTTAGACAGGAAACGGTCTGAGAGATAAGATCAAAATGAAGAACTAAGCAAAAACATGGAAT
Source organism: Megaustenia siamemsis (assembly GCA_032433765.1). Classification (NCBI taxonomy): domain Eukaryota; kingdom Metazoa; phylum Mollusca; class Gastropoda; order Stylommatophora; family Ariophantidae; genus Megaustenia; species Megaustenia siamemsis. The sequence goes on from JAVIAB010000050.1 coordinate 73,784,798, forward strand.
ATTCCCCGCCACAGAATATGTACAGAAACAACAGATAAAATGGTTTGGGCACGTGACAAGGTAGAAAGACCAAAACATAACACAACGAGCCTGCAATAAACGTTGCGAGAACACCAGACCTATGAAACATACTAGCAGCAGAGGCGAACAGAAGAGCAAAAGACCGCAAATTGTCTGACGCTGAAAGGCAAATGAGGAAGGAAAGAAGGAGAAGAATGTTTGACTGATATAACTAAAAGGGCGATCGCTGGCAATTTCACCTCGGGAAAGTACAGAAAGACTAAAAGACTTCTCTCAATTACTGTCATGCTATGACACTGCCTGTACCTTTAACAGCTAAATGTTCAAAGAATGAGTTCCTGACTCGCTGAGTTCGGGAAAGTACAGAAAGACTAAAAGACTTCTCTCAATTACTGTCATGCTATGACACTGCCTGTACCTTTAACAGCTAAATGTTCAAAGAATGAGTTCCTGACTCGCTGAGTTCGGGAAAGTACAGAAAGACTAAAAGACTTCTCTCAGTTACTGACATGCTATGACACTGCCTGTGCCTTTAACAGCTAAATGTTCAAAGAATGAGTTCCTGACTCGCTGAGTTCGGGAAAGTACAGAAAGACTAAAAGACTTCTCTCAATTACTGACATGCTATGACACTGCCTGTGCCTTTAACAGCTAAATGTTCAAAGAATGAGTTCCTGACTCGCTGAGTTCGGGAAAGTACAGAAAGACTAAAATACTTCTCTCAATTACTGACATGCTATGACACTGCCTGTGCCTTTAACAGCTAAATGTTCAAAGAATGAGTTCCTGACTCGCTGAGTTCGGGAAAGTACAGAAAGACTAAAAGACTTCTCTCAATTACTGACATGCTATGACACTGCCTGTGCCTTTAACAGCTAAATGTTCAAAGAATGAGTTCCTGACTCGCTGAGTTCGGGAAAGTACAGAAAGACTAAAATACTTCTCTCAATTACTGACATGCTATGACACTGCCTGTGCCTTTAACAGCTAAATGTTCAAAGAATGAGTTCCTGACTCGCTGAGTTCGGGAAAGTACAGAAAGACTAAAATACTTCTCTCAATTACTGACATGCTATGACACTGCCTGTGCCTTTAACAGCTAAATGTTCAAAGAATGAGTCACTGACTCGCTGAGTTCGGGAAAGAATTAGAAACCGAGGTGGATCACTATTGTCTTGTCTTTTCTTGCTGACGACGGCGAAGTTTATTACTTTACTCGTCTACAACATTTCTGACACAGTGCAGTCTTCTTTCTTTACCTTTCTTCTCATGTCGTTATTCAGCTACGGATAAACACCTACTTCTCATGTCGTTATTCAGCTACGGATAAACACCTACTTCTCATGTCGTTATTCAGCTACGGATAAACACCTACTTCTCATGTCGTTATTCAGCTACGGATAAACACCTACTTCTCGTGTCGTTATTCAGCTACGGATAAACACCTACTTCTCATGTCGTTATTCAGCTACGGATAAACACCTACTTCTCATGTCGTTATTCAGCTACGGATAAACACCTACTTCTCGTGTCGTTATTCAGCTACGGATAAACACCTACTTCTCATGTCGTTATTCAGCTTCGGATAAACACCTACTTCTCATGTCGTTATTCAGCTACGGATAAACACCTACTTCTCATGTCGTTATTCAGCTACGGATAAACACCTACTTCTCATGTCGTTATTCAGCTACGGATAAACACCTACTTCTCGTGTTCTCAGATTGTTGACCCTGAAACTAAGAAAACATTGGGACCCAACGAGCTTGGAGAGTACTGTGTTAAAGGTCCACAAATCATGAAGGGCTATCTCAACAACCAGGCAGCCACGAACTCAACAATCACACCAGACGGCTGGCTACACACAGGTACACCTAACAATCTTCTTATGTCTTCTATATTCTTCAACCATTTTTTGAGTTTTTAATGTTCCGTCTAAGCGAAAGTATTTTTTGAATAGCACAAGCGAGCTTGTAACTTGACAACAACATTGTCTTTTTATTCATCATCATCACTGGGTTCGTTCTGCTTATCGAAGATTGGCTTCCATGGAGCGCCATTTTACTCTGTCTCTTGTCTTGATGGTGCACGTTGTCAGAGGTTCACATGTATATCTTTTGATGTTATCGGTCCGCTTTAGTCGTGTTCTGTCATTTCTACTTTGTACCTTCTCTTCCAAGATGACTTTTAGTAGAGTTTTGTATCTCGTTCCATTTCAGTTACATTTAAGGAAAGTTCACTTGTCTTTTTCCGTAATTTGTTAAGCAGTTATTTTTTCGCTTAAAGCTGATTCAGAACTTCCTTGTTTGTGTTTTTTTCCTTCGTCTCAATTCTCCCCATTTTCATATAGATCCACATTTCAAAGGCCTCAATATTCTGCTCTAATTAAAAAATAAAATGTCAATTTTTGTGCATCATACACGAATGTTGCTTAAATATAACATTTGGCAATTCGTAGATGTTATCGATGTTATCTGCTTTGATGTCGTTATATTTTTCATGTTAAAACAGGTTTTTGTCATTCCTATTCGTTTGTTTATTTTTGTCTTACATTTTCCATCATTTGTTATAGCATATTCAAAATAGCTATATTATTTAACTCTTTATAGATTCTTTACATCTACTTTTATATCCATTTGTATGTTTTGTGTCTTTTCTCTGCTTATAATAACAGTTTTAGTCTTTTAAATATTTATATGCAAACCATATTGTTTGTCGTGTTTTCTTTGTTAACTAGTTGTTGTCGTATGATTACGGTATCATCTGCATACATAATTGACAATATATGCATCAATTTTTAGGACTGGCATCCTTTTCTCGCGTTCTACATTATTTGTGGCATCACTTTATCTGTTGTCAGCAGGAGCAGATGTCAGCTCATTTCTTTGTGCGCCACTTCCCTCACACAAAACACAAGTCAACATCTTAGCGTTCTGACTATCCTTATATAGACATGGGAGGCGGACAGTGAGTTTGAAACTTTAGAAGGCCGGGACAGAAATTTTCAGGTTGAACTTTAATCTGTTAATTTCCAAAATATACATTACTGCACATAACGCTATGTAGCGTATGTATGTATATTCAATTATTGCTCTAAACTATCGTAATTACATAATAATATTTCAGTTGTTTACGTTGTCATGCATTGAAAAAAATCATCGGTTTGCTACTAATTGAAATCTTTTACAGTTTTTTAAATAGTTTTTTTTAATATAAAGACGCAGATGAGATGTTAATTTGAACGATTCCACTGGCACGGGCGGTTGAGCAATTATGGATTTTATTTCGTTTGCAGTGATACTGGGTCCTTCGACTAACTACTACTACTACTACTACTTCAGTGTTGACGATGCTGATCTCTCCAGCGATTTTTTTACTCGTCCTACTCTGCAAGAAACAATAGTTTTAGGTCAATGGATATTATTACAACATGTCTGCCTGATTATTTTGCTTATTATAATAGGGACTTTTCCAATTGGAACGTATTCCAATTGAATGTTAGAGCTTTAAAGATCACGAGATAGACATTTTATAAATAACTGAACATTAGACTTGCTGCCAGTTGACATAATTATCATATTACCGTAGTTAACAAAGATGATACAAATGTAAGTGGGGCCTACATTAGAGCTTCAGGAACACGTAACGATCTTCTCGTTTTATTGGATGAGATGCTCCAAACCAGGAGACCGTGGGTTCGAATCCCGGTAGGGTCAAAAGTTTTTTTTTTCCCCTATCGGTGGCGATATAAAAACTCAGACCCGAACACCTCGCGGCGTCTGCACTGGACAAGCGGCCTTTATTCTCCGTCCTATAAAACATCCCCGCCCAAATCCCCGGCAGTTCTGGCAATTTTTCTATTTTCGTGGACGAGATCAGCTCTTAAGTTAAATCAAACAATGTCAAGCCAACAAGGTAATGAACAAAATAAAATAATTGTCCTTGTTTCTTCCTACAGGTGATTTAGGTTACTTTAGAGAGGACCGGACTGTGTACATCAAAGATCGCCTCAAGGATCTCATCAAATATAAAGGCAACCAGGTGACCTGTTGTGTTGGGTGTCCCATGATTTTAAAATATTGACACATGTACCGTAAATCAATGTCATAGACAGGAATTGTTACCAGCTTATACTTGTAATTTAACACAAAATTTAAGGAAATTATTTCCCTTTGGTCACATGGGCAAAAACAATGTAACAACTATATTGAAAGAGCACAAATAATGGCGTCTTTGTTGAGGTAGTATTTTAGTTCTTTGATTTAAACATAATATTGATAGGCATAATTTTGATGGTTGGTTTTGGTTACATGGACACACTTGACTGTTTTACAAATGATCTGCGTGGTGCGAGTATGCATGTTGTTTATTGAGTTACTAAGAGACTGGAGACCTCGCGTGCAAAGTGCTCTGCTCTTTCATTATGTCTTCTGACTTGATGTTTTTAAAGTCTATCCAAGGGTGTAGATTCTCGTTCATTCTTGAATCAAATAGCAGTCATATCTCCCTGAGAGCAGTTACAATGTTAGAACAAATAGCAGTCATATCTCCCTGAGAGCAGTTACAATGTTAGAACAAATAGCAGTCATATCTCCCTGAGAGCAGTTACAATGTTAGAACAAATAGCAGTCATATCTCACAGAGAGCAGTTACAATGTTAGAACAAATAGCAGTCATATCTCCCTGAGAACAGTTACAATGTTAGAACAAATAGCAGTCATATCTCCCTGAGAACCGTTACAATGTTAGAACAAATAACAGTCATATCTCCCTGAGAGCAGTTACAATGTTAGAACAAATAGCAGTCATATCTCCCTGAGAGCAGTTACAATGTTAGAACAAATAGCAGTCATATCTCCCCTGAGAGCAGTTACAATGTTAGAACAAATAGCAGTCATATCTCCCTGAGAGCAGTTACAATGTTAGAACAAATAGCAGTCATATCTCCATGAGAGCAGTTACAATGTTAGAACAAATAGCAGTCATATCTCCCCTGAGAGCAGTTACAATGTTAGAACAAATAGCAGTCATATCTCCCTGAGAGCAGTTACAATGTTAGAACAAATAGCAGTCATATCTCCCTGAGAGCAGTTACAATGTTAGAACAGATAGCAGTCATATCTCCCTGAGAGCAGTTGCAATGTTAGAACAAATATCAGTCATATCTCCCTGAGAGCCGTTACAATGTTAGAACAAATAGCAGTCATATCTCCCTGAGAGCAGTTACAATGTTAGAACAAATAGCAGTCATATCTCCCTGAGAGCAGTTACAATGTTAGAACAAATAGCAGTCATATCTCCCCTGAGAGCAGTTACAATGTTAGAACAAATAGCAGTCATATCTCCCTGAGAGCAGTTACAATGTTAGAACAAATAGCAGTCATATCTCCCTGAGAGCAGTTACAATGTTAGAACAAATAGCAGTCATATCTCCGTGAGAGCAGTTACAATGTTAGAACAAATAGCAGTCATATCTCCCTGAGAGCAGTTACAATGTTAGAACAAATAGCAGTCATATCTCCCTGAGAGCCGTTACAATGTTAGAACAAATAGCAGTCATATCTCCCTGAGAGCAGTTACAATGTTAGAACAAATAGCAGTCATATCTCCCTGAGAGCAGTTACAATGTTAGAACAAATAGCAGTCATATCTCCCCTGAGAGCAGTTACAATGTTAGAACAAATAGCAGTCATATCTCCCTGTGAGCAGTTACAATGTTAGAACAAATAGCAGTCATATCTCCCAGAGAGCAGTTACAATGTTAGATCAAATAGCAGTCATATCTCACAGAGAGCAGTTACAATGTTAGAACAAATAGCAGTCATATCTCCCTGAGAGCAGTTACAATGTTAGAACAAATAGCAGTCATATCTCCCTGAGAGCAGTTACAATGTTAGAACAAATAGCAGTCATATCTCCCTGAGAGCAGTTACAATGTTAGAACAAATAGCAGTCATATCTCACTGAGAACAGTTACAATGTTAGAACAAATAGCAGTCATATCTCCCTGAGAGCCGTTACAATGTTAGAACAAATAACAGTCATATCTCCCTGAGAGCAGTTTCAATGTTAGAACAAATAGCAGTCATATCTCCCTGAGAGCAGTTACAATGTTAGAACAAATAGCAGTCATATCTCCCTGAGAGCAGTTACAATGTTAGAACAAATAGCAGTCATATCTCCATGAGAGCAGTTACAATGTTAGAACAAATAGCAGTCATATCTCCCCTGAGAGCAGTTACAATGTTAGAACAAATAGCAGTCATATCTCCCTGAGAGCAGTTACAATGTTAGAACAAATAGCAGTCATATCTCCCTGAGAGCAGTTACAATGTTAGAACAAATAGCAGTCATATCTCCCTGAGAGCAGTTACAATGCTAGAACAAATAGCAGTCATATCTCCCTGAGAGCCGTTACAATGTTAGAACAAATAGCAGTCATATCTCCCTGAGAGCAGTTACAATGTTAGAACAAATAGCAGTCATATCTCCCTGAGAGCAGTTACAATGTTAGAACAAATAGCAGTCATATCTCCCCTGAGAGCAGTTACAATGTTAGAACAAATAGCAGTCATATCTCCCTGAGAGCAGTTACAATGTTAGAACAAATAGCAGTCATATCTCCCTGAGAGCAGTTACAATGTTAGAACAAATAGCAGTCATATCTCCCTGTGAGCAGTTACAATGTTAGAACAAATAGCAGTCATATCTCCCAGAGAGCAGTTACAATGTTAGTTCAAATAGCAGTCATATCTCACAGAGAGCAGTTACAATGTTAGAACAAATAGCAGTCATATCTCCCTGAGAGCAGTTACAATGTTAGAACAAATAGCAGTCATATCTCCCTGAGAGCAGTTACAATGTTAGAACAAATAGCAGTCATATCTCCCTGAGAGCAGTTACAATGTTAGAACAAATAGCAGTCATATCTCCCTGAGAGCAGTTACAATGTTAGAACAAATAGCAGTCATATCTCCCTGAGAGCAGTTACAATGTTAGAACAAATAGCAGTCATATCTCCCAGAGAGCCGTTACAATGTTAGAACAAATAGCAGTCATATCTCCCCTGAGAGCAGTTATAATGTTAGAACAAATAGCAGCCATATCTCCCTGAGAGCAGTTACAATGTTAGAACAAATAGCAGTCATATCTCCCTGAGAGCAGTTACAATGTTAGAACAAATAGCAGCCATATCTCCCTGAGAGCAGTTACAATGTTAGAACAAATAGCAGTCATATCTATCTCCCTGAGAGCACTTACAATGTTAGACCGATTCATTACTCGCCCACTCACCACAACACATGCCAGCTAGCGTGTCTGCTCGTTCATTTTCTCTTACAACGGAGTACCCGGGCACACAAATTATGCAGACTCATGTCAACTTCCTCCGCCTATGCCGAGCTGTGAGGGCCCATGAGTTCCGCCTATGCTAAGGTAAAGAACATATATATCTGTATATGACCACATCACTCTCAGAAGACTTCTCAAAAATCAAAGTCTGCTCCCCCCCGCCCCCCTCCCAGGCCACTGGTTTTATTGTTTGCATTGACAGAAAATGAGAATGACACCAAAACAGAACGACTTGGAACGCGTTTCTTGAAGATCAATGCTCCGCAGGGAGATGAAATGAAGAATAAGAGTAATAAGAAGAAAATTATCTATTCGGTTTAATATGAAGTACCATTAGTAGGTTTTGGTAAAACTCAAAGTGGAAAGAGCATTTTTTAAAAAAATGCAAGACATGATAGCTTGACAGACAATTTACAAATAGAAGATGAGAGTCATCATCATCATCGGGTGCCATCTCCGCAACGAACGTTGGCTACCATAGAGCGCTATTCTGATATGTCTCTTGCTTTGATGGTGCAGGTTATCATAGGCTGACTCGTCCATCTTTTGATGTTACTCGTCCATGCTAGTCTTAGTCTGTATCCGCCTCTTTTACATTGTATTTAAGATAAGAGTAGGACAACTTTATACAAAGATGCATCATAAAAACTGGTTAAACTGGTTCTCTAAGGAAGACTAACAGGACAAACATAACGGTTAATTGCAGAATGGTCAAATAAAAAAAATAAAATAAACAAATGATAATCCCAAAATTTGAGATGAAGTAGAGTGATCAGAATCAATAGGGAGGAAAAACATAGAAACGTGCCTCGCTATAAGAAGGAAGATGAAGAAAATATGACTTTCCTGGCATGAGAACAGCCATGGGTTGTTGATTATCCAGAATCTCTTAGACCTTTACCTTTAGAGGCCAATAGATTTGTATGTTTCTGATTGTGCTTTATATTTGGCAGGTGTCACCCACTGAGCTGGAGTCTCTTCTGTTGGGTCACGGTGGTATTGCTGACGTGGCAGTAGTTGGGATCCCTCACGAGGAGGCGGGCGAATTGCCCAAAGCGTTCGTGGTCAAATTACCTGGATCAGACGTCACAGAGGAGAACCTCGTCAAGTTCGTCCAAGGTAAGGGAGCTAACTACAAGTAATGAATAGTAACAAGAACGGAGTATTTGTTATTGGGGAAACCCTGAGGAGAGAGACGAGATGAATGACACATTAATAGTTATATACGTTTAAATCATTCTGAAAGAAGCATTACAGAAAACAAATAAAACAATACGCAGCGACCAGATTTCGAATCCCTACTTCTTCGCCACAGAATACTGACGTTAGAGATCGAACATAAACGGTGTGATCGGTCCATCCCAGTCACTAGAAGGGCCCCACACCCCAGGCCAGGACATTCCTCTACACAAATCCCACATGATAGGGAATAGACAAACAGCCGTTCAGAGATTTAGTATTGACACATTATCATCATCGAGCGCCGTCTCGCATCGAAGGTTGGCTACCATTGAGCGCCATTCCGCTCTGTCTCTTGCTTTGATGGTGCAGGTTGTCATAGATTGACGTGTCCATCTTTTGATGTTACTCGTCTATTTTAGTCTTTGTTTGCCTCTGCTTCATTTACCTTGTATTTTCCCTTCCAAGATTACTTTTATTAGGCTGCTGTGTCTTTTAACAAAAAACTCGTTCTTCGTCTTTGAATTGTTTAGTAGTTCTGTGTTAATTGATAGTTCTTTTATTACTTCATCGTTTGTTTGAGTCTTCCTATTCTATTTACTATTAACACAATCGATCGTTATTATGAGTATCCAGGTATCAAGCACACACTATACACACATACACGTGCACGCACCCAAATGCGACTTGGAAACTTGTCTTGGAACACACACACACACACACACACACACACACACACATATACTCATTGGCCATAATACGTGCGATGTTAATACATAGCAAAGCCGCAACAATATAGGTAGTGACGTAAAGCGAACCAGGTCAGAGGCAACGATAACAAGGAAACAGATCTACCAGGAAGCATAACAAAATATATAGAAAAACAGGTAGTGCAAAAACACGAGGAAAAAAACAACACAGGAATAGCAACATAAAACGGATTCATGAATATTTACTATTTAAAAAAGAAGTACTAATTATGAAGTGTTAGTGTGTTGTTCTGGTTCGTGTTGCATGACCTGGGTATTTGTGTTGCATGACTTGTATATTACTGTTGCATGGCCTGCATATCTGTGTTGCATGACCTGCATATCTGTGTTGCATGACCTGCGTATCTGTGCTGTAAGACCTGCGTATCTATGTTGCATGACCTGCGTTTTTGTTTTTGCACAAGAATGGCGCATTTTGATTTTAAACTATTATATATAAAGTATCTTGAAAGTAATCATGATGATTATAAGGTGAAGTAATAATAAAGTAAGAACAATTAAAATAGTATGAAGCAGTACTTTTCCAAACCTTACTTTTTCAACATTTTGATCTGCTTTTAAATAACCATCCATTACATTTGACGAACAATAACTGTAACTTATTTATATTTCTGTTTACAGTTAATGCGTAAATCATTTGTTCCTCTGCTGATAGTTTATAAATATCACAATACCTTTCTACAAGCTATCCCACCAAATTCTCTATTTTCATACAAAAATGTGTGTCTTTAGAAAACATAACTTTCTAAACTTCAGAAACCTATTTCTCTCAGGCAAAACGTCTCCAGCCAAGTGGCTACGTGGTGGAGTCCACTTCGTTGATGTCATTCCAAGAAGTTTGAGTGGGAAAATCTTACGACGAGAGATTAAAGAGAAATATGTAACAGGAGCCATTGCTAGAGTTGTACAATGAGGGCACATCCATGATAACGCATGAATTCATGTTATTTACTCTATAATTAGAATAATAATGAGTTGCTTTTGTTAAAGAAAATAGTAACATATTTTCTATATATTATAACAATAACATTTTTTTATGTTTAATATTGCAATCAATTTTTGACAATAGAAACAAGAAAAAGTAGTTCTGAAATGTTATGTAGAGCCAATCTTAACATATGGATGTGAATCATGGGCAATAGGACAACAGACAAGAAGATCACAGGAGTCTGTAGAAATGTGGTTTTACAGAAGAATGTTGATAATACCATGGACAGCTAAGAAGAGTAATGAAAATGTTCTGAAAGAGATCAAAGCAAAAAAGAGAGCTAATTTCCAATAGGAATTCATAGGAAGAAACAATCATAATGTTTTTTGGCCATGTAATAAGAAGAGAACAACTGGAATATATTGTAACAAGTGGAGAAATTGAGGGACGAAGAGACAGAGGGAAGCAAAGGGAAAAAATACCAGACAGCTTAAAGGAATGGCTTGGCAGAAGGTCAACAACAGAAATGATAAATAACTGTCGAGATCGAAAGTTGTGGAGAGACATGATCACCTACGCCAGCAGGCCCGGTACTTGATGATGGTGATTATTTAGATTATATATAATACTCAGCAGTGTAGCAAAATTTATGGACCATACACTGGCAAACCTTGAACGGATGCAATTCTAAAGTAATGTGGGATATTTATTGTGTAACTTAAATAAATGTGATGTTAAATATACGTAATGGAGATGTTGATGTTATAATATGTCCAAGGAGTTTTGTATGGGAATGGTTCAGGTTAACTGAATACTGGAAAATTGTCTTGGAAACTTCTCTTGAAAACTTGTCTTGGAAGTTTGTCTTGGAAACTTGTCTTGGAAGCTTGTCTTGGAAGCATGTCTTGGAAATTTATTTTTGAAGCTTGTCTTGGAAGCATGTCTTAGAAGTTTATGTTTGAAGCTTATCTTGGAAGTTTATGTTGGAAGCTTGTCTTGGAAGCATGTATTGGAAACTTGTCTTGGAAGCATGTCTTAGAAGTGTATGTTTGAAGCTTGTCTTGGAAGCATGTCTTAGAAGTTTATGTTTGAAGCTTGTCTTGGAAGCATGTCTTAGAAGTTTATGTTTGAAGCTTGTCTTGGAAGCATGTCATGGAAGGTTATGTTTGAAGCTTGTCTTGGAAGCATGTCTTATAAGTTTATGTTTGAAGCTTGTCTTGGAAGCATGTTTTGGAAGTTTATGTTTGAAGCTTGTCTTGGAAGCATGTCTTAGAAGTTTATATTTGAAGCTTGTCTTTGAAGCATGTCTTGGAAATTTATGTTTGAAGCTTGTCTTGGAAGCACGTATTGGAAACTTGCCTTGGAAGCTTGTCTTTGAAGCTTGTCTTGGAAACTTGTCTTGAAAACTTATCTTGAAAACTTGTCTTGGAAGCATGTCTTGGAACCTTGTCTTGGAAACTTGTCTTGGAAACTTGTCTTGGAAGCTTGACTTGGAAGCTTGTCTTGGAAGCTTGTCTTGGAAGCTTGTCTTGGAAACTTGTCTTGGAAGCTTGTCTTGGAAGCTTGACTTGGAAACTTGTCTTGGAAACTTGTCTTGGAAACTTGTCTTGGAAGCTTTTCTTGGAAACTTGTCTTGGAAGTTTGACTTGGAAAATTGTCTTGGAAGCTTGTCTTGGAAACTTATCTTGGAAGCTTTTCTTGGAAACTTATCTTGGAAGCTTATCTTGGAAACTTGTCTTGGAAACTTATCATGGAAGCTTGACTTGGAAACTTGTCTTGGAAACTTATCTTGGAAACTTGTCTTGGAAACTTGTCTTGAAAACTTATCTTGGAAACTTGTCTTGGAAGCTTGCCTTGGAAGCTTGTCTTGGAAACTTTTCTTGGAAGCTTGTCTTGTCTTGGAAACTTGTCTTGGAAGCTTGTCTTGTCTTGGAAACTTTTCTTGGAAGCTTGTCTTGGAAACTTGTCTTGGAAACTTGTCTTGGAAACTTGTCTTGGAAGCTTGACTTGGAAACTTTTCTTGGAAGCTTGTCTTGGAAACTTTTCTTGGAAGCTTGTCTTGGAAACTTGTCTTGGAAACATATCTTGGAAGCTTGTCTTGGAAACTTATCTTGGAAACTTATCATGGAAACTTGTCTTGAAAACTTATCTTGGAAACTTGTCTTGGAAGCTTGCCTTGGAAGCTTGTCTTGGAAACTTTTCTTGGAAGCTTGTCTTGTCTTGGAAACTTGTCTTGGAAGCTTGTCTTGTCTTGGAAACTTTTCTTGGAAGCTTGTCTTGGAAACTTGTCTTGGAAACTTGTCTTGGAAACTTGTCTTGGAAGCTTGACTTGGAAACTTTTCTTGGAAGCTTGTCTTGGAAACTTTTCTTGGAAGCTTGTCTTGGAAACTTGTCTTGGAAACATATCTTGGAAGCTTGTCTTGGAAACCTATCTTGGAAACTTGTCTTGGAAACTTGTCTTGGAAACTTGTCTTGGAAGCTTGTCTTGGAAACTTGTCTTGGAAACTTGTCTCGGAAGCTTGTCTTAGAAGCTTTTCTTGGAAACTTGTCTTGGAAACTTGTCTTGGAAGCTTGTCTTTGAAACTTGTCTTGCAAACTTGTCTCGGAAGCTTGTCTTGGAAGCTTGTCTTGGAAACTTTTCTTGGAAGCTTGTCTTAGAAGTTTATGTTTGAAGCTTGTCTTGGAAGCATGTCTTGGAAGTTTATGTTTGAAGTTTGTCTTGGAAGTTTATGTTGGAAGCTTGTCTTGGAAGCTTGTCTTGGAAACTTTTCTTGGAAGCTTGTCTTGGAAACTTGTCTTGGAAGCTTGTCTTGGAAACTTGTCTTGGAAACTTGTCTTGGAAGCTTGTCTTGGAAACTTGTCTTGGAAACTTGTCTCGGAAGCTTGTCTTAGAAGCTTTTCTTGGAAACTTGTCTTGGAAACTTGTCTTGGAAGCTTGTCTTGGAAACTTGTCTTGCAAACTTGTCTCGGAAGCTTGTCTTGGAAGCTTGTCTTGGAAACTTTTCTTGGAAGCTTGTCTTAGAAGTTTATGTTTGAAGCTTGTCTTGGAAGCTTGTCTTGGAAACTTTTCTTGGAAGCTTGTCTTAGAAGTTTATGTTTGAAGTTTGTCTTGGAAGTTTATGTTGGAAGCTTGTCTTGGAAGCATGTCTTGGAAACTTGTCTTGGAAGCTTGTCTTGGAAACTTGTCTTGGAAGCTTGTCTTGGAAACTTGTCTTGGAAACTTGTATTGGAAACTTGTCTTGGAAACTTGTCTTGGAAGCTTGTCTTGGAAACTTGTCTTGGAAACTTGTATTGGAATCGGATTTGTTGGACTCACTTAACAGTCGACCCTTGGGTTTGGTGTTGTCACAACGTTTGCTGAAGGCTCGTTGTGTTGTCTTTTGATCTTTCTGCCTTTTCACGTGGCAAAACCATTTTGTCTGATGTTTCCTTAAATATTCTATTGCTAGCTTTTTTCTCAGTTCTTCATTTCTGATTTTATCTCTCAGACTGTTTCCTGTCATTCGTCTAACACATTTCATCTCAGTAGAAATTATTTTTCTTATTTTTCTTGTATCTAGGGTCCAGGTCTGGCATTGGTATTACAACGTTGGGATGAATATAGAAATTGTAAAGTGCCTTTTTTGCCTTTAGTGTTATTTCCTTGTTGGACAACATTGGTGATATCCATTAATTTGACAAGCTTTGATGCATCTTAAGTCTATCTCTGCTGTTTGAAAATTGACGTTTTTCACTATATTGCCTAGGTATTTGAATTCCTCTGCCTGTTTTAGTTGCATGCCTTCTATAGTTTTGCTAATGTTCTGTTTCTCTTTTGCGAGATTCGTTATTTCTATTTTGTTTATTTTGATTTTAATGTTGTATTTTTAAAATCTAGGTAACATAATTAAAAGTCCCCCATACTGTAGAGTGGAGTACTGGACAACAATCATGACATATATATGATACAGAAGAAGCAAACCAAGCATACGCTCACCAAGTTCCACATATGATCTTTAGCTGCAACAAAATATACTAAGTTATTCAATACAATAATTGTACATATCGATACACATAATTGTTTGTTTTCATTTTCTGTAACGAAATGTTAATTACTTATAGTGATATTTAAAATGCTACAGAATTAAACACAAATGTCCACGGTACGATTTTCTTCTAAAGCTGTACAGATAGTTGGAGACAGGCAAGCTTCGATATTCAATAGTTAGCGTCAAGCGCCGATTTGTTGAGAAGCTTCTCTCACGGCTGATCTTGTCAGTAACGGTAGGTCCTGCCGTAGAGTGAAATTAACAGATTTATGTCAGGGGATCGCACATCGTTTTATAATCTTTTTTTTTTCAACTTCAACTTGTTTTCCTTTTCTTTTGTCAGTAGTTACAGCAGTGGGGAGTCTTGGAAGCTAGCAATAAATGAAATAAAAGAAACTTTTCAAGCGCTACCAGATATGCAGAAGATCAGTGAGTTAGTGGATCCCATCCCACAACAATATTCCTAGAAAAGACGAGGCAGGCAAGTTGAAAAAAGACGTTGTCAATTTATGTTACGAAGATATAAATACAACTGATTCAGTCAGGTAACAATTCAGGAACAAATGGAATACAGAACTCATGAGGTGGGTACAAGATCCCAGACTATTACTAATTACTGGAAACGTTTATATGAGGATCTTGTACCCACCTCCACATATTTATATAACCCTTCCCTTTCACATCTGTGTCCGCCCTGTCAGCGTTCCATATCAATGTCAGTCCAATCGATGTCTGACCAAGCTGCGGACCACAGAGAAGTGACTTATTTTTCTTTTTGTGAGAGTTTAGCACATTATCGCCATGTAGTTCGATTTCTGTGTATATCCTTATATATATTTCTGTTATTGATTGTTCCAGCTGAAGGCCTACTTGACCGGAACGTCGTTCTACTTTGGTTTGTTTCTGACATACGTAAAGTTGTTACCACACCTCAATTTCCTTTTCTCTTAAAATTTTCGTCATTATCAACAGCTTTACAGCAGCTTCACATTTCTAGATGCCTTAACACCTTATCCTCTACACCTGAGTGTTACCGTTTTGAATGGAAACATAGAATGCTGCAAGGCATCTGCATTTGTTATTATTTCCTACCCTTTGATGTTCATAGTTTTCCTAAGGT
Source organism: Megaustenia siamemsis (assembly GCA_032433765.1). Lineage (NCBI taxonomy): Eukaryota > Metazoa > Mollusca > Gastropoda > Stylommatophora > Ariophantidae > Megaustenia > Megaustenia siamemsis. Next base: position 73,800,194 of record JAVIAB010000050.1, read on the forward strand.
AGCGCACTTGTAAACTATTTAGTCATTATTCGTGCTCACAATAGGTTGTCAAAGTTTCAGATCCGTAAATAAGTCTATTATGTACACAGCTTTAATAATTTAGGACCTTTGTTTATAATGTTAATTCCGTGTTACCTATGCGCCTTGTGTAAGTTCACTAAATGCGGTGGCCGTCTTGCTATTTCATATATTCAATTCTTCCTCGAGAGAGAGAGTGGTCGTGACAGTAGATCTTTTTCCTATCTTTGCTTTCTTTGATTCCAGTGGACCTCTATTTAAGGTGAGGATAATTTATTTGTTTGGTGTCTCTTTGAGCTAAAACGTACAACGGATACTTTGAGAGATTTGATGCGTTTATAAAAATACTCATCATCAAGTACTGGGCCTGTTGGCGTAGGTGATCATGTCTCTCCACAACTTTCGATCATAGTCGTTCTCTCGATCGCTGCAAAAAGTGCATTCGATGTCTGATTAATTTCAGTTCTCCATCGCACTCCTATGCGTTAAAGTCAAGATAATGATCTACTTATTACATCTGCGCTGATAAAACAATGTCGCACGCCGGCAATATTGTATTTTCGACAAATCAAGTGTTGTGAATGCGACATTCCATCGTCTAGGCTTGTCCTGCGCTCATTGGTGCTGTTCATGGCCGTTGTTGGATTTACTTGACGCAAGTTATTTCCTTGTTACTTATTAATGTGAAATGCTTCGTCAACCGCAGTTTTATCTCTGCACCGTGCATATGCACCGTGTTCTGTTCGTCGTAGGCTACATTCACCAGAGTAATCAAGAATCTAAAGGGCGCGTCATTGCTGTGCTTGCGCCATTGTTATATGTGTTACGTCATCATAATGGCTCATCGTGAATCCCTAGACCGGCGTTACACTAGTTTTGCGGTCTGTTGTTTGATGTGCGACGGGGATAGTCTCACGACTGACTGTGTGTTTATATGTTCGGAATTGGAGTCAACAACGATGGCCTAACATCATCAGGCGCTATGCGTTTTTGGTGAAGTGTGACGATCATCACTTTCGGGAGGACGTGAACTTCGGAGTATAGGGTGGATAGGCGGCAGGAACCATTGAAGGCTATGCATAAGAAGTGTTCCTTATTGCAAATTCCTCATATTCCAAGTCCATGTAGGACTGGTTGGTCTCGAGGCAGGACGCCTGCCTCGGGATAGAGAGGTTGTGGGTTCAAATCTTGGCGCCACCGGTTGGGATTCTTATTTATGATTTCTTTCTGCGACAACCACCCCTGGTCTCAGCAGCGAGGCCCGCTGTTACGGCCAGTTACTCATCGACGGAAAAAACATGAGTACCTCCGAAGTAAGAGTTATCTGCCTGTGCGGCGAGGGACCCCTGTGCACACGGCTGGCAGGGAAAAATGGATTAACACGCAAAATTCAGTTCCTAGCCTCTAGGCACTTCATCAGAGTTGAAAGCTGGCGAACGCAACAACAATTTCTGTTGTTGACCTTCGGCCAAGCCATTCTCTTAAGCTGTCTGTTATTTTTCTCTTTGACTCTCACTATCTTTTCGTCCCTCAATTTTTCCAGTTGTTACAATATATTCCAGTTTTTCTCTTCTCAATACATGGCCAAAAAAATGATGATTGTTTCTTCCTAATATTGGAAATTAGCTCTCTTTTTGCTTTGGCTTCTTTCAGAACATTATCATTACTCTTCTTAGCTGTCCATGATATTCTCAACATTCTTCCGTGAAACCTCATTTCTACAGACTGCAGTGATTTTCTTGTCTGTTGTCCTATTGTCCATGATTCACATCCATATGTTAAGACTAGCTCTACATAACATTTAAGAACTCTTTTTTTTTGTTTCTATTGTCAAAAATTGATTGCATAGTATCTTTCTCATTTTTTTGGAAAGCTGCTTTTGCCGGAGCCATTCTGCATCTCACCTCTTTTGTACATCTTCCGTCTGAGGTTAACAAAGTTCCCAATATTTAAATTCATTTCCTGTTTTAATAATGTTCCACTTGTCTTTATTGTACACTGAGGTGATGTCTTTTTCTTTGTTGTTGCCACTGCTTCTTTCTTTTTTTATATTAAGGCTGAGGCCCTTATTTTTGCTCTTTCACTATAATGTCCAACATTTCTTGTAACTCATTTTCACTCTTAATGATTAAGACTGTATCCTCAGCATACCTTAGATTATTTATATTATAACCTCCAATTGTTATTCCAGGCATGATCCCTTGTGGATCTTAAAATAATCTCACTATAAATATTAAATAAATCTGGTAACAGCACACAACCTTGTCTAACACCCTGTTTTATTTGTTGAAACATTCCCAATTGGTTTCCAGTTCTTATGGCCGCTGTTTGTTGCCAGTACATGTTCTTTATTATACTTAGATCTTTGCTGTATACGTTTATGCTTTCTAAAATTTTGATTATTTCTTGGTGCTTTACTCTGTCAAGCAAAAAAAAAAAAATTATAGCACCCCCCGTCACGATAAGTGGCGTATAGGGAATATGGTGTTAGTGACCATACATTTTACAGACCTTAAGCACATGATTGTTGGGGTAATGTGGTCGGTATTACGCACGTGCCGCTTTACTTTCCCAGAAAAAAAAATCCGGTACCCATTAAAGGCTGGGTGAATCTGAAAGCCGTCGGTCAGGATCGAACCCGACCTACTGTTCTTTATACTCCAGTTCACTAACCACTGAGCTATCACGGCTCCCACTTTGTCAAATGCTTTAGTATAATCTATGAAACATTTGTATAGATCTGTTTTCATCTTTATGACTCCTTCTATTAAAGATCTTATGATATATATACATGGCATTGCTCGTTCTTTTACCTCCAACAAAACTACACTGTTTATAGCTAATTTCTGGATTGATTTTGTTTCGCACTCTTCGCATGATGATTCTTAGTAATATCTTAGTCATGTGACTCATAAGGCTTATTGTGCGATGATCATCGCATTCAATCGCACCCGATTTCTTTGGTAGAGCTATGAATATTGATTTGAGCAGGTCGTCTGGTATATATTCGCTGTTGTAGATATCATACAATATTTTTGTTATTATTTCGCTTCAAAAATCACCCATGGCTTCAATCTCTTCTTTAGTTATATTATCTGGTCCAGGAGCTTTGCCTGCTTTCATATTGCGCAAGGCGTCTTCCACTTCTTCTCTTACTATTTCTGGTATTCTCCATTATCCTTAATATTTACTTCCGTTCGTTCATCATTATAAAGATCTTTAATGTATTCTGTCCATCGTTCCCTTATGTTTTCTTGATCAATCAACAGTTCTCCTTCCTTTGATCTTAGACATCCATTTTTTATTGCATTTTTCGCCCTGTTAATTCTTCATTTTTTTTTTATATAGCAATAGCATCTCCTTTTGGTTGCATTTCAATCTCTCTGCATCTTTCTTTTAGCATGCTTCTTTTGCTTCATTAAATTTATTACAATTTCTTTATTTAATCTTTCATACTCATCTTTATTTTCTTTATTTCTTCTTCTTGTATCAATTAGCTGCAAAATTTCGTCTGTCATCCATTTCTTTCTTGAATTTGTCCTCACTGGTGGTATGAACTCTTTTGATGTTTGTTGCATTGATTCTTTTAGCATTTTATACTGTTCATCGTATTGCTCTCTATCTTCTCTATTGCATTGTACCGGTTTTGAATTGTGATTTTATATTTGTCTTGCAGTTTCTTGTCTGATTTACGTAAATCTAAATTTAACTTGATGTTAACTGAGCCTCGTTTTGTTGTTTTTAATTTTACTCTAAGCTTTCCCACAACTGGTACATGATCACTATTGCAATCTGCCCCTGGTCTAGTTTTCACACACACCAGACTGTTTCTAAATCTATTGCTTATCATTATATAATCAATTTGATTACGTGCGTTGTCCCCTGGGCTTTTCTATGTCCACAGACGTCTTGGTGCTTAAACCAGTGTTTCCTATCATCATGTTGTGTGTTCGTGCCTAGTTAATAAGTTTCTCACCTCTTTCATTCCTCTCGCCTAAGCCATAATGACCAACTACTTCCTCAACTCTTTCCTTTCCTACTTTTGCGTTAAAATCCCCTAGAACTCTGGTGTTTTCATGTGGTTTGCATTTATGAAGTGCCTCATTTAACTCGTTGTAAAATTTATTAGTTGTTTCCTCTAGACTGTCTGTTGTTGGTGCATAAACTTGCATAAGATTAATATCTATTGGCTTTCCATTCAATTTCACTAAAAGAACTCTGTCAGATATTTGGTAAAAGCCTTTCACTGTTCTTGCTCTTTCTGCATCCAAGATGATACCTACTCCTGTTTAGTGTTCAGTACCTCCAGAATAGATTATTTTATGTTTATCAGAATACATCTCCCCTGATCCGGTGTGTCTCATTTCGCAAAGTCCCAGTAATTGGAAACCCATTCTTTTCATTTCCTGTATGATGTTTTCCAGTTTACCCTTCTGCATGAGTGTTCTCACATTCCAAGTAACTATCTTTAAAGTTTGTTTTATCTTTATTTTGCTTACAGTAGCTTGATGACGATCGGGTATCACCTGTAGCACATGATGTCCCCTACCGAACGAGGGTTTTCCATTGGAATCCTCCTTAACGTTGTTGTCGTGATTTCTATTGTTGTGGCGATTCGTGATTGTACAAAGAAGTTACGACGGTGCTTTTCTGTTTTCACACACACCAGACTGTTTCTAAATCTATTGCTTATCGTATATAATCAATTTGATTATATATGCCTTCCGTGGTTTTGTTTACGGTTGGCTCCGCTAGCCTTTGACTAAAAAGTCTCACCCACAAGGCAGTGGGGTTGTTTTACTTCGGGGTACCCTCCCTTAGCCTTTTACTCTCCCGAGCTTACCTGCAAGGCAGCAGGGCAGCCACAGGTTGTACTGTTTACTGCATACAGTAGCAAGTAAAATTACCGACCTGACAAATACAATAATAAAAATATTAAGTTTGTCAAATCATTGCGCAGCTACCACAACTATTCTCCAACTGGAAAGTAGCTCTAGAGGCAAAAAAGGCACTCTAAAATACAATCTTCATCCCAACGGTGTGCTACCAATGCAGTATCTGGACCCTAGATGCAAGAACAATAAGAAAAATAACGTATGCTGAGATTAAATGTGTTAGACGAATGACAGGAAACAGACTGTAGAGATCAGAAACAAAGAACTGAGAATAAAAGCTGGGAATAACCTCCGCCACATAATATTTAAAGAAACTACAGATAAAATAGATTGGCCACCTGACAAAGCAGAAAGAACAAAACACAACACAACACAACAAGCCTTCAATAAACATTACGAGAACACAAGACACAAGGACTGATCACAAAAATTATGTACTGTCGGAATATTATAAACACTAGGAAACATAAGAGCAGCAGAGGCGAGCAGAGGAACAAAAGAGCACAAATGATATCTACCATCGACGCTGACAGGTAAATGGGGAAGGAAAGAAGAAGAAGAGTACAAATTGCAGAAATTTGTTTTAGATATTGCAGTTTTTTTTTACACTATTTCATTGAATGTTCATAGCAACATTTTAAGAAATAGCATTTTGTTCAACAGACCTTTATTAATAGAAGTGAGAAATTGCGTAAGTGCATTATTTAGAGCCAGTTTTCTTCTAAGGAAGCAAATTATGGACAGTAGATAAACAAATAAAAACAAAGTTTAAAGGTCACAGAGATGGAATTTCTAAAAAGAATGTTGAGAATTCTCTGGACAGCCAAAAATACCAGCGAGTTGATTCTCAAAGAAGCCAGCACACAAACAACTCATAGAAAACATCAGAAAGAAATGTTACTTTTTAAAAATGGCAAAATACAGGAAAGGAGAGATGACGATAAAGCGAGAAGATACTAGATAGCTTGGTGTCGTTGCACGGCAAACAGTCAACAACAGAATTAGTGAAAGGGTAAAAAATGACAAAAAGTGGAATTGTAACAGCGTTCGATATGTGATTGACTTACATAAAGCTGTAACCAGATAATTTTTTGACATATTTTTTTTCTTTTCACCTTTATCACCAGCTTTACAGCAGCTTTGTATTTTGATATCTTTACCCCCAACAACAGAATTTATATGATGTACTGTGGATAGAGAATTGTAGAAGGACATTGATCGTCGATGCCAACAGGCATGGGGCATAAAAAAAAATGTAAACAGCCCCGTCACGCCAAGTGGTGCATAGGGAATATGGTGTTATAGCTCGTTTCAAATCATCTGCCCAACTTCAAAACGCTATTACTTTCTAACCTTTTGTTAAAAACTTTTGAAATTTTCCAAATGTTATTAGAATGCAAAAGACCCTTTAAATGTATATTTAACAAATATCTTGCAGCTGCAGTTTTCTTAAAGCGGCGATATTTCTTTGATGTTTGTCAAAATTGTAAATTGTGAACCCCTAAAGAATAGAAATTACCGTAGTTGCTGGTGTATGATTAATTTTCACTAGGTAAAGGCGTGGCCGTAATGTGGAAATAACTGGATAAAACAAAACGCCAGGAGAATTATTGTCTGCTCAGTTCGAGGACGGACGATAATATCAAGGTATACCTGTATGTCCAATTTTCATAGTTGTGTGGTCCTGAAAAGGACCGTTTGTTGAACTAATTTAAGGTAATATAGGGGCCAACATTGTGGGGGCTATATACTTTCATTCTGAATCAGACGAGTCTAAAAGATTAATAACTGTTTGGGGGTTAAACATTCCACAAACCATCATTTTTCCAATATTCCCCTTCCTGTTTTAAGACGTGGTCTTCACATTTAGCCCAATAATCTTTGTCTATATTTAATAAAGCGAGATTAGCAAGAGTCTTTACATCGCATATTTTGAATGTTGTATTTTCATCTGCCACTTGTCCTTTTAATTTTGCCCAGATTAGTTCTATTGGATTTAAATGAGCATGGTAAGGTGGAAGCCTCAAACTTATATGACCGTGCTCTTGGATAATCTTATCTATTTGAAAAAATCTGTGTCCTTTGTTTTTGCTTTACTAGAGATAGTAATTCAGGTTTTAAGTACATGTTATTAAATTGTATGTGCTCCTTTGTGAGCCATATCTTAATAGCATCTTTTGTACTGGATGACGTCGGGACTTTATCTTCAAGTGCAACAATGTTGTGGTACGCTGCATTGTCCATTATTAGGCAAGATGGTCGATCTAGTGATGGGAGAACATAATTTTCAATCCAATGTCTAAATATGTGACCATTCATCTCAGAGTGATAATCCCGATTGTCTATGGATTTTGAAAGAAAAATGAGCTCTGCATTCTGTATTAGTCCATGTTGTCGATTACCTGCATGAGCAATTATCAAGCGCTGTCCTTTGCTGCTAGGTATTAATCTCTTAATCTTTCCATCTGATGACTGCCATTCCCTTTGGTTAGTGTGGTGAGCATTGATCCATGTTTCATCCAAGTACACAATATCATAACCTTGCTTGCGCACCTCTTTTACTTCACGTAAGTACTTGCTTCTCATGACTACTATATGTGGCTTCTCACAGATGATGTTTCGTCCATTGGAATACTTTCTGAATGTAAAGCCTGCAGCTCTCACATTCCTCCATAATGTAGACTTTGATATTTCAATACTGTTGTTCTTTTTCAGCGATACTTTTAATTTTCTTATTGTAACAGTTTCATTCATACCCAACATTTTGCGAATTTCACTTCTAATAAGTTCACTGTCGAAATTATCCAACATTTTTGCTCTTCCTTGTGATTTTGTATATTTTGAACATTGACGGTCACGTGCTTGAATCCAGCGATTAAATGACCGTTTAGATAAATCCAAAATGTGTCTTGTCCTATTCTCAGGGTTTTCTAAAGAATGAAATAATCTTCCTCGTTTAGCCTCTTTGCAAAAATAGTCATACATTTTTATTGCGATGTTTTGTAAACTGCAGAATTTCATTTTAAGACTCATGATAAATGTTATTGTTCCACGTCTCCACCTATGAATGAACGGAAATGGAACACATAATGCCTCGTGTTTTCTACAAGTGTCTAATTGTGTCAGAAAGCCCACGTGGAAAGTGTGCAAAAACGTCAATTGTACCGTGTATGGATTTTTAATCGCTATTTTTAACTTAAAATACTGTAAACATTAAGTTTTGACTACATCAATGGGTCGTTATAAATTTATATAAATCAAATAAGCAACAATAATAACCAAATGTTTTTTTTAATGAAATTAATTCCCTGTTGAGTTCTAATCATTATAACTTTACATGCAAATTTTGAAAAAATTACAAAAAGAGATTAAAAAGATATCGATTTTAAAAGTTGGGCAGATGATTTGAAACGAGCTATAGTGACCATACATTTTACAGGCCTTCGGCACATGATTTTTGGGGTAATGTGGTCGGTATTACGCCCGTGCCGCTTTATTTTCTCAGAAAAAAAATCCGGTACCCATTTAAGGCTGGGTGAACCGGAGCCGTCGGTTTGGGATCGAACCCTACCTCTTGTCCTTTGTAGTCTAGTTCACTAACCACTGAGCTATCGCGGCTAACATATCAGTTAATGTGGGCAAATGTAAATCGACGTGCACGTACCTACTATGTTTGTATAAACAGGGGAACGGTGACTATAGGGTGGTCAAGTTTTGTCATGGCCGCCCCTTAACAGGCTTGAACGTTTAAAATTAACTTGGTTACTTTGCATACAGAAAAAATGTGGCTATATACAATATATTTATTTTGTTTATTTCTTTCTTACTTATATTATTCTCTCCCCATATTTAGTAAGAATACTTGTATTTGTGGGAGCCGCGATAGCTCAGTGGTTAGTGAACTGGACTATAAAGAACAAGAGGTCGGTTTGGATCCTGACCGACGGCTTTCAGGTTCACCCAGCCTTAAGTGGTTACCATATTTTTTCTGGGAAAGTAAAGCGGCCCTGGCGTAATACCGACCACATTACCCCAAAAATCATGTGCCGATGGTCTGTAAAAATTATGGTCACTAACACCATATTCCCTGTACGTCACTTGGCGTGACGGGACTCTTTACATTTTTTTTTACTGGTATTTGCATTTTTTTCTGATTTTGTTTACGTGTCACGGTATTAGTAACATTATTATTTACTTTGTTGTTCTGTCTTTTTACTTATTAGTAATGCTATTGAAAATAACTGCATCGCTCTTGTTTTTTTTTAAATATTAACCTCAAGTATAGGATGTATTACAGAGATGCAAAATAGGCCCAGGAAAAGGCTACACTACAGAAAATTAGAAATATAAGCAACCAATATTTGTCAATGCAGATAAACAAAATCTGTCTTTTGTGATATGTGAACAAGAAATAGTATATGTGATGAACAATCGAACAATGGTCAAGAAAATCGTCACAGGCAACATTAAATGTGGTCATTAGAGAAGAAGAAAATGAGACAGTATTGTAGCGAGAACGTTGTTAGAGAAAGCAAAACAGAAACACAAGAAGAATTATAACTATTTCCAACACAAGAAAAATTATAACTATTTCCAACACAAGAAGAATTATAACTATTTCCAACACAAGAAGAACCTATAGTTTTGATCATTTCACCTACTCTACCTTTATGCTAACCACATATACTCAAATCTAATTTGATCAACATCATCAAGACTCAACAAGACTGAAGTGGTCACTGTCGTACCATTACACTCGTAACAGTTGTTGACATACACCGTATGCTGAATATGTGGATAATGACTTTTAAAGGAAAAGTATCAGTTTCAGTCTTTTATTTGTAGTCTGTTGGCCTTCCCCCCGCCTCTCTCTCTCTCTCTCTCTCTCTCTCTCTCTCTCTCTCTCTCTCTCTCTCTCTCTCTCTCCCGCCCCCGTTATGATTTGTAGTGTTATTATTTCATCAATAAATTCGGTTGTTATCCCTTGTTTCTAATGTTCGTATTGCATGTGTTGATAGCTCATTGTATTATATAGTTTTTGGTTCTATCCTAACACATGACCTACATACACATACTCATAATGTAAGTAGATCCAATGTCAATCGTTGATTTATTTTCTCCATTCTTCCCTTTTGGCTTATTTCTCAGAAGATTTCCTGTCCTGAGTCTAATAGGGAATAATAGAACAAAGAAGTATGTGTTAGCACTCGGAAAAAATGACAGACAAACAACAACAGAAAAAAACAGAGAACAATATATGGTCCGAAGCAGGATTCGAACCCGTATAACTCGTATATGGCGGTGCCGTGGAGTACGGGTTCGATCCCACTTCGGACCATATATTGTTCTTCGTTTTTTTCTATTGTTGTTTGTCTGTCAATTTTTCCGAGTGCTAACACATACTTCTTTGTTCTATTATTCCCTATTATCGCCTCGGAAGTTCCCCATATAATAATATTTATGTATTATTATTTGTGCCCAGTATATAATCACTGGGAACTACTATTCGTGCTGTTTCGTCCAATAAATGTTTGTCTACAACACAAGTATTCAGCCCTACTGGGAGATACTTGCATTAATAGGAAAGTACAAATATACAATTTATTTCCGGTCTGTGATCGTTACCCTATGCTATAGTCATTGAGAACGTCATCGTGTAAGACACTACTGCAATAGCCAATTTTTTAGTTGGCTGCGTGGTAGTGTGCCAAGCGTTCGGCTTCTCGTGGCAAGGCGCGGTGCCACTGAGTACGGGTTCGATCCCACTTCGGACCATATATTGTTCTTCGTTTTTTTCTATTGTTGTTTGTCTGTCAATTTTTCCGAGTGCTAACACATACTTCTTTGTTCTATTATTCCCTATTATCGCCTCGGAAGTTCCCCATATAATAATATTTATGTATTATTATTTGTACCTGAGTCTAATACTGTGATGGTTATTTTTTTAGATTGCCTTTTGGTTAGTACTCAGGACAGAGTTTATGGTGAATACTGCCTTGTAGAGGGCAAGAGTTACTGCTATGGACGTTTCCTGCTTAGGCAGCAGAGATGACATCTATCCATTAATTTCACGGAAATATGAGTAATTGGAATATAGTTTTCGATACTAGTTTTTTAGTGGAGAAATGTTGATGCAATCATAATTGAGTGCCGTCGCCGTCTATACATTGAAGGTTAGCTACCTTCCGTCCTATCTATTGTTTTAATGGTGCGGGCAGTAACCATACAACTACAGTGTTACAGCTGCTTGATGTTTCCCTGTTCCCATTAGCAAAACATGACCGTTTCTGCTAGAAGTCAACCATGGCCATATTCCAAAATCGTATATTTTAGATCAAGGAATGAATCATTTCTGTTTATAGGAATTTGATGAGTAATTTTCATCTGCCAAAATTGCTAGAAAGGTTATATTGGGGACGCAATGAGAAGAATAGTAGATAGATATGATTAGCTCTTGTACAGCAACTCTTGCGATGAGAGATCTCACATCAGCGACAGTTCACTTCAATTTTCATGAAAATTGTGGGCACTGTGGGCGTGTTGTTTTTGTGTCGTTTATTACGGCGGTCACGTCAACCCACTTAATTTGCTCTATTGGTACTTTCAGCTAAGGAAGCCAGTAGTGAGGTGTAAATACACTGCTACAATATATGGTGACAGCTTTACATAACAGGAACACAAGAAAATACTGACGTTTCTGCCCATATAGCAGCGATGGCTCAGGGGTTAGTGAACTGGACTACAAAGGACAAGAGATATGGTTCGATTACAACCGACGTGGTATCAGTGGAAATGAAGGGGGAGAAATGAAGAGGAAGGAGAAGAATTATCTGAAAGAGAAGAAATTAGTATTCAATACCTGTAGTAAATAATTAGGTTTGTAATTAACAGAAATAGATTCTTGTAATTAAAGAAGAATGACTAAATGTAGACTTGAATGTATTAAATAATCATAACATCTTAATCTGTTATGTTCACAAACCAGCATGGGTATCAACTATCCATTTTGTCAGGTTACCTTCTCAAAGATGCAACAATTCTTTTTGATACGCAGATACTCGATTGTAGAATATATTGCTGTTCTAGACGCAGCGAACAAAACACCATGAACATGTCGCAGAAAGTAATCAGTAGGCCTAGTAGGTAAAAAGAGAGAATTGGAGGGGGTGGCGGTTAATGAGGGAATAATTGAGTAGATTGTTTAATGAATAATCTAATGAGTAATGGACTATGTCTTTCCCACCAGTTTTTCCAGCGACAATAGGCGCGAGAGTTTTTTCCCGCTCGAGATATAGTAACGCTCTTAAAATTACCGGTTGCTGTGCATAGTGCATGTTCATCATTAAAAGATAGTTATTAAATATTCTATACATATTTAAGGCGTTTAAAAGTACTATCGTTTTGATCATTAGGGTAGACAACATAATAAACATATAACATAATTACCTGTATGTTTTATTTTAGAAGCGACGCGCTCATCGAAACAAATTCTCCAAAGCAGGCGAGCTAGAAAATAAACACACAGGCTTTGAGTAACTCTCCGCGCGCTTTCGTGACTAGACAATGCTGGTTGAAATTATCAATGTATCACGTAGGTTTAAGATATACTAAGGTCAAGCTATGTCCCCTTCAGTTAAATCGATGACAGGTGATAAGTTCACCGTCCACTAAAGAGTGCAAGACATAGAATGAAAAGCAAGGAAACGCGACATGGCTGGATCTACTATATAAGGAAATCATAAGCTACTATAGACAAACTGAAGGGATTTAAAATTATACAGATCCGACAATTAAATCGCGTGATACCCTGTAGATAATCAGTCTCTCTTTCTCGCTCTCTCTTTTTCTTTCTCTCTCAACATTCTGGCATAATAATATTTCTCAGCTATCCGCCATCTTATTCTCTCTATTGACCATACTCTCTCTATATCTATTTCTCATTCTTCTGGCTCGATCACTTTTCACCTATCTGCCTTCTTATTCTCTCTCTATTGCCCATAGCCTCTCTTTCTCTACCTCTCTCTCGCTCTCAATTTTATGATTTTTTTCTCTCCACTAACACTTATCTCTCGTTCTACGAGTTCACTTACACAACTCAACTAACTGTATCTTGTTTCTCTCTCTCTCTCCCTCTCTCTGTCTATTTTTCTCTTCTTCCATTTAATTCCAGTACAAGAACATATTAATAGCGAAACTCAAATAAAGTCAACACCACACAATATATCAATACACATTCGTTACAACACTATAAAATGGTTAACAATATTAGCACACGGTAATCAAAACTTCATTAAAATAGAGTAATTATGGGTGAGATCCAGCCTGTCTGACTTATTACGTGACCCTATTATTTAGCTGTGCATCTATATGCTGTCAATGAAGGAAAGAAGCACTAGGAATTTGTTTGTATCGTTTTTTTTCTCCACCGTTCACCACCTCATTCATACGAATAAAAGGCTTCTAACACATTTTATATATGAAGTGGTAAGTTTTCTTACTGCTTTACCAATATAAACATGTCAATGATAATAACAACTCAAAGATAGGATGAAGAATATAACGTAGACTGACCAGTAGACGGTTATAATATATAATTGAGGCTGTGATAAATTTTGCTGCATCATGAGTCTATGTCGGACACCGATGCGATTTCATGTCTTACTAAACAGCCTAGGTAATTAATGTTAATCGGAGGTGAGGTTTTATGATAAAAAATAAATAAAATAAAACTACATAACCAGTGACGTCTTGACAGACGGTTGGTAGCAAACAGTCATGATAAGTCACTAGACTGGTAAAGCATTTGTATCTCATACTGGGTGCTGTTTTACTGAACAGCTTCTCTCGTGGCTGAACTTGCCAATCCTGGTCAGACAGATCCATATACAGAATGAACAAGATGTATCTGTGTGTGTCTAGCCTTGTCTCTTTTCTGTTGCGCCTTTTGTCTTCTGAATTTGATAACATGACTGTCTCGAAACATGTGCTCTCATGTTTGCTCCCCATGTGCTACGATCTGCAGCTACATTTTCTATTGCATTCACTGATAAAAAGTTCCCTCAAAGAAGCCCTGCAAACATCCTTATATCTCAGCACTGATCTGTCCCTTTGTCTCGCTCCATATCTAAGTTTTCCATGCAATATTTGTTTGGGAATACATTTTGTTTGTTTTCTATTCTACTCGCGTGACCCACCCACCGTAGTCTCCGATTCCTAAGTAATGCCATGATGACGGGAGTGTGGCTCGCTCCAGGAAATTAGTTTGTTACCTTGTCCCGCTATACGATATTCTTATACAGGCAAAGACAACGCACATAAAAATTGTATAAACTGCTATCTTTCTCAACATAGGTAGTCCAAGATTATGATCCATATAAAAGTGTACCATCATTCGGCAGACCTAGTTTAACTGCGTCTTCTAATGTAGGTGCAGTCAAGCCAAGTATAACCAACCGGTATCTGTCTCCTATAACTGAAATTCGGCCCGATCGAAAAAGATCGTCCCCTAAGTCAGTTGTCCTTTAAAACTGGGAACTATTGATATGGTGATACGAGGGATCAATAACAAGATATGTGTGACGGCGTAATCTCCCAGAATTATTGGTTTTTGGTTATGGAAGGCCTCGGTATCACTGCAAACGAATTAAAATCCATAATCGCTCAACCGCCCGTGCCAGTGGAATCATCTGAATTACTAACTCCTCTCCCAAACAAAGAAAGGTAACTTTAGTCCTCATCGTAGCAGTCTCAGCACACGCCAAAAGACATAAGGCGAAACCGCGCAGAATGTGAGCACAGCCAACTGTTCCCTGTCATACGATATCATCATTCATCGTAAACAACTGGAATATCGAAACATGATCAAAACGGATGAGACACAGCTCACGGTGTGCACAGAGCACTTAACTCAGTAGCTCCTGCACCAATCTCCCATAAACTCACCGACAGCGTTACGAGTGACGTAAATAAGTATGTTTTTTAAGTTGAGTCATCTCACTGAAATGTTCCTTTAGGTGGTCGGGGAACGTGTAGATCACATTCCACAAACCAAAACATGTATCTAAAATGTAATTAATGTCTCACTGTGAATGTAGGCGCTCTCCTAGTTCTGTAACCCTGACTTTCAATTATCAGTGTAGATCTGTCTTACATCATATGGAAGAATATCTAAAGTGCCAGTCATATATGGTCAGTGGTCTGGTTGTGTGCTGGAAGTTGGTCATGCAGAAATTTTTGAATGGAGAAAAGTATTGTAAAGATCTGTTTCCTGTTCGTCCCTGGACATTCGAATGTGAAGGGAAAATGTATGAGCTGACAGCATTGTTGGAACGGCTCCATTAGATGTTGGTCGTATTGTGGTTCGTGATTTAGACTGGAGTGTCTTTTTTCTTTTTTCACGGTGACGTGGATCACGTTACGTGTAAGCAATTGGTAACTGGATAATCAGCTGGTGAAAACTCACAGCATCTGTCTCTCCTTAAACTTGATCTATGTGTTGATTGAAAACAAGACTTCAATCACATTGTATTCCGAAACACCGCATTTAGTGGACCATTGCGACAGTTTTTGAACCCACTTTTACAACTATTGTAGATGTGTTGACAGTATGTTTGTTCAGAAAGATTCTAGTTGGAGCCGCCTTCGTAAGGTAAGTCATTGCCCCCTTCTCACAACATCGTCTGGACAATAGGGCAAACTCAGTCTGGTGTTCGCGTACATTGTGTGCACTATCTCTACCTTCACAGTAGACTAAAAGCGTCGGTTTTGGACAGTTTGCTATCTTTATCTTAGTCGACTCATCTGTTATTTTTAAAAGTGTAGATGTTGAAAAGTAGCGGGTTCATCATTCGACATCATGTCACCGTCAGACCCGTGGCTAGATTGGTTTTGCCAACATTCTTATGTCTTGTTTGCGTACGGCGTCCATACCTACTTGCTTCCCTCTTATTTTTTCGCGAATCGCCTGTCAGACTCGAGTATACATGGGGCTGGTGGTCTTTGCCGATGGTCAGCAGACAACCAAATGAAAAGACGATTAGAGGCCATAGATGTGGGCTTTCTCAGAAGAATTTGAACGTTCCCTGAGCGTTTGAAAAGAGTCCAACACAAAAAGAGAGCTCTTAATCAACAGTCGAAAGAAACAATCGACATTTTCCGGGCACATCATGAAAAAAAGGAAAGTTCGAATACTTGGGTACAACTAGCAAAGTATTGGGAAGGTGAGCTCGCGTTCGATAAAAAGAAAAGATGGTATATAGTTTGGTGGTTTGGCATGGAAAACACTCAACAACTGAACTGATAAATTGTACTGTTTACATGACAAATTTTGTCGGTATGATGATTGACTACGTCTGTTGGTATGGTACATGATAATCATGGTCTTGTCACAATACTCCTCGCACCCCGCGAATTCCTTCATCATGTCTTTTTTTGAGGATCATTAACCAAATTTGACACTCAAGACAGGTATTATCTACCTGGAAGATTTCTACATACTATACCTAGACCCGTGAGATGACAACAAGGCTCCCATGATATACAGACTTATCATTCTCCCGTCAAGAGGATGTAAACAAATCGAGCTCAATCACAATCTAGGATATGTTGGCTCGAAGATCAATAGATGCCCGATTTCATTCCAGGAAACCATACTTAAACATTACATTGAGGGTGAAGGACATTGCTCAGGTATTTGTCAATGTCAGAGTTCGAAATTGACTTCTTAAAGCTTCCATGGAAGCTGCCTCGATGACTGGGTTTTCATGATTGGAAATCTCTCCGCTTCAACACATCTAGGATACAACCAAACTGAAGCTCAGATGATATATCTCACACAAAACATAGACAGTTCCGATGGTGCATAGGAGCAGTCCCATGCTGATTTTCCGTTAAGGAACACAGACAAAACTATTGGTGAAACCGCATTTGCAACTACACCTTAACAATCTAAAGAAAAAAACTTCTAGAAAACAAAAAAATGCAGCCACACTACTTGTATCCCTACCACCCACAACCAATTATCAGAACATGCCTTTTATTGCACCCTACTCACTGCTAGAGTAGGGGATGTCTACTTAGTCTGTTTACTCTAACACTCTTATAGAGGTAAAGGCATCAAGATGCACCAAAATGCGTAGAGATTCGAAGCTGCTATAAAGCCGATGATCTGAATTTCGAGCCTTCTCCAACCTCCGAAGTCGGGAAGATATCGTCATTAAACCAGCTGATAAGGGAGGGGCTGTGGTGGTCTGGCGCAAGGGCCTATACATCCAAGTAGGCGCCAAAAAATTATCTGACACCACGTTCTATAAACCTTGCCCCAGTGATTCCACTACTGACAACAATGAGAAGGTTCGCTCAACCATCAAACAATTATCTGACACCACGTTCTATAAACCTCGCCCCAGAGATTCCACTACTAGCAACAATGAGAAGGTTCGGTCAACCATCAAACAGCTTATCGACGATAAATCCCTTCCTCCTAGCGCGTCCCGTCTCATCATCCCAGACAGTGCTCTAGGCAAACCTTCCTCCTAGCGCGTCCCGTCTCATCATCCCAGACAGTGCTCTAGGCAAACCTTCCTTCTACATGCTTCCTAAAATCCACAAGCCTAATAACCCTGCTCGCCCCATTGTTTCAGCATGTAGTTGTCCTACAGAACATATATCCGACTATCTCGACAGCATTTTCCAACCCATATTGACATCTCTTCCCACCTATATCAAGGACACTAATCATGCTCTCACTATCTTCTCTTTCCCTTACCCCTGAACGCTCGTACCGACTGTTCGTCCTCGACGTATGCTCTCTGTATGCCTTTATCCCTCATGCCGATGGCCTAATAGCTCTTGAATTCTTTCTTGACCAAAGGAAACATCCATCTGTGGATACTTCTACTCTCCTCCGTCTCACTGAACTTGTTCTCAACCTTAATACTTTCGAATTCAATGGTCAGTTCTATGACCAGGTGACTGGTGTAGCTATGGGAACCAAGATGGGTTCTAGTTATGCTTGCCTGTTCATGGGTTACCTTGAACATCAAATACTGAACTCGTACGGTAGCCCCCTTCTCCTTAAATACCTCCGGTACATTGATGACGGTTTTGGACTGACTGACTTGCCAGAAGATGACATCTCCAGGTTCATCGACTACATTGGCAACTTTCATAAATCCATCAAGATTACATCTTATATCTCTACCTCGTCCGTCACTTTTCTTGACCTGGTCGTCTCCCTTGGTACCTCCAGCCTCCACACTTCCGTCTTCTATAAACCCACGGACGCCCACTGTTATCTTCTCTACACCTCGTCTCATCCATCTCACTGCAGAGATTCCATTCCATATTCTCAATTATTACGACTTCGTCGTATCTGCCAGGATGATCACGATTTTCTTCAACAGGCCCACCTGATGTTAGGTTTCTTTAGGAGTCGTCTCTATCCTGATTCGGTTCTCCAATCTGCCTTTAAGCGAGCTCTCGATATTCCCCGTCCTGTGGCACTCCCACCCGCCGTTCCTCTGATAGGACCATATTCACTCTCACCTACCACTCCCTCAACTTGGCTGCGGTGAGGATCCTTAACCGGTATCGCTCCATTCTCCACTCAGATCCCACTACCCGCCTACTTTTCAGTGATCCTCCTTTGGTAGCCTTCAAACGCGACAGGAGTCGGAGAGACATTCTTGTCACGAGCCGCCTCCCCAGCTCCAACCACAAACACCTTGGCACTGTTTGTTGTGGGCGTCGAGTTTGCAGAACTTGTAACTACGTGCTTTGCACCGATTCGGCCTTGTTCCCTAATAGGCGATTCGACATCAAGGAGGGGTTCACTTGTGTGTCACGGAATATCATCTACGCCATAATATGTAAGCATTGCCATATGACGTATGTGGGCGAAAGTGGACGAAGCTTGAGTGTTAGATTTTGTGAGAATCTTCGTGATGTTGAGCAAAAGACTGACAGCCCGGTTTCTGCCCATTTCAACTCCCCTGGCCATAGTGGTAAACCTGACATGCACGTTACTGGCATTGTCTCCTGTCACTCCAGCAATCGCAGTCGGTTCGCCCTTGAAAATCGCCCAGTTGGGTTCGCTGTCCCCCCAAAGTATGAACATATCACTCTCATACACATTGGACACCTACTACATATTTCTTACCCCCATGCGCCACCGAACCTATACATGTAGATATATTTGCTTGCACATGTATGGGCACATTTGGGCTCCTTTTGGTTTTTCTTTTGTGGGCTTTGTGGCAATATATATGCGGATTTATGCTTGTACGCATGTATTGTTATATACACATGTTTCTTTTTACACATCGGTTCGGGGTGCACACACAGAGTTAGATATGCACAGTTTATACATATCCAGTACCCACCTCCCCATATTTGTAGAACTCTTCCGTTCCGTCTTCTCGCTTGACTGCCTGGTCAGTGAGATTTATAGTTGGTCATCCTACCTTATCATTTTAATCCATTCGGAGACTGACCACGTTCTGGAACACAGGGAAGTGACCATTTTTTAAATTTCCTTTCTTGAGTACCTAGCATATTATCGCCATGTAGTTAGATTTGTTAACTTATCCTTATATATATTTTTGTGTTTGTTGTTTGTTTCAGCCGAAGGCTTACTTGGACGAAACGTCGACTTTTGTTTTGTCCATTACAACGTAAAACTCTCACCATACCACTTATTTCTTCTTTTTATTTTGTTAGTATTGACACTCAAATAGACTCTGACTTTTCACCTGCGCGCTCAACTCGTCTGTTCCCTGACTTTGTTCATCCAGTTGGTCCTCCTACTAGCAATGGACAAGCTTTCTCCCAATGTGAGCGGACGGATATCCTGCCACAGCTAAGTCATAATTTTTGTATATTATATATATATATATATATATATATATATATATATATATATATATATATATATATATATATATATATATATATATATATTTATATATATTTATATATACATAAGCATAATTTCAACCTTTTACATATCCTTCAACATGGATCACATCTCTCTCTCTCTCTCTCTCTTTCTCATTTCATCTCCTGCCCCTCTTCCTACTTCACATTTTTATCTGTTTCCCATCGTTTGTTGTCCATGTTCTCGTTTCTAAAGAAGGCCGCATGTGGACAGAGGTAAGTAAAAAAAAGTAAAGTACTCCCGTCACGCCAAGTGGCGTATAAGAAATATGGTATTAGTGACCATACATTTTACAGACTTTCTGCACATGATTTTTGGGGTAATGTGGTCGGTATTATGCCCGTGCCC
This sequence comes from Megaustenia siamemsis, assembly GCA_032433765.1. Lineage (NCBI taxonomy): Eukaryota > Metazoa > Mollusca > Gastropoda > Stylommatophora > Ariophantidae > Megaustenia > Megaustenia siamemsis. The sequence goes on from JAVIAB010000050.1 coordinate 73,820,390, forward strand.
CTTTACTTAGTGTATATTAGTGTATTTACACCTCACTACTGGCTGTCGTAGCTGGAAGTACCAAAAGAGCAGATTAAGTGGATTGACGTGACCGCCGTAATAAACGACACAAAAACAACATGTCGTCGCTAGGTTGCTAGGTGCAATATTTAAATTAGGAAAGCGGGAAAGCTTAGCTGTAATAAAGTTCTGACTGCGATAATTAAATTTGCATGATCATAAAATTATCCGGTGATATGAGTATTAAGATCAAAAGTCTCTTATAAAAACAGTAATGACACCAAGTGCTTTTATTTGTGTATTTCAGTTCTCTCTACGCTCTTATACAAATTGTGATTCTAGACAATATAAGACATACTGTCTTAGTATGCTCCCCTTGTGTGAATGTGGCAAAACTAGTAATATCGTCTTGATTTTCATTCTTTTTATTAGAAATTTGTTGATCACTTTTTGATCACGTTGTACGGGGAACTGCTGTAGGTCTGCACATTACAGCACCACTCTGAGCAAAACCATGGGTTCTCAGTTGTTTGTTTTTGTATGTCTACGATGATGGCTTTAGTGCCTGGGTAGATGTGCACACACAATATACTCGCCGAATAGCTTAATCAACATCTTCAAAATTGTCTTAAAATAGTGACACAATTGATAGCAGTGTCGATTCCCCCCTACTTCCATTGTCCTACTATTAAGAAAAATTAACGTTAGGAGTAATTTGCGCTGAGTCATTTTTAACAGCGATTTACTTTTCGGTAATTGATCAAATTTTATCACAGTAATTTTATCAATTGGTAATGTTATTCGTGACTGCTGGTGTAGAGAACAAGCGTGGTCATATGGGACAGCTGGGAAATGAGTTCGCATATTCTAAGATGTGCGAGCGTGAAGTTTTATAAAAGCCATGACAGACATGTCGGGTGCGATAGCGAGTGAAACGCTCTTTATTAGCCGCTGAATGTTGTCAGTCCACTGAAAGTGACGATTTTGGTGGGGAGGATTTAGCTCAGTAAACGGCCGCGACATGGCGTACTCGATCTGCTCTACCGTAAAATCTGGCTCACTCTTTAAGACAGCGGTTATCAAAAGAAGAGTATTGGGGCGATAACATGGCAATGTTTCTAATTAAAGGGGCTCTTACATTAAATGTCACAGCTGCATCATGTATGTTGTGAACCCTATTTTCAAAACTGGTCATTATTACATCATTACTAACAATAATACGTTGCTAATATCAATAATACGTCGCTAATAACAATAATACGTCGCTAATAACAATAATACGTCGCTAATAACAATAATACGTTGCTAATAACAATAATACGTCGGTAATAACAATAATACGTCGCTAATAACAACAATGCGTCGCTAATAACAATAATACGTCGCTAATAACAATAATACGTCGCTAATAACAATAATATGTCGGTAATAACAATAATACGTCGCTAATAACAATAATACGTCGCTAATAACAATAATACGTCGCTAATAACAATAATACGTCGGTAATAACAATAATACGTCGCTAATAACAATAATACGTCGGTAATAACAATAATACGTCGCTAATAACAATAATACGTCGCTAATAACAATAATACGTCGCTAATAACAATAATACGTCGCTAATAACAATAATACGTCGCTAATAACAATAATACGTCGCTAAAAACAATAATACGTCGGTAATAACAATAATACGTCGCTAATAACAATAATACGTCGCTAATAACAATAATACGTCGGTAATAACAATAATACGTCGCTAATAACAATAATACGTCGGTAATAACAATAATAAGGAGGTTGATCTATGGCTTGACAAGCTGTCATTGTAAAAAGTATTATGGAAACAGCGCCATATATTTTAGAGCAGTGATGTCTGTAATATGTGTCATCTTGGTACGCAATGTTTCTGCTTTTTAAGGTGACCATATTTTTGAAATCCCATTCCTGGACGGAATAATTTTGCTTCAATTTTCCACCAATAAAATTACATTTCTTCTTGCTGTCATTTTCAAGTGAATAATACATACATTTTAAAACATCTAATAATATAGACCTACAATACGCTATCAGGATAATCAGGAGATAAAAAAAAAACAGTGATACTCACTTAAATTGAAGGTGAAACAGAGATGCTGTACTTTTCAGATGAATGAATTTTCTGTAAAATGTCCTTCTTTGTATGCAGCATCTTATAAAATTCGACACATGTTCCCTCATAGTTCACTTTGGTGATCAACATGGCTTTTAAAGTTTCAACACCTAGTTGTGTTTTATCATTTGTCCACAAACTGTTCATCAGAGAAAACACTCGTTCTGTTGCAGCATTTGTTCCAGGTAGACACAAAAAGAACTCTGCCAACTTCAGAATATGTGAAACGGGCACATGATTGTTTCTGAAGTGGGAAGCTAGTTCAACCCAACGCTGCCCTGGTCATGTTTTATTAAGACTCCACTCACTAATTTTTTGTGAAGTAACGAACTGTTTCATGTAGACATATTCGTCATACATTTCATTTTCTGGAAAGTCGACTGAAGGCACTGTTTGACTCACTAATGATAAAGACTTCTCAATATCTTCCCAATTTGGTGTTCTGTTCAGCATTGCCCAGCTGTAAGACTCTAGGTTTTGAAAATTATTTGCAGCCCATTTCTTCAAATAACTTAAAGCTGTTTCATAAAATGAAGAAACACTGGCGTTAAACTTTTTCACATCATTACGTGGAAATCCTTCCATTTCCAGCTTTTTAAGGATTATCTGAACTCTTGATGGCAAGAAGCCGTCTTCCAGCTTGGACTCCAAGATAGCTTTCAACCTATTGATGTTGTCAATGACTTCAAATACAGTGACCATCTGTCCCTCTACTTTCTGCACTGCTTCGTGGAAAGAGGATGCCTGACTGTGAACCAAAATAAGCCATGCCTCAGACAGTGGGTTTTCAAAGAATTCCTGTATAAAAACTGGGCATCTGTCTTGAGATTGAAAATATGATTTTAGAGGCAGGAACATGTAAAGAACCCTTTCAAAAGCAGGCAAGAGCGCAAGCCACCTAGTTTGTGCATAACCTAAAATCATCTGGAAGTCTGTGTCGACAAACTGACAAAACTCCTTGAGACTTTCAACTCTAACTGTGTATGATTTGAAGTACAGATAAACTTTTGCAATAGTCATTTCAACATCAACAGGCAATACGTCTGCAGCTGCTCGAACAGTGTTGTGGAAAATATGGCAAGCACACCCAACACCTATCAAACTATGTCCAAGGTTTTCTTTCAGTTTTGTGAAAACATTGTTCTGTCCTTTTCTTTCAGCGCCCCCAAAATTAGAATTTGTGTTGTCTGCACATAATCCAACTACTTTCAGTTCTAAACCATTTTCAGTTAGACAGTCAATAAGAAAACTACTTACTATATCAGATGTTTCACCCGGCAATGACTTCAACTCTAATATTTTAACTTTCAGTCCCTTATTGCGATCAAAGTATCTGACAAGCAAAGGAAAAATCTTGATTTCTTTGTGGTTGGAGGATCTGTCAGTATGGAGATAAATGTTACGTTTTCTAGGTCACATCTCAACTCGTTTAGAGCATGGGGTGTGAACACATTCCGAATAATAGCTTCTGTTTTCGTACGTGCACAAGCAAATTTTGGTTCTAAAGTTACCTGAAACAATTTTGATGTGCAGTCCATAGATCTAAACGTGTGATTGTGCATCACTGTATGATATGCAAAGGCACTTTCTGTAGCAGCTAACTGTTCTTCTTTGTCACCAACCTGTTCAGCTCGAAAAAAATTTGTCAACGACGAGCTTGATGCAGCAGTAGCGACGGCTCTCTTATGTTTATCACTATTTATGTGGCTCTTAATATCACCACGTCCACTATGGTTAATAGTAAACCCGGATGAACATATATTACATCTTACAGTGAAGTCTGATGACGATGTAGACTTTTTTTTATAAAAGGGTATTCCTTTTGTAAATCTTGATTAAAACTACAATTACGCTTCGGTGCCATTTTTTACGAAAGTGAAAGTGAAAGTTAGTAACACAACGAATATATTCGAGATTTAAAACTAGGAGCGCATTCTACTGTTTTGATATTAAACAAAATTATCTACACAGCAACGGAATAATATTTTTTTAAATTGAAGAAATGTACGCCGTATACCAAAATGGCAAAATTGGTAAACGTTTGTGTCCCAAATTATTTTTTATCAAATCCGGGACAAAAGCTAAAAAATATGCCAAAATCAGGACAAAACCGGTACGGCAGCTAATCCGGGACAAAGGTTCAAAAAATGTCAAATTCCGGGACTGTCCCGGACAATCCGGGACGAATGGTCACTATATGTTTTTGAGATTGTGGTTCTGCCCTATGTCCCGTCTTCGGCTCGAAAGGACAATGTATAGACAGACAGACAGACAGACAGACAGACAGACAGACAGACAGACAGACAGACAGACAGACAGACAGACAGACAGACAGACAGACAGATAGATAGATAGATAGATAGATAGATAGATAGATAGATAGATAGATAGATAGATAGATAGATAGATAGATAGATAGATAGATAGATAGATAGATAGATAGATAGATAGATAGATAGATAGATAGATGATGGATGGATGGATGGATGGATGGATGGATGGATGGATGGATGGATGGATGGATGGATGGATGGATGGATAGATAGATAGATAGATAGATAGATAGATAGATAGATAGATAGATAGATAGATAGATAGATAGATAGATAGATAGATAGATAGATAGATAGATAGATAGATAGATAGATAGATAGATAGATAGATAGATAGATAGATAGATAGATAGATAGATAGATAGATAGATAGATAGATAGATAGATAGATAGATAGATAGATAGATAGATAGATAGATAGATAGATAGATAGATAGATAGATAGATAGAATATCAATAATACGTCGCTAATAATAAGGACTAGTGAGGTGTGGTGCCGGAATTGAGAACAATAATTCTGATGAGTCACGAAACACACATTTTTATTAAAGCTATGGAGATACAGGGCGCAGCTGAAAATAATATTAATATGAATTAATAGAGCCATGGTATTTATTTAGAAAAAAAAGCAATGAAACAAGAGACGCCATCTTCTGCACGAGGATGATATTGTAAAAGTACATCCAAACTGTACGACTTTTGCGCCAAATATTAAGTGTAACATCATTGTAAGTGGTATTCTTTATGTGCTTTTATTTATGCACTATTATCTTCATCTTCATTATCAATTGTCATGGCCTCAAATGTTACGACATGGATTTGGTTGGTTCTCTTTATGCTTCTACGTTACTTTGATTCGTATTGCCACTTCACGCTACTATCCTCATTTCTTTTCACCTATTTGTTTAGTCTAGTATATGCCATACGCTTACACTACACTGCAGTATACGCCCCCATTACCTTCTGCTTGGAAAAATGTTTCATTTGGCTAATCAACAACAGATGTTGGGTCTAAATATAATTCTAACCAGGAATGAATATTTTTGTCATATTTTCCGCTACAGCATATAACTCGACGTTTGAAAAGTGTGTCTGTCTGTGTGAGGAACTCTGTCTTAGCAACTCCATCATATTCGTCAAAATATCTCTTATCGACTTCCAAATCATGCAGCATCCTGTTTTTCCGTTTATACACTTATGTCTCTTCTATCCCCATGACTCAGATACAAAGCCGTCCTTTGAAAAGAAAAACTCATTATAATCCCTTACAATCCATTACAATCGGATATTAATCCATCACTAAACTCTTATACGAATCCCCCGTAAAAAAAAATAAAAAATTATCGGAGCACAACAGTTGTATCAATTATTACTGGTAGAGACTTTTTTTTTCAACTTGGAAAATGTGTCACCTGGCTAATCGACAACAGGTGTGGTCTCTAATTATAATTCTAACCAGGAGCGAATATTCGTGTCATATTTTCCATAAAAATAAAACTGTTTATGTGAGAAACTCCGTCTTATTTGACTTAAAAAATTCCAGAAATCCATCAAAATTGACCTTACCATCTCAAGAACATGCAGCATTATTACCAATTTCACTACTTGTTCACTAACTAATCGAATATCAAGCAAGAAGAAAGGTTAAAATAATAAAATACATTGAAACTACAGAGAAAACAACACCTCGCGTAAAGAAAAAAAAAACAAAAAAAAAGTAGTGCCCCGAGTAGTATACAAGGGTCATCTACTTTGTATTTAGGTGCTAAATTAACAAAGATATATAGTGTGGTGCGCAGCGCGCCACATGTACATGAGAGACAGGGGGAGTTAACCATGACATTTCGTGTCCGGATGTTGACCTCTGGGCCCGGTGACCCCGGAAGTGACTTGTTCATGTCTGGTGTATGCTGACTTTGGAGCTCTTGGTGTACTGGCTCGATAGTGATAGGTTAGTATATTGTACAACATCAATGAAAAACGATCAATATAAAACAAAAGACAAAAGATATATTTTTATTCTTTTATTATCTCAATAGGTGTATAACATACAGTGAGTATTATATAGCATTACAAAAATATTCAGTACAAGAAGTAAATATATAGTACATGGATAACATTTATTTATAGTTTTGTAGTTGGGTATATGCTTAGCTATGTGTCATAAATGAATCATAAGGGGTGAAGCAGTTAGAGATTATCGGTTAGTCTAAGCTGGTAGTGTAAAGAGTTAAATATCTAGAGGCGTTGTCGAGACGTTATCATCAGCTATCTTTCTTTTTATATAGAAATAGGAAAGAGCATTTCTTGTTTGACTGTAGGAAAATATGGAATTATTTAAGACTTTGAATCCTACATTTTTCCCACCCTTGGCCTTTTGCGTAGCGAGAACCTCTAAAAACATATCTTTATCTAGTTTGTTGTGTTGCTTGCTTAGCCCTTTACAACTGATTTTATCGTAATCTCCACTACAATGGTACGTCTTACTACATAAGCTAACAAGAGCGGTCCCTTCGTACTCTAGTTTAAAAAGCCCGGGTGTTCGTTTGGTATACGCTTTAACACCCTTACAGTTTATACATGCTGTTTTGCTAGTATGTTCATCGCAGCGATGGGTGTTGGAGGTCGTCTAGTGTGTCATGCTGGTTGTATGGAGGGCGTTTAGTGTGTCATGATGGTTGTATAGTAGTCGTCTAGTGTGTCGTGATGGGTGCATGAAGGTCGGCTAGTATATCGTGATGGGTGTACGGAGGGCGTCTAGTGTGTCATATCGGGTGTATAGAGGGCGTCTAGTGTGTAGTGATGGGTGTATGGAGGTCGTTTAGTGTGTCATGATGGGTGTATAGAGGTCGTCTAGTGTGTCGTGATTGGTACATGGAGGGCGGCTAGTGTGTTATGATGGGTGTATGGAGGTCGTCTAGTGTGGTATGAGGGGCGTATGGAGGTGGTCTAGTGTGTCATGAGGGCTGTATGCCTGTCGTCTAGTGTGGTGTCATGTATGTATTTGTCGTGATGGGTGTATGGAGGGCGTCTAGTGTGTCATATCGGGTGTATGGAGGTCGTTTAGTGTGTCGTGATGGGTGTATGGAGGTCGTCTAGTGTGGTATGAGGGGCGTATGGAGATGGTCTAGTGTGTCATGAGGGCTGTATGCCTGTCGTCTAGTGTGGTGTCATGTATGTATTTGTCGTGATGGGTGTATGGAGGTCGTTTAGTGTGTCGTGATGGGTGTATGGAGGTCGTTTAGTGTGTCGTGATGGGTGTATGGAGGTCGTCTACTGTGTCGTGAGGGGTGTACGGGGGTAGTAATTTCAAAAGTTGTTTTTATGTAAATTCTTGATACGGGGATGCTTAATATAAAGTTTGGGGTTTGTCTAGATGTTAAATTTACTATTTTTAACAGTTTCATGGGCGTAACCGCCAAAAATGGGTACGGGGGTAGTAATTTCAAAAGTTGTTTTTATGTAAATTCTTGATACGGGGATGCTTAATATAAAGTTTGGGGTATGTCTAGATGTTAAATTTACTATTTTTAACAGTTTCATGGGCGTAACCGCCAAAAATGGGTATGGGGGTAGTAATTTCAAAAGTGGTTTTTTAGTAAATTTTTGCTATGTGGATGCTTAATATAAAGTTTGTGGTATGTCTAGATGTTAACTTTACTATTTTTAACAGTTTCATGGGCGTAGCCCCCAAAAATAGGCAATGGGTGTAATAATCATAATGTGGATTTTTATGTACATTTGTGCTATGGGCGTGTCAAATATTATGTTTGAGGTATGACTCTAGTGTAAATTACGAGTTTTATCGATTTCATGGGCGTAGCCATCAAAAATCGGTTGGGGTAAGAAATTTCAAAAGTTGTTTTTATGTAAATTCTTGATACGGGGATGCTTAATATAAAGTTTGGAGTAAGCCTAGAGGTTAAATTTACTATCTTTAAGAGTTTCATGGGCGTAGCCGCCAAAAATAGGCAAGGGGGTAACAATCATAAAAGTGACTTTTAAGCAAATTTTTGCTATGGGGATGTCTAAAATAACATCTGGGGTAAGTTTAGAGTGTAAATTTACTATTTGTAACAGTTTCATGGGCGTCCCCTCATAAAGGGTCAAGGGGCGTAACAACCATAAAAGTGACTTTTAAGTAAATTTTTGCTATGGGGATGTCTAATGCAAAGTTTGGAGTAATCCTAGAGTGTAAATTTACTATTTCTAACAGTTTCATGGGCGTACACCTCATAAAGGGTCAAAGGGCGTAACAATCATAAATGTGTTTTTAAAGCAAATTTTTGTCTTCTGGTGAGGTTATATCAGGGGTGTAACCTACATATTTGGTAATACTTTCGTTTAGTAGAGTTATAGCAGGGAACATAACTTTCATGCTTTGCAGTACTTTTCTTAGCAGAGTTGTGTCAGGGGGTTTAACTTTCATGCTTTGTCGTACTTTTATTACCCACGATGTGATGGGGGTGTGAACTTTAACTTTAGTCTTTCAGTGTGTATTTTTAGTGTGTTTTGTTTTTTTCTAGTATTGTATTCATATTTTCCTTAATCATTTAGACACAGTCGTAACTATCATCATGTGCAAATTTTTTTTACTAAATTAGAATTATTTATTTATTAGGATTTTCTCAGCTATATTAAAGTCTTTCCTTGAAAAGTGGACACTTTGGTATTGTATCATTGGTCAAAATATAATTTTAGTAACTTATCAAGTCAAACTCAAGAGATACTAGACAGCCTGCATACAACCATCAAGACACGATAGCCAACAAGCATACAACGCTCATTACACACTAGACAACATACATACATACAGCCATCATGCCACACTAGACAACCTGTATACACCAACATGATACACTAGACAACCTGCATACAACCATCATGACACACTGGTTGAGGTCCATACAGCCATTACGATACACTAGGCACCCTCTATACAACCATCACGACAAACCAGACGACCTCTATACACCCCTCATGACACACCAAAAACCCTTCATACAGCCGTCACGACACACTCGACAACCTACATACACCCATCATAACACACTAGGCGACCTCCAAACACCCGTCACGACACACTAGACACAACCTACATACAACCATCATGACACTAGACAACCGGTATACCGCCATCATGACACACTAGACTAACTTTTTTTAACTTTGAATATACATTTTTGTGTTTTGGTGTTAAATTATTTGGCTTTTGGACTATTTTTTTAGTTTGAATATGCCTTTTTGGTCATTCGTATCTAACTATCTTGACTTTGGATCTAAATTTTTAGGGTTTTGAGTTCAACTTTTTGGTTATGAGACGAAATTTTGGGGTTAAGTGTTACATTAGTTGTCTTTTGGAGTAACTTTTTGGACTTTGCATATAAATTGTTGGGCTTTGTGTCTAACTATTTTGAGTTTAGATTGTCTTTTTGACAAACTTTTGGATTTGAATATAACATTTACGACTTTTGTGGTGAAGTAGTATCACTTTGGGACTAAATTTTTAGGGTTTTGAGTTCAACTTTTTGGTTATGAGACGAAATTTTGGGATTAAGTGTTACATTAGTTGTCTTTTGCAGTACATTTTTGGACTTTGCATATAAATTGTTGGGCTTTGTGTCTAACTATTTTGAGTTTAGGTTGTCTTTTTGACAAACTTTTGGACTTTGCATATAACATTTACGACTTTCGTGTCGAACCAGTATCACTTTGGGACTAAATTGTTAGGGTTTTGCATCAAAGTTTGTGACTATGAGTAGAAATTTTAGGGTTTGGAACTAAGTTTTCTTACCTGAAATGAGCATCTTTACTGTTGTCTGTCATTCAATCAAGTGATAAAGATATGGAACTCCAAAGTATAAGAGGTAAAGTAATCACCTTTAATGATGTATGTCGTTCGTTGAAGTGGGAAACATTGGTAAGGTGGCTTGTTTTCTCTTAAAGTATGTTAAGGGTTATCGATAATAGGTTATATTCAGTGTATTTGATTGAGACTATATTTTATACTGTAAGTTTGAATGTTTTCTCTTAAAGTATGGTAAGACTTAACGATAACACGTTATTCAACTGTATTGATGTAAAGTAGTTAAGATAAGTAATGTTGAATGTAATGTTCCTTCATTTTTCTTATTGGTTGATTAAAGTATGATATACCAGACAACCGCCATACAGCCCTCATGCCACACTAGGCGACCGGTATACAGCCCTCATGTCACACTAGACGCCCGGCATACAGCCCTCATATCACACTAGACGACCTCCATACACCCCTCATACCACACTAGATGACCTCCATACACCCATCACTACACAGTAGACGACCTCCATACACCCATCACGACACACTAAACGACCTCCATACACCCATCATGACACACTAGACGCCCTCCATACACCCATCACGACAAATACATACATGACACCACACTAGACGACAGGCATACAGCCCTCATGACACACTGGACCACCTCCATACGCCCCTCATACCACACTAGACGACCTCCATACACCCATCATAACACACTGGCCGCCCTCCATGTACCAATCACGACACACTAGACGACCTCTATACACCCATCATGACACGCTAAACGACCTCCATACACCCATCACGACACACTAGACGCCCTCTATACACCCAATATGACACACTATACGACCTCCGTACACCCATCACGATATACTAGCCGACCTCCATGCACCCATCACGACACACTAGACGACCCCTATACAACCATCATGACACACTAAACGCCCTCCATACAACCAGCATGACATACTAGACGACCTCCATACATCCGTCACGACACACTAGACGACCTCCAACACCCATCGCTACGATGAACATACTAGCAAAACAGCATGTATAAACTGTAAGGGTGTTAAAGCGTATACCAAACGAACACCCGGGCTTTTTAAACTAGAGTACGAAGGGACCGCTCTTGTTAGCTTATGTAGTAAGACGTACCATTGTAGTGGAGATTACGATAAAATCAGTTGTAAAGGGCTAAGCAAGCAACACAACAAACTAGATAATCATATGTTTTTAGAGGTTCTCGCTACGCAAAAGGCCAAGGGTGGGAAAAATGTAGGATTCAAAGTCTTAAATAATTCCATATTTTCCTACAGTCAAACAAGAAATGCTCTTTCCTATTTCTATATAAAAAGAAAGGTAGCTGATGATAACGTCTCGACAACGCCTCTAGATATTTAACTCTTTACACTACCAGCTTAGACTAACCGAGAATCTCTAACTGTTTCACCCCTTATGATTCATTTATGACACATAGCTAAGCATATACCCAACTACATAACTATAAATAAATGTTATCCATGTACTATATATTTACTTCTTGTACTGAATATTTTTGTAATGTTATATAATACCCAGGTAAAACAACAGGTAAAAGAAAAAGAGGAAGACCCAGGGAGACACTGAGAAGAACATTGATGAGAGAGGCAAGAGCAGCAGGAATCGGCTCCCTCAATGAGATAGAACTGCTTGCACAGAACAGAGACAGATGGCGAGATTTGATAAAATATCTTTAAAAGAAAACTGCTAGAACAAAAATTCATATAGGAGAAGGTGTATCTTGGTCTACGCCCTATGGGCCGGTTACGGCTCGAAAGGTCAATAGATAGATAGATATAATACCCACTGTATGTTATACACCTATTGAGATAATAAAAGAATAAAAATATATCTTTTGTCTTTTGTTTTATATTGATCGTTTTTCATTGATGTTGTACAATATACTAACCTATCAATATCGAGCCAGTACACCAAGAGCACCAAAGTCAGCATACACCAGACATAAACAGGTCACTTCCGGGGTCACCGGGCCCAGAGGTCAACATCCGGACACGAAATGTCATGGTTAACTCCCCCTGTCTCTCATGTACATGTGGTGCCCTGCGCACCACACTATATATCTTTGTTAATTTTGCACCAAAATACTGTCAGGAGGACCCTTGTATACTACTCCCCCGTCACGCCAAGTGGCGTATATGGGATATAGTGTTAGTGACCATAAATTTTACAAACCTTCGGCACATGATTTTTGGGGTAATGTGGTCGATATTACGCCTGCGCCGCTTTACTTTCCCAGAAAAATTCCGGTACCCATTAAAGGCTGGGTGAACCTGAGCCGTCGTTTGGGATCGAACCCTACCTCTTGTCCTTTGTAGTCCAGTTCATTAACCCATGACCTATCGCGGCTCCCTCGCGTAATCAAGGTGTAGCTATAAGCCACGAGATCAAGCAGCCATTTTTAAACATCTTGGCAAAATATGAAAAAAAAAATAATAAGGAAAAACAAAACATGGTTATGGAAGGCCCCGGTATCACAGCAAACGAACTAAAATCAATAATTCTTCTTCGGTCGCCCGTTCCAGTGGAATTATCCGAATTACTAACTCATCTCTCAAACAAAGAAAGGTAGCTGTAGTCCCCATCATAGCAGTCTCAATACATGCCAAAAGGCATAAGGCGAAACCTCAGAGGAAGTGAACACAACCGTCTTTTCCCTGTCATACAATATCATCATTCATCGTAAACAATCGCAATATTGAAACATGAGTAAAACGGATGAACCGCTCAGCTCACGGTGTGCACTGAGCACTTAACTCCGCCGCTGTAACAAGCCGGACATGGCATATGAAGGAAACTGCAACAAGGACACTTTTCAGACATAGCCTTTAATGTTTCCTGCCACCTATCCACCATATTGACCGGAAGTTCACTTCCTCCTGAAAATGATGATCGTTATTTTTTTTTTTTTGGTATGTATAGCGCGTGCTGAAGTTAGGAGATCCAAATCCAAACATATGAAACACAGTTAGTCATCGGATTAGCCCCGTCGCCCATCAAACAACAGACCGTTAGATCGCCTTGCAATATAAATTTGTGAAATTATAAACAAGATCACGTGTCTACCTTCTTAAACGTAGACTAATTATCTCGAACGTATAAATAACCTTTACCTATGCATGTGAAAGCTGGAAAACAACCAAAACAATTGAGAAACAAAACTGAACGATTTTGAAGATAAATGCTCTAATAAAGAAAATGTATGTGTCCAATAGAATGAATTCAAGACTAATATTGAAATAAAGGAAATGAACATAGAACCAACAATCTCATCTACAGTTAGGAAGAAAAGATGGACATATGTCGAACTTGTGTTGAGGACCGACAATAAGAGAATTCCAGAATATGCTATTCTATAGGAAACATCACGATAGAGAAAAAAAAAGAGGAAGACCTATAGAGACACTGAAGAGAACACTTATAGGAAAATGATAATTCAGCTCCCTGTGGAGCATAGGTCTTCAACAAACACTTTCCATGCCGTCCTGTTTCTTGCCATTCTTTTAAGATCATTTCATGTCTTTCTCATCATCTTCATCTCTGCTTCCATCTGTCTCCTCCAAGAATATTTGACCTTACTCGTTGTCTTTTTCCATGGGGGTTCCAAAAAAAAAAAAATGGTCTGTTGTTTAATACTCTCAATTGGCTTCCAAAGTGTGTGTCCAATCCAGCGCCATCGCCTTCGCCGTATCTCATTATCCGCTGGTAATTTAACATTTAACTGGTACTTTTCCATTTAACTGGTACTTTTTCCATAATTCTATGTTAGTGATTTTGTCCTGCCATTTCCATCCTTTTATTTAAAAGTAAAAAAAATAAAGTACCCCGGTCACGCCAAGTGACGGCGTATAGGTAAAATGGTGCTAGTGACCATACATTTTACAGACCTTCGGCACATGATTTTTGGGGTAATGTGGTCGGTATTACGCCCGTGCCGCTTTACTTTCCCAGACAAAATCTGGTCCCCATTTAAGGCTGGGTAATCCGGGAGGCCGTCTGTCAGGATCAAACCTGATCTCTTGTCCTTTGTAGTCCAGTTCACTACCCACTGAGCTATCGCGGCTCCCATAATTTGTGATTGGTGAATTTAAAGAATCTTTTTCAAGGAACAAAAATTGACATTTTGATTCAAACGACAAGACGGCCGTAGTCATTGGGAAAAACCCTGAACGTATGGTCAACCTGTCCTTAAGTAATTTTCAACCCTCGCCTTATGTTAACTCCCGGCTAGTGAAAACCCGCAAAAAACAGACTCAAAGAGTAAGAAACAAACTCATAAAATGACATAACAAATATGAAGAGTCCAAATTAGCAACTCCTTTTAATAGTATTGATTTGATTCAAGATGGTTACCTTTGTTTTTATGGCTTTATCTTTAATGGTAAAATCACAATTCCTCACAACTGACTTACAGCATGTTTTTAACTTTAATCTCATACATGAAGCAATATAATATAATCTGATGAATGAAACTATATAATATAATCTAATAAATGAAGAAATATAATATAATCTGATGAATGAAACAATATAATATAATCTGATGAATGAAACAATATAATATAATCTGATGAATGAAACAACATAATATAATCTGATAAATTAAGCAATATAATATAATTTGATAAATGAAACAATATAATATAATATGATAAATGAAGCAATATAATATAATCTGATAAATGAAGCAATATAATATAATTTGAATAATTAAAATATGAAAGCGACACATTTAAGTAGCTAGAGCCTCAGCGACCTGGTCTACCGCGATTGTTCTCGTTTTATGGATGGGATGATGGAGTTTCTTCCCATAAACCTATAAAAGAAGATCCCTGCTAACATTGGATCTTGGAAAAGACAATCTGCTGCCTTGCAGGAAGATTGGGGACAATCAAAGGCTAAGGAAAGCGAACCTGAATAAAATGCTGGCTGAAATCGGATGTACTGGGTCACTGGCGCAAAACACAGTGCAACGTATTAAAGGGTGTTCAATCAGAGTGGATCTGGCAGACTCTAAATGTGATGTTCTGTCTGTGGGGGCGATCAACACACTTAACCTGACAGCTGACTTCATGTGGGAGTCTGGAATCCTACTCTGATTGAGTCCTGATCGCAGAGAGAGAGTAAGAGAGAGAGAGAGAGAGAGATTTGTGTAAGTTGTGAAATCTTGATTATAGTAGTTGACAATAAACCCTGAAATAGTAAAGAATGTAAACTGAAAGAGAACTAAGAAAACTTAACTTTTCAAATGTGGAGACATTTTATAGCTTTGATTAAATCCATATGACTTGAAGGTGTGACCGTTTCTTAAGTTAAACGTTTGTTTAAATGTTGGTCCCAATTAAAACATGTAAAAGTGTCAATTAATTTAACGAGATAACAGAATATAACACGAAGATTCCTTTTTACGAGCATATAATATTTGAACACAATACTTTTCGAATTGTTAGGATCTAGAGTTAATTAATTCAATCGCATGTGACATAAACACTGCAATAACTTACCGTGAACACAGTTGGTGGCAGACAGACAGTAGTGTCAAGCAGTGTTGATTAAGCTGGGTATTTTTATATCTAAGATAATAATTATATAAAGAATGAACTGAAAAAGTCCTTCTAAAATACCAGTTCTATCGTTAACTTTCACAAACAGAATAGCTGTTGCTATTTGACGTCACTGAGATCAAGCGTGTGGTTATGAAAAGTAGACGCCATCATTTCCGTGGACGACTGTGGCTAAGATAAAAAAAATGTTTCACAGCAACCAATCACGAATGTTGCATAATCAAATTCTTGTTCAAACCACATGTTGAATTGGCTTCAATGAGTCATCGAAAACACACGTCAAATGTAATTTAGTAAATATTAGAAAGAATATTTTAAATTTACTTTAACAAGTAATACATTAAAAATACAAACTCATTCGCATTAGTTACATGAATTTATTTACAAAACAGCTTTAGTCACAAACATACCACATCATCACATTGCTTCTGTTAGCTAATTCAAATGGCAAATCACCGAAGTGGTTACATAAGATTATTTCCAATGACAAATCACCATAATGGTTACATAAGATCATCCTAATGACAAATCACCACAATGATGAAGCCAAATCCATCCTCAAGGGTCAGTTCCTTGAAAAATGGAAACGAGAACACCCAAAGCATAACGAGAGTGACAGATACCACCAACTATCAAGGAGGGATCAAGTCATCATACTTCGCCTACGCACTGGCCACAATAGAATGAGAAATCACATGTCCACCAAATTCAAAATAGGTACAACCAGCCTATGCCACTGTACACTGGACAATATGACTACAAAACATGTTCTACAGGATTGCCTCCAGTACACAGACCTGAGAAGAGCAATGTGGTCCACGCCCACCTCCCTGGAAGAAAAACTATATGGGGCAATCGATTCGCGTAAGATCACTCTCTAATGACAAATCACCACATTGGTTACGTTATATCATTTTCTAATGACATATCATCACAACGGTTACATAAGATCATTCTAACTTAATAAAAAAAATCAGTGCTTTCAGAGTTCTGTTCTTTCTCATGTTTAGTATCGAGACGCTTTCGCAGTTTTGAAGGTTTCATTGCCTCGTTGAACAGTGGAACGTAACACAACACACGCTTTTGTCGTCAAGACTTTTGTGTCCTCAAGACACGTGAAAACTAACCAATCGATAGTCTTGACGACATGATGACGGCTATGACGGCGGTACTTTTTAACATGCCCGGAAATGAAGTCATCTTACCTGGCAATAAAGCCAATGTTTTCATTAACACACACAGGGGAAAAAACCCGTCCACTAGTTCAAACGTCACCACAAAAATACGTACATACTTCCCCTCATTTCTGTATACAGAGTCTCAAGAAGTGTTTTGTCTTTTCTTTCAGCCACTCCCTCTCTCTCTCTCTCTCTCTCTCTCTCTCTCTCTCTCTCTCTCTCTCTCTCTCTCTCTCTCTCTCTGCGATCAAGTCTCAATCAGAGTAGGATTCCAGACTCTCATGAAGTCAGCTGTCTGTTTAAGCGAATCGATTGCCCCATATAATTTTTCTTCCAGGGAGGTGGGCGTGGACCACATTGCTCTTCTCAGGTCTGTGTACTAGGGGCAATCCTGTAGAACATGTTTTGTAGTCATATTGTCCAGTGTACAGTGGCATAGGCTGGTTGTACCTATTTTGAATTTGGTGGACATGTGATTTCACATTCTATTGTGGCCAGTGCGTAGGCGAAGTATGATGACTTGATCCCTCCTTGATAGTTGGTGGTATCTGTCACTCTCGTTATGCTTTGGGTGTTCTCGTTTCCATTTTTCATGCAACTGACCCTTGAGGATGGATTTGGCTTCATCATAACTGAGCGGATGGTTCTCTTGGGGTAATCTCCCTCCCTCTTTAGCAAATTTGTATGCGCGGTCATTCCCGTGTATATTACAGTGTGATGGTATCCACTGAATGATTACTCTCTGGAAGTTATTGCATATTTGGTCCAGGGTTGTTCTCAAGTCATCTAGTTCATTGTTCTTGGGGTTTTTTAGAGCTGATAGTTCTGACAGTGCATCAGGCAGAATCACCAATTTATTGTGCATGTTATTTTTGTGTTGAGTAGCCAGTGTTGCAGCACTTCTGATGGCCTCAGTTTCTGTTTTAAAGTTGTTTGAGAATTTTCCAGCAGTAGCTATTGACTTGGTGATCTCGTCCTGATTATTCAGCGTCAAGAACACACCTCCCCCTCCATTTCTGGTGGCATTTGTAGCAGAGCCATCTGTGTATATGTAGGACCAAGAGTCCTGTGGGTAGGTATCGTGTATGTGTTTTTCTGCTACGTGTTTTCTTTCTGAGTCTGATTGGGTGCCTTTTTTCATGATTCCTGTTATATTTTCCTTAAGTTCTTGTATTTTATGTTTTCCACGAGGAGACATATCAGATGGGCCCAAGGGTTTCGATATTGTTTGGGAAAGTACTGGGTCTCCAGTAGTTAGTTCATTGGCAATTGCACCGAAGTTTCTCCTCTTTAGTCGTACAATTCCGCAACCAGTTATTCTTTGGTGCATAGGGTGGCTAAGGAGCCTTCCATATTTCTCCGCTTGTTGCAATACTTTAGTGTCTGTCATCTAAGGGTTATAAACCTGTTACTGTTTCTAGAGTCTTGATAGGTGTAGATTTCATAGCACCAGTGATGATACGGGCAGCTTGGTTCTGTGTGCTGTTAATTTTGCTAAGGTGTGATTTTGAAGCCATAACCCAGGCTGTGACTCCATACTCCAGAACTGGTCTGACTCTTCCTACGTATAGTCTTTTCAAAATATTGCTGTCTGCCTCCCCCCCCCCCAGGTCCGTCCCTGCCAATTTCTTCATAATATTTATTCGTTTTCTGGCTTTTTTCCATGCTCTGTCTATCTGATTTTCCCAAGTTATTCTGCGATGCATAGCGACGCCAAGATATGTTGGGTTTTGGTTAATATAGAGTGTATGGTCTTTTATCTTCAAGTTTGCATAGAGTATGTTTCTTGATAGGCTGAAAATTGTATATGTAGTTTTTTTTTTTCGTTGATTGGTAAGAACTTAGTGTTCGTCCATTTTTCAAATTCACCTAGGGCATCTTGCATCCTGGGTACAGCCACCGACATACTTTCCTCGCGAGTCCATAACGCTAGATCATCTGCGTATATTGCTGAGTGTATTCTAGGTGGAATGTCCATTACGATATCATTTATGAAAATTAAAAAGAGTGTTGGGGACAAGACTCCGCCTTGTGGGATACCTTGTTCGATAGAGACCTTCTTACTTAGTTGACCTTGAACTTGTACTCTGGCCGTTCTATCCTGAAGGTATTGAGAGACCCAATTGAATAAACAACCCTGGATGCCAAGTCTAAAAAGCTTGTCTTTTAATCCCTCTCGCCATACCCTATCAAAAGCCTTCTCCATGTTGACCCACACTGCCAGTGTGTGTTTTTTTTTCTTGTAGAGCATCCTCTATTTCATGTGTAATTTAGGTGACCAGGTCTTCAGTTGATCTGTGCTGACGGAAGCCACTTTGTTGTGGTACGATTTGTTGTTGTGTCTCCAAATTCCACATAAGTGTTCTGTTAACCAGCCTTTCCATGAGTTTACTCAGGCAGCTCAGTAGGCTAATTGGTCTATAGCTACTTGGGTCTACTGGGTCTTTTCCACGCTTGAGGATGGGCACCATAATAGCTTCTTTCCAGATTGCCGGCACATGACCTCTCTTCCAGCTAGCATTTATTATCCTTAGAAGCTGGCTCTTGGCTTTCTGTCCCAGATTTAGGAGCACTTCGTTAGTAGTATATCAGGAAGGATTTGATTAGTATTTGACCCGTAAATTAACAAAGATATATAGTAGGCGCGCGGCGCGCCTAATGTACTGTAGGCGCAGGGGGAGTTAACCGTGACATTTCGTGGTCGGATGTTGACCTCTAGGCCCGGTGACCCCGGAAGTGCGCTGTTTATGTCTGGTGTGTGCTGACTTTTGTGCGCTTGGTGTACTTGAGCGATAGTGATAGGTTAGTAGATTATACAACATCAGGTTTCTCATAATGAGGTTTCTTCTGGGCGCCTAATGTACTGTAGGCGCAGGGGGAGTTAACGGTGACATTTCGTATCGGGATGTTGACTGGGGGTGTCTGTCGGCGTGACCTCGGCGCTCCGTATTTTAAAAATTCCGAATTATTTTTGAACTGTGACATTTCGTGTCGGGATGTTGACTGGGGGTGTCTGTCGGCGTGACCTCGGCGCTCCGTATTTTAAAAATTCCGAATTATTTTAAAAAAACAGTCTCCATCTGATTTCGAACACGGGTCTACGGCGTGCCAGGCCAGACACTTACCACTATGCTACAGGCGATCACAGAATTAGAGGCTGAATGAGACAGGTGAATCGTGAGGCTTTTGTTGGTGCCTGACAGCTAGCTAGTAGTAGAGAAAGATTGACCCGCATTTAGGCGCTAAATTAACGAAGATATATAGGGCAGCGCCCCGCGCGCATAACGCGTGCCGCGCAGGGGGAGTTAACCGTGACATTTCATGTCGGGATGCCCGGTGACCTCTCGTTGACCTCTCAACCTCTCGGCGCCATGGTCGGGGTGAGCTCTCCCAGTAGGGGACCTGTTATGATCAAAGACCCTATTTCTCTGTGAAATGTCTCACTTGGGTAACTTAAGCTGGTCTAGCCGTCTAACAGAGAGACAGTAAATTAATGTACTTTTGATATTCTATTACTGTAGTGTTTTTTTTTTTTTTTTTTTTTTTTTTTTTGTAGTGGTTGTAGTAATAGTAGTAGTAGTTAAACTACTACTTTTTTTTCATGTATAGTAGAGAGACGGTAGAGTCTTATAGTTATTTTTATGCATGACAACTTTAATGTATCTATAAAATTCATTTTGAAATATATTTAACCCGTGGAAACATAAGCATCATGAGACTTATTAATGTCCAAATTGACCGCTTGTTCATAACACGGATACGACAGCGATGATGACTTTAACGGGTACACAATCAAAGATCCCGTGGGTTTTGTTTTAGTCGATGACAACTTTTGAAATAGTAGCTGACAACTTTTGTATTAACAGATGACAGCTTTCAATGACTGTTTACATGCTATGTCATTGTAGCAGTCATGTATGTCATGACGAGGTAGTAGACACGTATGTCATGTCATTGTAACAGTCATGTCAATGTAACAGTCATTTCGTTGTAATAGTCAGCTCGTTGTAACAGTCACGTGTGTCATGTCGTTTTATCAGAGACGTATGGTATGTCGTTGTAACAGTCATTTCATTGTAATAGGCATCTCGTTGTAACAGTCACGTATGGCATGTCGTTTTATCAGACACGTATGGTATGTCGTTGTAACAGACATGTTGTTGTATCAGTCATGTCGATGTAGTAGACACGTATGTCATGTCATTGTAACAGTCATGTCAATGTAACAGTCATGTCAATGTAACAGGCATTTCGTTGTAATAGTCATCTCGTTGTAACAGTCACGTATGTCATGTCGTTCTATCAGACACGTATGGTATGTCGTTGTAAAAGACACGTCGTTGTATCAGCGATGTCGATGTAGTAGACACGTATGTCATGTCATTGTAAAAGTCATGGCAATGTAACAGTCATGTCAATGTAACAGGATTTCGTTGTAATAGTCATCTCGTTGTAACAGTCACGTATGTCATGTCGTTTTATCAGAGACGTATGGTATGTCGTTGTAACAGACATGTCGTTGCATCAGTCATGTCGATGTAGTAGACACGTATGTCATGTCGTTGTAACAGACACGTATGGTATGTCGTTGTAACAGACATGTCGTTGTATCAGGCATGTCGATGTAGTAGACACGTATGTCATGTCATTGTAACAGTCATGTCAATGTAACAGTCATGACAATGTAACAGGCATTTCGTTGTAATAGTCATCTCGTTGTAACAGTCACGTATGTCATGTCGTTTTATCAGACACGTATGACATGTCGTTGTAACATACATGTCGTTGTATCAGGCATGTCGATGTAGTAGACACGTATGTCATGTCATTGTAACAGTCATGTCAATGTAACAGGCATGTCAATGTAACAGTCATTTCGTTGTAATAGTCATCTCGTTGTAACAGTCACGTATGTCATGTCGTTTTATCAGAGACGTATGGTATGTCGTTGTAACAGACATGTCGTTGCATCAGTCATGTCGATGTAGTAGACACATATGTCATGTCGTTGTAGCAGACACGTATGGTATGTCGTTGTAACAGACATGTCGTTGTATCAGGTATGTTGATGTAGTAGACACGTATGTCATGTCATTGTAACAGTCATGTCAATGTAACAGTCATGACAATGTAACAGGCATTTCGTTGTAATAGTCATCTCGTTGTAACAGTCACGTATGTCATGTCGTTTTATCAGACACGTATGGTATATCGTTGTAACAGACATGTCGTTGTATCAGTCATGTCGATGTAGTAGACATGTATGGCATGTCAATGTAACAGTTATGTCAATGTAACAGTCGTGTCAATGTAACAGTCATTTCGTTGTAATAGTCATCTCGTTGTAACAGTCACGTATGTCATGTTGTTTTATCAGAGACGTATGGTATGTCGTTGTAGCAGACATGTCGTTGTATCAGGCATGTCGATGTAGTAGACACGTATGTCATGTCATTGTAACAGTCATGTCAATGTAACAGTCATTTCGTTGTAATAGTCATCTCTTTGTAACAGACACGTATGTCATGTCGTTTTATCAGACACGTATGGTATGTCGTTGTAACAGACATGTCGTTGTATCAGTCATGTCGATGTAGTAGACACGTATGTCATGTCATTGTAACAGTCATGTCAATGTAACAGTCATGACAATGTAACAGTCATTTCGTTGTAATAGTCATCTCGTTGTAACAGTCACGTATGTCATGTCGTTCTATCAGACACGTATGGCATGTCGTTGTAACAGACATGTCGTTGTATCAGTCATGTCGACGTAGTAGACACGTATGTCATGTCATTGTAACAGTCATGTCAATGTATCAGTCATGTCAATGTAACAGTCATTTCGTTGTAATAGTCATCTCGTTGTAACAGTGACGTATGTCATGTCGTTTTATCAGAGACGTATGGTTTGTCGTTGTAACAGCCATTCGTTGCATCAGTCATGTCGATGTAGTAGACACGTATGTCATGTCGTTGTAACAGACACGTATGGTATGTCGTTGTAACAGACATGTCGTTGTATCAGGCATGTCGATGCAGTAGACACGTATGGCATGTCATTGTAACAGTCATGTCAATGTAACAGGCATGACAATGTAACAGGCATTTCGTTGTAAAAGTCATCTCGTTGTAACAGTCACGTATGTCATGTCGTTTTATCAGTCACGTATGGCATGTCGTTGTAACATACATGTCGTTGTATCAGTCATGTCGATGTAGTAGACACGTATGTCATGTCATTGTAACAGGCATGTCAATGTAACAGTCATGTGGCCAGTGTGCCACGAGGGATCATGTAGGTTGTCTAGTTGGCCATGATGGATCATGTAGGTTGTCTAGTTGGCCATGATGGATCATATAGGTTGTCTAGTTGGCCATGATGGATCATGTAGGTTGTCTAGTTGGCCATGATGGATCATGTAGGTTGTCTAGTTGGCCATGATGGATCATATAGGTTGTCTAGTTGGCCATGATGGATCATGTAGGTTGTCTAGTTGGCCATGATGGATCATGTAGGTTGTCTAGTTGGCCATGATGGATCATGTAGGTTGTCTAGTTGGCCATGATGGATCATGTAGGTTGTCTAGTTGGCCATGATGGATCATGTAGGTTGTCTAGTTGGCCATGATGGATCATGTAGGTTGTCTAGTTGGCCATGATGGAACAGTCGACAACCTACATGATCCATCATGGCCAACTAGACAACCTACATGATCCATCATGGCCAACTAGACAACCTACATGATCCATCATGGCCAACTAGACAACCTACATGATCCATCATGGCCAACTAGACAACCTACATGATCCATCATGGCCAACTAGACAACCTACATGATCCATCATGGCCAACTAGACAACCTACATGATCCATCATGGCCAACTAGACAACCTATATGATCCATCATGGCCAACTAGATAACCTACATGATCCATCATGGCCAACTAGACAACCTACATGATCCCTCGTGGCACACTGGCCACATGACTGTTACATTGACATGCCTGTTACAATGACATGACATACGTGTCTACTACATCGACATGACTGATACAACGACATGTATGTTACAACGACATGCCATACGTGACTGATAAAACGACATTACATACGTGACTGTTACAACGAGATGACTTTTACAACGAAATGCCTGTTACATTGTCATGCCTGTTACATTGACATGACTGTTACAATGACATGACATACGTGTCTACTGCATCGACATGCCTGATACAACGACATGTCTGTTACAACGACATACCATACGTGTCTGTTACAACGACATGACATACGTGTCTACTACATCGACATGACTGATGCAACGAATGGCTGTTACAACGACAACCATACGTCTCTGATAAAACGACATGACATACGTCACTGTTACAACGAGATGACTATTACAACGAAATGACTGTTACATTGACATGACTGATACATTGACATGCCTGTTACAATGACATGACATACGTGTCTACTACGTCGACATGACTGATACAACGACATGTCTGTTACAACGACATGCCATACGTGTCTGATAGAACGACATGACATACGTGACTGTTACAACGAGATGACTATTACAACGAAATGACTGTTACATTGTCATGACTGTTACATTGACAGGACTGTTACAATGACATGACATACGTGTCTACTACATCGATATGACTGATACAACGACATGTCTGTTACAACGACATACCATACGTCTCTGATAAAACGACTTGACATACGTGCCTGTTACAACGAGATGACTATTACAACGAAATGACTGTTACATTGACATGACTGATACATTGACATGACTGTTACAATGACATGACATACGTGTCTACTACGTCGACATGACTGATACAATGACATGTCTGTTACAACGACATGCCATACGTGTCTGATAGAACGACATGACATACGTGACTGTTACAACGAGATGACTATTACAACGAAATGACTGTTACATTGACAAGCCTGTTACATTGACATGAGTGTTACAATGACATGACATACGTATCTACTACATCGACATGACTGATACAACGACATGTCTGTTACAACGACATACCATACGTGTCTGATAAAACGACATGACATCTGTGACTGTTACAACGAGATGACTATTACAACGAAATGACTGTTACATTGACAT
Organism: Megaustenia siamemsis; assembly: GCA_032433765.1. Classification (NCBI taxonomy): domain Eukaryota; kingdom Metazoa; phylum Mollusca; class Gastropoda; order Stylommatophora; family Ariophantidae; genus Megaustenia; species Megaustenia siamemsis. The sequence goes on from JAVIAB010000050.1 coordinate 73,845,648, forward strand.
GACTGTTACATTGACATGACTGTTACAATGACATGACATACGTGTCTACTACATCGACATGACTGATACAACGACATGTCTGTTACAACGACATACCATACGTGTCTGATAAAACGACATGACATACGTGTCTGTTACAAAGAGATGACTATTACAACGAAATGACTGTTACATTGACATGACTGTTACAATGACATGACATACGTGTCTACTACATCGACATGCCTGATACAACGACATGTCTGCTACAACGACATACCATACGTCTCTGATAAAACAACATGACATACGTGACTGTTACAACGAGATGACTATTACAACGAAATGACTGTTACATTGACATGACTGTTACATTGACATGACTGTTACATTGACATGCCATACATGTCTACTACATCGACGATATACCATACGTGTCTGATAAAACGACATGACATACGTGACTGTTACAACGAGATGACTATTACAACGAAATGCCTGTTACATTGTCATGACTGTTACATTGACATGACTGTTACAATGACATGACATACGTGTCTACTACATCAACATACCTGATACAACGACATGTCTGTTACAACGACATACCATACGTGTCTGCTACAACGACATGACATATGTGTCTACTACATCGACATGACTGATGCAACGACATGTCTGTTACAACGACATACCATACGTCTCTGATAAAACGACATGACATACGTGACTGTTACAACGAGATGACTATTACAACGAAATTACTGTTACATTGACATGCCTGTTACATTGACATGACTGTTACAATGACATGACATACGTGTCTACTACATCGACATGCCTGATACAACGACATGTATGTTACAACGACATGTCATACGTGTCTGATAAAACGACATGACATACGTGACTGTTACAACGAGATGACTATTACAACGAAATGCCTGTTACATTGTCATGACTGTTACATTGACATGACTGTTACAATGACATGACATACGTGTCTACTACATCGACATGCCTTATACAACGACATGTCTGTTACAACGACATACCATACGTGTCTGTTACAACGACATGACATACGTGTCTACTACATCGACATGACTGATGCAACGACATGTCTGTTACAACGACATACCATACGTCTCTGATAAAACGACATGACATACGTGACTGTTACAACGAGATGACTATTACAACGAAATCCTGTTACATTGACATGACTGTTACATTGCCATGACTTTTACAATGACATGACATACGTGTCTACTACATCGACATCGCTGATACAACGATGTGTCTTTTACAACGACATACCATACGTGTCTGATAGAACGACATGACATACGTGACTGTTACAACGAGATGACTATTACAACGAAATGCCTGTTACATTGACATGACTGTTACATTGACATGACTGTTACAATGACATGACATACGTGTCTACTACATCGACATGACTGATACAACAACATGTCTGTTACAACGACATACCATACGTGTCTGATAAAACGACATGCCATACGTGACTGTTACAACGAGATGCCTATTACAATGAAATGACTGTTACAACGACATACCATACGTCTCTGATAAAACGACATGACACACGTGACTGTTACAACGAGCTGACTATTACAACGAAATGACTGTTACATTGACATGACTGTTACAATGACATGACATACGTGTCTACTACCTCGACATGACATACATGACTGCTACAATGACATAGCATGTAAACAGTCATTGAAAGCTGTCATCTGTTAATACAAAAGTTGTCAGCTACTATTTCAAAAGTTGTCATCGACTAAAACAAAACCCACGGGATCTTTGATTGTGTACCCGTTAAAGTCATCATCGCTGTCGTATCCGTGTTATGAACAAGCGGTCAATTTGGACATTAATAAGTCTCATGATGCTTATGTTTCCACGGGTTAAATATATTTCAAAATGAATTTTATAGATACATTAAAGTTGTCATGCATAAAAATAACTATAAGACTCTACCGTCTCTCTACTATACATGAAAAAAAAGTAGTAGTTTAACTACTACTACTACTATTACTACAACCACTACAAAAAAAAAAAAAAAAAAAAAAAAAAACACTACAGTAATAGAATATCAAAAGTACATTAATTTACTGTCTCTCTGTTAGACGGCTAGACCAGCTTAAGTTACCCAAGTGAGAAATTTCACAGAGAAATAGGGTCTTTGATCATAACAGGTCCCCTACTGGGAGAGCTCACCCCGACCATGGCGCCGAGAGGTTGAGAGGTCAACGAGAGGTCACCGGGCATCCCGACATGAAATGTCACGGTTAACTCCCCCTGCGCGGCACGCGTTATGCGCGCGGGGCGCTGCCCTATATATCTTCGTTAATTTAGCGCCTAAATGCGGGTCAATCTTTCTCTACTACTAGCTAGCTGTCAGGCACCAACAAAAGCCTCACGATTCACCTGTCTCATTCAGCCTCTAATTCTGTGATCGCCTGTAGCATAGTGGTAAGTGTCTGGCCTGGCACGCCGTAGACCCGTGTTCGAAATCAGATGGAGACTGTTTTTTTAAAATAATTCGGAATTTTTAAAATACGGAGCGCCGAGGTCACGCCGACAGACACCCCCAGTCAACATCCCGACACGAAATGTCACAGTTCAAAAATAATTCGGAATTTTTAAAATACGGAGCGCCGAGGTCACGCCGACAGACACCCCCAGTCAACATCCCGATACGAAATGTCACCGTTAACTCCCCCTGCGCCTACAGTACATTAGGCGCCCAGAAGAAACCTCATTATGAGAAACCTGATGTTGTATAATCTACTAACCTATCACTATCGCTCAAGTACACCAAGCGCACAAAAGTCAGCACACACCAGACATAAACAGCGCACTTCCGGGGTCACCGGGCCTAGAGGTCAACATCCGACCACGAAATGTCACGGTTAACTCCCCCTGCGCCTACAGTACATTAGGCGCGCCGCGCGCCTACTATATATCTTTGTTAATTTACGGGTCAAATACTAATCAAATCCTTCCTGATATACTACTTTCGTTGGAGATTCCATCTTTACCAGGGGAACTTTTGAGCTTCAATCCTTTAAGGGCAACATCTAATTCAGTTGGGGTAAAGATGGTCGTCTGATGCTCTTCTGGTGCTAAAGGCATGTGTTTTGAATCTTGGTTTTCCCGTCTTGCAGCTTTCTGTTTGTCTATTGGAATGTTTATTCTACTAATGTTTTTGTAAATCTCTATCAGTAGATTTGCTGCCCTATTGCCTGTGAGGATGTTCAGTTTGTGTTAATGATATTGGAGGTCGACAGTTGTTTTCGTCACTCAGAGCTTTCGCAAGTTTCCATAGTTTATGACCATTTTTGTCTAGATTAAGGCTCTCTGTTTTGTCTATCTAGCTCTGTCTTTTTGATATCATGACCTCACGTCCGTATTTGTCCGAGGCTGCTTTTTAGGCAATGTTGCTCTCTGTGCTGTGTGTTGTTTCAGCTAGTTCTCTTACAGAGTTCAGTTCCTCTTCTAGTCTTTGTATTTCCTTACTCCAGTATTGCTTGTAGTTTTTTCTTTCTACTCTAGGAATGGATTCTCTAGCAGCTCTCAGGATTCCATTTGTTAACCGCTCTATAATATTATTGACCTTCTTTTAGTGGGTGTTGATAGGCGCAGTGTATGCATCAGTGCCACTCCATTGTGGCCATTCCCTTGCTGAGTACATATTTTACTATCAAACTTGTTATCAATCTGTTAATCCACTTATTAGAGGCATACCAGACTTTCAGAACACAGGCCGGATATGGCACAAATCAGATGAGAGCAAAGGGAAGGCCCTGCTTGCCCGCTACATTGAGCAGACGGACCAAAGAAATGAGGCTGTAAGAATGAGGATACGGGGATCGCGTTAAAATTGTGTCCAGATGGTTTTCGGTACGATGACATAGGCGATTTAGCTGACGACGACTTGACAAAACTGGCCAATGAGTTTAATGCCAGCATTTGGAGTGGCCAGATTAAGGAGGAGTGGCTACACAGCGACTTACTACCGCTACCGAAGCCAAACAAGGACCATTCTCAGATCAGTGCCTACAGAATCATCACAATGCAGAACACTGCGAGCAAGCTGCTGGAGAAAATAAATGCCCGTGTCCTTGCCTGTCAACTTGAACAGAAACGCGCATTCCCACCGACACTTGGAGGTTATAGATATAACAAAGAGACATGGCTCAATGCGGCAGTCTTTGCCTATGACGTCTTCGAAGGCTTCCACAGACGAGAGGAGACATATGCTGCTGCTATAGATCTGGAGGATGCATACAACAGGGTACCATTTGAATACCTCATGCATATACTCCTCAAACTGGTAGTGCACCCCTTCCTCATTAGATTGATCGCTGCGGCACTGTTTCAGAGGAAGGTGATACTCAGATGTGGAAGTTGGTCTTCCGAGCCAAAATCCATTTGTCCAGGGCTGCCACTATTGTCACCAGTTCTATTTAACATGTACACAATAACGATCACGGAATAACAACTGGATGGGAGGGGAAGAACTATAACTTTTGCTGATGATATTCTAGTATATCGACAGGGAAGAGACAGACGGGGAATCGCTTCCACAGTGCAAGACGAACTCGATCGTATTTCTTCCTGGTGTGGTGTTTCATGCGCCTTGGTTAATCCTAATTTGGCAGGAAAAGTAGGGAACAGAACCCGGTCGTGGTTAATCCTGAGGTCAACGGTCTTATCTGCGATAACACCGATGAGAAAGATGCAGTCATCTATACAGACGGATCTGTAAGACGACACCAAAGAAGTGCAAGGGCATTTACAACACGCTCGGCAGGCAGAATAGTCAAGGAAGACAGTGGTGCATACGTCATGACCACGAGTAGCATGACAATGGAGGCGATGGCAGTGACCAAGACATTCAAATGGTTCGAGTCACAAGATTACACCCATGCATGTATTCTGAGTGATTCGATGAGCATGATAAAAAAGTGGAGGCGGGCTCTGTACGCTTGCAATGGTTAGAGTCATTGCAGAAGTCCAAAATACGTAAGGTCACCTTTGTCTATGTCCCTGGACATGCGGGATTGCGGGGAAATGAAAGAGCGGACAGGTTGGCTAGCTGCGCTGTCGTTGAGGACGGGCAACCAATGGATCGGGCGGTCATCATCAATGCCCTCCGAGATGTGGGAAGAGCACAGGACTTCGACAAACACAGATCCACGTCACTTCTTCGGATGATGGAAATGGGAGTTAAGATGGGCATAGCCAGGAATGAGAAACATAGTGGCCGTGTAAGAAGACTTATCAACCAACATAGAACTGGAGTCGTCAGTCGCTGGATACTGCGGAACTTGCTGAGGAGGCGATCTGTGCACCTATGGACATGTTCGGAGTGCAATGATGATGACCCGTAAATAACTCAATAACTCAATAATCCACTTATGTATCCATTCAACCGTTCATTACCCTCACAATAAACTCTCAAATGAATTGATTCATCATTTCTTTATCAACAAATATGTTAGTCCATCTGCTCATCTATCTAGTCTTGCACCTATCTCTTATTTTCTGTATTTCAGTCTCTCTTGTGTTTGGCTGTCTACATTTCTATTTGTTAATCAATAGTACCTATATTTGTACTTGCTGTTGCCTTGATACACACTTATTTATGTTTCAAATAGAAATCACGTGACATAAGTTATTCCTTTGCATCTTGTGAGCTGGTTGCCACACACAAGAGAATTAAAAAAGGACATTTTAAATAATTTGTGTGTGTGTGAAGGAGTTAGAGAAGCCATGTTTCTCTCACGAGAGTAACGTTCGGACTTCGTTCGACGATTCCATTTCTAGTTTGATTTATTTTTTTTCTAATTAATTAAATTTCTCTTTCAATATTTACTGGAAAGATCAAATCGTATCTTCCGGCCTTCGCGGACCCCCCTATGAGGAAACATCGCACTTCCTCGTCACAAGAAAGTTCAGAAACTGTTGATCTAGTCTCTACACTGTCAAGACTAGTTACGTAACGATGATAATGATGACGACGATAATTATGATGTTAGTGATGATGCGTTAAGGGTTTTTCTCCTGCACTACATTATAATTTACATGATTCCCTTTAATACATTGTCAACTTCCTTCTACAGGTACTCATCTTACACGCAAAAATGTAAAACATGAGATCCTTTGAGAATTGAAAGAAATCCGCTGATTTAAAACTAGACCTAATGTGTAATATTACAAATGTTCATTAAAATAGAAAAAAAAATCCTTAGATACAAATAAGTAAAGCATGTTAGTAAAATATAACGTGTACAGGGTTATGATTATGGAAGGTCCCGCAGATGAAGTCCCTAGCATCACTGCAGTCGAATTAAAACCCATAATTGCTCAAACGCCCCCCCTGCCAGTGGAATCATCTGAATTAATATCTATCTCCCAAAGAAAGAAAGGTAGCTGCAGTCCCTACCATAGCAGTCTCAGCACACGCCAAATGACATAAGTCGAAACCGTACAGAAAGTGAACACAGCCCTCTGTTCCCCGTCGTCACGATATTATCATTCATCGTAAGCTATAGGAATACCAAAACACGATCAAAATGGATGAAATACACAGCTCACTATATCCACAGAGCAGTTAACTCTGTAGCTGCCGCAGCAAGCCAGACTTGGAATATGAGGAAACTGCAACAAGGAACACTTTTAAGACACAGCCTTTAACGGTTATTGCCGCCTACCCGCCATTTTGACCGGAAGTTGACGTCCTCCTAAAAATGTTGATCGTCATATTTTTTTTAAAATGTATAGCATAATGTGTAAAAAATGTATAGATGATGTTAATACATCGTTTTTGTCTCTAAATCCGAACATATGAAACACAGTCGTCGGATTATCCTCATGCACATCGAACAACAGACCGTAAGTGCTCAGATCTCCCCTGCTATGTGACTTTGTGAAATGATAAACCAGTTCACAAGTCTACTCTCGATTTTACAGTCACACTCTTGAATCTAGACAACATCCCTCCTGACTAACATGAAACTTCGGCAGTCACACCAGGGCTGCAAAGTCATGAACAAATCTCCGTCATTTCGCCCTTCATTATTAGCGTACAGCCGGTTTAGGAATATACGAGCAGCCGTCGTGAATGAGGTAGCACACACAACAATAAATGCGGTAACAACGCTCGATTACTCCAGTGAATGCATTCAACAACGCACGAAACACTGTAACTTCCTCTTCATCTTTCCTTCATCATTTGCCTTTCAGTCTCGAGGGGAGATGTAATTTTCAGTCTTTTGTTCTTCTGTTCGCCTCTGCTGCTGCTATGTTACCTAGTGCTTCTAATATTCTATCCATCCTTCTTTTTCGTGGTCGACCCTTGGGTCTGGTATTCTCACAACTTTTGTTGAATGCTCGTTGTATTGTGTTTTGATCTTTTTGCTTTGTCACGTGGCCAAACCATTTTGTCAGTTGTTTTAAAATTAAAAATGTAAAATAAAATTTCATGGAAACACAGTAACGATAGCGCCAAATCAATAAAGTGAAACCTTCGTTTGAATCGGCAGAGAAGTACATATTAATGAGTTGTAACATGTAAATAATTGGCGTCAAACAATACCAACGACGACCATCGAACAACACTCAATGTGTTGATGTAAACCACATATCAACTCCAAGACGGGGAAAGGTCGCATTCACAACACTTGACCTGCCAAAGAGGTATATTACCATGTGCGCGACTCTGAATCACCGGCGCAAATCCGTTAAATGAAATATCAGGTTTACATTAACGCAGAAATCTGCATTGGAGAGCTGAAATTAATCATTTCCCAAATGCAGATCCTGCAGAGGTCGAGAGAACATGAACTTCATTACACCATCTTGGAACCGGAAGTCCACAGAATGTTATGATTTGTCAAAGGGCACGAAATGCAAATTACCACATTGGCTACAATAGTAACAACGATCTTATGTAATAATTGTCGTGATACAGTGTACATGGATAACGCTAAAAACATTGAACTGAAGAACGAAAAGAGTCTCATGTCAGGCTTTTTAATTTGAAGCTCTGTGTGAGAGATTTTGGTGTTTTCAAAATGTTCACAATATCATTTTTTATTTCCATTGATGTATCAACCAGTGCACAAAGTTGAAAGGAAATAGGTTATGTCACGTGGTTTATATTTTTGTGTACAGATGAAAGTTCCCCGGACAGCTAAAAAACCAAATAATAAATTCTCAAAGAGGCCAACACAAAAAGGGAACTCCTAAAAAAACATCAGAAATAAACAATCAACATTTTTTGGGCACATCATAAGAAGAGGAAAGTTGGAATAATTGGTTACAACTGGCAAAATAAAAGGAAAGAGAGATCGTGGACGACAAAGAGAGAAAATACTGGATAGCTTAATGTCGTGGCATGGAAAACAGTCAACAATAGAACTGATACGATGCACTGTAGACAGAAGATTGTGGAGGGACATGATCGCCTACGTCAACCGGTATGGCACATGATGATGATGTACATATGCTATTTTTGAAGAAGGCACGAATCTACCGAAATAATTGTACTCCGAGGCGAGATTAAGTAAAAGTAAAGGTCCTATTGATAAACAAAGAGATGTAGAACACGGCAGAGACTGAAAAAAAAGACAAAAATGTCATAGCCAGGAAACTAGACAGAAGAGTAAATATATAGAATAGATTGGCTGATAAAGAAATGATGAATGGATTCAACTGAGAAAAGTTGTGGGACATATGGATGAGCATTTGGATGAGTAAATAAGTTGATTAATTAACCGATATTGAAGTCTTTGAAATGTGGATACATAGAAGAATAGGTACAGTTGGATGGAAGGAAAAGTAAACAAACGGTGAAGTCTTAAAACAATTAAAAATGAAAAGAGAACTACAAAACACAATTCAAACAAGACAAATGCGATTTTTGGGCCATGATAAAAGACACAACAGCCTACTAAAAGTAATCCTGGAGGGGAAAATACAAGCTAAAAGAGGCAGAGGCAGACCAAGACTAACACAGACGAGTAACATCAAAAGATGCAAAAGATGCAAACCAGCCTATGAGAGCCTGCACCATCAAAGCAAGTGACAGTGCAGAATGGCGCTCCATGGTAGCCAACCTTCGTTGTGGAGATGACACTCGAAGATGATGATGAATTGACCGATGTAATGATCCATGGATGGATGTATTGATGGATGTGCAACTAATCTGCCAGTAAAATAAAGTAATAAACTATTTGTTTGAATTGATGATTGGTTCCCTAGAGAGATGTGTGGGCCAATGGATTCACGGTACAATCTATATATGGACAGTGGAATTAATTGATGGATTCATTAATTAAATGATGCATACAAGAAATAAACAATTAGTGAACCAATATAAAGACTGGTAATGCATTTATTTTTGTTATGTTATATTTATACAAAATACACGTCCATCCTTCGCTATATAAAACTCTATCATACCACACAAAGAAACATAAAAACAGTTGTGGTTTTACTCCAGTTACCGCGTTTCTTTTATCTCTAATATTTTCATACCAGGACATTCAACAATCCCATAATGCCATACTTCGTCCACCAACAATGCAGACGAGTTCTTCTTCTGTTGTCTGCCAAGCCATCACGAACTGCGACGAACAGATTATGGACGTTATCAAATTCAAGGCTTATTAGTCAGGCTCCTCTTGTGCCGCCTACTGCTCATCGCCTCATGACAACAGAGTCATCGTCCCTCAAGATGTCAGACAACATCATCAGAAGTCCCATCCCCGACATAGGGATACCTACAAATATCTCCTTTCACGACTACATGTTCCGGAAATGTGACCTCTTCAAGGATCTTCCTGCGGTGGTATAATTATTTATGTGCATATTTAGATAAAAGTACACATTGGTTTCTACGAATATATTTTATATATTTAGAAATGTTTGTTTAGTGCACATTAAAAGTGTCCTCCAGGTGACAACTAAGATAATTCTGCCACAAACTGAGAAACAAGATCAGGAACTGGAGAATGTTAAGAGCCTCATCAAAGTCAAAGTGCTGTTAATATGTCCCTGACATGTACATGATAGGTTATCTGTCCCTGCCATTAACTTGATGGTTTGTCTGTCTCTGACTTGTATATGTTAGATTGTCTGTCACTGACATGTACATTATAGGTTGTCCGTCACTGTCATGTAAATGATAAGTTGTCTGTCACTAGCATGTACACGACGGGTTGTCTGTTCCTAACATGTACATGATAGGTTGTCTGTCACTGACATGTACACGAAATATTGTCTTTCACTGACATGTACATGGCAGGTTGTCTTTCAAAGACAGGTTGTCTGTTCCTGACAAATAATTGATAGGTTGCCTGTCCTTGACATGGCAAGATGATAGGTTGTCTGTCCTGATACGTTAATGATAGGCTGCCTTTCACTGACATGTACATGATAGGTTGTCTGTCACTGACATGTACATGATAGGTTGTCAGTCACTGACATGTACATGATAGGTTGTCAGTCACTGACATGTACATGATAGGTTGTCTGTCACTGACATGTACATGATAGGTTGTCTGTCACTGACATGTACATGATAGGTTGTCAGTCACTGACATGTACATGATAGGTTGTCTGTCACTGACATGTACATGATAGGCTGCCTTTCACTGACATGTACATGATAGGTTGTCTGTCACTGACATGTACATGATAGGTTGTCAGTCACTGACATGTACATGATAGGTTGTCTGTCACTGACATGTACATGATAGGTTGTCTGTCACTGACATGTACATGATAGGTTGTCTGTCACTGACATGTACATGATAGGCTGCCTTTCACTGACATGTACATGATAGGTTGTCTGTCACTGACATGTACATGATAGGTTGTCTGTCACTGACATGTACATGATAGGCTGCCTTTCACTGACATGTACATGATAGGTTGTCTGTCACTGACATGTAAATGATAGGCTGCCTTTCACTGACATGTACATGATAGGTTGTCAGTCACTGACATGTACATGATAGGTTGTCTGTCACTGACATGTACATGATAGGTTGTCTGTCACTGACATGTACATGATAGGTTGTCTGTCACTGACATGTACATGATAGGCTGCCTTTCACTGACATGTACATGATAGGTTGTCTGTCACTGACATGTACATGATAGGTTGTCTGTCACTGACATGTAAATGATAGGCTGCCTTTCACTGACATGTACATTAAACGTTGTTGTTCCTGACATGCACATTATAGAATATCTGTCTTTGGTATGTACATGATAGGTTGCATGTTCCTGTCATGTACATGATAGGTTGTCTGTCCTTGACATGTACATGATAGGTTGTCTGTCACTGACATGTACATGATAGGTTGTCAGTCACTGACATGTACATGATAGGTTGTCAGTCACTGACATGTACATGATATGTTGTCAGTCACTGACATGTACATGATAGGTTGTCAGTCACTGACATGTACATGATAGGTTGTCAGTCACTGACATGTACATGATAGGTTGTCTGTCACTGACATGTACATGATAGGTTGTCAGTCACTGACATGTACATGATAGGTTGTCAGTCACTGACATGTACATGATAGGTTGTCAGTCACTGACATGTACATGATATGTTGTCTGTCACTGACATGTACATGATATGTTGTCTGTCACTGACATGTACATGATATGTTGTCTGTCACTGACATGTACATGATATGTTGTCAGTCACTGACATGTACATGATATGTTGTCTGTCACTGACATGTACATGATATGTTGTCTGTCACTGACATGTACATGATATGTTGTCTGTCCTACGAAGACGTCGAGCTTTAGGTCTGAAGGATCCCCATTGTCTGGATGTATTTTCATTTTTTTTCTACTAAGGTCATTATGCGAATAGAAATTGTCAATGCTACATATTGTACAGTTATTAGATGCTCATGAAATCACTTCTTTATGAACTCATGTAATTTGTTTTTGACTCAGAGTCGTCGCCCCCCTCCCCTAAAAATAAATAAATAAAAATAAAAATAAATATTATTTTTATCTTCTATCACATACCGATAGTTTTCAACAGTGTTACTTGACATAAGTGATGGGTGTATTCCAATAAATTAAACAAATCATATTGTACACATGAGTGAAGTGTTTACCTCAGTATATTGAACGTGTCATAACGCACACGTAAGTAAAGTGTTTGCAAGCTTAACAGTTATAAATAACGGTAGCATTTGTTGTGAGGTTAATGGGGCGTATAGTTTAACTTAAGAGCTTCTCCCATCCTCCATAAGTGAGCCATTGAACTTCATTTGTTACGTGATAACCTTGTCATGTATTTCTTGATCTCTCAGATGGAATATCAGACTAAAAAGACGTACACTTATTCCCAAGTGAAAGAAAAGGCCATCAGAGTGGCCAGTGCTCTCCATCGACTTGGATATAAAAAAGGTGACGTCCTTCTCTGTTTCTCCCCCAACAACATCGATATCTGTGTCCTGATGTTGGCTTGCTCGTGTTTAGGAGTCTGGTACAGCGCGGCTAACCCAACTTTTACGACAGGTAGGACAACGTCACTACATTTATGGTCTAATTTAATCTTGTCTATACTCGTATTTTGTGGTACACTAATGAATGAGGTGAGATGACAACACGTACATTTGGATAAAAATTGAAGATGAACGATTAATGCATGTTAATTGGCACAATGATCTTGGCATCCTCCAAGTCGTGAGTGACAGAAGATGTGGAGTCAAAGCACAAAGACTGTCTAAAGTTGTTGATGTTTTATTATATCCTACAAGAGTCTATCATCATCATCATCATTATCATCGTCATCATCATTATCATCATCATCATTAAGCCTGCTGGTATAGGTTCATCATGTCTCTCCACAACTTTCGATCTCGACAGTTATTTATCATTTCTGTTGTTGACCTTCTGCCAAGCCATTCTCTTAAGCTGTCTGGTATCTTTTCTCTTTCCTTCCCTCTATTTCTTCGTCCCTCTGCTCTCAGTACAAGATGTTATTATTTAGGTGTGCACCTGTATATATATATATATATATATATATATATATATATATATATATATATATATATATGTGTGTGTGTGCTCTTCTACATCTATTTATGTGTGCACTTCTGCATCTATTTATGTGTGCACTTCTACATCTATTTATGTGTGCACCTGTATATATATATATATATTTATGTGTGCACTTCTACATCTATTTATGTGTGCACTTCTACATCTATTTATGTGTGCACCTGTATATATATATATATATTTATTTGTGCACTTCTACATCTATTTATGTGTGCACTCCTACATCTATTTATGTGTGCACTTATACATCTATTTATGTGTGCACTTCTACATCTATTTATTTGTGCACTTCTATCTCTATTTAGAATAGCTTATTTGATAAGAACAGACCATCCCGGAATCCCCGTGTATTCTCTGTTAGTATGCGCGTTATTCTTTAATCCAGGTTACTTGAGGTTGTTGTTTTGATTTGTTTTTTACGTACATAAAGCTGTTACCATACCACTTTTTCCTTTTTTTGCAAAAAAAAAAATAAATATCAGCTTTACAGCAGCTTCTCATTTGTATTCTTCTTGATGCATCATTATTCCTTTATCAATTTACTTCAGTTTACTCCAGGTTAACTCAGGTCACTTCACGTAACGCTAGGTTACTCCAGGTTACTTCAGGCTATTTCAATTTACTCCAATTTACCTTAGGTTATTTCAGGTTACTTCAGATTACTTAAGGTAACTCCAGGTTACTTCGGGTTACTCCAGGTTACTTCAAATTACTCTATGTTACTTCAGGTTACTCCAGGTTAACTAAATGTACGACTCACACATTATATTTAAAATGTTCTCACTCCTTTCTTATGTGGGATCTACAGTCCACTATTTGTTGAATTGCAAGCTGCTCGGCATGCAGGTTTTATAGATGGGCAGAGTTTTTCTTCAACTGTTACTAGTCTATCAATGTCTTGTCGACCCTGCATGGTAGCTTCATATCCATTGAGAGATCGTTGACGACTTTCAATCCCATGTGGTTGCTCACTGCTCTGTTCATCCACAGCAAAGGAAAGATAAAGAAGAATAATGACTCCACGTAACCAAGCTACTTTTATAACTTTCACGTCCTTTCTAAGTGAGAACATGTTAGAACGTTGTACCATATACTGTTCAAAAGGTCCAGTGCATTCGATTTCCCCAAGTGTTTTCTTCGGGTTTGCTTTCCCTAGCCTTTGATTGCCCCCAATCTTCCTGATAGTCAGCAGATTTCCTTTTCTTTACGGGGAGTCTGCCCTTACATGATCAGTCCTCCCGTGTTTATTTAGAGTTTTGGCTCTCATAGGTGGTCTGGTCTTCTGAGCTCTTGAGCATCACCTGCTTGTTCGATAGAGAACAGAAAGAGGAGAAAAGACAGACAGGCATTTAGCATATAAAGATACATGACAACAAAAGACAACTACGGAATTGCCAATGAAATCTATTCATGTCATATCCTCTATCTCACCTAACACTTCCTTTAAGTCTATTAACTCCTCCGTGCTTCTCAGTCCTCATAATCTCGAGACTTTCCCCTCTCTTCTCACCCAAACAAACAGTTCGTCACTCATCCCGTGAATGTCACTTTCCCCACATATACGATGGTTCTCTCAATTCTCCTTACACTGTCCCTAGCTTCATTATTTCCCTATGTCCTTCCATCCTCTGTTACAGGGATCTAAAGTAGCCAGGATTGCAGAAGAAGTAGAAGATAACTTGCAATGTTATGATCCTAAATGGCAATGCTTAACAGCTTTGTAGTGTCAACTATCCTACCTGTTTCTTAAATGCAGATACTTAAAGAAATATTTCAGAAATGATCTCAAACGAATCCTTAAGATGATTCTAAATACAGCCTTTGTGTGAGGAACTACCTCAATATCAGCTACGGCTAATAGATTTATGACGCATTTTCCCGCGTTTTTGTTCTTCCATTTTTACTCTTAATCGGTACGTGGAAAATCATCTCTTGAGGTATCGAATATGTAAGTTGGTGACTGTGTGGATTACCTCAGTACAGTAGCAAAGACAACACCGTTGTAGCACAGTCTTGATCCTGATGCTGGCGTGAGAGCTTTGGAACACTGTTATGTGTATTATCTTTAATGCAGTAATGAAATGATGTAAACTTCAGAAGCTTTGTAGACAAGCCATAATCGACAGTATTATGAAAGTGTCTTCACTACTGATAGTGCGGTACGAATAAAAGAAACAGCGATCTGAGAAGCTTGTCTGTTCACAAGCTATGTCCTGTAGCAAAACTGACCTTCGAGCAACTTGTAACAACACAAAGATCTAGTTCTATAGAACCGATGTTGGTATAATGTTCCATTGTGTAATTATTATTATCAGGGACTGTCCAAGAAATTATGTGTGACTACGTTTTTGATTTCATTGGTTTAAAAAAAAAAATATAAATTCATGTCTTTGTGATTTTCTCTAATCCATACATGAGACACCTTCAGTAGCTAAATATAGTACATTCTGTTCTATTGGACAACACCGTTCTTCTTTATCTACTTCGTCGTCTTCATCTGCTGCGATCATGGCTCATTCAGACTAGGACTTCTAAATCTTGTGAAGGCTGCTGTCTGTTTCAGTGGTCCATGTACTCCATAGAGTTTCTCTTCCAGGGAGGTGGGTCAGGGTAACATTCTTTTCCTCAGGCTTGTGTACTACAAATGTTGTCATTTTATACAGGGTACGGGAGCCGCGATAGCTCAGTGGTTAGTGAACTGAACTACAAAGGACAAGAGGTAGGGTTCGATCCCAACCGACGGCTTCCGGTTCACCCAGCCTTTAATGGGTATCGGATTTTTTTTTCTGGGAAAGTAAAGCAGCACGGGCGTAATACCGACCACATTACCCCAAAAATCATGTGCCGAAGGTCTGTAAAATTGATGGTCGCTAACACCATATTCCCTATACGCCTCTTGGTGTGACGGGGCTCTTTACTTTTACTTTTATACAGGGCACAGTGACATTTATTGGTAGTTCATACTTTGTTGGGGTTAGGTGAACTTGTGGCTTCTCATTATGTCATGGCCAGTGCGTAGGCGTGGTATTATGACTTGATCGGACAACACATATGAGGATATATAGAGAGGCATATGTGTGTGCTCGAATGTACGTGTGTGTGAGTGCGTGTAAGTCTGTGTGTGTGTGTGTGTGTGTGTGTATTTACTACTAGAGAACAAATAAAAACAAACAAGTCTTCTACAAGGAACTGAACTAATCACAGAAAAAAAACATTTAAATGGTTTTTAATCTCATTTGTTGCCAAGATCTTAATACATAGTGTCATAAAGAGAATGTAGCATTTAGCAAATAGTACAAGAGACAAGATATGTCTGATATCACTTTATCCAACTTGCGATGCTGAAATATGCCTACCTTTATCAGTGTGTGACATTTATGACACAAGATATTAACTAACACACATCGTCTCCTATTATTTGACACGTCTACATACATGTTTTCACACATTACTTCATGATCTTATTCCCCAGACGAGCTTATTCGACACGCGACAGACTGTGGTTGTGTGGGTATTTTCACAGTCCCGAGCCTGGCTGGAAATGTCAGGGATGCCCTGAACAAGAATTCTTCACATAAGGTCAAGGTGAGCCTTTTCCTTGAAATAAACAACATTTCTAGGAAATTAATATGTTTAACTGTATTTTTTGTTGCCAAGATTTCTATATTTAAAGTAAGTAATACAATTAAAATCATCATCATATGCCATACCGATTGTCGTATGCGACTTTCACAATTCCCAGTAAACAGTACATATATCGATTTCGTTGTTAATTTTAACTGTGCCACAGCGTAGAGCTAATTATATTATCTATAATTAATATCTATAATTAATGTCTATTATTAATTATAGGATCTTCTCTCTTTCTAAGAAAGTTAATGTATTGAGATTAAGATTAAGATGTATTTTGCAGCTTCAAATTTTAGATAGTCGTTGTAGTGTGGATATTAAGGCCCCCGCTGTAGTGTTGAAGTTAAGGTGCACGCTGTCATCATTATCATGTGCCATACTGGATGGCGTAGGCGATCATGTCCATCTACAATCTTCTATCTACAGTGCATCGTATCAGTTCTGTTGTTGACTGTTATCCATGCCATGACAACAAGCTATCCAGTATTTTCTCTCTTTGTCGTCCGCGATCTCTCTTTCATTTTATTTTGCCAGTTGTAACCAAGTATTCCAACGTTCCTCTTCTCATGATGTGCCCGAATAATGTTGATTGTTGCTTTCAGATGTTTTTAGGAGTTCCCTTTTTGTGTTGGCCTATTTGAGAATTCCAGCATTGGTATTTTTAGCTGTCTAAGGGACTTTCAACATTCTTCTGAGAAATCCCATCTCTGTAGCCTCTAATCGTCTTTTCATTTGTTTGTCTACTGTCCATGATTCGCTTCCATAGTTCAGAATTGGTTCTTTATAGAACCGATGAACTCTCTTTCTCACTTCTATTGACGTATATTTGTTGCATAAGATATTTTTCATGTTCTGAAATATTTTGGCCTGAGCTATTCTGCTTTTTATTTCCGTAGTGAATCTTCCATCTGATGTTATTATTGTACCCAAGTATTTGACGCGTTGTACTTGTTTCAGATTTATCCTGTTTATTTTTATGCCTCATGATAGTGATGATTTTTTCTTTGATATGACTATTACTTTTGTTTTCTTACTATTCAGATTGAGACATTTTTTGTCGCTTTATTTTACTATTATGTCCATCATTTCTTGTAGTTCCTTCTCTGTCTCTGCTATTAAGACTGTGTCATCCGCATATCGCAAATCATTTATGTTTTGACCGTTGACTTCAATCAATTCCTTTTTTGCCACTATTGATCACATAATATATTCGCTGTAAAGTGAAAACAAATCCGGCGACAGAACACAGCCTTGTCTGACTCCTTGTTTTATATATTGGAATTGTCCTGTTTGGTTGCTAATTCGTATATCTGCTGTTTGTTGCCAGTATTTGTTTTTTATGATTCGCAGATCTTTACCGCATCCATGCAGATGGACCCGGAGATCTACTAAAGTTTAAATTTGTAGCCATACCAAAGAAGTCAGGCGACACTGATTGTGAATACCATAGCACTATTAGGATAATGAGCCATAAGACGAAAATATTACTAAGAATCATCATGAGATGTGTAAGGAACAAAATAAAACCAGAAATAAGAAAGGAACAATGTGGTTTTGTGGAAGGAAAGGGCACCAATAATGCAATATACATCCTAAGAGCATTGATAGAAAGATCTATAGAGATAAAGAAATATCTATAAATGTGCTTTATAGACTACACAAAAGCATTTGACAAAGTAAAGCATGTGGAAATAATCAATATGCTGGAGAAATTAAACAATGATGGCAAAGATCTGCGAATTATAAAAAACATGTACTGGCAATAAACAAAAGCTATACGAAATAGCAGCCAAACAGGAAAATTGCAATATATAAAACAAGAAGTCAGACACGGCTGTGTTCTGTCGCCGGAATTTGTTTTCACTTTACAGCGAGCATATTATGAGATCATTAATAGACAACAAAGGAATTGAAGTCAACGGTCTCAACATAAATAATTTGCGATATGCAGATGACACAGTCTTAATAGCAGAGACAGAGAATGAACTACAAGATATGATAGACATAATAGTAGAAGAAAGCAACAAGAAAGGTCTCAGTCTGAATAGTAAGAAAACAGAAGTAATGGTTATATCGAAGAAACAATCACCACTATCATGCAGCATAAAAATAAACAGGACACATCTGAAATAAGTGCAACGCGTCAAAAATGTGGGCACAATAATAAGAGATGGAAGATGCACCACGGAAATAAAAAGCAGAATAGCTCAGGCCAAAACATTATTTCAGAAAATGAAAAATATCTTATGCAACAAATCTATGTCAACAGAAATGAGAAAGAGAGTTCATCGGTGCTATATAGAACCAATTCTGACCTATGGAAGCGAACCATGGACAGTAGACAAACAAATGAAAAGACGATTAGATGCCACAAAGATGGGATTTCTCAGAAGAATGTTGAAAGTTTTCTGGACAGCTAAAAAGACCAATGAGGACATTCTCAAAGAGGCCAACACAAAAAGGGAGGTCCTAAAAAAACAATAGGAAGAAACAATCAACATTTTTCGGGCACATCATGAGAAGAGGAAAGTTGGAATACTTGGTTACAACTGGCAAAATAAAAGGAAAGAGAGATCGCGGACGACAAAGAGAGAAAATACTGGATAGCTTGGTATCATGGCATGGAAAACAGTCAACAACAGAACTGATACGATGCACTGTAGATAGAAGATTGTGGAAGGACATGATCGCCTACGCCAACCTGTATGGCACATGATGATGATGATGAGATCCTTGCCATCAATGTTTAATTTCTCCAGCATATTGATTGTTTCCACATTCTTTACATTGTCAAATGCTTTTGTGTAGTCTATAAAGCACTTATATAGATCTTTATTTACCTCTCTAGATCTTTCTATCAATGTTCTTAGGATGTATATTGCATTATTGGTGCCCTTTCCTTCCTCAAATCCACATTGTTCCTCTCTTATTTCTGGTTTTATTTTGTTGCATACACGTCTCATGATTATTGTTAGTAATATTTTAGTCATATGGCTCATGAGACTAATAGTGCGATGGTCTTCACAATCAGTGGCGCCTGACTTCTTCGGTATGGCTACAAAGATAGATTTTAGTAGATCTTCGGGTATGTGTTCAGTGTTATATATGTCGTTGAGTAGTTTTATTATGACTTGTACTTCCAGCTGTCCTAATGCATTTATCACTTCGATTGTTTTATTGTCGGGACCTGGGGGTTTGCCCCTTTTCATGTGTTGAATGACCTCCTCCACTTCACTCTGCATTATTAGTGGTACTGTGTCTTTGTTTGAATTGTTTGCTCTGGTCTTTCATCATCATAGAGTTGACTGATATATTCTTTACATCTTTCCATTGTCTTCTCCTGTCCCATTATTATATTTCCGTCATTTGATTTCTCACATCCCGGAACTTCGATACTTTTCTACCTGTTAATTCATTTAATTGATTGTGCATACATTTTGAGTCTTTCTTTTGTTGTTTTTCCATTTCTTCTCATTTCTGCTTTAAATATTCTTCCTTTGTCTCTCTGCATTTGTTTTTGGATATCTTTGTGTCATATTTTGCATGTCTGTTCTTCCTTCTTTTGTTTTCGTCTTTCGTCCATTAGTTCTAATATTTCTTCTGACATCCATTTCTTTTTGTTGATTCTTTTAGTCACTGGTATTACTTAATACTACTTACTGCTCGCTGTAGTGTTGAGATAAAGGTGCTTGCTGCGGTATTGAGATTAATGTGCTCTATGTATTAATTGTTTTAATATGTAATTTGTACTGGGAGCAAACAGCAATAATAAGATATAACAAGGAGAACTCTACACCCATGGACATAAAAAGAGGAGTAAGACAAGGATGCATCCTATCACCAAGCTTGTTCAATCTATACACTGAGCAAATCTTTAAAAACATCTCAGAGATACCAGGCCTAAACATTAATGGAAAGATAATCAATAACCTAAGATATGCTGATGATACTGTTCTACTAGCAGACAATCCTAAAGACCTACAACAATTGCTTAATGCGATAAACATAACAAGCAAAAAATATGGACTAGAAATGAATATCAAAAAGACTAAGACTATGATCATAAAAAAAGAAAATTCTCAAGACCTACAATTAAATATCACAGTTGAGGGAATACATATGGAGACAGTCCAGAGCTACAACTACCTGGGACATACTATAACCAATGATGGAAAATGTAAATCTGAAATAAACAAAAGAATAGGTATGACGAAAAGTAATTTTAATGCCATGATAAAATATACTAACAACAAAACAAATATCAGCAGGGCTGAAACTAAGAATGGCAAAACGTTACATCTTCTCAATATTCCTGTATGAGTCAGAAACATGCACATTAGACAAGAAAACAGAACAGAAAACAGAAAAGAAAATTGAAGCCTTTGAAATGTGGATTTATAGAAGAATAGGTAGAATTGGATGGAAACAAAAGATAACAAACGATGAAGTTTTAAAAGAACTGAAAATAAAAAGAGAACTACTAAATACAATTAAGACAAGACAATTCACATTTTGGGGGCATGTTAAAAGACACAACAGCCTACTAAAAGTAATATTAGAAGGAAAAATACAAGGCAGCAGAGGCAGACCAAGACTAACATGGACGAGTAACATCAAAAGATGGACAAGTCAATCTATGACAGCCTGCACCATCAAAGCAAGAAACAGAGTAGAATGGCGATCCATGGTTGCCAACCTTCGTTGCGGAGAAGGCACTCGATGATGATGATGATGATGATGTATTAATGAGACTAAGGTGATCGCTGTAGTGTTGAGCTTAAAGTGCTCGCTGTAGTTTTAAAATTTAGGTTTTCGCTATAGTGTTGTGCTTACAGTACTTGCTATAGTGTTTAAATTAAGGTGCTCCTTATGGTGTTGAGATTAAGGTGCTCGCTGTAGTTTTGAGATAAAAGTGCTCGTTGTAGTGTTTGAGTTTGCGATGCATTCTGTAGTTTTAAGTTTATGATGCTCAATCTAGTGTTCATAGTAAGGTGCCCCCTGTAGTGTTGAGATTAAGTTGCTCGTTGTAATGTTGAGGTTAACGTGCTCGGTGTACTGTTGAGATTAAAATGCTCTCTGTAGTTTTGGGATTAGTGTGCTTCTTGAAGTGTTCAGATAAAAGTGCTCGCTGTAGTTTTGAGATTAATGTGCTTCTTGAAGTGTTCAGATAAAAGTGCTCGCTGTAGTTTTGAGATTAAGGTGCTCGCTGTGGTGTTCGTTGTAGCTTTGAGTTTAAGATTCTCGGTGTAGAGTTAAGATTATAATGCTCGCTGCAGTTTTGAAACTAACGTGCCCGTTGTAGTCTTTAGATTAAAAGGTGATTGTTGTAGTCTTGAGACTAAAGTGCTCGATGTGTAATTAAATAAAGGTACTCAACAAGTATTGAGATTTCGGTGCTCATTGTAGTGTTGGGATTACGATGCTCCTGTGTGTTAAGATTAATGTGCTCGGTGTAGTGTTGAATTGTCCTCGCTGCAGTGGTGAGATTAATGTTTTCGATGCATTTTTGAGACTAAACTGCTCGTTGTAAAGGTGAGATTAAGCTTCTCACTGTAGAGTTGTGATTAAAGTGCTCGCTTTAGTGTTGAAACTAAGGCATTCGTTGTAGAGTTGAGATTAAGGTGCTCGTTAAAATGTTCAGACGAATGCGCTAGTTGTAGTGTTGAAATTAAGGTGCAGTTTGTAATATTGAGATTACGATACTCGCTGTAGTGTTGAGGCTAAGGTGGCCCTTGTGTTGAAATTAAAGTTCTTGCTGTACTGTTGGACTAAGGTGCCCGTTGTAGTTTTGAAATTAAAGAGTTCGCTGTAGTGTTTAGATTAAAGTGCTGGCTATAATAGTGAGGTTAAAATGCTCACTGTAATATTTAAATTAAGGTGATTGTTGAGTTTAAGATGCTCGCTGCCGTGTAGAGTTTAACGTGTTCCCTGTAGTGTTGAGATTGCGGTGCGCGGTGTAATGTTGAGATTAAGGTGTTTCCAGAAGTGTTGAGATTTTTGTGCTCCCTTTAGCGTTGAGATTAAATTGTTCGCTGTAATGTTGAGATTAAAGTGCTCGCTGTAGTGTTGAGATTTTTGTGTTCGCTTTAGCGTTGAGATTATTTTGCTAGCTGCAGTGTTGAGATTGAGGTGCTCCCTGTAGTGTTGAGATTTTTGTGTTCCCTTTAGCGTTGAGATTTAATTGCTCGCTGTAGTGTTGAGACTAACATGCTCGTTCTAGTATTGTGTAGTATTGCGATTAAGTTGCTCGCGTGATTGCTGAGACAAAGGTGCGCGTTGTTGTGTTGAGGTTAAGGTTCAAACTGTAGAACTGTGATTAAAGTTCTTGCTGTAGTGATGAAACTAAGGTACTCGTTGTAAAAAAAAAAAAAGTAAAGTACCCCCGTCACACCAAGTGGCGTATAGGGAAATGTGGTGTTAGTGACCCTATATTTTACAGACCTTCAGCACATGATTTTTGGGGTAATGTGGTCAGTATTACGCCCGTGCTGCTTTACTTTCCCACACAAAAAATCCGGTACCCATTTAAGGCTGGGTGAACCCGGAAGCCGTCGGTTGGGATCGAACCCTACCCCTTGTCCGTGGTAGTCGAGTTCACTAACCACTGAGCTATCGCGGCTCCCTACTCGTAGTTTTGATATTAACGTGCTCGTTTTAGTGTTAAGATTAAGGTCTAGTAGTAGTGTTGAAATTAAGGTGCTCGTTGTAACATTGAGATTAAGGACCTCGTTGAATATTTAGATTAAGGTGCATGCTGTAATATTGCGATTACGATACTCGCTGTAGTGTTGAGATTAAGGAGCTCACTGTAGTATTTAGTTTACGGTGCTCGATGAAGTGTTGAGATTAAGGAGCTCACTGTAGTATTTAGTTTAAGGTGCTCGATGAAGTGTTGAGATTAAGGAGCTCACTGTAGTATTTAGTTTACGGTGCTCGATGAAGTGTTTATGTTAACGTGCTCCCTGTAGTATTGAGCCTACGGTGCTCACTGTAATATTGAGATTAACGTGCTCACTGTAGTATTAAGCTTACGGTGCTCATTGTAATATTGAGATTAAGGTACTCGCTGTAGCATAGAGATTACTCTACTCGCTGTAGTTGTTGAATCTAAGGTGATCCAGATAGTGGTGAGGTTAAGATGCCAGCTGCATTGTTGAGGTTAATGTGCTTGTTGTTGTGTTGAGATATAGGAGCTTAGAGTAACGGTCTAGCTGAAGTGTTGAGATATAGGTGCTTAGAGTAACGGTCTAGCTGAAGTGTTGAGATATAGGTGCTTAGAGTAACGGTCTAGCTGAAGTGTTGAGATATAGGTGCTTAGAGTAACGGTCTAGCTGAAGTGTTGAGATATAGGTGCTTAGAGTAACGGTCTAGCTGAAGTGTTGAGATATAGGTGCTTAGAGTAACGGTCTAGCTGAAGTGTTGAGATATAGGTGCTTAGAGTAACGGTCTAGCTGAAGTGTTGAGATATAGGTGCTTAGAGTAACGGTCTAGCTGAAGTGTTGAGATATAGGTGCTTAGAGTAACGCTCTAGCTGAAGTGTTGAGATATAGGTGCTTAGAGTAACGGTCTAGCTGAAGTGTTGAGATATAGGTGCTTAGAGTAACGGTCTAGCTGAAGTGTTGAGATGAAGATGCTCGCTGTACTGTTAATATTAAGGTAATCGCTGTAGTGTTTATATAAAGGTGGTCGTTCTAGTGTTAAGATTACGATGCTAGCTGCAGTGTTGAGATTAATGAGCTCCTTGTAGTGTTGATATTAAGGTGTTCGCTGTAGTGTTGAGATAACGATATTTGCTACAGTGTTGCGGCTAAGGTGGTCTCTGTAGTGTTGAGATTAAGGTACTTGCTGTAGCGTTAAAGATTAAGGTGCTCCCAGCAGTATTACGGCTAAGGTGCGCGTAGTAATGTTCAGACTAAGGTGCTCGCTTTAGTGTTGGGATTAAGGCGTTCTCTGTAGTGTTTAGATTAAGGTGTTAATAGTAGTGTTAAAATTAAAGTGTCCATTGTAATATTGAGATTAAGTTACTCATTGTAGTGTTGAGATTAAGGTGCTCGATGTAGTGTTGAGATTCGGGCCCTCGTTTAGTGTTTAGATTACGGTGTTGACTGTAATATTGCAATTACGATGCTCGCTGTAGTGTTGAGAATAAGGTACTCGCTGTAGTGTTGAGATTAAGGTGCTGGCTGTAGTGTTGAGATTCATGTCCTCGTTTAGTGTTTAGATTAAGGTGCTGGCTGTAATATTGCCATTACGATACTCGCTGTAGTTGTTGAGTCGAATGTGTTGCAGGTAGTGGTGAAGTTAAGATGCCAGCTGCATTGTTGAGGTTAAGGTGCTTGTTGTTTGGTTGAGATTAAGGTGCTCGCTGTAGTGCTCAGATTAATATGCTCGCTGAAGTGTTAAGACTACGGTGCACGTTGTAGTGTTGAAATAAATGTTGTCAGTGTAGTTTGGAGATTAAGTTGGTCGCTGTAGTGTTCAGAATATGGTGTTCCCTGTGGTGTTGAGATTATGATGTTCCTTGTAGTGTTGAGATTAAAGTGCTCGCTGTAGTGTTGAGATTGAGGTACTCGCTGTAGTGTTCAGATTAATGTCTTTGCAGTATTTTTTTTGAGACTAAGGTGCTAGTAGTATTGTTGAGTATAAGGTGTTCGTTAAATGATTAGATTACGGATCTCGCTGTAGTGTTGAGATTAATGCGTTCGCTATAATGATGAGACCTAGGTGCCCGTTGTAGTGTTGAAAGTGAGATGCTCGTTGTAGTGCTGAGATTAAGTTGCTCGCTGTAGTGTTGAGATTAAGTTGCTCGCTGTAGTGTTGAGATTAAGTTGTTCGCTGTAGTGTTGAGATTAATGTGCTTGCTGTAGTGTTGAGATTAAGGTGCTCTCTGTAGTTTTGAGATTAAGGTGTTCGCTGCAGTGTTGAGATCAAAGTGCTCGATGTAGTGTTGAGATTAAGTACCTCGCTGTAGTGTTGGGATTAAAGTGCTCGCTGTAGTGTTGAGATCAAGGTGTATGCTTAGTGTTAAGATTAAGGTGTACGTTGTAGTGTTGAGATTAAGGTGTACGTTGTAGTGTTGAGATTAAGGTTCTCGCTGTAGTGTAGAGATTAAGGTGTATGCTTAGTGTTAAGATTAAGGTGTACGTTGTAGTGTTGAGATTAAGGTTCTCGCTGTAGTGTTGAGATTAATGTGCTCGCTGTAGTGTTGAGATTAAGGTGCTCGCTGCAGTGTTGAGTTAATGTGCTCGCTGTTGTATTGAAATTAAGGTGCTCGCTGTAGTGTTGAGATTAAGGTGCTCTCTGTAGTGTTGAGATTAAGGTGTACGTTGTAGTGTTGAGATTAAGGTGTTCACTCTAGTATTGAGATTAAGGTGCTCGCTGCAGTGTTGAGATTAAGGTGTACGTTGTAGTGTTGAGATTAATGTGCTCGCTGTAGTGTTGTGATTAAGGTGTATGCTTAGTGTTAAGATTAAGGTGCACGCTGTAGTGTTGAGATTAATGTGCTCCCTGTAGTGTTGAGATTAAGGTGCTCGATTTTGTGTTGAGATTAAGGTACATGCTTAGTGTTAAAATTAAGGTGCACGCTGTAGTTTTGAGATTATGGTGTTCGCTGTAGTGTTGAGATTATGGTGCTCGCTATAGTGTTGAGATTAAGGTGTATGCTTAGTGTTAAGATTAAGGTGCACGCTGTAGTGTTGAGATTAAGGTGCTCTATGTATTTTTTAGATTAAGGTGTTCTCTGCAGTGTTGAGATCAAGGTGCTCGCTGTAGTGTTGAGATTAAGGACATCGCTGTAGTGTTGGGATTAAAGTGCTCGCTGTAGTATTGAGATCATGGTGCTTGCTGTAGTGTTGATATTAAGGTTCTCGCTGTACTGTTGAGATTAAAGTGCTCGCTGTAGTGTTGACATTACCGTTTTTGCTATAATGTTGAGATTAATGTGTTTGCTTAGTGTTAAGATTAAGGTGGACGCTGTAGTGTTGAGATTAATGTGCTCGCTGTAGTGTTGAGATTAAGGTGCTCGCTGAAGTGTTGAGATTAAGGTGCATGCTTAGTGTTAAGATTAAGGTGCACGCTGTAGTTTTGAGATTATGGTGTTCGCTGTATTGTTGAGATTAAGGTGCTCGCTGTAGTGTTGAGATTAAGGTGCCCGATGTAGTGTTTAGATTATGGTTTTCGCTATAGTGTTGAGATTAAGGTGCTCGCTATAGTGTTGAGATTAAGGTGTATGCTTAGTGTTAAGATTAAGGTGCACGCTGTAGTGTTGAGATTAAGGTGCTCTCTGTAATTTTGAGATTAAGGTGTTCTCTGCAGTGTTGAGATCAAGGTGCTCGCTGTAGTGTTGAGATTAAGAACCTCGCTGTAGTGTTGGGATTAAAGTGCTCGCTGTAGTGTTGAGATCATGGTGCTTGCTATAGTGTTGATATTAAGGTGCTCGCTGTAGTGTTGAGATTAAAGTGCTCGCTGTAGTGTTGAGATTAACGTTTTTGCTATAATGTTGAGATTAATGTGTTTGCTGTAGTATTGAGTTTAATGTTCTCGCTGTAGTGTTGAGATTAAGATGTATGCTTAGTGTTAAGATTAAGGTGCACGTTGTAGTGTTGAGATTAAAGTGCTAGCTGTAGTGTTGAGACCAAGGTGCTTGCTGTAGTGTTGAGATTAAGGTTTTCGCTATGATGTTGAGATTAAGGTGTTTGCTGTGGTGTTGAGATTATGGTTTTCGCTATAGTGTTGAGATTAAGGTGCTCGCTATAATGTTGAGATTAAGGTGTATGCTTAGTGTTAAGATTATGGTGCACACTGTAGTGTTGAGCTTAAGGGGCTCGCTGTAGTGTTGAGATTAAGGTGTATGCTTAGTGTTAAGATTAAGGTGCACGCTGTAGTGTTGCGATTAAAGTGCACGCTGTAGTGTTGAGATTAGGGTGCTCGCTGTAGTGTTGAGAATAAGGTGTACGTTATAGTGTTGAGATTAATGTGCTCGCTGTAGTTTTGAGATTAAGGTGCTCGCTGTAGTGTTGAGATTAAGGTGTACGTGTAGTGTTGAGATTAAGGTGTTCGCTGTAGTGTTGAGATTAAGGTGTTCGCGCAGTGTTGAGATTAAGGTGTACGTTGTAGTGTTGAGATTAATGTGCTCGCTGTAGTATTGAGATTAAGGTGCTCGCTGTAGTGTTGTGATTAAGGTGTATGCTTAGTGTTAAGATTAAGGTGCACGCTGTAGTGTTGAGATTAATGTATTCGCTGTAGTGTTGAGATTAAGGTGCTCGATTTAGTGTTGAGATTAAGGTGTATGTTTAGTGTTAAGATTAAGGTGCACGCTGTAGTTTTCAGATTATCGTGTTCGCTGTAGTGTTGAGATTAAGGTGCTCGCTGTAGTGTTGAGATTAAAGTGCCCGATGTAGTATTGAGATTATGGTTTTCACTATAGTGTTGAGATTAAGGTGCTCGCTATAGTGTTGAGATTAAGGTGTATGCTTAGTGTTAAGATTAAGGTGCACGCTGTAGTGTTGAGATTAAGGTGCTCGCTGTAGTGTTGAGATTAAGGTGTATGCTTAGTGTTAAGATTAAGGTGCACGCTGTAGTTTTTAGATTATCGTGTTCGCTGTAGTGTTGAGATTAAGGTGCTCGCTGCAGTGTTGAGATTAAAGTGCCCGATGTAGTATTGAGATTATGGTTTTCGCTATAGTGTTGAGATTAAGGTGCTCGCTATAGCGTTGAGATTAAGGTGTATGCTTAGTGTTAAGATTAAGGTGCACGCTGTAGTGTTGAGATTAAGGTGCTCGCTGTAGTGTTGAGATTAAGGTGTATGCTTAGTGTTAAGATTAGGGTGTACGTTGTAGTGTTGAGATTAAGGTGTACGTTGTAGTGTTGAGATTAAGGTTCTCGCTGTAGTGTAGAGATTAAGGTGTATGCTTAGTGTTAAGATTAAGGTGTACGTTGTAGTGTTAAGATTAAGGTTCTCGCTGTAGTGTTGAGATTAATGTGCTCGCTGTAGTGTTGAGATTAAGGTGCTCGCTGCAGTGTTGAGTTAATGTGCTCGCTGTTGTATTGAAATTAAGGTGCTCGCTGTAGTGTTGAGATTAAGGTGCTCTCTGTAGTGTTGAGATTAAGGTGTACGTTGTAGTGTTGAGATTAAGGTGTTCATTCTAGTATTGAGATTAAGGTGCTCGCTGCAGTGTTGAGATTAAGGTGTACGTTGTAGTGTTGAGATTAATGTGCTCGCTGTAGTGTTGTGATTAAGGTGTATGCTTAGTGTTAAGATTAAGGTACACGCTGTAGTGTTGAGATTAATGTGCTCCCTGTAGTGTTGAGATTAAGGTGCTCGATTTAGTGTTGAGATTAAGGTACATGCTTAGTGTTAAAATTAAGGTGCACGCTGTAGTTTTGAGATTATGGTGTTCGCTGTAGTGTTGAGATTAAGGTGCTCGCTGTAGTGTTGAGATTAAGGTGCTCGCTGTAGTGTTGAGATTAAGGTGCCCGATGTAGTGTTTAGATTATGGTTTTCGCTATAGTGTTGAGATTAAGGTGCTCGCTATAGTGTTGAGATTAAGGTGTATGCTTAGTGTTAAGATTAAGGTGCACGCTGTAGTGTTGAGATTAAGGTGCTCTCTGTAATTTTGAGATTAAGGTGTTCTCTGCAGTGTTGAGATCAAGGTGCTCGCTGTAGTGTTGAGATTAAGGACCTCGCTGTAGTGTTGGGATTAAAGTGCTCGCTGTAGTGTTGAGATCATGGTGCTTGCTATAGTGTTGATATTAAGGTGCTTGCTGTAGTGTTGAGATTAACGTTTTTGCTATAATGTTGAGATTAATGTGTTTGCTGTAGTATTGAGTTTAATGTTCTCGCTGTAGTGTTGAGATTAAGATGTATGCTTAGTGTTAAGATTAAGGTGCACGTTGTAGTGTTGAGATTAAAGTGCTAGCTGTAGTGTTGAGACCAAGGTGCTTGCTGTAGTGTTGAGATTAAGGTGTTCGCTATGATGTTGAGATTAAGGTGTTTGCTGTGGTGTTGAGATTATGGTTTTCGCTATAGTGTTGAGATTAAGGTGCTCGCTATAATGTTGAGATTAAGGTGTATGCTTAGTGTTAAGATTATGGTGCACACTGTAGTGTTGAGCTTAAGGGGCTCGCTGTAGTGTTGAGATTAAGGTGTATGCTTAGTGTTAAGATTAAGGTGCACGCTGTAGTGTTGCGATTAAAGTGCACGCTGTAGTGTTGAGATTAGGGTGCTCGCTGTAGTGTTGAGAATAAGGTGTACGTTATAGTGTTGAGATTAATGTGCTCGCTGTAGTTTTGAGATTAAGGTGCTCGCTGTAGTGTTGAGATTAAGGTGTACGTTGTAGTGTTGAGATTAAGGTGTTCGCTGTAGTGTTGAGATTAAGGTGTTCGCTGCAGTGTTGAGATTAAGGTGTACGTTGTAGTGTTGAGATTAATGTGCTCGCTGTAGTATTGAGATTAAGGTGCTCGCTGTAGTGTTGTGATTAAGGTGTATGCTTAGTGTTAATATTAAGGTGCACGCTGTAGTGTTGAGATTAATGTATTCGCTGTAGTGTTGAGATTAAGGTGCTCGATTTAGTGTTGAGATTAAGGTGTATGTTTAGTGTTAAGATTAAGGTGCACGCTGTAGTTTTGAGATTATCGTGTTCGCTATAGTGTTGAGATTAAGGTGCTCGCTGTAGTGTTGAGATTAAAGTGCCCGATGTAGTATTGAGATTATGGTTTTCACTATAGTGTTGAGATTAAGGTGCTCGCTATAGTGTTGAGATTAAGGTGTATGCTTAGTGTTAAGATTAAGGTGCACGCTGTAGTGTTGAGATTAAGGTGCTCGCTGTAGTGTTGAGATTAAGGTGTATGCTTAGTGTTAAGATTAAGGTGCACGCTGTAGTTTTTAGATTATCGTGTTCGCTGTAGTGTTGAGATTAAGGTGCTCGCTGCAGTGTTGAGATTAAAGTGCCCGATGTAGTATTGAGATTATGGTTTTCGCTATAGTGTTGAGATTAAGGTGCTCGCTATAGCGTTGAGATTAAGGTGTATGCTTAGTGTTAAGATTAAGGTGCACGCTGTAGTGTTGAGATGAAGGTGCTCGCTGTAGTGTTGAGATTAAGGTGTATGCTTAGTGTTAAGATTAAGGTGCACGCTGCAGTTTTGAGATTAGAGTGTATGCTTAGTGTTAAGATTAAGGTGCTCGCTGTAGTGTTGAGATTAAGGTGTATGCTTAGTGTTAAGATTAAGGTACACGCTGTAGTTTTGAGATTAAGGTGTTCGCTGTAGTGTTGAGATTAATGTGCTCGCTGTAGTGTTGAGATTTATGTGCTCCCTGCAGTTTTGAGATTAGGGTGTTCACTGTAGTGTTGAGATTAAAGTGCACGCTGTAGTGTTGAGATTAAGGTGCATGCTGTAGTGTTGAGATTAATGTACTGGCTATAGCGTTGTCCTTAAGGTACTTGCTGTAGTATTTAGATTCATTTTTCGCGTTAGTTTTGAGTCTAAGGTGATTGATGTAGCGCTGATACTAAGGTATTCTCTGTAACGTTTAAGTCTAGCCCTCTCGCTTTACTCACAGGAGTGCTAGATTAAAACCATTTGTTGAACTATCAGAAGGCTTCCAGTGACCCTTGATATGGAATTATTTTTGAACACCTCTTCCTATAGTAAAGGAATGATAATATATAGGAACTATTTTCATGTTGTAAAGCAAGAGGATCACTCGTTGCAATAGGAAACATATGGAAGTCCAAAGAAATTAATTTAAATACTAATATAAAAATTGTCAACTCCAATGGTTGGTAAGTCAGTCTTATTTTATGGCTGTGAAGCATGGACAATAGCAAAAATGACAATCATGAAGATACCGACTTTCATTAAGAGATGTTTACGCAGAATATAAGGATGAAAAAGGCAGAACAAAACTACTAACATAAAATTATGGAAACGTGTCTGTCAAATGCCAGTGGATAAAAATATACTGCGAAGACGATGGCGCTTGAAAGGACACACGTTGCAGAAGCCAACTGAGAGTATTACACAACAGGCTCTTTTTTTGAATGGGGAGGGAAAAAGACAACGAGGAAGTCCAAGGAATTCTTGGAGAAGACAGGTAGTAGCAGAGATGAAGATGATGGGGAAGATATGGAATGATCTTAAAAGAATGGCAAGAAACAGAACGGCTTGGAAAGTGTTCGTTGAAGATCTATGATCCACAGGAAGTTGAAAGATAGGAGAAGAGAAGAAGAATGGCCAAGTTGAGAACGTATAAGATTCCTACGGGATTTAATAATGAAATCAATCCGGAACTGAAATATACTGTGCTGAAGTCGAATGTGTTTGACCGAAAGACGCAAATAAGCTACAACACGACGAATCTGCGTCAACCTCATGTCTTTGTAATGACAAATAATGACGAGGTATATCCGTTCCTTTTGTTGTCTTCGTGAAAATGTCAAAAATGGAGAAAATAAATTGACATCAAGTATCTGTATAAACCTGCCAAAGAGACACGCGTCATTTCTCTCTGGGTTTGTATTCTGTGCTGATATCTTTATGTTTCAGAGAAATGAATTCTAAGTTGTAGTTTTAAAAAAATAAAGCTCCCTGTCACGCAATTGACGTATAGGAAATATGGTGTTAGTGATCATAATTTTTACAGACCTTTGACGTATAATTTTTGGGGTTATGTGGTCGGTATTACGACGGATCGCTTTACTTTCTCAGAAAAAAAATTCGGTACCCATATAAGGCTGGATGAACCAGGAAACCGTCGATCAGGATCGAACTTCTTGTCCTTTGAAGTCCAGTTCACTAACCACTGAGCTATCGCGGCTTGAAGTTCTAATATACACTATCTCTATACAATAACTATGACTGTTATTAAAAAAAACAACGGTTGAATCTCTCACAAACAGATTCTCTCCTCTAGCATGTGTTCCTGTCATCATCAACGATATTGTATTCAATCACTTGCATCCATTCCTATCACTGACGCTGTTGGCGAACTCTAGACGTTAACATAACATCCTTTTTGTCATGAAGAAACCCTACTTGTTATTTTGCCCACAGACAAAGTACAACCGAAATGTATAATTACCTATCGACAGTCGTCAATTATTTTCACGATCTTTTTGGTTGCATATTTTGTATTTATGTAGCTTTCATTCATCTCTCTCTCTCTAGGGAGCCGCGATAGCTCAGTGGTTAGCGAACTGGACTACTAAAGACAAGAGGTCGTGTTCGATCTTGATCGACAGCTTTCAGGTGCACTAGGCCTTAAATGGGTACCGGATTTTTTTTCTGGGAAAGTAAAGCGGCACGAGCTTTACCGACCACATTACCCCAAAATCATGTACCCAAAAATCAAGGTCTGTAAAAGCGATGGTCACTAACCCCATATTCCATATATACGCCACTTGGTGTAACGGGGCTCTTTACCCCTTTTTTTTTCTTCATTCATTTCCCTCTAGGGCCGAAGACAGCACATAGCGACCAAGTCATAGTTCTCAACGATTGACGACTTGCTTTTAGTTCTTGTAGTTCTTTGTTGTTTCTTAGTCCCATGGTTGAGCATTCCCTAGCAATTGTTCTGCCTAGCTATTCTCCGGGTCTGCCTAGTTTTCTTTAACCAGGTGGTTTCCACGTGGATACCTCATTCACAGCAAGTGATTGATCTGTGTCCAAAGCCTTCTTCTTATAAAGCTAGACACGTACTCTTGTTTTGATTCGTCTCTTATCTGTTCGTTTGAATTGTATTATTTTCAACTTATGTCTGCAATTCTACGAAGACATTTGTTTTCAAAGATATCTGGTGGATTAAAACTTTCACATCCATATGTTAGCACTGGTATCACACTGGAGTTGAATAGATTGTATTTATGTTACACTTAATTAAAAATGCATACATAAAGCAACAATTTGAAAACTAATTAAAGTCATATGTGATGTGTAATTGTCCAACACATACACATACATTGTGTATTACTCACATCTCCTTTCACAAATTTTGTGACAAAATGTAGTTATTGAGTTTTCTTTGTGTTTTACTTTGATTTCACATTATGCCCATTACATTTTTCACATTATGCCCATTTCATTCTTCACATTATTCCCATTACATTCTTCACATTATGCCCATTACATTCTTCCCATGATCTCCATTACATTTTTCACGTGATGCCCATTACATTCTTCACATGATGCCCATTACATTTTTCGCATGGATGTAGTCTACACCACCAACTCCACTCAAGTCAAACTCTAAATTGCCCGCCATTTGTAAACAGAAGTTCGTCCCTTACAGCGTGTGTTTGTGTTCGGAGAACATTCGGGATTCCAGCCATTTCACAGCCTCTTGGAGGATGACGGGAAGGCATTTCCTGACGTGGACATCAACCCAAAGGAGGACGTGTATGTTCTCCCTTACTCCAGTGGAACCACTGGCCTGCCTAAAGGGGTTATGCTGACACACTTTACCGTCCTTGCTAATTGTTTACAGATGAGGTAAGCTAACTTGTGAACTTCTACTTACTGTGTGATCATTTTACAACCTGCCATGGCATATCTTACTTTGTGTGTTCTAAGTGGGACTATTTGTAAGGGCAAGTTGTTTTGTTCTCAAAGTGGAACTATTTGTAAAGGCCAGTTGCTTTGTTCTCAAAGTGGAGCTATTTGTAAAGGCCAGTTGCTTTGTTCTCTAAGTGGAACTATTTGTAAAGGCCAGTTGCTTTGTTCTCTAAGTGGAACTATTTGTAAAGGCCAGTTGTTTTGTTCTCTAAGTGGAACTATTTGTAAAGGCCAGTTGCTTTGTTCTCTAAGTGGAACTATTTGTAAAGGCCAGTTGTTTTTATAACTGTAAAGACCAGTTATGCTGTCCTAGTGAAGTATTTGAAACTATTTGTAAAGGCAAGCTCAAGTGAAACTATTTGTAAAGACAAGCTCAAGTGAAACTATTTGTAAAGGCACGCTCAAGTGAAACTATTTGTAAAGACAAGCTCAAGTGAAACTATTTGTAAAGGCAAGCTCAAGTGAAACTATTTGTAAAGACAAGCTCACGTGAAACTATTTGTAAATGGCGGTTGAATTGTTCTCAGTGGAACTTTTAGTAATGACCATTGATATTATTCTAAGAGAACGATTCATAAATAAAACCTCTGCACTTTTATTAAAGAAAACTATTATAATGAACTTTAACCAAATATTATTTTGTAAGTAATTCAATCTTGAATGATGGCAATACTTGTACAATACACGACAAGCTGAACCATGTTTAGTTACGTACAGGACGATCAGTCATGTCGTCATGACTTGTTGTTTGACTAGCGGTTGCACTAGGAATAAAAAACACGAACAGGCACATAAATGTTGACAATCCAAAAGAAATAAAGAAAGAAAGAAAACATGAAGGAAAGAAAGATCACATTCTTGAAATACTTTTTAAAAATATGTTTATGTGCACTCCCTCGCCGCTCAGGCAGATAACTCCGACTTCGGATATACTCATATTTTTGTCAGTCGATTGAAGTTTCTAGCCGACCGTCGCTGCTGAGACCAGGGCTGATTGCCGCAGAGAGAAATCACAAATACAAATCCCAAATGGTACAGTCGGGATTTGAACTCACAACCTCTCTGTCTCGAGATCGATATCTTGCCTAAAATATTTGTGTTCAATTTGTGACGCTTTCACACGAAAACTTGGTTACCATTGAGTGCCATTCCCCTTTGTCTCTTGTCTTTATAGTTTGCCATGTCTTGACAGTATCTCTATAGTGTATATATCTCTTCGTCACTCAATTTTCCCAGTTGTTACAATATATTCCAGCTGTTCCCTCCTCATTACATGGCCAAAGAATGATGATGGTTTTTTCCATAATAATGGATATTTGCTCCCTCTTTGCTTTGGCCTCTTTCAGAACGTTTTCATTACTCTTCTTAGCTGTCCTTTGTAATCTAAATATTCTTCTGTAAAACCAGATTTCTACAACTTCCAGTGATTTTGCGATCCATGATTATACAAAGAATTTACGACGGTGGTTTTCCGTTGCCTTACAAAATGGTATAGAACAACTTAAACTAATAGACAAACGGGACAGACTACTTATTTGTTATATCATTGTCATATCTCTTTGTCAGTCTTACCTAACGTCATAGATTGTCACGTCTCTTTATTATATATGACCCTTTTTCGTCTTGTCCAGACGGTTCAGTGGAGGCTAATGTGTATTTTGAGGGTTTGTTTTTGTCGAACAGCTTCTGCCGTGGCTGATTATACCAATATTTGACAAACACATTCGGCCACAGAATGAACAAGTCAGGCCCACTGATCCACAGAGTTTTTCATATTTTTTTTTTCAAATGATGTTATGCCAATTTTTATACAGGCTCTCCATGATGTGCAATCTCTTGCCAGTTGCTCCCAATCATTTTAACAGACCGAGATGTCATTCAGAAATGATTTTCAGATATCTCTATATCGTAGTTTAGTTTCGGTGTGTGCCGATTTGTCTCTTTCCGTGTAATAAGTAAAAAAAAAAGTAAAGTACCCCCGTCACGCCAAGTGGCGGCGTATAGGGAATATGGTGTTAGTGACCATACATTTTACAGACCTTCGATACATGATTTTTGGGGTAATGTGGTCGGTATTACGACCGTGCCGCTTTACTTTCCCAGAAAAAAATCCGGTACCCATTAAAGGCTGGGTAAACCCGGAAGCCGTCGATTGGGATCGAACCCTACCCCTTGTCCTTTGTAGTCCAGTTCACTAACCACTGAGCTATCGCGGCTCCTTTCCGCGTAATAGTTCACTATATGGTATTTGTTTTACATCATTAGCTTAGCTGCTTAATACCATCATGTGGTTATTTTATATTGATAGTGTACATTCATAGGTTCTCCTGTCCATCTCCTGACTGAACAGTCTGCCTGACTTTGTCTTGTTCTATCTCGTTAATATTATTTTATTCCCTTCTGTGGTGATTTTCAGCCAATTATTGTTTCTCTTTAGTTTGCGTGTTTAGAACTGTCTTTAGTTTTGTTAAAATAGTGTAAAACAGTAAATCAATATAACATATTAAACAACTAAATAATGTAAAACAGTAAATCAATATAACATATTAAACAACTAAATAATGTAAAACAGTAAATCAATATAACATATTAAACAACTAAATAATGTAAAATAGTAAAACAATATGACATATTAAACTGAACTAAAAGTGTAAAACAGTAAAATAATATTGCATATTAAATGAACTAAAGAGTGTGAAATAGTAAAACAATATGACATATTAAACTTCAATATTCAAGCCTCAAAACGCACCATATGCCCTATATCTATATCCTTACATATTACTTCTACCTATATACATATTTTATTTTTTACTTCAGGGCGAGTTTAAGTGTGAGCCCAGAAGAACGTGCCCTGTGCTTACTACCGCTGTACCACGTGTACGGCATGCTGATTGTCCAATACTGCACTCTTCAAGGTGGAGGCATGATGATTACTTTGCCGAAGTTTGAACCTGGAACATTTCTTCAATGCATACATGACATGAAAGTGAGTTTTGCCGATCTGATGTCTTTACGATTTTCTTTATTTTATTTTAAGAAAATGCACTGTTCATGTTGCATATTTCTAATAATATTCAATTTGAATCGTTGTGTTCATTTATGTTTGTTAGTTTTCGTTTTAGTCTAGTGGACAAATTAAATTTACATATATACGATTTATATATATTATATTTAGTTATATTAGATTAGAAAACATTCCGAGAGAGGCCAAAGCAAAATGAGAGCTATTTACTAATATTAGGAAGAAACAAACATAATTTTTGGCCATGTAATGAGAAGGGAAGCGCTGGAATATATTGTAACAATTGGAAAAATCATGGGACGAAGATAGAGGGAAGCAAAGAGAAAAAATACCAGACAGAGAATTGCTTGGCAGAATGTCACAACAGAAATGATAAATAACTATCGAGATTGAAAGTTATGGAGAGACATTATCACTTACGCCACCAGGCATGGTACTTGATGATGATGATGATGAGATTATATTTAGATATAGTAGATTTAGATAGATTAAAAATTAGATAAATTAGATTTAGATAGATTAGATTTTGATAGATTAGATTTAGATAGATAAAAAATTAGATAAATTAGATTTAGATAGATTAGATTTAGATAAAGTAGATTTCATTTCACAACGTCCAACTCCAAAGTGTTCAAATCCCCTCCCCATCAGTGTGAAGCACGACCGCCACATACTAGCAAAAGCACTAAAGATGGCTTCAGCTCAGGTGCACAAACTCCGTAGCACTGGTGAAAACCTTGTTCCAAAAACCTCCTTAGACGCCTCTTGTGACATTCAGGTGATCCAATATCTATATTCTTTTCTGCCCTTGTTTTTCCTGCTTATAATAATAACATTCATCTAAAACACACTGGTCATGACGCTTGTTATAAAATATAGTAATAACTTGCATTTTGAATAGTTGAATCCCCGTTGAGAGTAAATATACAGCTTTCACGATAGTTGACAGCAGAATATAGTAACCATGTTCCGCTCGTACAAAATGTAGCGCATTCAACAGAAATCATTGCTATATAACAACCTGTTCTCTAGATCTTCTAGACCAGAGATAGGCAACCTACGGTCCGAGGGTCAGAATCTGTCCGCCAAGCTATTTTGACGGCCCTTGACCTGATTGGAAAACTAGTATACACTCCGCTATATACATTTCCATTATATAAACAAATAACTAAATAAATAAAGTAACACTGGAATCCTCTAACCCTAACCGGTAAGCTTTCTATTTTTAATTTATTGTTTAATTTTCTTTATCCTTGTTAACTCTACTATAACACTAACAAGTTAAAACTACTATAACACTAATATATTAACTCTACTATAACACAAACTTGGTAACTCGACTACAACACTAACAAGTTAACTCTACTATAACACTAACAAGTTAACTCTACTATACCACTAACGAGTTAGCTCTACTTTAGCACTATAGGCCGTCCATTAGGTCGTGAGACTAGTTTGAACACTGATATGTTAAGATACTTTTATATTTGACAGCAATTGCGGAAGAAGCAACTAATAGAGTACTTTTGATTGTCACATTCGCCATCATCAGATGAATCTGTTGTAGTGAGAATTCTCGTAGGGTCCATGTGTTGTGAACCGTTATTTACTCAACAATCCTGTTCTTCCTCAATGCGAAAACTTTGACCTTTAATCCAGCATTCCTTGTCTATATTCGATAGGTCATGATGTGTGAGTCTCTGAACATCGAATATTTTAAACGTTGTATTTTTCTAACGGAGGAGTTGGGGAGGGGGGGGGGGTGAGAATTTGTAACAATAACATGAGTGAGTGATTCAGGAAAACGTGGACATTTCACGGGGAGTGAGTGAGGGAATTAGCTCAGTTAGAATAACGAATTCTCGGGATTTTGAGAGGGTTCAATGAGAGGGGAAGAGGATGTAAGAAGGTTGGGGATTGGCTGAAGATGTAAGATATAGTCGAAAATGAAGGTTAGGAGAGTCTTTACTCACACATTACCTTCGATCATCAGTGGATTATGGTATGACGCGTTGTCTGCTAACAGACATGTGGGTCTATTTAAAGTAGGAATTAGTTTGCTTGTTTGTTTTTTCAATCCAATTTCTAAAAATGTGTATATTTTATCTCCGCCATGATAATCAGGATTATCGCGAGATTTGGATTGGGGAACCAGTTCCACGGTCTCCAGTAAACCATTTTCTGCTGACGGCACGGGCTATTATCAATCTGTGCCCTTTGCTAGTTGCCACTAATCTTTGTATACTTCCATCAACATACTGCCATTCTCTATCACTGGTATGGTGGACACACAGCCGCGTCTCTTCAAGATGCAGTATGTCCTAATTTGCTGCACGTATTTTGCTTGTCTTTCGTAAATACCGGCTTCTAGCCAAAAGGTGAGTTTTCTCACAAACGACATTTCTACCTTCCGCGTACATCCGGAATGTGAAACCAGCTTCACTTACAATCTTCAACAAAGTAGAGATGTTAATATCTTTGTTATTTCTCTTAGATTAGTTTAACTTACATAGTCTTAACAACTCCTTTATTGACAACATTTTACGCGTTTCACGTATCAGTTACCCCTTTCCTAAACAATCTGGCATTTTTGTCCAGCGTGAGAAAAAAACCTTTTAAGATGTCCACGGAGTTCGAAGTTCCCTTTCTGCGGATTTGATACTTTATGAAATAGATAGCCTCAATAAGCTTTTTTTGAGAAATAAAGAGAAAGTTTCATTGTAATTGCTTTCATAAAAATATATTTCATTTTCAGAACCATCACTGGTGCTTCCACACTGCATCAGACCCTGAGTATTCTTCCTCTTAATTCTCTGAACTCCAGTCGGAGCATAGGACACTCACAAGAGATCTGCACCTAATCTGGTCTGCAGCAAGCATGGACATCTCTCGCTAGGACTTGCCAGTTTCTATAATTCTATCATATATGGCTCGTCTTAATGTCTCCAATAGTCTGCCTCTCCTTCGTGTACCAGATGGTGTCCATGTTAATGCTAGGTGCGGATACCTGGCTCGTTCCATTCATAGAGCATTGACTAGCTATTTCCAACGTCTTCTTTTCACTTATTAATTGATATTGCTAATGACCTGTCTTCTGACAAAAACATAAGTATACGCATCTGGGATTATCAATTAGAAATGGCATCAATGCATCGACATCAGCTCATTCAATGCTAAACAGTGTGATAGAGTGAAATAATTATTTTTTCACGCAAAACACACTTCGGCATTGAAATATGGCGCACCTGTTATTTGTGTTACTGTCTGTCTTATACGTCTCAGTGCAAGTCATTGATTATTTTTAAGAAATATATAAACAAAATAATTTAAATTCCATTGCATGAATGTGTTACAAAGCCTTTCAATTTATTGGACAGATCTCACTACTACTTTCCAACAAAGAAATAACGTTAGATCCGAAGCGAGGAATTTATGAGACTATATTTATCCCAACGTTGTGCTATCAGTGCCATACATGTACCTTAGACAGACTCAAGAACTATTAGAAAAATAACCACTACAGAAATGAAGCGTGTCAGACGCATGATGGGAAACAGCCTGAGAGACAAGATAAGAAATGTAGTTACGAAAAAGACAAGGAACGGAACCAGCTATTGAATACACAAAGTGACAACATATCAAGTGGTTCGGACATTTAGTTCCTTATGTAAGACATCAAGAACTAAATGTAATAAAACGAGTCACCAACAAACGATACGAGAACACTAGAACAAGAGGCCGACCAAGAAGAAGGTGGATAAACGGAATACTAGAAACACTAGGGGGTATACTACCACGGAGAAGAGACCAATATTATTTCATGAAATAGGACACACATGGTGGCGATAACACACAATGAACACAGTGGAAGAGAGGTAATCGGAAATAGAGAAGAACGGATTTTGTGTTTGGGGTGAGAGAAAGGGAGGAAAGGTTGTGACAACGAGAGGGGTAGGAGAGATTACGTTAAACCCAAGAGGGTGATACAAGTGTATTACCGACAATCAACATCTTAATACGTGAACATTTACATATTGTGAAACATATGTTTATGTGTGGCTTTGGGTGTGAGTATGTGTGTTAAGCATGTCTGCATCAGCAGACGCAATGCCCAAAGGACAAGATAATGATCTCATCAGATGCGAATGACAGTGCTGTTTTTTTCAATCATATAAAAACATCTTGCACAGTCTGAATAGCAGAGACAGAGAATGAACTACAATAAATGATAGACATAAAAGTAACAGAAAGCAACAAGGTTTCAGTCTGAATAGTAAAAAAAAAAAGAGGTAATGGTCATATCGAAAAAAAACAATCATCACCATCATACAGCATAAAAATACACAAAACAAAACTGAAACAAGCAACACGTCAAATACTTGGACATAATAATAACATCAGATGGAAGATGCACCACAGAAATAAAAAGCAGAATAGCTCAGGCCAAAATAGCATTTCAGAAAATGATAAACGTCTTATGCAACAAATCTATGCCAATAGAAGTGAGAAAGAGAGTTCATCGGTGCTATATAGAACCAATTCTGACCTATGGAAGCGAATCATGGACAGCAAACAAATAAATGAAAAGACGATTAGAGGCAAGAAAGATGGAATTTCTCAGGAGAATCTTGACAGTTCCCTGGACAGCTGAAAAAACCAGTGAGGAAATTCTCAAAGAGGCCAAATAATAATAGGATAAATACATTTGCAGTAGTTTCTAGACATCTTCAATGGCAACCCTGACCGTCTCCAACACACGATCGTAAGAGACGCTCACAACTCCCCCTAATTAACATCCATTTTACTGATCCCTACATCCTCTTCTATATATGATCCAGTCAAGTAGAAAAAACTGTTTACTAAGAAGAATTTGTTAAGAATTCATCATAATATTTGTTTAACTCAATCAAGTGTGCCTTTGAAAATAATATCAACAATAAGTACTTCAGTCCGCAGTCTCATTCTAGCGCATATCCAGAAGTTTACAAACACTTCTGGATATGCGGCCGAGCACGTATGGGTGAAGACTCTCTCACCGATTTAAGTCTCGTACTTTACCTTTACCTTTCAACCATCTAATTTCATTCGTTGCGTCCATTACACCAATCTTCATTTCGTACCGATAACACTAGTTACATCATGGTTCACATATATGTCAACAGCAGGCATTCACATTTGTTTCTAAGATTGAGCTCTTGTATTTGGTCCCAACACTGGTCGCTTTCCTGGCCAAGCATCCACTGGTCTCTAATTTTGACATCACTTCCGTTAGACGGGTCTACAGCGGAGCTTCTCCTCTAGGTGAGGAATTATCCAAGGCATTGCTGCAGAGACACGCCCATGGAATAGAACTCGCACAATGTAAGTAGGTAATCCAGAATTCAAACTCATGAACCATAGAATCTTGATACTAGACAGAATATGGACTTTTTTAAGATACCTTGCCGACCCCAGAGAAAAAGAAGTTAGACTCGTCTCTTTCTTAAAATGCTTGTATGCGTACCCTTTGCATTCCTAAACAAACTATATTGTGAAGTAATACAAGGAAAAAGACAAATCGGCAGACTTAAACTTCGATATAGAGATACTCCTAAATCATCTCTAAATGACTTCTCCATCTGGGAAAATGATTGGGAACATCTGGCACGAGTTCGCGCATCATAGACAACCTGTATAAATAATGACATAACATCATTTGAGACTGTACTATGACAAAACATGTCATAGAAAGACATGAAAAATATAGAAAACCTGTGGATCAGTGGGCCTGACTTGTTCATTTTGTGGGTGAGTGTGTTTGTCAAACATTAGTAGAATCAGCCATGAGAGTAGCTGTTCGACAAAATCAAAACCTAAAAAAATATACAATAGCCTCCACTAAACCGTCTGAGAAGACGAAAATGGCCATTTATAGTATGTGTGTGCATGACCTAAACAGAATAGAAACATACACGAATCTGTATTGTTGACTTCCTGCTGTAGCTCCACACCATTAATGTAAGTAGTGACTCCATTTATCGATTTGTCTACAAATAAAATCCTCCCCCGGAGTCAGCAACTCAATTTTTCCACGGATAAAGTCTCTAGGTGGCAGCAAGCCAATCTACAGCAGCATAACATTAGAAGTCACACTCTGAGGTTGGACAGAGAGGGCGTCTCGAAAAGTAAAAAAAAAAAACATTTTAAAAAATCAATTTATCTAATATTAATATATATATATATATATATATATATATATATATATATATATATATATATATATATATATATATTTGGCATGGCACAACGTCTGTATTATAAGTGATCTTCCTCTTACTGTGTGAAAAAATGTGAAAAAAAGTAACGAGCCCCCATCACGCCTAGTAGCGAATAGAGAATATGGTGTTAGTGACCATAGTTTTTACAAACCTTCAGCACATGAATTTTGCAGATTACGCTCATGCCGCTTTACTTCCCAAGAAAAAAAATCCGGTACCTTTTCAATACTGGGTCTTGTCCTTAGTAGTTCAATTCACTAGCCACTGAGCTATCACGGCTCCCTTGTAAAAGTGTAAGTTTTGTAAAAGTTGTCGTCCACTATTAATTAGCGCACTGGTTTGCGAAACAAAGCTGACCGTCGCTCTAATCTAACCCTGAAATAGAAGTCAAGACAACTCAGCATTGAAGAAAGCAAAGAAGGACAGTAAACTGGTCTCAAAATTATCCTGACCAAATTAAATGGATCAGATAAAAAAAGAAGTTGTAAATGTCGTTGCTGTGTTGTAAGTAGCGTTACAGCGCAACAGAAACTCTTGTCAGTAGGAGCAAGGAAGAAATGTAAGAACCTTCAAAGACATGGGTTTAGGGAGTGACGCGATATTTACTCTTCAGTGTCGTACCAGTTATTAGTTTGCTCGTAACAACTGCTACCTCAATCTCTATTCATAATCTAATGACTGTAGTTATGTATTCATCACCTGTCAGGTGTGAATAATTGAAGTAATATTATCATCATTGAAATGTTGAGTTTTTAATGATCATTTTCAAGCATAGTCGTCTGTGTAAACATTTCTGTTCTCTACATGAGCTTCATCATTATCATCATGTGCCATACAGGTTGGCGTAGGCGATCATGTTCTTCCACAATCTTCTATCTACAGTGCATCGTATCAGTTCTGTTGTTGACTGTTTTCCATGCCATGACACCAAGCTATCCAGTATTTTCTCTCTTTGTCGTCACCGATCTCTCTTTCCTTTTATTTTGCCAGTTGTAACCAAGTATTCCAACTTTCCTCTTCTCATGATGTGCCCGAGAAATGTTGATTGTTTATTTCTAATGTTTTTTAGGAGCTCTCTTTTTGTGTTGGCCTCTTTGAGA
The DNA here is from genome assembly GCA_032433765.1 of Megaustenia siamemsis. Lineage (NCBI taxonomy): Eukaryota > Metazoa > Mollusca > Gastropoda > Stylommatophora > Ariophantidae > Megaustenia > Megaustenia siamemsis. The sequence goes on from JAVIAB010000050.1 coordinate 73,890,341, forward strand.
ATTTCCTCATTGGCCTTCTTAGCTGTCCAGGGAACTTTCAACATTTTTCTGAGAAATCCCATCTCTGTGCTCTGTGGCCTTTAATCGTCTTTTCATTTGTTTGTCTACTGTCCATGGTTCGCTTCCATAGGTCAGAATTGGTTCTATGTAGCACCGATGAACTCTCTTTCTCATTTCTATTGACATAGATTTGTTGCATAAGACATTTTTCATTTTCTGAAATGCTATTTTGCCCTCAGCTATTCTGCTTTTATTTCTGTGGTGCATCTTCCATCCGATGTTATTATTATGCCCAAGTATTTGACGCGTTGCACTTGTTTCAAATTTGTCCTGTTTATTTTTATACTGCATGCTGGTGATGATCGTTTCTTCGATATGGCCATTACTTCTGTTTTCTTACTACTCAGACTGAGACCTTTCTTGTTGCTTTCCTTTACTATTATGTCATTCATATCTTGTAGTTCATTCTCTGTCTCTGCTGTTAAGACTGTGTCATCCGCATTTCGCAAATTATAAGCATACGTTATCTTATTTATTACACTCTCATTTCGTCTCAAATCTTTCAGCTATCTGTCTTCCTTGACCTTTGTTGTTCCTGTTTTCACTGTGTTGTCCAGACATGCGTGCTAATGTATTGTTATAATTTGCATTGACAGTGTACGGGTTAAGTGAAGCGTCAGCCTGCACCAACATTGACTTCTCATACAAGCATGGATCGGTTGGTACACTTTTAGCAAACACCATTGGAAAGGTAAATATATATATATATATATATATATATATATATATATATATATATATATATATATACCTCTAATGATCCCTTTGTAACTATGTTTATCAATCGCATATCAGTCTTATATAACCCGAAAATGTTTCACCTGCTTTTCTATTCATTCATCCATACATAAAACCATCTATCCTTCTGTCTATCCTTCCAACTGTCCGAATGTATATGTTCATCTACCTGTCTGTCTGTAAGTGTGTTTATGGTTGCGTGTGTAGCAGGATAAACAATGCTAACATAAATTTGCAGACATTTAGAATGAATAAAGAAAGGGAGCATGAACTCTGGACAAAGAGTCGTTAGCTGGACTCTGAGAATATTCACCTTAGAATGGATGTAACGGGTTGTGAAAACAAGAAAATATTTAAAGTAGAATGGATGTAACGGGTTGTGAAAACAAGAAAATATTTAAAGTAGAATGGATGTAACGGGTTGTGAAAACAAGAAAATATTTAAAGTAGAATGGATGTAACGGGTTGTGAAAACAAGAAAATATTTAAAGTAGAATGGATGTAACGGGTTGTGAAAACAAGAAAATATTTAAAGTAGAATGGATGTAACGGGTTGTGAAAACAAGAAAATATTTAAAGTAGAATGGATGTAACGGGTTGTGAAAACAAGAAAATATTTAAAGTAGAATGGATGTAACGGGTTGTGAAAACAAGAAAATATTTAAAGTAGAATGGATGTAACGGGTTGTGAAAACAAGAAAATATTTAAAGTAGAATGGATGTAACGGACTTGTGAGCACAACGAAGTAGGCATCGTCACGAGCAGTGAAGAACCAATAACGTAGAGATCGAACGGAGATTCTCCAGGGAAGTAATTCCTCTGATGTCCAGCAATAACAGCGTAACAAGAAGGCTGCAGCAACAGGAATGAGGAAATTTAGGAGATGAAAGCAAATTCGTTCAGCATAAGAAAGTAGCTCAAGTGACGTTCACATGAAAGCAAATTCGCTCAGCGTAATAAAGTAGCTTAAGTGACGTTCACATGAAAGCAAATTCGCTCAGAGTAAGAAAGTAGCTCAAGTGACGTTCACATAAAAAGCAAATTTGCTCAGCATAAGAAAGTAGCTCAAGTGACGTTCACATGAAAGCAAATTCGCTCAGCGTAAGAAAGTAGCTCAAGTGACGTTCACATGAAAGCAAATTCGCTCAGCGTAAGAAAGTAGCTCAAGTGACGTTCACATAAAAAGCAAATTGCTCAGCGTAAGAAAGTATCTCAAGTGACGTTCCCATAAAAAGCAAATTTGCTCAGCGTAAGAAAGTATCTCAAGTGACGTTCACATAAAAAGCAAATTTGCTCAGCGTAAGAAAGTATCTCAAGTGACGTTCACATAAAAAGCAAATTTGCTCAGCGTAAGAAAGTACATGTATCTCAAGTAACGATCACATAAAGAGCAAATTTGCTCAGCGTAAGAAAGTATCTCAAGTGACGTTCACATAAAAAGCAAATTTGCTCAGCGTAAGAGAGTATCTCAAGTAACGTTCACATAAAAAGCAAATTTGCTCAGCGTAAGAAAGTATCTCAAGTGACGTTCACATAAAGAGCAAATTTGCTCAACGTAAGAAAGTATCTCAAGTAACGTTCACATAAAAAGCAAATTTGTTCAGCGTAAGAAAGTATCTCAAGTGATGTTCACATAAAAAGCAAATTTGCTCAGCGTAAGAAAGTATCTCAAGTGATGTTCACATAAAAAGCAAATTTGCTCAGCGTAAGAAAGTAGCTCAAGTGACGTTTACATGAAAGCAAATTCGCTCAGCGTAAGAAAGTAGCTCAAGTGACGTTCACATGAAAGCAAATTTGCTCAGCGTAAGAAAGTAGCTCAAGTGACGTTCACATGAAAGCAAATTCGCTCAGCGTAAGAAAGTAGCTCAAGTGACGTTCACATGAAAGCAAATTTGCTAAGCGTAAGAAAGTAGCTCAAGTGACGTTCACATGAAAGCAAATTCGCTCAGCGTAAGAAAGTAGTTCAAGTGACGTTCACATAAAAATCAAATTCTCTCAGCGTTAGAAAGTAGCTCAAGTGACGTTCACATGAAAGCAAATTCGCTCAGCGTAAGAAAGTAGCTCAAGTGACGTTCACATGAAAGCAAATTCGCTCAGCGTAAGAAAGTAGTTCAAGTGACGTTCACATAAAAATCAAATTCGCTCAGCGTTAGAAAGTAGCTCAAGTGACGTTCACATGAAAGCAAATTCGCTCAGCGTAAGAAAGTAGATCAAGGTACGTTCACTAATTTAACTTGACCAACATATTTGTTATTCTCGTTTAAACCGAGCCACATGTCCAAACCAAGGCAACAGAGAATGATTGATAGATGACGGTTTTATAAACACGAAGTAAGGGAACCGGAAAATAATTGCAGTGCTGCGGTAGAGCTGGTAGTAGCAGCAAGTAGTGGCGTTTACTCCTACAAGGTTTTTTTTTCGTTTGCCAGCTTTTACCTCTGACGAAGTCCCTAGAGACTAGGAACTGAATTTTGCGTGTTAATATACTTTTCCCTGGCAGCCGTGTGCACAGGGGTCCCTCGCGGCACAGGCAGATAACTCCGACTTCGGAAGTACTCATATTTTTTCCGTCGATGAGTAATTGACGTTTTAAGCGGGGCCTCGCTGCTGAGATCAGGGGTGGTTGCCGCAGAGAGAAATCATAAATAAAAATCCAACCAGTGCAGCCGGGATTTGAACCCACAACCTCTCTATCTCGAGGCCGGAGACCAACCAGTACCCTTCCGATAAGGTATGGTGACAGCTTTATAAAAAAGGAACACAACAAAATATTCACGTTTTGGTTTACATGCGCCCTTTCTCATAAAACGAGAACAAAACAAATGAGCAACGAAATGAAGATGAAGTCTACTACATCTAGGATGAACGGGACATGTAATCACGAAGTGAGGTTGAAGCTATAGAATTGTTAGTGGAGCTAAAAAGGTCATAGGTAAATGTATGTACATATGTATGTATGTATGTATGTATGTATGTATGTATGTATGTATGTATGTATGTATGTATGTATGTGTGTGTGTGTATATGTATGTATGTATGTATGTACGTATGTACGTATGTACGTATGACGTATGTACGTATGTATGTATGTGTGTATGTATGTATGTACGTGTGTGTGTGTGCGTGCATGTGTGTGTATGTATGTCTGTATGTATGTATGTATGTATGTATGTATTGATGCATGTATCTATGTAGTTATATTCAGCCTGCATATTTAACTTTAGATAAACAGGAACAATTATTCCTCACAAGAAAACTGCGAGTAAACAGCTCACATGGAAACAGCAAAGGTATATAGGCATAGCAATGCATGAAAATCCCGAGTTTATGTAAAGCTGTTGATAAGGATGAAAAGTAAAAAAAAAAAAAAAAAGAAAGAAAAAGAAGAAAGGTGGTATAGTCACAGTACTCGGATAAAATGACAAATAATCAACAATAGAAAAAAAGAAAACAAAGAACAATATATGGTCCTAAGCAGGATCGAACCCGTACTTCTTGGCACAGCGCCTTGCCACGAAAAGCCAAACGCTAAGGAACACTTGACAACTCGGCTAACTAAAAAATTAGCCATCATTGGCGATCTTCCACGCAGGTGTTCTCATGACTAGAACAGGGCTGCGATCACAGTTCGGGAATAAATTGTGTATGTGTATTTTTCCTATTAAGACAAGTATCTCTCGGATAGGGTAGTGTTGAATACTTGCGTTGCAGACAAACATTTAGGACGAAACAGGACGAATAGTAGTTTTCAGTGGGTTAGACTGGAGACAAATAATAATAATTAATATTATTATAGAGGAAAACCTCCAAGGCGATAATCAGCCAATCAATTCAGTGAAAGTGGTATGTTTACAGCACTCGGAAAAAATGGCAAATGCTTTACGTAGGTGAGGTACTACACAAAATCACAATGACGCTGTGGCTTCGTAAGCCACCAGTAGAAACAAAGGACAACATACACACACACAAATATGAAAGTAATTAACACCACAGACAAACTTGAATGTCAAATCTTGTAAAGGTATTTCATATTCTAGTTGCCATGTATGGTTAATTTTAATTACCTATATGTGTGTGTGTCCGTGCGTGCGTGTGTGAGTGTGTGTCCATTGTTGCTGGAAGACTTTCTGAGCCGTAACATCGTCTTGATTTTGTGTTGCCTCTCACCTACGTAAAGCTGTAGCTGTGCCACTTTTTCTGTCCAATCTTATCACAGATAAACAAAGAGATAACAAACAACTTTCAGGAATGTTCATCTTTAACATAAAGAAACAAAGAGATAACAAAAACGTGCAGGAATGTTCATTAGCATCAACAACTATAAACCTAACCAGACAAAGATGGTACAGAACAAAATGAAGATTGTCGATCACGTGTACCACGACATTAATCTCTCATTGGTTGAACTGTATGATTTTGTCACTTTGGGAGGATTCTATTTTCAGATTGTTGATCCTCAAACAAACAGAATGTTGGGTCCCTACGAGCTAGGAGAAGTTTGGATCAAAGGTCCACAAATCATGAAAGGTTATCTTAACAACCCAGAAGCCACTAGTTCTACAATAACACCTGACGGCTGGTTACGTACAGGTACACAAATCTTTCAATTACTCCACTCCGTTTATTAATTCCCGATCTATGTCCTTTAATTTTCTCGGAATTTATTTGGTAGAATACAGTGAATATTTGTACGCTGTCTTAGATTTTCATTCACCTTAAAACCTTATAAAGTAAAGTCCAAAGCAGCATGGATTTTGCACAAATCATTGTTTGTTACATAATCTCAGGACAATTACAAAAGTGATACCCTAAACATTAGATTTTAGCAATAAATAACGTGTTTTTTGTTTGTATTTTACTTCAAAGCTGTAATAATTATCATCATCATCAGGTGCCATGCCGGTTGGCGTAGGTGATCATGTCCCTCCACAATCTTCTATCTACAGTGCATCGTATCAGTTCTGTTGTTGACTGGTTTCCATGCCACGACACCAAGCTATCCAGTATTTTCTCTCTTTGTCGCCCGCGATCTCTCTTTCCTTTTATTTTGCCAGTTGTAACCAAGTATTCCAACTTTCCTCTTCTCATGATGTGCCCGAAAAATGTTTAGCTGTAAATAGAAGGTTGTGATTTGTCATGATTATTCCAGGCAATTTAAGAAGGTAGTTTGCCATTCCTTTCCTTCTTGGCAGTGACTGTACTAGTCGGAGATCGCAGCCATTGTCTATATACATGAGATCCTCTGCCTGCCATCGCGGTGTAGGGACCATAACCGGCACTACTTGTCGGCTGCTCCCACAACACCATTCACCACCTGATCCAATGGCTTCACATAACCCTGATAGGGGGGGGGGGGGTTAAACGGGAGCTCCACCTTGTCCAGGGGTGTCCCGAAGACTAGCGGAGGAAAGGAGACGTCTTACTCCTCCTTTGGTAGGGACTCTACCCACAGCCTACTCTATATAAAGCCAAATGGCAGAGTTGGGAAATACCCTGTGACGTCACGGGGTCCGGCGGTAAAGATTGTGAGTCCTGACATTGCTTTTGTTAGCATTTTAACCAGTCGGTTATGTTTTAACTCAATTGTGTTTGCACGCTAAATCATAAATGCATTCACACATTATTATTTTAATGTAGAAATTAAATTATAATACATTTTAACAAATTACAGTTAGCAAGCTTTTCACAGAACATAGGTAAAATGTTTGCAGATAACAAATATTTAGTGTGAAAATTTGGCTAATTTTCTTTTCCGTGAGGTGCTGGTTTTTCTACTATTGATGTCATCATTTCTAACTTTTCTGTAGTTGTTCAGAAATATATTAGCTAGTGTTGGTACTGACATTAAAAGTGTGCTGATCTTTGATTTGCCACACTTACATTTTTCCATATTCTCAGACTTGCAGTACTGAAGGTAGCTTGCAGTAACAAGCTTAACAACAATGTCTCTGTGGTTTGTACTGGCCAAAAATTTTGGTTCAAAATCTGATGAGAGAAGTTTTTGCATCACCGCATAGGAAATGAATGTTAACGTGGTCAGAGACTTTGTTGGGTACTTTAGATCACCTCGATCCAAAAATTTAGTATAGTCACAGCAAGCAACATCTAATTCAATTTCTGCATGCATGTCATTTAATTGATGAAAAAATATAGCACATGATGTACATTTAAGTCTTTTACACATTTTGTGAGCTACATAGCCACTGATATAGACCAGAACATGATCAGCGCCTTCTGAAGAAAAGATGTTACAATCATGTATATTTATAATGAACCATTCTTGTGTAAAACTAGCATCAATAATGTGGGAATTAGATGTACTATGCTCAGTGTCAACATTACAGACCACAGAAAGGTCACTAATTGGTACTTCACCACAACTTTGAGATGACATTCTCAAAATAGAATAAATTTTCAGTTTGCGCTCTGCTTCTAGAATCTGTTGTACAGAGATCAGGTAATTGCATCCTGAAAGTTGCCTGTATTCACCAAATCTGGCCTCTAGATTATCAGTTTGTAGCTTGCCTAGCAAAATATATTCTACTTTTAGAGTGTCCAGGGCATAAGTTGCAAACTCAGCGACAGCATTCATAGTGTGTTTGAGGGCATAGAATGTCTCATCTGTTAGTTTACCTGCTTTTCCTGTCAATTTCTGCCAAGTCTCCAGCCACAGTACAAAGCGTTTAATAAATATAAGATTGCTGCGATCAGTGGATGTGATTGGATTACCAAAAACATTGCGTGATCTAACGCCACAGAATTTGTGTTTCACATTGACAATGGTCCACCATTGCAATATTATGGTAATAAAATCAGCAGTTTTGTTCATGCGGTCATCTCTGTAAAGTTTAAGAGCTGCAGTATTGTAGTCACTGAATATTGCCAATGCCAGAGCTACATTCTGTCTGTCAAAAGTTGAAGGGAACAATGCTTTGTTTGTCAATGAGGGTGCCAATTTCATAGTCTGTTTCTGCTCACTTCTATATAAAGATTTTATATGTGAAAATTTAGCAGAAATTGTGGTAACATATGTTGTGCTGGCATCATCAGAAGGAAATGTTGGAAAATTAAAGCATTGATCAATATCTTTCTGATTAACCCAGTTATGCCAAATGCATTTCAGTAAATGTACTGAATCATGTAAAAGAAAAATTGGAGTACCTGGTATTTGTGGATTATCAAAATGATATTTGTCAGAGGACCCAGCCAAAAGTTCTTTGTAGACCTTTCTATTCACAGCATTATTATCTGACAGTACAACTAACACAGTAAATCCAGCTGATTGAACATTTGAAATTGCTTGTAACAGGCCTTGCTTTAAATCAGTAGCTGACATTTTTATCATAGGTATTAAACCAACTACATCAGTGTAACTTCCAAATATAGAAGAGATGAGGAAAGCCTGTACTGTTGTGGCTGTTTCAATAGAATTTGATGCAGATCCTACTAGTTTCCCTCCTGTGTAATTTAATGCAGTTTTAACATGGATCTCATCCATTTGTATAGCAACAAACTGTTCCCGTGAAGATAATTGTTTACTCTTTACCGTCAAATATTTTATTATACAAGTTTCTGACGTTTTGGAAGCAACTAAACTTTTGAGAGTACTTGGGTGCGGTAAACATAATAATTCTGAGTTTCTAAGAAACCTATAACAAGATGGAGATTTAATGTAGGCCATGAAAGCAAAACAAAGTATGCTACTAGAGTAACGTTTTCTATTATCAGGATGTGACATCAAATGAAGTTGCTCATCTAAAAATTGCAATGCCTTGTTATGTTGTTCGTTGCTACTTAATGTGATGGCTTTTACAAGATTTTCGTGTGCTTTTAACACAAAGTCTAAAGCTGTGACATCTGCAGAGTCTACATGCTGGTAATGGGCCATCAAATTTTGTATCTGCGACCATCGCTCAAGCTTTCTATTGTTGGTAATCCAAGTTAAATTTTTGAAGCTGACTTCATCTCCCTTATCATAAACAAAAAATGATAAGTCTGGCAGTATTTTCATGCTAATTCCTAAACAAGGGGCACAGTTTGCTTCTACTTTAACTTTGTACAAAAGTACATACTCATTGTCCATACTAATGTGCTTCCAAAATTTAAGAGAGTCCTTCAGTTCAACTTCAAACTTTGCTTGAAATCTACAGAAATCAATAAACATATCGGAAGCCAACCATTTGTCAACACTTGCTTCATATCTATCATTAATTTCTGCAGCTCTTGTTTTAGGGTCTTTTCTCAAGACAGTTGGCTCAGTTGATAAATATGTTGGCAAATTGGGGAAAATAGTTGGAACTGCATCTAATTTTAATACTGGGCATCTTCTATTAAATATGTGCACAGCACCAGCAGTGTCTGTGTATTTATCAAATGTAGTAATTTCATCTTGACGAAAATGTTTAGCACATACAACACTTCTATCAGTTGGAACCCAATCTTTGCGAGGAATATTTTTCATCCACTTTTGTCTAACAGTGTCTGCCTGAGGAAACCTGAACACAGTGACATATCCTTCTTCTTGTCTATAGTTAGATCTACATCCAGGAACACAACACTTGTCAGGCATATTTTCAAAAACAAGTATGAACTTGTGTTATTAATAATAAAACACAAACTGTTATTAGCTAATTAATCATGAATTAATTTAGTAAACTTAATAAAAATCCACGACATGTGTCAGACATCTTGAGTTCGTTGAGCCGAACGATTAGAGTGATGTCCCTTAGTCCTATGGCTATATATAGAGTAGGCTGTGCTCTACCCCGCTAACCGCGTAATAATAATAAATAATAATTAATTAATTAGAAATAGAAAGCTTACCGATTAGGATTCTGGTTTGTGCATTTATGTGTTACTTTTTACTTATTAATTATTTTTGTTTAGCCTAATAATGAAGTGTATAGTAATTTTCAAATCAACACACGGGTTGGTCAAAATAGTTTGGCGGGTCGGTTCTGGCCCACGGGCCGTAAGTTGCCCACCTCTGATCTACATCCTAACCTTAAAGTATAGCCGCTTGAAAGCCCTCAGTTAAGGTAATCATTTAATGTTAAAGAACTGTTAGTATTCATTGTCTCCTTGAATACGGCAGGCCTAAAATAATCAACCAAAATTCGATGACGTATTCATTAAAACACTGATTTATTTTATTCTTCAGGAGATTTAGGTTATTTTGCCGAGGATCAGGCTCTCTACATCAAGGATCGGCTGAAGGAGTTAATCAAATATAAGAGCAACCAGGTAATATTTTAAAGCTTGGCGCTTTCAGATTTGTGACTTCATAGAAATAATTGTTGTTTACATTCGTATGCTAATTAGTGGTTTACTTTTTGTAACGTTATAACGTCACGAAAATCACGTTACATTCGTTACGTCAATTTTGTTTTATTTTTGTGATTTGTGAGCTCAGGAAAATCATGTTTTCTTACATGTTAATGTCATGATTACTTTAGACCAGAACAAAGGCAAATTACGTCACAAGAAATAAACACGTAGAATATAAATTATGTACAATTGTCAAGTCTGATCTAGGCTTACTTGCGAGTCATCATCATCATCATCATCGTGTGCCTTCTCCGCAACGAAGGTTGGCTACCATGGATCGCCATTCTAGTCTGCTTCTTGCTTTGATTGTGCAGGCTGTCATAGATTGACTTGTCCATCTTTTGATGTTAGTCGTCCATGTTAGTCTTGGTCTGCCTCCGCCTCTTTTACCTTGTATTTTTCCTTCCAATATTACTTTTAGTAGACTGTTGTGTCTTTTAACATGGTCCAACAATTTCATTTGTCTTGTCTTAATTGTGTTTAGTAGTTCTCTTTTTACGAGTAGCACACTCTAAACCTCGACACTGATTTATTATATTTCATTACAGTCAGGAATTTCCTTTATTCGCTTCACCTTTTGTAACAGCATCTCCCAAAACGCATCGGTAAATTTTGTTGAGATGGTAGACCTACGTGCATGCCATTCTTTACTGTATGGACGACGATTCCAAACGTTTTCCATCTAAATCATTGCCTTATTCTAATTCTCTTACACAGAGAAAAAAAAACACGACAACCGAAATGTTTTGTGGACTTGTCTCTGGAAACAATCCAGCGATGTGGACAGCCATTGTGATGCTGGCGTATGCTGTTAGCAAGGTCGAACTCTGTGCAATATATAGTTCATATTTGGCTGTATAGTTTCAACGATATCACTGAAAAAGAAGTACCTGTAGTCGCTTTCCTTGTCTAATTCACGTCAAAAAAGAAAAATAAATAATACACAAAAAACTGTCAAAAACAACCAAAAAAAAAAAAAAACGGCTTTAGTTGGTGGACTCTGTAAAGATGTGGCAAACATAGACGTCTTCAATCTAGGACCTGATAGTACTGCTTTATCTCTTTCATTGACAGCATTATCTATCGGCCCTTGTTTTTAACCCTTTCCGGCCACGAGGTCTGTGTACTGCTTTATCTTTTTCATTGGCAGCATTATCTTTCGTCCCTTGTTTTTAACCCTTTCCGACCACGAGGTCTGTGTTGACGAGAATGAGCAGACAGACCATAGACCAGCACTGACAGCACCAAACGCATCTTCTTCTTTATATTCTTCTTTATATTTTTGTTTCTTGTTCTTCTTTATGTTCTTCATTTTCTTCTCCTTCAGCGATCAGCTAATGCTATGCATTTGGAGATTTAGTCCAGGATAGATCATGAACAAGACGGTGTATTTGGAGTCTTCACCTGTTTCCTATACTTTCTCATGCAGGTTTGTATCTGTGGGCCATATTCGCATTCTTAATGTTTTGAGAGTGCTGTATGTAGTCATGTAAGATATGCTCTGGAATCGGTGTGAATTGTCCGCAGTTACATATTGTTAGGTCACTTAGTCCTATCTTATGTAGTTGTGCTCTGAGACCGCAGTGACCTGTTCTGATTCTGCACATCTTGGCCTGGTCATGTCTGCTGAGCTTGTTTAAGCTGTCACGTTCTGGCTCATATTCTCTATATAACTCTCTCTATGCTGTTTCCCTAGCATGTTTTTGGATCGTCTTTATATATCTCTTTGAGGCTCTTTAGTTGGTTGGACTGCAGAGGGCTCACACCAGCTTTTGCGAGTTCGTTTGATTTCTCGTTTCCAGAGATTGAGCTGGTATCCACAACAGGACTAGCAGTGTCTTCTTTCACGGGGTATATCTCTTGTTTCTTATTTGCTGGATGCGTATGTCTTGTTTTGGGCTTGATATCGCTATTATATGTCTGATCTTGAATTTCTAAGAATGACACCAAAAAAACTGAACTGAAAATTAGTGGGCGTGTAAGAAGACTTATCAACCAACATAGAACTGGAGTCGTCAGTCACTGGACACTGCAGGACTTGCTGAGGGGATCTGAGCACCCATGGACACGTTCGGAGTGCAATGATGATGACCCGCAAATAACAATAAATCAATAACCTCAACTGATTTATTTGAATCCGGTCTAAACTGATTTTACACAATTTGTAAAATCTGGCAGGTTTCGCCTGCTGAACTTGAAGCTCTTATGTTGGGACACAGTGCTGTTCTTGACGTGGCAGTAGTTGGAGTCCCTGACGAAGTGACAGGGGAGTTACCTAAAGCGTTTGTCGTGAAGAGACCTGGGTCAGACGTCACTGTGGAGGATATAATTGACTTTGTGAAAGGTGAGGGAACTCATCTTGTTGTAAGGGTGTGTGTGGTGGGGATTAGTGAATACATTTATAAATCTATCTCGGGTATGGGAATATTGTAAGGAAAATGAGAGAATTCTTCATGTGGTATATGAGGAAAGAAGGAAATACTATGTAATATGTGATGGATTAATGAGTATGTTATATAGTTTGGAAGTATGTTTTGTAGTGTGTGAAGGCTGAGGCGATTGGTAATAGGTTGTCTGGAAGGTGAGGCATATTTAAGCATGTAGGAAAATGTTGTTGGTGGTTGCAAAGTAAGAGAGCATTTTGTGATATGTGGGGAGAAGGAAGGACAGAGAATATGAAAGAGTATGTTGAGGGAAACATTTAGGAAAATGCGTGAGAGATGATAGAATATGTGTTATATAGTTGGTTGGTTATACATGAACATATTACTTTAATATATAAAATGTGTGGGAACGTGTCTCATTAAGTACCATTCCTGCTGGCATATGTGACCAGGCCTCTCCACAACTTTCTATCTGGACAGTTATTTATCCTTTCTGTTGTTGACCTTCTGCCAAGCCATTCTCTTAAGCTGTCTGGTATATTTTCTCTTTGTTTCCAACTATCTCTTCGTCCCTCAATTTTCCTAGTTGTTACAATATATTCCAGCTTTTCCCTTCTCATTACATGGCTAAAAATGATGATTGTTTCTTCCTAATTTTGGAAATGATTTCTCTTTTTGCTTTGGCCTCTTTCAGAAAGTTATCATTAATCTTCTTTCTTAGCCATCCTTGGTATTCTCAAAATTCTTCTGTAAAACCACATTTTTACAGTCTCCAGTGATTTTCTTATCTATTGTTCTATTGTCCATGATTCACATCCTTATGCCAAGACTGGCTCTACATAACATTTAAAAACATTTTGTTCTTTTCCTTTTACTGTATATATAATATATATATATATATATATATATATATATATATATATATATATATATAAATATATATATAAATATATATATATATATATATATATATATATATATATATATATATATACACACACATATAGTATATCTATGGTATGGAGGCTATTTTATATTTTTTGAGAATTTATTTTTGTCGAACAGCTCCCTCTCGTGGCTAATTCTACCAATGTTTGACAAACAAACATGACCACAGCATGAATAAATCAGGCCCACTGATTCACAGAGTTTTCCATCCTTTTTCATTAGTCGTTTCTCTTCTAAGTTTTGCCCTAGCACAGTCTCAAATTATATTATACCATTCCTTATACATGCTCTCCATGATGTGCGATCACTTACCAGATGTTCTCAGTCATTTTCACAGACGGAGAAGTCATTCAGAGATGACTTACAGATATCTCTATATCGCGGTTTAGGAATGTCGATTTGTCTTTTTACCTGTATTACGTAGGGAGGTCAAAAAGTAATGCACACCAATTTTTTTCTCGGCTAATAATAAAGATAGGAATATGAAATTTTGCACACTTAGAATATGTCATGTTCCAATTATGTGCACCAAATTGCACAGCATTCTGATAAATATTACGCAATCTATGAACCGTTAAAATGGAGCTTGTCAACAATGTCCGTTACAAACCACGAATTGTCATAGAATTTCTGGTTGCGGAAAAAAAAAAACTGTGGCAAACATTCATAAACGACTGTGTGCAGTGTACAAATGTTCTGCAGTCGATAGGAGCACAGTTAGTCGCTGGGTTCAGAGAATTAAAGCTGCAGAAAGTGTACGAGTGGAGCTGCATGATTTACCGCGTTCTGGACGTGTTGCCTCGGCTACCAGCACAGACATGTTAAACCGGGCTGATGCCATTATTCGTAAGGATAGGCGTATCACTAGTCAGCAATTGGCATTGCAGCTTACAGTCAGCAAGGGAAGTGCAATCGCAATTTTTAAAACTCTCGGATATTCAAAGATTTGCGCTCGATGGGTTCCCCGGTGCCTAACAAATGATCACAGAGTTCAAAGGAAAACATTCTGTTCTGAATTGTTGGAGCGTTTCGGTGTTGAAGGAGAAATGTTTTTGTCAAAAATTGTTACCGGTGACGAAACGTGGGCACATTATTATGAGCCTGAAACAAAAATGCAGTCAATGGAATGGCATCATCCGCAGTCACCAAAAAGAAAAAAATTCAAAACATCTCCATCAGCCGGAAAGGTGATGATCACTGTCTTCTGGGACATTGATGGTGTGATTCTTGTTGATGTAATGACAAGAGGTGAGACAATCAACTCGACAGCTTACATCAATACACTGACAAAACTCAAAATCGGTTCCACAGAGTTCGGCCTGATAAGCCATCTGCAGATTTGTTGCTTCAACATGACAATGCACGCCCTCACACAAGTCTGGTAACACGGGAAGCAATCAACAAATTTGGTTGGACTGTACTGCCCCATCCTCCTTACAGCCCTGATCTGGCTCCCTCAGATTTCCATCTGTTTGGACCACTCAAAAAATTCCTGCGTGGGAAACACTTTGATGATGAGGATGTGATCCGTGCAGTTAAAAATGGCTACGCGAGCAGGACAAAACTTGGTACAAACGAGGCATTCATGACCTAGTTTCGCGTTGGCGTAAGGCAATACGCTTGGACGGAGATTATGTTGAAAAATAGGTAGTGTAAAGGGGATGTTCAGCTACAATCTGTGAAAATTTCACACATTTTGCCCCAATAGTTTCCGAGAAAAAAATTGGTGTGCATTACTTTTTGACCTCCCTTCAGTAGTTCACCATATAGTATTTGCTTAGGGATGCGTTTTTGTTTCATTCGCTGGACGTGCCCCAGCCATCTTAGTCTCGGCATCTGAGCATCGACATGATTGTTGGGGGCCTCAGCACTTTGCAGGACAGTTAAGTTGGTTATTTTGTACTGCCATTTGATGTGCATTATTGTGCGGGGACATGGCATGTGGAAGGCATTTATTCTTTTTTCGTGATTTGAGTATGTTGTCGAGGTTTCATATCCATATAATTGTGTGCTAAGCACACACGTTTTAAATATTAAGAGTATTTACTGTACATATATATATATATATATATATATATATATATATATATATAGTATAAAGGGAATTCTCCCCTTTATGCCTTATAGTAAAAAAAAATATTATTAGGCCCATATTTATAAATGAGCAGGTCATATTGTATGGTTATATTTTTATGTGGTCGAAATCACACCAAGCCGCCAGACGTTCCCAGAATAATGCGGTACTCATTTAAGATTGGATGAACGAAGGAATTGTCGATCAGGGCTGAACACGATCGCTTGCCCTTAGTAGCTAGTTCAGTAATTACTGGACTACGGAAACAGAGAGCACTTTATGACGGCTGAATGCATACGTCAGCACCAGCTAACCACACAGCTGAGCCTGACTATATTCCACCTTCCCGTGGTGCCACTGGAAACAGATTAACTAGACTGACCAGGCAAATAGTGATCAGGCAGTAAGGCAACTCGGTACCCACAAATGTCCTGTCCAAGACAGATGTATCGAGCCGAAAAGGTTGTTATCGCAACTGGCCGTACATTAGCGCATTTACGCCCATTTAGTATCCTAAGATCACATAATGAAGGGAAGTAAACGTATGGAAAACGAAGAAGACGATGATAATGGTCAAATGTACAAGAGATGCTTCTTCCTTATCCCTCTCTGAATTACGTCATGTTCTAACCTTATCATGCAATATTAGACCGACTTATATGATATGCTACCTTCTCAAATTAATTTAATTTCAATATTCCAGAAAGATCGGCGCCAAGCAAGTGGTTACGTGGTGGAGTCCAGTTTATAGACACCATTCCCAGAAACCTCAGCGGCAAAATACTTCGTCGTGTGATTAAAGAGAAATATATTGAGAGGCCAAGGTCGTCGTGATGTCACAGACGTTTGTTTTACCAGGAGTGATGTTGGTCGACTTCCGGTGTGTGACTGTGCTGGCAACACCATGCAATTTTCGATGGGAGTCAAATTTAAGTTATAAATGAATGTCAATGCCCGTAGTAAAAGAAATTCAAGTGTTCTTGTGTGTGATTTCGAACGGATTAATTTGTGATTTACAGTTTGTGCGATATAAGTAGCATTACCAATTAAGAAAGATCAATACATATGAGATGCGATGCTTGAGAAAAGTAAAAAACAACACAAGAAGAGATAGAATACCAAATGAAACCATAAGAAAAATGGTAGGAACAAAACCCTGCCAAGAATATATAGAACAACAACAACTTAAATGGTTTGGCCACCTGGTCAGAATGAAACCTTACCAATCACCATCAAGGGCGTTCTTCTCGAGTATGCATGGAAAAAGACCAAGAGGAAGACCCAGAAGAAGATGGATAGATGCAGTGACAGAGACATGTAACAACAAAGGAAAATCACTAATTCAGACAGTTCGAGCAGCTCAAGAACGACAAATGATATAACCACGACACCTTTTAGGTATCAGTGAAAAGAGAAAACAAGAAGATGTTGGTCAGACGCATGTACTTTACTTTTCCGATCAAAGAATGGATAGCACAGCTGTTTGTCACTGATACTTTAGTTGTTTTGCTCATTTGTGCCTTTCCATAAATATGAATTGCACTGCATCTTCTATAATATACATTGTGGTTTATTAGACGAAGCTCTAGCTTGTATGGTTAAAAATAAGTGGCCTCGCATAGTGTTAAATATTTTGTACATTTGATGTAATGTACGGAGAAGAGACAACAAGAAAATTCTAAAACAAGCTCTTCTATGGGAAACATCAGGACACAGAAAAAGAGAAACACCTAGAGAAACAAGAAAAAAACAATTATAAGAGAAGCAAAGTAGACAGACATAAACTCATTAGATAATATCGAATATCTTGCCAAGAATAGATATGGATGACCAAAAACAACACTACAAGCCCTATGTGACGTCACTCCGCGTGGGAAGGATCGAGATATTTGTGCTCATCTCCATAAATATTAACTTTAGCTGAACGAATGTTTGCTGTATGTTTGGTGTCTTGTTCATGGCAGTCTTCACACCTGTTTAGATTTGTGACTTCACGTCAAAGCTGTTCAAATCTCAGTTATCATTATAATAAATATTCCACTAGATATAACAATATTATTATAATAAATAATTGTATATAGATTATATATATATTAGTTTGAATTGTGCTTAATAGGTTTGAAAATTGGTTGTTTTCATAAAACAAGCAATGGATCGGGCGGACATCATCAATGCCCTCCGAGATGTGGGAAGAGCACAGGACTTCGACAAACACAGATCCACGTCACTTCTTCGGATGATGGAAATGGGAGTTAAGATGGGCACAGCCAGAAATGAGAAACTTAGTGGCCGTGTAAGAAGACTTATCAACCAACATAGAACTGGAGTCGTCAGTCGCTGGACATACTTCCATTTGCGTTGAGTGCGTGGCATCCTGATTGTCGTGCGCCTTTTGGCTGGTTGCCTCCGACTTCAGCACTCGAACATGCTAGAGCAGACTGTGGTCTTGCTCGGTTGTAGGAAGGCCTGGCCAGTCTTAGTTTTCAGTCCCTGGTGACTGTTAAGCCCCATCCCCACGACAAGGAGCTGGCTACTGCAAGAATTACAAAAGACAGTAAAATTTATACAGGAAACGACATTGCAGATATAGACAATACTTCAGGCGAACGAAAGATAGATAGTCGCTGGACACTGCGGGAATTGCTGAGGAGGGGATCTGAGCACCTATAGACATGTTCGGAGTGCAATGATGATGACCCGCAAATAACTCAATTTTTGGTGTCACAAATTGAAAGAAAAAACTTCCATACAAAATTTTAAGAATCAATTTTAAGAATGAGTGGGATATAGTTGATTGCGAACATCTTCGCCTAATATTGATGCAACATTTCCTAAGTTATAGTTGAAATGACTCCTTGCAATTAAAACAATTAGTTTTGTGGAGAATGGCCTGCAACGTGTGTTGAACAGAATAGGAATGGCTGTCAAGGAAAAGAGAGAGAGAGAGAGAGAGAGAGAGAGAGAGAGCGTTACCAAGTACCATGCCTGCATACGTAGGTGATCATGTCTCTCCACAACTTTCTATCTCTTCAGCTGTTTATATTTTCATTTGTTGATTTCCTACTAAAATAATTCCCTTAAACTATCTTGGATCCTTTTTATCTGTTATCTGTTATCCTCTTTCTCCCTCAATTTTTCTAGTTGTCAATAATACTCTATTGTTCACTTCTCATTCATCATCATCATGTGTCATACCGGTTTAGCGTAGGTGATCATGTCCTTCCACAATCTTCTCTAGCCAAAGTGCATCATATTAATTCTGTTGTTGACTGTTTTCCAAGCCATGACACAAACTATCTTGTATCTTCTCTCTTTGTCGTCCACGGTCTCGCTTATCCTATTTTTTTTTTACCAGTTACAACCAAATATTCCAACTCTACTCGTCTCATGATGTGATTAAGAAAATGTCGATTATTTCTTTCTGATGTTTCTTATGAGCTCTCTTTTTGGCATCTTTGAGAATCTTCTCGTTGAATTTTTAGCTGTTCATGAGATTCTGAATATTCTTCTGATAAATCCCATCTCTGAGACAATTAATCGTGTTTCATTTGTCTTCTATCCATGATTCATTTTCATATGTCAGAATTGATTCTGTATAGCACCGATGAACTCTCTTTCTCACTTCTTTTGACATAGACTTATTGCAGAAGACGTCTATCATTTTTTCAAATGCTATTTTAGCCTGTGCTATTCTGCTTTTTATTCCCATGGTGCATCTTCCGTTTATGTTATTATTGTGTCCAAGTATTCGACGCTTGGCACTTGTTTCATATATATTCCGCTTTTTTATAATGCATGATGATGATGGTTGTTCTTCTATATGACCATTGCCAAGAGTTGGATGAGTAGATAGTTTATGGAAAAAATAACAGTTCACGTGTTATGAGTGACATTCTATGGGAGATAAGTAGTAGCTCACAAGACATAATTCAATCTTCTTAAGACTGAGGGTGGCAAATGATCGATAACAACAGTCGCATCTTGATATCAATGACTCCCATGTAGATTTCCGGTCTAGTGTGGAGGTCAATATAATTGACGGATCTTTTTGCTCCTGGAGAAAATAATTTACCGTACATTAATGGAAATCAGCTTCTCGACATAGGCGTCTCTACACAACTTGAAAGTTGGAGGCGTTTATCAACTGTTTACTTTCTATTGTTTACTTTCTTTAAAATACTATGAGAATGTCAATGTTATAGCCTTTACAGACGGTCTAAAACAAATCAGCGTATAAACAGTTTCATTAATGAAAACTATTTAAACAATATACAACAAAGAATACATTTTAAAAAATTAATTATCCGTTGCGAGCGATAACGAGCATGACATATCAAGCAAAGTTATTGTTTATGGGTACGCTTGTGACTAAAGAGTCCGATGCAAGCACGGGATCCTCTTCACTGTAAAGAGCTACAGTGTTCGTTTTATGTCTTTCCATGTGAATTTCATTATTTTACGTAAACAAGACATATTAAAGTGATTTAGTTTCTTTGCATGCCTGCAGTACACATATAAAGAATCTTTACATTTTCAAAACGTTATCAACTTTAGCTAAAGATTGATCATGCGGACATATAAAAACGTCTATTATTATTTTATTTATTCTGAATCAGAGGAGTCTAACATATTGATTACTAATCTGGGCTGAACGAACGATAGTCCATCTTTTTTCCAATAGTCATTTTCTTCTTTTAAGACATGATCTTCACATTTGCACCAAAAATCTTTGTCAATCTGTGATAGAGCAGCATATGTCAGTCCTTTTATATCGCATAGTTTAAAACTTGTATTCTCAGCTGCCACCTGCCCTTTAATTTTTGCCCAAACGAGTTCAATGGGGTTTAATTGTGGATGATAAGGGGGCAGTCTCAAGCACGTATGACCATGCTGTTGAATGATTTTGTCTATTTGGAATACTTTGGTCTTTTGCGATTTCTTAACAAGTGACAGTAATTCAGGTTTCAAAAATCCCTCGTTAAATGGAATTCCTTCCTTTCTTAGCCAAATCTTTATAACATCTTTTGTACTGGTAGATGTAGGAATTTTGTCTTCTTCTGCCACAGCGATGTGGTACGACGCGTTGTCCATTACCAGACAGGATGGTCTGTCTAGAATTGGAAGAAGAGTATTTTCAATCCACTCTCTAAATATATGGCCATTCATCTCGGTGTGATAGTCCCTGTTGTCAGTATAATTAGAGGTGAATATAAGTTCTGCATTTTTCACCAACCCTTCTTTTCGGCTGCCTGCATGTGCCATTATAATACGCTGTCCTTTTCCAGTGGGTACACATCTTTTAATACTTCCATCTGATAACTGCCATTCCTTTGCACTTGTGTGGTGAGAATTTATCCAAGATTCATCTAGAAATACAATATCATAACCTTGGTTACGCATTTCCCGTACTTCACGTAAATATTTACTCCTCATAGAAACTAAGTGCGGCTTCTCGCAGATGACATTTCTACCACTATCGTACTTTCTAAACGTAAAACCGATGCTTCTAACAGTTCTCCATAATGTTGTTTTCGACACAACAATGTCATTTTCTGCTCTCAGTCGAATTTTCAGTTTTCTTAAAGTCACAGTTTCTTTGGAATCGAACATTTTACAAATTGCTCTTCTAATCACTTCCTTGTCAAAACTATCTACTACTTTCTTTCTTCCTAGCGTCCTAGTCTTGATTGAACTGGACACTCCGTTAGCTTTAAGCACTTGTTTGAAAAAGCGTTTGCTTATACCCAATGCGTGAATAGTTCTCTTTTCTGGCTTTGAGATGCTTCGATACAGTTTTCCACGCTTAGCTTCTATGCAAAGATATTTATACACCTTTATTGCCACTGATTGCAATGTAAGGAACTTTACTTTTATACCCATTGACTAACAGATCACAAATTTAACGAAATTACCCAATAATTAGGATACGCCGTTGCACATAACTCACAACAAAACGACAGGAAATGGGATGCACGGGATATAAAATTATAACTATGACGCGTTTTATGTGTTTTTTAGTGCTTAAAACAGGGAAATTGGCGCGCATTACGTTCAAGATGACAAGTCCGTGGGTGCTCACTCATATGAAGCGGTAATTCCTCCAAATATATGGTTTGACCAAAATGCCTTAAATTTGTATACTTCAAATAAAGAATATTTAAAACTATACGTTTGTTGGTGAGGAAATGAATGTACTTCTTGGGACCAAAAAATCACAAGACCATATGCAAAATTTCAGCATTATCAATCAATTGGTTGCAGAGATATGGAATTTTAAACACCTTCAAAATATTTTGAAACGACCTATACCTTCGCATTTGTGGCAGAGTGACGACAGTGAGACTATCGAAGGGACAAAACCGAGGTAATTTAGAGAGATAATGAGATGGACAGAGTTACATTAACTGAGTTACCTGAACTAGTTAGGGTGAATGAATGGAATTAAAAATACAAAACATCACATGAATTACAAGGACAAGTATGTGAAAGCCAGACAAAGATCGGTGGAGATGTTCGTCTGTGAGTTTTAGCTCCGGATCTTAAGGTTAAATTACCATTTTTTCTCATTTTGTTTTTCAATTCTCCCTCACATTTAGCTTTACTGCAGCTTCGCATTTTTATGCATTCATTTGCATTTACTTAAAATATCAGGAATCCTATACCGTTAGAGAGAAGACAGCGAACAGTCTAGGACAGACTATAGCTGGGAATGCTAGTGGTAAAAAGAGGTCATCATCATCATCGAGTGTCGTCTCCGCAACGAAGGTTTGCTACCATGGAGCGCCATTCTACTCTGTCTTTTGTTTTGATGGTGCAGGTTGTCATAGGCTGATTTGTCCATCTTTTGATGTTACTCGTCCATGGTAATCTTGGTCTGCCTCTTTTACCTTGTATTTTCCCCTCCACGATTACTTTTAGTTGGCTGTTGTGTCTTTTAACATGGCCCAAGAATCGCAACGATGGTCATATGTTGGACATGTGATGAGACGAGATAATAACCGGAATAACAAAGCTAGTCCTTATGCAGTAAACAACGGATAAGAGAGACACTGAGAAGAACTTTGATCAGAGAAGCAAGAGCAGCATGAATCGGCTCCCTCAATGAGTACTTGCATATAACAGAGACAAATGGCGAGATTGATAAAACATCTTTATAAGGATTGAAAACTGCTAGAATAAAAATTTAGATAAGAGAAAGAGTATCTGGGTCAATGTCCTATGGGCCGGCTACGGCTCGAAAGGTCAATAGATAGATAGAGAAATCGCATTTGTCTTGTTTGAATTGTGCTTAATAGTTCTCTTTTCATTTTTAGTTGTTTTAGGACTTCATCGTTTGTTTTCTTTTCCTTCCATCCAATTCTACCTATTCTTCTGTATATCCACATTTCAAAGGCTTCAATTCTCTGTTATGTTTTCTTGTCTAATGTCCATGTGTCTGCACCATATAGGAATATTGAGAAGATGTAACATTTTGCTATTCTTAGTTTTAACCATGGTGTTATTTGTTTTGATGTTAGTATGTTCATCATGACATTAAAATTACCTTTTGCCATTCCTATTCTTTTGTTTATTTGAGTTGTACATTTTCCATCACTGGTTATAATATATCCAAGGTAGTTGTAGTTCTGAACTGTCTCAAGGTCTATTCCTTCATTTTTATATCCACTTGTGGATTTTGAGTATTTTCTTTGTTTATGATCATAGTTTTAGTCTTTTTGATATTCATATCTAGTCCATATTTTTTGCTTGTCATGTTTATTTCATTCAGTAATTGTAGATCTTTAGGATTTTCTGCTAGCAGTACATTATCGTCAGCATATCTTAGGTTATTGATTATCTTTCCATTAATTTGTAGTCCTGGCATCTCTATGATGTTTTTAAAGATTTGCTCAGTGTATAGATTGAACAAGCTTGGTGATAGGATGCATCCCTGTCTTACTCCTCTTTTTATATCAATGGGCGTAGAGTTCTCTTTGTTATATTTTATTATTGCTGTTTGTTCCCAGTATAGATTACATATTAGTCGTATGTCTGTGTCATCAAGATGTATCTCTTTTAGGCATTCTATAAGTTGTTTGTGGTGTACTCTATCAAGAGCTTTGGTGTAGTCTATGAAGCAGGCATATATTGGTTTGTTTACTTCTGTGTACTTTTCGATTAATGTTCTTATGGAGAATATGGCTTCTTTTGTCCCGCTATTTTTCCTAAATCCAAATTGCTGCTCATCTAATTCAGTATTGATTTTATTCTGAATCCCTCCTTGTATAACTTTCAGCAAGATTTTTGTAACATGGCTCATTAGACTTATTGTTCTAAAGTCACTGCATTCAACTGCACCATTCTTTTTAGGCAATGCAATGAAAGTTGATGTTTTTAGTTCATGTGGTATGTATCCTGTGTGGTACATGTCGTTGCATATGTCTGTAATCACTTCAATGCCAAAATCTTCTAGTGCCTGTATCATCTCTATCTGTATGCTGTCAGGTCCTGCTGTAATTCCTTTTTTCATTGTTTTATAGCTTTTTCCACCTCAAATTTTAAGATTTTATAGCCTGATGTACATTTTATAACTGGTTGCATGTCCCTTTGATCATGAAATAGTTCTGTTATATATTCCTGCCATCTATATATATCTTTATTGCATTATATTAGCATGTTTGTAATGCACCCTCCTTCTGTGGCTTTTTTATTTGTATTAGTCATTCTCTTTATTTTTGTGCGCATTCCTCTTAAGTCTTGTTTGCTTTCCATAGTTTCTATTTCTATACATTTTTGGCTGAGCCAGTCCTCTTTTGCCCTTTTCCACATTTTGCGTATTTCATTAACTATTTTATTGTAATGTGCAGTGTACTTCGCTTGTCTCCTTTCTTCCATATTTTCTAAGATGTTGTTAGTTATCCTTTTTTGTTATTTTGTTCTTTTCTCTTTTGTGTAAGGTGTAGCAGGTTTCTTGTATTCTTTTCTTTATACATTGCCACTTGGTTGTTACTTTTTCATCAGGATTTTCTCTTCTGTATTGCTCAAATTTTAACCTGATAAAAACAATGTATGAAGGAACAAAATGTAGTGTGGTGCATGAAGGACAGCTTACAGAAGCATTTGAAATAAGAACAGGAGTAAGGCAAGGATGCCTTCTGTCTCCATTTCTCTTTCTACTGGCCATAGATTGGATTATGAAAATAACTCAAAACAACAGAAATGGGATCCAGTGGTCACTGACCAAACAACTTGATGATTTAGACTTTGCTGATGACATAGCTCTCCTATCACACAGCCACCAACAGATGCAAGATAAAATGAGTATATTAGATG
Organism: Megaustenia siamemsis; assembly: GCA_032433765.1. Classification (NCBI taxonomy): domain Eukaryota; kingdom Metazoa; phylum Mollusca; class Gastropoda; order Stylommatophora; family Ariophantidae; genus Megaustenia; species Megaustenia siamemsis. Next base: position 73,915,185 of record JAVIAB010000050.1, read on the forward strand.
AGAGATCACAACAGCTAGGACTAAAGATTAATAGAGATAAGACCAACATTATGAGAATTAATGCAGTTGGCAATAACCAAATAAAACTAGGAGAAATACCTCTACTAGACGTACAATCTTATATATATCTGGGCAGTAATATAGATAAAGAGGGAGGAACAGAAAACGATACCAAAATAAGGATATCAAAAGCAAGAGGAGCTTTCATTGCACTGGGAAACATATGGAAATCCAAAGAAATTAGGCTAAATACAAAAATACAAATTTTCAACTCCAATGTTAAGTCGGTTCTATTATATGGCTGTGAAACATGGAGAATAACAAAATTGACAATCACGAAGGTACAGACTTTCATTAATGGATGCTTGCGCAGAATAAAGGGATGGAAATGGCAGGACAAAGTCACAAACGTGGAATTATGGAAATGTACCGGTCAAATACCAGTGGATAAAGAAATACAGCGAAGACGATGGCGATGGATAGGACACACACTACGGAAACCAACTGAGAGTATTACACAACAGGCCCTTTTTTGGAATCCCCAGGGGAAAAGACAAAGAGGAAGACCAAGGAATTCTTGGAGAAGACAGATTGAAGCAGAGATGAAGATGATGGGGAAGACATGGAATGATCTTAAAAGAATTGCAAAAAACAGAACGACTTGGAAAGTGTTTGTTGAAGACCTATGCTCCACTGGGAGCTAAAAGGTAGAAGAAGAAGAAGATTGCTCAAATCCTTCTTCTAGCAGCTTCTGGTATGTGTTCTTTACTTGTATTGCGTATAGGTATATTTAGAAAGCAAAAATAAAGGACTCAGCCTTAATAGCAAAAAGACAGAGGTAATGGTAACAACAACAAAAAGACATCATCTCAGTGCAAAATAAAGACAAGTGGAACAATATTAAAACAGGTAAATGAATTTAAATATTTGGGAACTTTGTTAACCTCAGACGGAAGATGTACAAAAGAGGTGAGATTCAGAATGGCTCAGGCAAAAGCAGCTTTCCAAAAAATGAGGAAGATGCTATGCAATCCATTTTTGACAATAAAAACAAGAAAAAGAGTTCTTAAATGTTATGTAGAACCAGTCTTAACATAGGGATGCTAATCATGGACAATAGGACAACAGACAAAAAAATCACTGGAGTCTGTAGAAATGTGGTTTTACAGAAGAATGTTGAGAATAATACCATGGACAGCTAAGAAGAGTAATGAAGATGTTCTGAAAGAGGTCAAAGCAAAAAGAGAGCTAATTTCCAAGAAGGTCAACAACAGAAATGATAAATAGCTGTCGAGATCGAAAGTTGTGGAGAGACATGATCACCTACGCCTGCAGGCAGGGTACTTGATGATGATAGGTATCTTTAATATCTTTTCTATTTAAAGCTGTTATATCTAGTGGATTTGTTGATGAATTAGACTTTTGCTTGTTTCTCTTTAGTTTGATTTTCATTTTAATCATTACAGGATTGTGATCTGAATTAATATCTGCTCCTGGCTAGGTTTTGGCTTTCTTTACGCTGTTATGGAACCTTTCTTTTATCATTATGTAATCTATTTGATTCCTCTTCTTATCTCCAGGTCTTTTCCATGTGTATAGTTTCCTTTTCTCTTGCTCAAAGTAGGTGTTACATATTATCAGCCTGTTTTCTTCACAGAATTGTAATAATCTTTCTCCTCTGTCATTTCTTTTTCCTAAACCATGATTTCCTATAATGGTCTTATATCTACCTATTCCTACTTTGGCGTTCATGTCACCCATTACAATCAAGATGTCTGAAGATTTCACTTGCTTCATAACTTTATTTAGGTCTTCATAGTATGCCTCTATTTGTTCATCTGTGTAGTCTTGAGTAGGTGCATATGTCTGTATTATTGCTATGTCCAATGGTTTTGCTTACAACTTGAGTAGTATAATCCTATCACTGGAAGTCCAGTGGGTACTTATATATTTTTGTAGTTCTCTTTTTATCAGTATTCCTACCCCCTTTGATGTTCTGTTGTGTTTCCTGAGTATATAAATGTATATTTTTCGTCTTCTATGTACCCACATTCTTTCCATCTTGTCTCTGATATGCCTAAAATATCTATATTCATTTGTTCTGCTTCTTGAATCAGATTTTTCAATTTCCCTTTTTGATATAGAGTCCTAACATTCCAAGTACTTTTTAAAAGAATTTTCATCCGACATATGTTCGAATTCCTCTCCATGGCTTCCTCTGGACTAGTACGTGATGAGGCTCCAATCTCTTTCACGGTGGTCAGCCACATTCGTCTTTCGTGTCCTGAACATGCCTCTTGTGTACCACACACTTTGCTGTTTTCGCTTTCTGGGCCGTTGGTCATTGCTGACTCTTCCGCCCAATTCACCGTTGCAGACTTTGTACAATTCGGAATGGACATTTCTGTCTGCTTTGCGCGACAGTGAAAAACAATGACCTATCACCGATAGGTCAATCTCGAATGAAAAGAAGATAAATACCCACTTAACAACGAGAATTTCCACCATCCACCAGCCTGTCAGAAGTTAAACAACCACAACAGGCATGAACATAATATTAAATCCAAGAAGCACACCGCGTGTAACCGGCGTAACTCGAAACAACACACGCTGTAACGGAAAACACTGTCGACACACGGACGCCATCTTGAATACACAATTACAAGTAACCAGAGAGAGCTGAAGCTTAGATGTGTCTTAATTGTCATGACCAGGCTTCGTTATTAGCTAGAAGCCTTGACAGCAACTGTAACACAAATACTACCTCTAAGGCTGTCAAAAGGAGGTACACTTTTGATATAAGTTATCGAGCTTTCGGTCAAACAATGGATGGTGTGTAATGTACATTTTGCTGACACCAGTGGTGGATGGTTAGAAAGATGTAAATTCTAAAGAGAGATAAACACAAACATCAAATATACAAAATATTCAATAGCTTGCGGGGCCGAAGATAGGCCTGCAGAGAACATGTACAATGGTATAGCTGCTCCATGTTATTTGATGTTTATTTTACATGCAAATTATAATATTTGCACTGGGAAACATATGGAAGTCCAACGATATTAGGTTAAACACTAAAATAAAAATGTTTAACTCCAATGTTAAGTCAGTCTTATTATATGGCTGTGAAACATTGAGAACAACAAAAATGATAATCATGAAAATACAGACTTTCATTAATGAATGCTTGCACAGAATAAAAGAATGGAAATGGCAGGACAAAATCACTAACATAGAATTATGGAAATGTACGAGTCAAATACCAGTGGATAAAGAGAAACAGCGAAGACGATGGCGCTGGATAGGACACACACTGCGGAAGCCAACTGAGAGTGTTACCCAACATACCCTTTTTTTTATTCCCCAAGGAAAAAGACAAAGAGGAAGAACAAGTAATCCTTGGAGAAGGGAGATGGAAGCAGAGATGAAGATGATGGGGGAAGATATAGAATGATCTTAAAAGAATGGCAAGAAACGAAACAGCTTGGAAAGTGTTTTTGAAGGCCTATGCTCCACAGGGAGCTGAAAGTTAGAACAAGAGTAAATAACAACATAGTAAATTTGTTTGTTGTGCTTTGTGAAGTTTGAAATCATGGCATGTAGACAGACGTTGTTATAAATTAATGGTGATTATACGTACATCGGATATAAATATCCTTCCAAGTCTTTGACATTTGGTGACCAGTTCGTTGACTGAATGTGTTCAGCTTCAATTGTCTGTTTGTTGACACTGTGAACATTTGCTTAGACTCCATTATCTCCACTTGGCAGACGGAAAATGGTCACCCCTATCTGGCACGAAAGTTGACAAACGCACATGTAAACCATTATTATACCATTATTATATTATACCATTATTATATTTATTATATTATATTATATTATATTATATTATATTATATTATATTATATTATATTATATTATATTATATTATATTATATTATATTATTATATTATATTATATTATTATATTATATTATATTGTATTGTATTGTATTGTATTGTATTGTATTGTATCGTATCGTATCGTATCGTATCGTATCGTATCGTATCGTATCACATCACATCACATCACATCATATCATATCATAACACAAATACTGTCTCTGAGGCTGTCAAACTTCAAGAGTTATCATCATATTAACTTTGAATGTTCAGAATGATATTAAGGGACCTTCTTTCAATCTTTTATCCTGTTTTGCTTTTTGCAGGTATGAGTCGCATGCTAAAGTCGATATGTTTTCTATCCAGAGCACTTTCTGTGGCTTAATACATAGTGATATTGTATTGTTTTATTTGGTTGTAAATTCTCACAATCCATTTTCTTCTTGATCTACCTTTATATCTTGGTTGTTTCATTTTGTTTTTGTCAACTCTTGACGCTGGTGCTGAGGGGTCCATGCGCATTAAATGTTCAAAGCACTTTCATCTTTGTCTTTCTATGTATTCGATGACTGGTAGAATTCCAATGTGTTTCTGATTTCATTCTCTACATGATCTCTTGTTTTGTTCACAGCTTTTCTGTGGCATTTCATTTTACATGTTATCAGTTTTCTTTCTTGCTCTTTAGTCATGTCCATGTTTGACATTGATAGCAAAGAGGTGGAATAAAGATAGAGTTAATCAAGCTTTTCTTTGTTTCCATTGAGATAGCAAGATGTTTTACAATTTTCTCTGTAACTTTGTTATCACTTTGAATTCTTATTTTAATCTCTCTGTTAAGCCTTCCAACCTTTGTAAAAAGAAAAAGCTACGCGGATATTTGCATTCTTGTACTTTCTTTCATTTGTAATTGTCTATAAAGATGTTCTTTCTTGGTGTTCTACCTACAAACAATACATCAAAGATAAGAGACATTATTCATCGTTAATCTGAATTCCGTACTAGAACATGAACTGTTATCCTCTTCTTCTGTCCTTCCCCATTTGCCTTTCAGCGTCGAATGGAGATATAATTTGCGGTCTTTTGTTCTTCTGTTCGCATCTGCTGCTGTTATGTTTCCTAGTATTTCTAATATTCCCTCAATCCATCATTTTCGTGCTCGGCCCTTAGGTCTGGTGTTCTTGCAATGTTTATTGAAGGCTTGTTGTGTTGTGTTTTGTTATGTCTGCCTTGTCATCACACATCAGAATGGGATTACTTACTGTAGCTTTACACTTAAAACACGTAGAACATTATCGCTTTGGAATAACAGGAGAAATATTGATGTTAATCTTGATTTTGATTAAAATGTTAAAAATGTTGAACTTTAGAACTCAGTAACAAAAGGTGAGAAGTTTAACGTCTGAAAGAGAAGACGATAAATTTGAAAGCTGGAGAGGTAACATTTTAGAAGCAGCTATAGCCCAGGCATGCGTGAAACGTCACGGTTCACGTTTATATCGGTCTGCAGAGTTCACCTTGAACCTACCCTCTTTGCCCGCTTGAACGAAATGTTATATAGAGTGAAGCACTTGCTTATTTCTATTGGGATTTAGTTTCTTATTACTGTAGGTAAAATGCTGCAAATGATCTCACTCTGTAAATTACAATTTAAATGTGGTAAATATTGTATATTTTTGTTTTCCTCTTAAATGAATTGCTTTACGTTGAACATTGTGTGCTCAAGCCCATTATGTATAACTCAAATATGGCCTCTCAATAGCTTCAAAATGAATCTCAGTGTTCCTTAAGTTTGCTCTACTGAAGAATCCACTCATAATACACCAACTTAGCTCTTCTGAAAGTTGAACATAAATTTTACATACCAATGTCATGCAAAGAAGGCACATCACAACAATAGGCAGAATGATGCTAAACAGTTGTAGCAGAGAAGCAATCGAAATGTATCTAAATATCAAAACGTTGGCGAATGCGATCATATCATTCTACAATTTTCTAACCACAGTGCACAATTCTGTTGTTGACTGTTTTCCATTCCAAGACACCATGCCATCTTGTATATTCTGTCTTTGTCGTCCGGGATCTCTCTTTCCCTGTGTTTTGCCAGTTATAACCAAGTTTTCCAATTTTCCTTTTTCTATGATGTGCCCAAACACGTTCATTATTTCTTTCTGATGTTTCTTCGGATGCTCTCTTTTTTGTGCTGGCCTCTTTGATCTGAGAATTCCTCGTTGGACTCATCCTATCATACGCATTACTGTGCTAAAATATCACTACATAGAAGTGAACGAAGCTGAAATGTTTGTTAACGTCACAGACAAGAATAACTCACCAAAAGACATAAGCTGTAAGAGTGGACGGAATGTTGCACATTCATGTCACTTTCGTCCATAAATCTATAACAACAATCTATAACAAATGTGGCAAAAACAAATGGTCCCTTTAATGTAGAATACACTTCTGTGTCAACGGTTAAATGACAATCTACAGGCCGTTGTCTGAAACAGAACTTTCATTGTAATGTTGGAGAGCAGGTGGCCGAACCAATAACTTGTCGGACTCCAAGCCTGGAGAACGCGGGTTCGAATCCAGGTAAGGTCAAACAAAAGTTCTTTTTTGGCATGGGGGAAAGGAATAATCTGACCTGAACACCTCGCGGCGACTGCACTGGACAAGCGATCTTTATTCTCCGGTCCTACAATACTCCCCCTCCCCCTCTTCCAGCAGACCTCAGTAATGGGAAAATGGCGTCAAGATAGTTTTTGTGCTACCGTAATGTTGACACAAACGAATGTCAGACTGGCCATGTAGCAAGGGACAAATAGTTGTATTATGGATTTTAGTTTGTTTGCTGTGATCGCGGGGCCTTCGACTAGCTACAACTACAAGTAGTTTTATTATGGATTTTAGTTTGTTTGCTGTGATAGTGGGGCCTTCGACTAACTACAACTACAAGTAGTTTTATTATGGATTTTAGTTTGTTTGCTGTGATAGTGGGGCCTTCGACTAGCTACAACTACAAGTAGTTTTATTATGGATTTTAGTTTGTTTGCTGTGATAGTGGGGCCTTCGACTAACTACAACTACAAGTAGTTTTATTATGGATTTTAGTTTGTTTGCTGTGATAGTGGGGCCTTCGACTAGCTACAACTACAAGTAGTTTTATTATGGATTTTAGTTTGTTTGCTGTGATAGTGGGGCCTTCGGCTAACTACAACTACAAGTAGTTTTATTATGGATTTTAGTTTGTTTGATGTGATAGTGGGGCCTTCGGCTAACTACAACTACAAGTAGTTGTGGTATTTCACACTCTGAATGTGGACTATATAAATAATGTTTCAAAAGACGGCGTAAGGTTTCACATTTCTTTTATGTTTCTCTTAGAATCTGCTCCGCAACATATGGCAAGCAAATAATAAAACAATAAAACTTAGCTCTATCTCTCCCATAAAAAAGCTCTGTCTCTCCCATACTCACATATTTAAGTGAAGCATGGACTATTAGAGAAAGGTCTTCTGAAAACTCTTTTGGTGGATTTTAATACAAATTTTATACAAAAATAATCTGAAAATCAACGACAGAGAAAATAAGTAACGAACTTGTGTTTCCTACAAGCATTTAATATGTAGAGAGTTTGTTGCTACAGAAGAAAGAAAGAAAGAAAGAAAGAAGGAAAGAAAGAAAGAAAGAAAGGAAAAAGAAAGAAAGAAAGAAAGAAAGAAAGAAAGAAAGAAAGAAAGAAAGAAAGAAAGAAAGAAAGAAGAAAGAAAGAAAGAAGAGAATATTCTGGACGTAACAAGACGTGGAGGACATTGTGCCAGTTAGTGAGGGAATTGAAGGCTAAAAATAAGGTGGGTTAATTTTATCACAGCTGGGCGTTACTGTGGCGGACGCTGGGTAGATGGCTCAAGGAAAAAGAAAACTTCAGAATGTGAGAGTTAAGTTTCAGCGGAAAATATATGTGAAGACGATATTAATTACCTGCTTATTTAAATATTTTTCTCCTTCTCTCTCTCTCTTTCTCTGTCTTTCTCTTTCTCCCCCTTTCTCTCACATATTTTTCCTCTCCTGCTCTTCTCCATTCCGCCTCTTCAACCATCCACTCATTAACTATTATCTTCCACCATATGTCTCTTACATTTCTCTTTCTCCGTCATCGCTGATCTCATCAATTGTCTACACATTTCAAGTCTTTTCTATTGTCTTTATCTTCACCGCATCAACCCCGGCCTTTTCTCTCAATCTTTTCTACATCTTATTTCCACACTCTTTCACCCATGTGCTATCTTCACGACCAGTCTCCTACTTCCACACTCTTTCACCCATACGCTATCTTCACGACCAGTCTCCCACCCACTCCACCAAATCTTCTACCTCACATACTCCACTCTAACCTCTCCAATCTTTCTCTCCATCCATCCCTTCTATTCGAGCTAACGTCAACACCCTCTTTCTCCCACTCCCTTTGTTTCTCCACAACTTAAAACCCTTTTCTCCACCCTCTTATTTCCATCTATTATTATCCTCATCATTTCTTTAAAATCCTATTCCACACTCCTTATTACATACTCTCATCCCCGGTCTCTACATTCATCTTCACCTACCTTTCCCATATTCAAAAAAATTATCATCATTTTTTTTCCCCATCCAGTCTTTTCCACTTGCTCTGTTCCATCACTCCACTCTCCATTCTTTCTGTACCACCACTATACTCTCCAAATCTTTCTGCAAAATCACTCCACTCTCCATTATCACTGTACCACCATTCCACTCTCCATTCTTTCTGTACCACCACTCCACTCTCCATTCTTTCTGTAACACCACTCAACTCTCTATTTTGTCTGTACCATCACTCCACTCTCCATCCTCTCTGTACCATCACTCCACTCTCCATTCTCTCTGTACCACTACTCCACGATCCATTCTCTCTGTACTACCACTCCAATCTCCGTTCTTTCTGTACCACCACTCCACACTCCATTCTCTCTGTACTACCACTCCAATCTCCGTTCTTTCTGTACCACCACTCCACTCTCCATTTTTTATGTACCATCACTCCACTCTCCATTCTCTCTGTACCACTACTCCACTCTTCGTTCTTTCGGTACCACCACTCCATTCTCCATTCTTTCTGTATCATCACTCCACTTTCCATTCTCTCTGTACCACCACTCTACTCTCCATTCTTTCTTTACCACCACTCCACTCTCCATTCTTTATGTACCATCACTCCACTTTCCATTCTCTCTGTACCACCACTTCACTCTCCATTCTTTCTGTACCATCACTCCATTCTCCATTCTTTCTGTACCACTACTCCACTCTCCATTCTTTCTGTACCACTACTGAACTCACCATTCTCTCTGTACCACCACTCCACTCTCCATTTTTTCTGTACCACCACTCCACTCTCCATTCTCTCTGTACCACCACTCAACTCTCCATTCTTTCTGTACCATCACTCTACTCTCCATTCTTTCTGTACCATCACTCCACTCTCCATTCTTTCTGTAAAATCACTCCACTTTCGTATTCTTTCTGTACCACCACTCCACTCTCCATTCTTTCTGTACCACAACTCCACTCTCCATTCTGTCTGTACCACCACTCCACTCTCCATTCTTTCTGTACCACCACTCCACTCTCCATTCTTTCTGTACCACCACTCCACTATCCATTCTCTCTGTATCACCATTCCACTCTACATCCTTTCTGTACCACCACTCCACTCTCCATTCTTTCTGTACCATCACTCCACTCTCCATTCTCTATGTACCATCACTCCACTCTCGATTCTTTCTGTACCACCACTACTTTCCCCATTTTTTTGTACCACCACTCCACTCTCCATTCTTTCTGTAACACCACTCCACTCTCAATTTTTTCTGTACCATCACTCCACTCTCCATCCTCTCTGTACCATCACTCCACTCTCAATTCTTTCTGTACCACTACTCCACGCTCCATTCTCTCTGTACCACCACTCCACTCTCCGTTCTTTCTGTACCATCACTCCACACTCCATTCTCTCTGTACCACCTTTCCACTCTCCGTTCTTTCTGTACCACAACTCCATTCTCCATTCTTTCTGTATCATCACTCCACTTTCCATTCTCTCTGTAACACCACTTCACTCTCCATTCTTTCTGTACCATCACTCTATTCTCCATTCTTTCTGTACCACTACTCCATTCTCCATTCTTTCTGTACCACTACTCCACTCTCCATTCTCTCTGTACCACCACTTCACTCTCCATTCTTTCTGTACCATCACTCCATTCTCCATTCCTTCTGTACCACTACTCCATTCTCCATTCTTTCTGTACCACTACTCCACTCTCCATTCTCTCTGTACCACCACTCCACTCTCCATTTTTTTCTGTACCACCACTCTACTCTCCATTATTTCTGTACCACTACTCCACTCTCCATTCTTTCTGTATCATCACTCTATTCTCCATTCTTTCTGTACCACTACTCCACTCTCCATTCTTTCTGTACCACTACTGCACTCTCCATTCTCTCTGTACCACGACTCCACTCTCCATTTTTTCTGTACCACCACTCCACTCTCCATTATTTCTGTACCACTACTCCACTCTCCATTCTTTCTGTACCACCACTGCACTCTCAATTTTTCTGTACCACGACTCATCTCTCCATTCTTTCTGTACCACCACTCCACTCTCCATTCTATCTGTACCACCACTCCACTCTCCATTCTTTCTGTACCACTACTCCACTCTCCATTTTTTCTTAACCACCACTCCACTCTCCATTCTCTCTGTACCACCACTCAACTCTCCATTCTTTCTGTACCATCACTCTACTCTCCATTCTTTCTGTACCATTACTCTACTCTCCATTCTTTCTGTAAAATCACTCCACTCTCCATTCTTTCTGTACCACCACTCCACTCTCCATTCTTTCTGTACCACCACTCAACTCTCCATTCTGTCTGTACCACCACTCCACTCTCCATTCTCTCTGTACCACCACTCCTATTTCTTCTCCTATCATCTCAGTCCCATCTTCTTTCTCCCACCCACACATCGCCGCATCATCATTCTCACATTTCTATCACAATCTTTAACGTCATATCCTCCTATGTACCCTCCCTCTTTCCACCTCTATTTCTCTCTCTCTCTCTCTCTCTATATATATATATATATATATATATATATATAGAGAGAGAGAGAGAGAGAGAGAGAGATAATATCTATCTATTGACCTTTCGAGCTGTAGCCGGCCAATAGGGCGTAGACCAAGATACTCCTTCTCTTATCTGAATTTTTGTTCTAGCAGTTTTAAATTCTTTTAAAGATATTTTATCAAATCTCGCCATTTGTCTCTGTTCTGTGCAAGCAGCTCTATCTCATTGAGGGAGCCGAATCCTGCTGCTCTTGCCTCTCTCATCAATGTTCTTCACAGTGTCTCTCTGGGTCTTCCTCTTTTCCTCTTACCTGCTGTTTCCCATATGAGGGCTTGCTTTGCTATTCGGCTATTATCTCTTCTCATCACATGTCCAACATATGACAATCGTCTTTTCTTTATTACTGAAGATATTAGTGGTTGATTGGCGATTTCTCTAATTTCCTCGTTTGTTATTACATATATATATATATATATATATATATATATATATATATATATATATATATATATATCTTTATGTATGTCTCAAATACACAATAAAAACACTATTCAGATATAAATATAGCGGTGTGTGTTTACAAGAGCAACAAACTATCTCGATATGCTGATAACAAACACTTAAAGTTTAAATGTACTGCCTCTGTGTGCGTGTATGTGAATACATGTTATCATGATAATTTGCATAATTGTACAAAAGCTGTTTCAACTATTAGCACACATCCTGACGCCTGACAATTACGTGGATCCCGTGAAACTCAAGTTCGATTCCTGTGAGATATAGTTCGTAGCTTTGATAAAGTTGCTGACGTTTGTTTATATGTTTGTACATGCCCAACAAGGAAATAACACTACAGGCAATACGGGCACTCTACAATACAATCTTCATCGCAACGTTGTGCTACCAATGCCGACCTTAACGCTAGACTCAGGAATAATAAGCAATGTAACCACTAACTAGATGAAATGTGTAAGACGCTCGACACGAAATAGCATACAAGATAAGATCAGAAGTAAAGAACAGAAAAATAGCTCAGAATAATTCCCGCCATTGAATACACACACAAAAAAAATGTATAAAATGGTTTGGCTTCGTGATAAAACATAAAGATAAAAACATGGCGAGCCTTCAGAAAGCTTTGAGAGAACACCAGACTCAGAGGCCGACCGCGAAAAAGATGAACTGATGGAATATTAGAAACTCAAAGAAACATAACAAGAGGGAAGGTAACCAGATGAGCAAAAGTCTGCAAACTACAACTCCCCTCAACGTGAAAAACAAATGATAAAAGAGAGAACTAGGAAACTATATCTCTCCTCAACGTGAAAAAATGATAAAAGAGAGAACTAGGAAACTACATCTGTCCTCAACGTGAAAAACAAATGATAAAAGAGAGAACTAGGAAACTACATCTCTCCTCAAAGTGAAAAACAAATGATAAAAGAGAGAACTAGGAAACTACATCTCTCCTCAACGTGAAAAACAAATGATAAAAGAGAGAACTAGGAAACTACATCTCTCCTCAACGTGAAAAACAAATGATAAAAGAGAGAACTAGGAAACTACATCTCTCCTCAACGTGAAAAACAAATGATAAAAAAAAGAAGAGGCGGTTTTTTTCCACACAATACAGGGTAACATTATCAACATGTAATTCAATACTACATTTGTCAGGAATACGTGTCTAATAAATTAGTCTGTCCAAAATTGTCTGTCTGAGTTGACAACATCAGATGATACTAGTGAGATAGATGACGCTCGCTGGGAAACATCAAGCCATCTGCTAATTACTTTGAGTATCAAATTTATATCACAAATTCAGTTAAAGCCAATATCTAACCAATTTAATGAAAAGTCTCCAATTCAACAGCAGCATCTGCACAAAAGCAGCAGGTTACACAGACCACTTCAAAGTTATATCAAGAGTAAAACAGGGTGAGTACTATCTCCCCTCATCATCATCGAGTGCCGTCTCCGCAACGAAGGTTGGCTACCATGGAGCGTCATTGTGCTCTGTCTCTTGCTTTGATGGTGCAGGTTGTCATTGGCTGATTTGTCCATCTTTTGATGTCTCTCGCCCATGTTAGTCTTGGTCTGCCTCTGTCTCTTTTACCTTGTATTTTCCCCTCCAGGATTAATTTTAGTAGACTGTTGTGTCTTTTAACATGACCCAAAAATCACATTTGTCTTGTTTGAATTGTGCTTAGTAGTTCTCTTTTCATTTTTAGTTGTTTTAAGACTTCATCGTTTGTTTTCTTTTCCTTCCATCCAATTCTACCTATCCTTCTATATATCCACATTTCAAAGGCTTCAATTCTCTGTTCTGTTTTCTTGTCTAATGTCTATGTTTCTGCACCATATAGGAATATTAAGAAGATGTAACATTTTGCTATTCTTAGTTAGCCCTGGTGTTATTTCTTTTGACGTTAGTATGTTCTTTATGGCATTAAAATTACTTTTTGCCATTCCTATTCCTTTGTTTATTTCAGTTGTACTTTTTCCATCACTGGTTATAGTATGTCCAAGGTAGTTGTAGTTCTGAACTGTCTCCAGGTCTATTCCTTCAATTTTGATATCCATTTGTAGGTTTTGAGTATTTCCTTTATTTATGATCATAGTTTTAGTCTTTTTGATATTCATATCTAGTCCATATTTTTTGCTAATCATGTTTATTTCATTAAGTAATTGATGTAGATCTTTAGGATTTTCTGCTAGTAGTACAGTATCATCAGCGTATATAGGTTATTGATTATCTTTCCATTAATTTGTAGGCCTGGCATCTCTATGATGTTTTTAAAGATTTGCTCAGTGTATAGATTGAAAAAGCTTGGTGATAGGATGCATCCCTGTCTTACTCCTCTTTTTATATCAATTGGTGTAGAGTTCTCTTTGTTATATTTTATTATTGCTGTTTGCTCCCAGTATAGATTACATATTAGTCGTATATCCATGAAATATAAATGTATCTCTTTTTGGCATTCTATAAGTTGTTTGTGCTGTACTCTATCAAAAGCTTTGGTGTAGTCTATGAAGTGGGCATATATTGGTTTGTTTACTTCTGTGTACTTTTCGATTTATGATCTCATGCAGAATATGGCTTCTTTTGTCCCGCTATGTTTCCTAAATCCAAATTGCTGCTCATCTAATTCAGTATTGATTTTATTCTGAATCCTTCCTTGTATAACTTTTAGCAAGATTTCTGTAACATGGCTCAATAGGCTTATTGTTCCAATGTCACTGCATTCAACTGCACCATTCTTTTTAGGCAATGCAATGAAAGTTGATGTTTTTTGTTCATTTGGTATATATCCTGTATGTTATATGTCGTTGCATATGTCTGTAATCACTTCAATGCCAAAATCTTCCAGTGGCTGTATCATCTCTATCTGTATGCTGTCAGGTCCTGCTGCTTTTCCCTTTTTCATTGTTTTTATAGCTTTTTCCACCTCAGATTTTAAGGCCTAATGTACATTTTATAACTGGTTTCTTGTCCCTTTGATCATGAAATAGTTCCGTTATATATTCCCGCCATCTATATATAATATCTTTATTGTCTTTTAGCATGTTTCCTTTTTTGTCTGCAATGCATCCTCCTTCTGTGACTCTTTTATTTGTATTAGTCATTCTCTTTATTTTTGTGTGCATTCCTCTTAAGTCTTGTTTGCTTTCCATAGTTTCTATTTGTATACATTGTTGGCTGAGCAAGTCTTCTTTTGCCTTTTGGCACATTTTGCGTATTTCACTATCTATTTTATTGTATTGTGCAGTGTTCTTCGCTTGTCTCCTTTCTTCCATTTTTTTTCTAAGAAGATATCCCCCCCCACCCCCTACTGTTTATTAATTTCATGGACTATATATGCAAGTTAACCACTCCATCAGAGACAGAGAATCTATTTACAAACGATCAGGCACTAATACATGGGATAATAGAAGACCTACAAGAACACTTAAATATACTTAACAGCACAAGCATAAAATGCAACATAAAAATCAATATAAAAAAAACAGAAGGAAGTCATGAATATCACAAAAGAGAAACAGAACATCAACATAACTATAGACGGCAGACAACTAAAACAAGTAGAGGAATTTTAATACCCAGGAAGTCTAGAGACAAACAACAATTCACAAACAACAGAAAAAGACTCAAGATGTAACAAAGCTTGTCAAATCATTAGGCAGCTATCACCACTATCACTAACAAGGAAATAATTCTAGAGGCAATACGGGCATTCTACAATACAATCTTCATCCCAACGAAGACATCTCTTTATTCATTTCCCGTTCCTGAAGTCTGCGGGAGAAAGGGTGGGGGGTTGTAGTAGGGGAGTAAAGGTCGCTTGTCCTGTGCAGTCGTCGGGAGGTGTTTATTACTATTTAATATGCGTACTTTTTTCATTTTTGTTTACTAGTAATGAGATATCTAACAAATAATTCTCAAAAATAAATTATGACAACACATGGCTCACGGTTTCAGCTGAAATAAATAATTCAATATGCATGTCTGATGTCGTTTTCCTTCTTGAGTTATCAAACTCAAAGTAATCCGGTGTAGGAATTGCTTACCTGCCACCTCTAGGTTGTCACGAAAGTCTATTGTAAGGGGCTGTGATCAAGCAAGAGTTGGACAAAGTGATCAGGTTTGTAGAGACGAAAGGCACCGTAGTTTACTGACTGATATAAGCTGATGCATAACAAACAATATTTCTTTTAAGATTAATAGAAGATATTAATTAACAATAACTGCAGCAAGAGAGAAGATAATAAGTAAAAGAAAAGAAATGGACATTGAAAAAAAAGAAAGAAAAAGAAAGAAGAAAGAAAGAAAGAAAGAAAGAAAGAAAGAAAGAAAGAAAGAAAGAAAGAAAAGGGAAAAAAAGAAGACGAAAGAAGCATGACAAACAGACGAAACAGTAATAATAGAAAAATTAATTAAACAAGTAGAAAGAAGAAGAAAACAGAACAAAATTAGAAAAGGAAGAATGTAGAAAAGGGTGAAAAAAAAAACAAAGAAAAACGAAAGAAAACTAAAGATGTGATAAAAGTGAAGGAAAACAAAAAGAAGAAAAACTATAATTTTTTTAATAAATAGACGAGAGTGAACAATAAAAATGTAAATAACAAGAAGAAAGAGAAGAAAAGTAATAAAAAGTGGAAGTGTAAATATTATTATTATTATTGTTAGTTGTTATTGTAGCAGTAGAAGTAGTAGTTCTGCTGTGTTATGTTCATCAATCAATAATCAATTTCATTGCAGTCGAGTATTTCCCATATCCACTCCACTCATGTCACAGCTCCAGCCATAACGTGTTGACAAATTCAGAAGCAGACATAGTAGATGCGTACACAGTTAACAGAAAGCAACGTCTACATAACTAACGAACTGTGAAGGAGATACTGTTTTCATTCTGATCTGCTTGTGACCGACTCTCACTAATGTCATGAACTATTTGCATCATCGCACTTTCAGTAAAGAAATTCCAGAATTAGCAGTGCCAGTAGTGGCTCTTTTATAGCGCATTCCCAAATGTTTGCCTTTGTTTACAATTGTATGTTTCGACATTGCTAAAGTCAAAATTGTTGAAAGTATTTATTTTTATTTATATAGTCGTCAAAACTATGTCACAAATTTGTCACCCCTGTCAGGTACTTAGGAAATATGTGTTATCTTTTGAGATATAGAAATATATCATGATCCTGGCTTCGTTACTTTTTATGAGTTACAGAGACGATATTGTGGGAGCAGCCACCCGACCGTTCAAAATGCGCACTTCAGGTTTCTTTTAAGAAAATCATGAACGAACTTGCACAAAACAAATGTACATGTTGAGATGCGCTGAAAATTGTGACATAGGTTTAATCATGACATAAATATAAATATCTTTTTAAATACAATTTTTACTGCAACTCAACGTTTGGTTCCGATTATAAGGAACTTCATCCTTCCTTCGGAACGCTTCAAAGAGGAGCTGAGAGAGTGGGTAGTGCGTTTTGGGCAAAGCATATCTCCATATTATTGGCCCAGACATAGCAAGAAAACATAAATGTTAGTAATTAACATGCAGGACTAAGATTCAAATTTACCATAGTTGCGTATTCAGTGCACTTCTATACGGATAAGAAACTTGGACTACCTATGCAAGGCAGGAGAAAAGGTTAAACAGTTTTCATGTGCGTTGTCTTCGAAAGATTATAAAGATCTAATGGCAGAACAAAGTAACCAACTCTAATGTCTTACAACGAGACAAACTTCCATCGATCATGTAGGTCATGTAAGAAAAATGGCAAACAATCGTATTCCCAAACAAATAATGTATGGTTAACTTAAGGACGGAAAGAGACCAATGGGTAGATCAGTGCTGAAATATAAGGATGTTTGCGGGGCTTCCTTGAGATAATCCTCTATCAGTGAAAGAAACTGAGAAAATCTGGCTGCAGATCGTAGCAGATGGAGAACACAAATTTAGAAAAAAATAGCACAGCAACTTTTGAGACAGTGTTGATATTAAATTTAGAAGACAAAAGATGCAGGAGAAAGGAGACGAGAGCCAGGGCACCACGAATAGATCTTGTTCGTACTGCGGATTAATCTGTCTGTTCAATATTGGCAGATTCAGGTACATGAGAAACTGCTCAGCAAAGTAGCATCCAGCATAAGACATTAATATTTTTAACAAACTACTGACTTATCATAATTGCTTGCTACCAACAGTCTGTCAAGACGCCGAAGACCGTATGAAATATAAATGTTTTTTTTTCATCAATTTTTACTTCACCAATGCTGATATAAACAATTTTAATTAACAATAAACATGTGTGAACGCGCTAAAGAGGGCAAGTATTACAAACTGAAAACAAAGATTGCCGTGAACCTTGCATTCATCCACAGGATTAACTTGATATCCAATGACTTAACATCATTCTTAAAAATTACAGCAACAAGCGATCAAACTTGTCTAGAAGAGAATATATCATCATCAGATGCCACGACGGTCGATGTTGGCAATCATCTCTCTCCACATCACTCGGTCCTTCATGCATGTCATAATTTCAGTCTGTGATCTTTTGTTTTTAAGGGAACTCCTAAAAAATCACCATTAAGAAACAATCAACATTTTTGGGCATATTATTAGAAGAGGAATGTTGGAATACTTAGTTACAGTTGGCAAAATAAAAGGTAAGAGAGATCGCGGACGACAAAGAGAGAAAATAGTGGATGGCTTGGTGTCGTGGCATGGAGAATAATCAACAACAGAACTGATACGATGCACTGTAGATAGAAGTTTGTGGAATAACATGATCGCCTACGCCAACCGGCAGGGCATATGATGATGATGATGATCTTTTGTTATGCTATTTGGATAAACTGTTCAATATTCTCTTCTCTTGGATTTCCTCTGCCCAACTTTCCGTTCTTTCTGCCTGTTGTTATATTATTCTCAATGCCTTCTGTTCGCATGACATGCCTCAGTAGATGTAGATTGTTTCTCTCTTATGATTTTAACGATAATTCTGGAAAGAATGTAACTGGAAGAAAAATATGAGTAGAAGAAGTAGATCATTTCGTATACCGGGGGGGGGGGGGAGAGGACGCCCGTCGAGTAACTAAATTGAGTGCGGTCAGCGACCCACAGCTGACTGCAAGCGTCATGATCGGCGAACAACAAAGCTGATCAATACCTTGCTCCACCTTCCAATTGTGCTTCTAGAAGCAGACTGACTATCTAGTATGGCCAAGCGAGTAGGGACCACAGATGGAAGGCAACCCGGTACACAAAAATGTCATTCTAGAGTTGAATATGCTGGGCCGGAAGGTGTAAATAAACCAGAGGGCAAACACATCTACGTCACGTATGGTCATTTTTAGGGCAGATGGCGTAGATGACTGTTCATTCATTTAGTAGCTATTGATCGGGTGAACTCAAGAAAGAAACATTTTTGTAGATCTCAGACACGGCATAAGTCAAGAAGCAGAAACAAAGAAACAAATTACAATCATAATAGCAAAAGCAGTAATCGATGTCTAGAAGTTCGAGAAAATACGGAAGTAAGAACTAATCGTAAATATAAACCTTAGGATATTCAAACGAAATACATGTATATAATTCAACCTACTTTTGCACTTGAGAACTTGAAAACAAAAGATATAGAAAATAAGGTGAATGTTTTCTTTAACAAATGTCTCAAATTCATTCCCTTACTATGGTGTTTAGTACTAGTGCAGAGAAGAGAGAAATGACCATGCAACAAATAATCTCACACATAATCAAGAAATGTTGGTGGTTATATGTTGGTCATTGATGAGAAGAGGTAACAAGAGAATTACAAAGCAAACTCTCAATATTAAATATAGCTGGCAAAAGGGAATAAGGCCGACATAATGAAACGCTTTATTTCTATCTATCTATCTATTGTCCTTTCGAGCCGAAGACGGCACATAGGGCAGAACTACAATCTCAAAAACAGAAACCCCTGCGTGCCAAAGTGGCACATATTGCAGAGATCACTAAAATCTATGGTTCTGTTTCCATAACAATGATTTTTACAATGACAGCTTGTCAAGCCATCGATCAACCTCCTTAGTCGCTTTATTTAGGGAATATTAAAAACAGAATACACGCAGCATGTATCGGCTCTTCTGGTGCTATTAAGGGGTTCGTTCAGAACCTGCACCACCCGTGTGGCTACCCTACTGGGGCACTGGTCACTGTTAGCAGAGAAAAGAATAGAGCCACCGTCACGTGCCATGCCCTGTGATTACCCTACTGGGGCACTGGTCACTGTTACCAGAGAAAAGAATGGAGCCATCGTCACGTGCCGTGCCATGTGATTGCCCTACCGGGGTACTGGTCACGGATACCAGGGAAAAGAATAGAGCCACCGTCACGTGCCATGCCGTGTGATTACCCTACCGGGGCACTGGTCACGTATACCAGAGAAAAGAATAGAGCCACCTTCACCTGCCATGCATGTCACAAAAGATGACTAAGGAGATGGTGTCAAGATGTTCGCATGCTCTTTCGTTCTGATTGGTCAATCGATACCAGAATAAATATTTAAAATACTATCTTGAAACGTGCATGTCATGCCTAACAATTAATCGTTATCTAATATTGTAAACATTAAATGCAAGCAAACACAAGCGCTAGATACGAGTGGTGAATTGAGATATTCTGAAAAGTCCTTTCTTTCTGTTTACAATAATCCCGTTTATGATTTAAACGGAACTTGAATAAATACTAGCAGTTCTGAGATGTAAAACAGCTAAAAGATATCACCGTTTCTCTATGACAGCATTCGTCTGTTTTACCGCATTCCGGTTTTAACTCGAGACTTGAACTCTTCTTTTTTCTGAGTGCAGGGAGAGAACCCGATATTAGGTCAAGGTTGAGAGATACGGATTATTTTTAATTTCTTGTGCAGTGGTTTAAAAAAAATTGTAACATTTCGATCATTTTGTTAATAATTAATCGTTAACATCCCTCTTTAAATAAGTAAACGTTAACAACCCTCTTTAAATAAGTAAAAGTTAACAACTCTCTATAAATAATTGAACGTTAACAACCCTCTCTAAATAAGTAAACGTTAACAACTCTCTATTAATAATTGAACGCTAACAACCCTCTTTAAATAAGTAAACGTTAACAACTCACTATAAATAATTGAACGTTAACAACTCTCTTTAAATAAGTAAATGTTAACAACCCTCTATAAACAATTGAACGTTAACAGCCCTCTTTAAATAAGTGAACGTTAACAACCCTTTTTAAATAAATAAACGTTAACAATTTTCTATCAATAATTAAACGGTAACAACCCTCTATAAAAAATTGAACGTTAACAACCCTCTTTAAATAAGTAAACGTTAACGACCCTCTTTAAATAAGTAAACGTTAACAACCCTCTATAAATAATTAAACGTTAACAACCCTCTATAAATAATTAAACATTAACGACCCTCTTTAAATAAGTAAACGTTAACAACCCTCTATAAATAATTAAACGTTAACAACCCTTTTTAATTAATTAAACTTTAACACCTCACTTTAAATAATGTAAACCGGAGCCCGCCATACGATGACAAGTAACACTACTTGGTTAATTAGTAACAGGAAATTATTTATACAGAGCTTCGCAGCAAGGAGTCATCTGATCATCACAAGCCCCGACGAGCAAGCGTTTCGGCCCTTTCGCTTCTTGACACTCCAAGGGAGGTGGGACCGCCTGGGTCATGACTCCCAGGCGTCGACCTCCTGCTGTGTTGACTCTAAGACTTACACTATATATTCGGCAAAAAATAACTACACTTACTCTATACAACACTTCTGTTCGAATACAGTCTTTACTAGCGTGGCATACTTACCTGTCGTGGCTTTAACCCAGCACATTGCTGTCCTCTTCAGTCGTATAACGTGGTTACTAATTGCAACGTTCTTTTATAGGCTCGCGTACAAGTTCGAGTGGATCAGAAACTGATAATAGGTGATAAAGATAGGTCGAGCTGAGAACTTATTGCAAATCTTATAGCAAACATAGAGCGCAGTGTAACTTCAGTTTCATAAATTCACTCTCAGTAGCCTCCATATTTTAGACACCCCACATTATCGTCTGAAAGTTCAACATCAACCCTTGGAAATCAGCTTGTGGTTTACATTAACGTTTCAAGGAGACTAGTAATTGTAATAAATAAAGCTTTATTGGCTCACAGATATGAGGAGGTCAGTATGGACACACACCGATCACTTTCAATTGGTTATTGGTTATGGAAGGCCTCGGTACGACTGCAAACGAATCAAAATCCATAATTGCTCAACCGCCCGTGCCAGTGGAATCATCCGAATTACTAACTCATCTCCCAAACAAAGAAAGGTAACTGTAGTCCCCATCGTAGCAGTCTCAGCACACATCAAAAGACACAAGGCGAAAAGGCGCAGAAAGTGAACACAGTCAACTGTTCCCTGTCATACGATATCATCCTTCAACGTAAACAATTGGGACATCAAAACATGATCAAAACGGATGAGACACACCGCTCACATTGTGCATAGAGCACTTAATTCAGTAGCTCCTGCAACAAGCCGGACTTGGAATATGAGGAAACTGCAACAAGATACACCCTTCAGACATAGCCTTCAACGATTCCTGCCGCCTATTCACCATAACCATAGAAGTTCACGTCCTCCCGAAAATGATGATCGTCATATTGAGAACAAAAAATGTATAGCACTTGATGGTGTTAGGACATTGTTCTTGACATCAATCGAACATATAAACACACAGGTAGTCGCTCTAATTATCCCTGTCACACATCAAACAGACCGTACGGTTAGCGTACAACGAACGAAACACGGTGCAAATTCCCCAAAGAGGAAAATCTTCGGTCGACTTGAAGGAGCAATCCATTAATGCGTTTCAGCATGTAAATAACTTGCGTCAAAAATCCCAACGTCGGCCATTGAACGGTACTCACTGTGACGTAAACCGCATGTCAACACTAGACGGTGAAGGTCGCCGTTACAATACTTGACTTGTCAAAAAGAAACATTGCTGTATGTACACTGCCGGTGCTGATTTGTCCACTTCGTTGCGCAGATTTGCTAAGTAGAACATCATTTTAATTTCAACATTGTCCTTGTTAATCATGTCTCGTGTCTTTATGTGTGTATGTGTTTGGTCATGTCTCATGTCTTGGTGTGTATCTGTGTTAGTCATGTGTGATATCTTTGTGTGTGCATGTTTGGGTTCGATATCTGATATCTTTGTGTGTGCATGTTTATGTTAGTCATATCTCATATCTTTGTGTGTGCATATCTGTGTATGTCACATTTCATATCCTTGTGTGTGCATGCCTATGTTGATCATATCTCATATCTTTGTGTGCATGTCTACGTTAGGCACGTGTCATATCTTTGTGTGTGCATGTCTGTGTCAGTCATATCTCATATCTTTATGTGCATGTTTATGTTAGTCATGTGTCATATATCTTGATGTGTGTCGGTGTTGGTCATGCCTCGTGTCGCTGTGTGCAGGTCTGCGTTGGTCACATCTCCTATCTCTGTGTGTGCGTGTCTGTGTTAGTCACCTCTAGTGACTCGGGCAGATGGTGCTCGTAAACCTGGGAGGGCCGACCATCTAAGGTCAGAATCCCCCTACAGAAAAGATCATCTGCTGCCTTGCAGAAGGATTGGGGACAATCAAAGGCTAAGGAATGCAAACCTGAATAAAATGCTGACTGAAATCGGATGCACTGGGCCACTGGCGCAGAACACAGTGCAACGTATTAACGGGTGTTCAATCAGAGTGGATCTGGCAGACTTTAATTGTGATGTTCTGTCTGTGGGGGGATCAACACACTTAGCCTGACGGCTGACTTCATGTGAGAGTCTGGAATCCTACTCTGATTGGGTCCTGATTGCAGAGAGAGAGAGAGAGAGAGAGAGAGAGAGAGAGAGAGAGAGAGAGAGATTTCAACACAGAAAATTGCAATCAGAGAGCCGAAATTAATCAAACCCCAGATGCATTGTCTGCAGCGCCGGAGAGAACGTGAAACGTTCCACCATTTTGAAACGAAAGTCCGATCACTTTCAATGCAAGTGGTTAGTCTGTTAATTCCCAGTTTTATTTCTAATTGGAAAGGAAAGAGGGAAACTCTAACCTGGTCATTATGCGGAATGCTTTGGCCTATGTTCACACGGCCTCAATCAAACTATTGGTACGCCACTAGAAATCTAGATAGAACGTCGTGTGATTCCTTACCATACGAAGCCTATATATAAAAAAAGGAGTAGGGAGAAGAGCAATAGGCAGACCCAGAGTAGGATGGACAGACCACAAAAAAACGCTACAACATCAACTGACGACGAGTGAAGCCACCAAAAGGACTAAAACCAGAACTATTTATCTCCCTCGACACCCAAATCGGTATAAAGTAAGAAAGAAAAAAAGAAAGAAAGACGGACAGAAAGAAAGAAAGAAAAAAAGGAAGAATGAAAGAAAAAAGGAAAGAACGAAAGAAGAAATAAAGAAAGAAAGACAGAAATAAAAACAGAAAGAAAAAAATAAAGAAAGAAAGACAGAAAAAAAACAGAAAGAAAGAAATAAAGAAAGGTATGCTCCAGAGATGAGAAAATCCTATAGTAACTAGTTCTTCCTTTGACAGCAATTAAGGCCACTGCTTAAAATCTGCAGCAGTATTTGCAATGAAAGACCTGGCTCGAGGCTAATGAAGAGAAGGAGGCAGCTGAAGGCTGCCGTTCAACTCTGTCTCCTGGTAATTTTGCTCTCAATCTCATCCATTTAATTGTATTCAAGAGAGTGAAAGTGACATTTCATAACACATCTTTGACAATGAACAAAAGATAAGAATTCTACATAGTTATGTACAGGCAATTCTGTGTTATGGAAGTGAATCATGGAATACAACAAACACAGAAATCTTAAGAGGTTACAAATAAAAGGTTTTACAGACGAAAATTGAAAATACCCCGAACAGCCAATAAGATTAACAAAACCTTTTCCAAAAATAAAAAAGAGTCGGTATTATCGAGTTAAAAAAACTATCATTATGTTTCCCCTAATGTAAAGAAAATGAACGGAAGGAACAAATTGTGACAACCAAAAAAATTGACGGAAGAAGTGATATAGGAGAAAAAAATATTCAGTTAAAGATAAAAGGTATAGAAGGTTAAGCAGAATTGATAACCAACTGTAGAGACAGAAAGCTGTAGACAGGGACATCTACATGCTAGATATGGTAATGGTCGAAGTCCATCCTAAATAAACTTCAACTTTCTTCATCTTTTCTCTTTTCTCTGATACCTGAAAGGTGTCGTGGTTTATATCATTTGTCGTTCTTGAGCTGATCGAACTGTCTGAATTAGTGACTTTCCTTTGTTGTTACGTGTCTCTGTCACTGCATCTATCCATCTTCTTCTGGGTCTTCCTCTTGGTCTTTTTCCATGCATTCTCGAGAAGAATGCCCTTGATGGTGATTGATAAGGATTCATTCTGACCAGGTGGCAACATGAATTTCTTTAACTGCGGGCATTGAAATTCACTTATAACTTCAACTTTCCCAGTGATTATTCATCAAGTGTGTTCTATTTTAATTCACGGTAATCCAGTTCCCTTTCCTAACTTCCCAAAATCTAAAACATGTTTCTACTTTTCATGAAACCAAACCTTTTCTCCCACTCCTCGTGAAACCTGCTATCACTTTCAAATTCCTGGAACTAAACACCTCCATACTCTCTCTATGATTTCAGCTTCCAGTTCTTCTCTTCATTTCCAAGGGCCCTCTCCCATTCTCAATTTCTTAGCGCCTTTCTAGAAATTCCCACGGAAGCATGAGACATGAACTCAGAGTGTCGTTTTATTACATAGACCATAGCATGCTCCCTTCCTCTGTCTCTTGTGTCCCTTCCATTAAAATATTCAACGAACGCAATGTCCCTTCCATTAAAATATTCAACGAACGCAATGTCCCTTCCATTAAAATATTCAACGAACGCAATGTCCCTTCCATTAAAATATTCAACGAACGTAGTGTCCCTTCCATTAAAATATTCAACGAACGTAGTGTCCCTTCCATTAAAATATTCATCGAACGTAGTGTCCCTTCCATTAAAATATTCAACGAACGCAATGTCCCTTCCATTAAAATATTCAACGAACGTAGTGTCCCTTCCATTAAAATATTCAACGAACGCAATGTCCCTTCCATTAAAATATTCAACGAACGTAGTGTCCCTTCCATTAAAATATTCATCGAACGTAGTGTCCCTTCCATTAAAATATTCATCGAACGTAGTGTCCCTTCCATTAAAATATTCAACGAACGTAGTGTCCCTTCCATTAAAATATTCATCGAACGTAGTGTTCCTTCCATTAAAATATTCATCGAACGTAGTGTCCCTTCCATTAAAATATTCATCGAACGTAGTGTCCCTTCCATTAAAATATTCATCGAACGTAGTGTCCCTTCCATTAAAATATTCAACGAACGCAATGTCCCTTCCATTAAAATATTCAACGAACGCAGTGTCCCTTTCATTAAAATATTCATCGAACGTAGTGTCCCTTCCATTAAAATATTCAACGAACGTAGTGTCCCTTCCATTAAAATATTCAACGAACGTAGTGTCCCTTCCATTAAAATATTCAACGAACGTAGTGTCCCTTCCATTAAAATATTCATCGAACGTAGTGTCCCTTCAATTAAAATATTCAAGGGCGTAGTGTCCCTCACACTAAAATATTCAACGAACGTAATGTTTTCCCTACTAAACTATTCACGAACGTAATGTTCCTCCCACTAAACTCTTCAAAGAACGTAGTGTCCCTCCCACTAGACTCTTCACGGACGTAATGTTCCTCCCACTAAACTCTTCAACGGACGTAGTGTCTCTCCCACTAAACTCTTCAACGAACGTAGTGTCTCTCCCACTAAACTCTTCAACGGACGTAGTGTCTCTCCCACTAAACTCTTCAACGGACGTAGTGTCTCTCCCACTAAACTCTTCAACGAACGTAGTGTCTCTCCCAGATAAACTCTTCAACGAACGTAGTGTCTCTCCAACTAAGCTCTTCAACGAACGTAGTGTCTCTCCAACTAAGCTCTTCAACGAACGTAGTGTCTCTCCAACTAAGCTCTTCAACGAACGTAGTGTCTCTCCAACTAAGCTCTTCAACGAACGTAGTGTCTCTCCCACTGAACTCTTCAACGAACGTAGTGTCTCTCCCAGATAAACTCTTCAACGAACTTAATGTTCCTCCCACTAAACTCTTCAATGAACGTAGTCTCTCCCATTTGTCACGAACCCAGTGCTTCCACTTTACCTATAAACATGTCACGCTGTTCTACTCACTATGAATCTAACGCCCCTTTCAATCCTCATAAACATAGCGCCCCATTTAAACTTTATAAACATAGCACCCTTTCAATCTTTATAAACACAGCTCCCCATTTAAACTTTATAAACACAGCGCCCATTTCAATCTTAATAAATACATCACCCTTTTAATCTTCATAAACACAGCGCCCAATTTACACTTTATAAACACAGCGCCCAATTTAAACTTTATAAACACAGCGCCCCTCTCAATTATCATAAACACAGCGCCCCTCTCAATCATCATAAACACAGCGCCCCTTTCAATTTTCACAAGCACAGCGCCCCTTTCAAACTTCATAAACACAGCGCCCCTTTCCATTAAAAAAAAAAAAACTCAACAATTCATTCTAGCAATCCTATAAATTCTCAATAAAATTAACGCTTCCCTTGTACGGTTACTGTAGAAAAAAAACCTTTTATCAAGAAAATAAACATCACTTTTATTATTTCAAAAGCAAGGTTTTTCTAAAAAAAAAAAAAAAAAAAAAAAGCTGGATATGATAATGGGGAGCTTATTTTCAAAACTTCAAATAATAAAGCAAACGCATGATTGGACACAGGAAACACCGTTCAAAAACAAGACCTATCCAGTGAAATCCTGTTGGCATCTTGTGGCGACCTCCATAACAATGAGAACCACTGGTATTTATATATATATATATATATATATATATATATATATAACATCTAGATCTATACGAGACAGGAGAGTTGCATGTGTGTCTGTGACTCTGTTTTCAGTTAGACAGTAAACAACGCGTTACAGCCGATGCATGGTGTTTAGTTTCTTATTTTTTTTAGAGCTGCCGGTAAAGGTAAGCTATACATTCGATGTTAATAGATGTTAATAGACAGAAACCAGAAAGGTAAGTAGGCGTTTGAAGTGTATTTAATAATGTAGACTTCTGAACTAGATTGTCAAATAACTAGCTGGATAATTGTGGAGGTAGGGTAGAAACTAGCGTCTATGTATTGATCAGAATTTATAAAATATGTGTGAATATAACGAGAAATTAGGTGTAGAAATTAGTGTATACGTTTAGTATACTATCAAGTAGGTACTTGTGGAGTAGGAAGTTATACGAATATTTGTGTGGGGTGTAAACAAACATATAAAGTTGACACAAGCGGGAATGTTTGTGGGAAGGTAATCATGTTACTTTCTGGCGTTGCAGAGTCAAGCTTAAGAATTCCGTTCCTCGATTTAGGACTGAACCAAGCAAAGTTCTCGCAGTCGTGCCTTAACCTAAATGAGGTGGGTTTGATTCAAGAATTTAGTTCACCGTGCTACTGAACGGTGAAAGCAGGTCGATCCTGTGTTCTTCCTACCTGTCCATAGTTTATCGATTAAATGACGCGCGCACACATTTCTCTATTAAAGAAATGTATCCAAACAGTTGAGAATCAACAGTAGAAGAAGAGAAGATGTTGATTGATAACCGTTAAAAAAAATCATCATTGCTTTATATAGTTAGAGAAATATGTTGAGTAAAAAAGGATTTCACATATGTTGAGTAGAAAAAGGTTTCTCTTATGTTGATTAGAAAAAAGGTTTCACATTTGTTGAGTAAAAAAATATTTCTCATATATCTTTTCAACATTCCCGTATGGTGCAGAAACATTGACTTTAGACAAGACAACAGAACAGAAAATAGAAGTCTTTAAAATATGGATCCATGGAAGAATAGGAAGTACTGGATAGGAATAACAGAGAACGAACGATGACGTTTTAAAACAACTAAAAATGAAAAGAGAACTACTAAACGCAATTCAAACAAAACAAATGAGAGTTTTGGGACGTTAAAGACATAGCAATCTACTAAAAATAATCTTCAAAGGGAAAATACAAGGTAAAAGAGGAAGAGGCAGACCAAGACTAACATAGATGAGTAACATCAAAAGATGGATAAGTCAACCTATGACAACCTTCACCATGAAAACCATAGACAGAGCTTTATGGTGGCCAACCTTCGATGTGGAGGCGGCACTCAATGTTGATGATGATAACTGATCACCATATATAGCAATGAGTGTATGTGGTATATATTAATATCGAAAGCGTGGAAAACAGAGAAACAAACAGGAAGCCAACATCGGAGAATGGACAGGCCTTGATTTTGTTAAAACATACCAATAATTTTCATTGGCACTCCATCATAGCCAACCTTCGATGTGGATACGGCAACCAATGAATGAATGACACTCCATGATAGCTAACCTTTAATGTGGAGACAGCACTCAATGAATGAATGGCGCTCCATGGTAGCTAACCTTTGATGTGGAGACAGCACTCAATGAATGAATGGCGCTCCATGGTAGCTAACCTTTAATGTGGAGACAGCACTCAATGAATGAATGGCGCTCCATGGTAGCTAACCTTTGATGTGGAGACAGCACTCAATGAATGAATGGCGCTCCATGGTAGCTAACCTTTGATGTGGAGACGGCACTCAATGAATGAATGACGCTCCATGGTGTCTAACCTTTGATGTGGAGACTGTACGAAATGAATGAATGACACTCCATGGTATCTAACCTTTGATGTGGAGACGGCACTCAATGAATGAATGACACTCCATGGTATCTAACCTTTGATGTGGAGACGGCACTCAATGAATGAATGACACTCCATGGTATCTAACCTTTGATGTGGAGACGGCACTCAATGAATGAATGGCGCTCCATGGTAGCTAACCTTTGATGTGGAGACGGCACTCAATGAATGAATGGCGCTCCATGGTAGCTAACCTTTGATGTGGAGACGGCACTCAATGAATGAATGGCGCTCTATGGTAGCTAACCTTTGATGTGGAGACGGCACTCAATGAATGAATGGCGCTCTATGGTAGCTAACCTTTGATGTGGAGACGGCACTCAATGATAATAATGATGAGATTAGAGTAACTTCCTGGACTTGTCCACACCCTAACTTTCCCAAAAAAACTTTGTGCAGCATTTTTAGGAAAGTTAATTAGCAACTTCCGGTATTGTCAATTAAGTTAATATGTATATGCTGAGTATGAGTCATGAAACAATTGACCATTTGTAGGAGAGTTGATAATAACTTGTACTAATTGTTACTTAGACATATGCAACGACATATACCCTACAGGATACATACCAAATGAACTAAAAACATCAACTTTCATTGCATTGCCTAAAAAGAATGGTGCAGTTGATTGCAGTGACTTTAGAACAATAAGACTAATGAGCCATGTTACAAAAAATCTTGCTAAAAGTTATACAAGGAAGGATTCAGAATAAAATCAATATTGAATTAGATGAGCAGTAATTTGGATTTAGGAAAAATAGCGGGACAAAAGAAGCCATATTCTGCATGAGAACATTAATCGGAAAGTACACAGAAGTAAACAAACCAATGTATGCCTGCTTCGTAGGCTACATCAAAGCTTTTGATAGAGGACACCACAAACAACTTATAGAATGCCTAAAAGAGATACATCTAGATGACATGGATATACGACTAGTATGCAATCTATACTGGGAGGAAACAGCAATAATAAAATATAACAAAGAGAACTCTACACCCATTGATATAAAAAGAGGAGTAAGACAGGGATGCATCCTATCACCAAGCTTGTCCAATCTATACACTGAGCAAATCATTAAAAACTTCATAGAGATGCCAGGCCTACAAATTAATGGAAAGATAATCAATAACCTAAGATATGCTGATGATACTGTACTACTAGCAAAAAATCCTAAAGATCTATAACAATTACTGAATGAAATAAACATGACAAGCAAAAAATATGGACCAGATATGAATATCAAAAAGACTAAAACTATGATCATAAACAAAGAAAATACTCAAAACCCACAAGTGGATATCAAAATTGAAGGAATAGGCCTGGATGGGGACATTTCAAAACTACAATTACCTTGGACATACTATAACCAGTGATGGAAAATGTACAACTGAAATAAACAAAGGAATAGGAATGGCAAAAAAGTAATTTTAATGCCATAAAGAACATACTAACGTCAAAAGAAATAACACCAGGGCTAAGAATACTAAGGACACTAAGAATAGCAAAATGTTACATCTTCTCAATTTTCCTATATGGTGCAGAAACATAGACATTAGACAAGAAAAGAGAACAGATAATTGAAGCCTTTGAAATGTGGATTTATAGAAGAGTAGGTAGAATTGGATGGAAGGAAAAGAAAACAAACGAAGTCTTAAAACAACTAAAAATGAAAAGAGAACTACTAAGCACAATTCAAACAAGACAAATGCGATTTTTGGGCCATGTTAAAAGAAACAATATCCTACTAAAAGTAATTCTGGAGGGGAAAATACAAGGTAAAGAGGCAGAGGCAGACCAAGACTAACATGGACGAGTAACATCAAAAGATGGACAAATCAGCCTATGACAACCTGCACCATCAAAGCAAGAGACAGAGCAGAATGACTCTCCATGGAAGCC
Source organism: Megaustenia siamemsis (assembly GCA_032433765.1). Lineage (NCBI taxonomy): Eukaryota > Metazoa > Mollusca > Gastropoda > Stylommatophora > Ariophantidae > Megaustenia > Megaustenia siamemsis. Next base: position 73,946,565 of record JAVIAB010000050.1, read on the forward strand.
AACCCTCGTTGTGTAGACGGCACTCGATAATGATGAATTGTTACTTGGGTCAGAGGATATGTTTTATACTTATGAAGAACACACTAGAGTTATCATGTCTCGAACTTTTGTCGACAAACGCTTGTGAAGGACGGGGCACTGACTCTACATATAAATATATATATTGCTCTCTGAGCAATCACCTTTCATGTCCTGCTGCTCTGTCACTGTTGTTTCTTCTATCATTATCGCAAAACACGTCGTTTTGTCACCACTACGAAACGTTTACTGTGATCAAACTTAATATATTAAAAAAAACATAAAACATGAAAAGAAACAAAAACACAATATTTATTTTTCAATTGGTCCTACTTTTGAACCTGAACTATGCTAGTGGTTACATTCTGTCAGTTATAAACTTGAAATGTGTGTTAACCAATAATCAATTGTTGATTTCTACTCTGTGTTACTAGCGACAACCGTTTTCTTCATGGCAAATGTGAAAATAAGATCTTAGATACAACTAGAAATTAGATGAAAAAGGAAAAATTGTAAACAAATCTTGAACTATTCACTGAAGTAGCAATGTCTTGCTGGTTTGGAGAAAATGCCCTGTTATTCTGGACGTTACAGGCATATTGAAAAGGACGACAGAGGCGCAGAACTCGAAGTAGACCTAGAGTAAGATGGAGTAATAACTCCAAGGACAACAGCGTCACGCGACAGTTACATAGGCTGCTACTAGAGCAAGAGCTAGAACAATCGTCAACAGTGGGGATATCAGAAAAAGTGAACAAGCAGAAAAGGTGAACAAGTAGAAAACGTGAACAAGTAGAAAAGGTGAACACGTAGAAAAGGTAAACAAGCAGAAAAGGTGAACAAGTAGAAAAGGTGAACAAGTAGAAAACGTGAACAAGTAGAAAAGGTGAACAAGTAGAAAAGGTGAACACGTAGAAAAGGTAAACAAGCAGAAAAGGTGAACAAGCAGAAAAGGTGAACAAGTAGAAAAGGTGAACAAGTAGAAAAAGTGAACACGTAGAAAAGGTGAACAAGCAGAAAAGGTGAACAAGTAGAAAAGGTGAACAAGTAGAAAAGGTGAAAAAGTAGAAAAGGTGAACAAGCAGAAAAGATGAACAAGTAGAAAAGGTGAACAAGCAGAAAAGATGAACAAGTAGAAACGGTGAACAAGTAAAAAAGGTAAACAAGTAGAAAAGGTGAACAAGCAGAAAAGGTGAACAAGTAGAAACGTTGAACAAGTAAAAAAAAAAAAAGTAAAGTACCCCGTCACGCCAAGTGGCGTATAGGGAATATGGTGTTAGTGACCATAAATTTTACAGACCTTCGGCGCATGATTTTTGGGGTAATGTGGTCGGTATTACGCCCGTGCCGCTTCACTTTCCCAGAAAAAAATCATGTACCCATTAAATGCTTGGTGAACCCGAAAGCCGTCGGTTGGGATCGAACCCTACCCCTTGTCCTTTGTAGTCCAGTTCACTAACCACTGAGCTATCGCGCCTCCCATGGTGAGCAAGTAGAAAAGGTAAACAAGTAGAAAAGGTGAATAAGCAGAAGAGGCGAACAAGTAAAAAAGGTGAACAAGCAGAAAAGGTAAACAGGTAGAAAAGGTAAACAGGTAGAAAAGGTGAATAAGCAGAAAAGGTAAATAGGTAGAAAAGGTGAACAAGCAGAATATACATAAGAACAAGAACTGACTGGGTGCATTTGTAACCATTTCCTTGACCATCTCACTAAGCACAGTTCTTTGCTCTCAAGATTTCGTAGTCAGTTCAAAGTATAGATAGATGTAACCAGTGTAACCAGTGCAATCAATGTAACCAGTGTAACCAATGTAACCAGTGCAACCAATGTAACCAGTGCAACCAGTGTAACCAGTGTAACCAATGTAACCAGTGCAACCAATGTAACCAGTGTAACCAATGTAACCAGTGTAACCAATGTAACCAGTGCAACCAGTGTAACCAGTGCAACCAGTGTAACCAGTGTAACCAATGTAACTATTGTAATCAGTGTAACCAATGTAACCAGTGTAACCAGTGTACCCAATGTAACCAGTGTAACCAGTGTAACCAGTGTAACCAGTGTAACCAATGTAACCAGTGTAACTAGTGTAATCAGTGCAACCAGTGTAACCAGTGTAACCAATGTAACCAGTGTAACCAATGTAACCAGTGTAACCAATGTAACCAGTGTAACCAGTGTAACCAATGTGACCAGTGTAACCAGTGTAACCAATATCACTGGAAAGTGTATCTATAAATATAAATAATTAAAGTATATATCTAATTTATGTATATTTTATTTTGTATCTTTTTTGAGTGAAATCACTAAACATCATAACTGATTAGTAACCCCTCCATTTAAATGTCCGTTTGATAGCAAAATATAGGCAATAATTAATGTAAGTTCACCAGAGCTTCAGTGTGGGTAATTTTTTTTCTTCTTTATGGCATGAGATGGTAGAGATGGCAACATTTTTTTGGTAGAAAAATTATTGTAAGTTTTCAATAGAGAAAATATAAATAAGTGCCAGGCATCAAATCAGATTTGCTAAGGTAGGATCAGACAACAGAAGCTTCGAAGAGATTATGGGAAAACATGGACTTGGAGATATAAACGAGAATGGGGAAATATTTGTGAATTTCTGCGCCCTTAATCAAATGAGCCTAGGAGGAACAATATTCCAACATAAAAGAATACACAAAGCTACATGGGTGTCACCAGATCATAGAACGGAAAATCAAATTGATCACATACGTATTAATAATAACTTTAAGTCATCCTTACAGGATGTAAAAGTATATAGAGGGGCAGATGTAGCTTCTGATCATCATCTTCTGTTAGCCAAACTTAAAATTAAACTAAAAAGGTATACTACAACGAATAAGGGTAGAAAGTATTTCAATGTAGGGTTTCTTAAAGAACAAGGAATTAAAGATAACTTCGCAGTCACAATATCAAACAAATACCAAGTCCTCCAACAACTAGAAAATACAATAAATATAGAAGATCATTGGAAACAGGTAAAAAATATATGGAAAGAGACATGCGAAGAAACATTGGGGAAAAGAGAACGCCAGAATAAGGCATGGATGACAGCAGAGACCCTCGATAAAATTAAAGAAAGAAAGGACAAGAAAGCAGACAAATAAAAGCAAAACGAGAAGTAATAAAGCCAAGACACAGGAAGCTTACACAGAGGTGAACAAAGAAGTGAGAAGATGCATTAAAAGGGATAAGAGGAAATATATAGATGAACTAGCTAAAGAGGCAGAAGAAGCAGCAAATAAAGGAAATATGAAAGAACTGTACAACAGCACAAAGAAATTAGGTGGAAAATACAAACAGATCAACGCCTTTATCAAAGATAAGAAAGGAAATCTGCTTAATAATATAAGGGAACAAATGGACAGATGGAAAGAGCACTTTGAAGAACCTTTGAACAGACCCAGCTCAAATAATCCTCCAGATATACTACCAGCAGAAGAAGAGTTACACGTTAACTGCGGAAAACCAAGCAAAGAAGAAATAATGAGAGCCATCAAACTATTAAAAAATGGTAAAGCCACAGGACCAGATGAAATTCCTTCGGAAGCCATCAAAGCAGATATTAACACCTCTACCAAGATGTTACAAGATCTATTGGATAAAATTTGGGAGAGGGAAGAAATACCTAAAGACTGGAGAGAAGGTTATATGATCAAACTACCAAAGAAAGGAAGTTTACAGGAGTGCACAAACTATAGGGGAATTATGCTACTATCAGTGCCAGGAAAAATATTAGGCAGAATCATTCTGGAGAGACTAAAGGAGGCTATAGAGAAACACTTGAGAGATGAACAAGCAGGTTTTAGGAAGAACAGATCATGAGCTGATCCAATAACTACTCTACGTATAATAGTTGAACAAAGTCTAGAACTAAAATCCCCACTTTATATTGGATTCATAGATTACGAAAAAGCATTTGATAGTTTAGACAAAAGAATGCTTTGGAAGTTGCTGAGTCATTACGGAATCCCCATAAAGTTTATTAACCTGATAAAAACAATGTATGAAGGAACAAAATGTAGTGTGGTGCATGAAGGACAGCTTACAGAAGCATTTGAAATAAGAACAGGAGTAAGGCAAGGATGCCTTCTATCTCCATTTCTCTTTCTACTGGCCATAGATTGGATTATGAAAATAACTCAAAACAACAGAAATGGGATCAGGTGGTCACTGACCAAACAACTTGATGATTTAGACTTTGCTGATGACATAGCTCTCCTATCACACTGCCATCAACAGATGCAGGATAAAATGAGTATATTAGATGAGAGATCACAACAGCTAGGACTAAAGATTAATACAGATAAGACTAACATTATGAGAATTAATGCAGTTGGCAATAACCAAATAAAACTAGGAGAAATACCTCTACTAGACGTACAATCTTACATATATCTGGGCAGTAATATAGATAAAGAGGGAGGAACAGAAAATAATACCAAAATAAGGATATCAAAAGCAAGAGGAGCTTTCATTGCACTGGGAAACATATGGAAATCCAAAGAAATTAGGCTAAATACAAACATTAAAATTTTCAACTCAAATATTAAGTCGGTCCTATTATATGGCTGTGAAACATGGAGAATAACAAATTTGACAATCACGAAGGTACAGACTTTCATTAATTGATGCTTACGCAGAATAAAGGGATGGAAATGGCAGAATAAAGTAACTAACGTGGAATTATGGAAATGTAACGGTCAAATACCAGTGGATAAAGAGAGACAGCGAAGACGATGGCGATGGATAGGACACACACTACGGAAGCCAACTGAGAGTATTACACAACAGGCCCTTTTTTGGAATCCCCAGGGGAAAAGACAAAGAGGAAGACCAAGTAATTCTTGGAGAAGACAGATCGAAGCAGAGATGAAGATGATGGGGAAGACATGGAATGATCTTAAAAGAATTGGAAAAAAACAGAACGACTTGGAAAGTCTTTGTTGAAGACCTATGCTCCACTGGGAGCTAAAATATAGAGGAAGAAGATCAAATTAGATTAATTCTAGATGGTCTTAAACCATCACTAATCATGAACCGCCCAGAATGTTAGTGCGCGCAAACCGCTATAGCTTGTTTCATAACTCGTGCCCAACTTTTACAATCGATAGCTTTTTAACCGCTTGCTGTAAGTTATTCAAAATTTGCATGTAAAGTTATAATGATTAGAACCCAACGGAATTAATTTCATTTAAAAAAAACATTTGGTTATTATTGTTGCTTTTTTGATTTACATAAATTTATAACGACCCATTGATGTAGTCAAAACTTAATGTTTACAATATTTTAAACTAAAAATTGCGAGTACAAATCCATACACGGTAGAATTGACGTATTTGCACGCTTTTCCCGTGGTTTTTTTGACACAATTAGACACTTGAGAAATTGTGTGTTCCATTTCCGTTCATTCATAGGTGTAGACGTGGAACAATAACATTTATCATGAGTCTTAAAATGAAATTCTGCAGTTTACAAAACATCGCAATAAAAATGTATGACTATTTTTGCAAGAGGCTAAACGAGGAAGATTATTTCATTCTTTAGAAAACCCTGAGAATAGGACAAGACACATTTTGGATTTATCTAAACGGTCATCGCTGGATTCAAGCACGTGACCGTCAATGTTCAAATATACAAAATCACAAGGAAGAGCAAAAATGTTGGATAATTTCGACAGTGAACTTATTAGAAGTGAAATTCGCAAAATGTTGGGTATGAATGAAACTGTTACAATAAGAAAATTAAAAGTATCGCTGAAAAAGAACAACAGTATTGAAATATCAAAGTCTACATTATGGAGGAATGTGAGAGCTGCAGGCTTTACATTCAGAAAGTATTCCAATGGACGAAACATCATTTGTGAGAAGCCACATATAGTAGTCATGAGAAGCAAGTACTTACGTGAAGTAAAAGAGGTGCGCAAGCAAGGTTATGATATTGTGTACTTGGATGAAACATGGATCAATGCTCACCACACTAATCAAAGGGAATGGTAGTTATCAGATGGAAAGATTAAGAGATTAATACCTAGCAGCAAAGGACAGCGCTTGATAATTGCTCATGCAGGTAGTCGACAACATGGACTAATACAGAATGCAGAGCTAATTTTTCTTTCAAAATCCATAGACAATCGGGATTATCACTCTGAGATGAATGGTCACATATTTAGACATTGGATTGAAAATTCTGTTCTCCCATCACTAGATCGACCATCTTGCCTAATAATGGACAATGCAGCGTACCACAACATTGGTGCACTTGAAGATAAAGACCCGACGTCATCCAGTACAAAAGATGCTATTAAGATATGGCTCACAAAGGAGCACATACAATTTAATAACATGTACTTAAAACCTGAATTACTATCTCTAGTAAAGCAAAAACAAAGGACAAAGATTTTTCAAATAGATAAGATTATCCAAGAGCACGGTCATATAAGTTTGAGGCTGCCACCTTACCATGCTCATTTAAATCAAATAGAACTAATCTGGGCAACATTAAAAAGACAAGTGGCAGATGAAAATACAACATTCAAAATATGCGATGTAAAGACTCTTGCTAATCTCGCTTTATTAAATATAGACAAAGATTATTGGGCTAAATGTGAAGACCACGTCTTAAAACAGGAAGAGGAATATTGGAAAAATGATGGTTTGTGGAATGTTCAACCCCAAACAGTTATTAATCTTTTAGACTCGTCTGATTCAGAATGAAAGTATATAGCCCCCACAATGTTGGTCTCTATATTACCTTAAATTAGTTCAACAAACGGTCCTTTTCAGGACCACACAACTATGAAAATTGGACATACAGGTATACCTTCATATTATCGTCCGTCCTCGAACTGAGAAGACAATAATTCTCCTGGTGTTTTGTCTTATTCAGTTACTTTCACAAGTTACAATTTTGACAAACATCAAAGAAATTCGCCGCTTTAAAAAACTGCAGCTGCAAGATATTTGTTAAATATACATTTAAAGGGTCTTTTGCATTCTAATAACATTTGGAAGATTTCAACAGTTTTTAACAAATGGTTACTGAGTATTAGCGTTTTGAAGTTGGGCACGTGATTTGAAATGAGCTATAACCCAGTTTTGTTGTGTAATCTTGGTTCAGTGGGTCAGGGATCCACGGATCATAAGAAATGATGTTGTTTGCTGTCTCGATTCTACTTTGTTTTGTTGTTATTAACGGGGAAACCGACACAGAAACTGGACCAAAGTTTAGCATGAATTAGATGCGTCCCTTACTAGCCTGCCATCTCGCGCTCAACACAACACGATCCGTTTACTTAAGTGTGTGTAAAGATGCGCTGTCGACATTTAAGGTTTCATATTTTGTAAAGTCGTTTAGAAATACGTCGATCCGTTGTTAGCATCTGCTCGAAGGTATTGTGAGTGTGCATTGCTTTCTCAAAGCAAGAAGGGATTAATAGAGGAACTAACTTGTCAAACTATTACTGTTGGATGCTACAGGTGAATGAGAAACTTAACAATTGTCTATGTATAACGTTGGTATGTATACAACAAAATAATAACTACAGCGTTCAATAGACGAGATGTCATCATTATCAAGTATCATGTCTGCTGGCGTAGGTGAGCATGTCTCTCTACAACTTTCGATTTCGACAGTTATTTATCGTTTCTTTTGCTGACCTTCTGTCAAGCTATTCTCGTTAGCTGTCTGGTATTTTTTCTCTTTGGTTCCTTCTATCTCTTCGTCCCTAAATTTTCCCAGTTGTTACAATATATTCCAGCTGTTCTCTTCTCATGGCCAAAAAAAAAAAATGTTTTTTTTTCATAATATTGGAAATTAGCTCTCTTTTCCTTTGACCTCTTTGAGAACATTTTCATTACTCTTCTTAGCTGTCCATGGTATTCTCAACATTGTTCTGTAAAAACACATTTCTACAGCTTCAACTGATATTTTTGTCTGTTGTCCTATTGCCCATGATTTACATCGACACGGTGATACAGGCTCTACAAAACATTTAAGATCTCTTTTACTTGTTTCTACTGTCAAAAATGGATTGCACTGTATCTTCCTCATTTTTTGGAAAGCTGCTTTTGACTGAGCAATTCTACATCTCACCTCTGTTGTATTTCTACCATCTGAGGTTACCATTGTTCCCACATATTTAAATTCATTTACCTGTTTTAATATTGTCCCACTTATTTTTATTGTGCATTGCGGTGGTGTATTTTTCTTTGTTGCTACCATTACGTCTGTCTTTTCGCTATTAAGTCTGAGTCCTTTATTATTGCGTTCCTTAACTATAATGTCTAACATTTCTTGTAACTCAATTTCACTATTAGCAATTAAGACTGTATCATCAGCATACCTTAGATTATTTATATTATGACCTCCAATTGTTATTCCAGACATGCCCCCCTTATGGATTTTAAAATAATTTCACTATAGATATTGAATAAATCTGGTGACAGCACACAACCTTGCCTAACCTCTTGTTTTATTTGTTGAAACCTTCCCACTTGATTTCTAATTCTTATGGTCGCTGTTTGTTGCCAGTACATGTTCTTTATTATTCTTAGATCTTTGCTGTCTACGTTTATGCCTTCTAAAATTTTGATTATTTCTTGGTGCTTTACTTCGTCAAATGCTTTGGTATAATCTATGAAACATAGGTATAGATCTGTTTGCAGCTCTATGGCTCTTTCTACTAAAGATCATATAATGTATATGGCATTGTTTTACCTTTACCTCAAACAAAACCACATTGTTCATGGCCAATTTCTTGAATGATTTTGTTTCGCATCATTTCTTACGATGAACAGACAAGACAAACAACTTCGTTTCAACAGAAGCCTTCTTCAGGTACAAAAGAAAAAAGTCTACAAAAATTTACAAGGACAACTTTGTCTCTATAGCTCGTTTCAAATCATGTGCCCAACTTCAAAACGCTATTACTCACTAACCGTTTGTTAAAAACTGTTGAAATTTTCCAAATGTTATTATAATGCAAAAGACCCTTTAAATGTATATTTAACAAATATCTTGCAGCTGCAGTTTTCTTAAAGCGGCGAATTTCTTTATTGTTTGTTAAAATTGTAAACTGTGAACCCCTAAATAATAGAAATTACCGTAGTTGCTGGTCTATGATTAATTTTCACTAGGTAAAGGTGTGGCCGTAATGGGGAAATAACTGAATAAGACAAAACACCAGGAGAATTATTGTCTTCTCAGTTCGAGGACGGACGATAATATGAAGGTATACCTGTATGTCCAATTTTCATAGATGTGTGGTCCTGAAAAGGACCGTTTGTTGAACTAATTTAAGGTAATAAAGGGGCCAACATTGTGGGAGCTTTATACTTTCATTCTGAATCAGACGAGTCTAAAAGATTAATAACTGTTTGGGGTTGAACATTCCACAAACCATCATTTTTCCAATATTCCTCTTCCTGTTTTAAGACGTGGTCTTCACATTTAGCCCAATAATCTTTTTTCTATATTTAATAAAGCGAGATTAGCAAGAGTCTTTACATCGCATATTTTGAATGTTGTATTTTCATCGGCCACTTGCCCTTTTAATTTTGCCCAGATTAGTTCTATTGGATTTAAATGAGCATGGTAAGGTGGCAGCCTCAAACTTATATGATCGTGCTCTTGGATAATCTTATCTATTTGAAAAATCTTTGTCCTTTGTTTTTGCTTTTGCTAGAGATAGTAATTCAGGTTTTAAGTACATGTTATTAAATTGTATGTGCTCCTTTGTGAGCCATATCTTAATAGCATCTTTTGTACTGGATGACGTCGGGACTTTATCTTCAAGTGCAACAATGTTGTGGTACGCTGCATTGTCCATTATTAGGCAAGATGGTCGATCTAGTGATGGGAGAACAGAATTTTCAATCCAATGTCTAAATATGTGACCATTCATCTCAGAGTGATAATCCCGATTGTCTATGGATTATGAAAGAAAAATTAGCTCTGCATTCTGTATTAGTCCATGTTGTCGACTACCTGCATGAGCAATTATCAAGCGCTGTCCTTTGCTGCTAGGTAATAATCTCTTAATCTTTCCATCTGATAACTGCCATTCCCTTTGGTTAGTGTGGTGAGCATTGATCCATGTTTCATCCAAGTACACAATATCATAACCTTGCTTGCGCACCTCTTTTACTTCACGTAAGTACTTGCTTCTCATGACTACTATATGTGGCTTCTCACAGATGATGTTTCGTCCATTGGAATACTTTCTGAATGTAAAGCCTGCAGCTCTCACATTCCTCCATAATGTAGACTTTGATATTTCAATACTGTTGTTCTTTTTCAGCGAAACTTTTAATTTTCTTATTGTAACAGTTTCATTCATACCCAACTTTTTGCGAATTTCACGTCTACACCTCTGAATTAACGGAAATGAAACACACAATTTCTCAAGTGTCTCATTGTGTCAAAAAAACCACGGCGAAAGCGTGCAAACACGTCAATTGTACCGTGTATGGATTTTTACTCGCTATTTTTAATTTAAAATACTGTAAACATTAAGTTTTGACTACATCAATGGGTCGTTATAAATTTATATAAATCAAATAAGCAACAATAATAACCAAATGTTTTTTTTAATGAAATTAATTCCCTGTTGGGTTCTAATCATTATAACTTTACATGCAAATTTTGAATAACTTACAACAAGCGGTTAAAAAGCTATCGATTTTAAAAGTTGTGCACGAGTTATGAAACAAACTATAGTAGTTTATCTGCTGGATACAGTTTCATGTTTATTTTAAATATTCTCTACAGCTCTACTCGCGTTCCTTAGTTGACAGGCTATTAAGTTTTGTGTGAAAATGTTTACAATCAATGACTAGAACACAGCGTATTCCAATCGGTGAGCACACCTATCAAGTATACAGCATCTAGTAAATATGAGCCTCATCGTCATTGAGCACCGTCTCCGCAGCGATGGTTGGCTACTATGGAGCAGCATTCCTCTCTTTCTCTTGTTTTGATGGTATATATCAGACTTTGATGGTATATCATCAGTATATATATATATATAAATGGTAAATATCAGCTTAATATTCTGGTATTTCCGCCATTTCAGCGCCGTGGTAGTGAATGTAAACTAGTATTTATAATAGAAATTAGAGCCATGCAAACGACCACGGTAGACCATCAGTACGTATGTCCTCGGTTGTTTTTTAACGTGAATGAGGACTCATGTTGAGCATAGAATGCACTTAACCCCGACCCTTATTAGCAAGTAAAGTAAAGGTTCCTGACAAGCCCTGCTAAACCGGACGGCGGATTATGTTGTTAAGGATCATATTTCTATTTCTTCATGACCACTGCACATGTTTGGGTGAACTGGTCGTTATCACGACATGCCGCCTATACCTCTCAGAAAAAAAATCATTAAAAGTAATCAATCAATTAATCGACCAATCAATTAATTGAACAATCAATTAGCAATTATACAACATATACTTGAACATAATATTGTTCCGATGATGCGCCTCTATGCAACACAATAATTATCTTCTCTTTAACCTCCTCTTATACCTTTTTGTTTGTCCAAGAAGATATAACAATCTAGTTTCGGTTACAGCTCTTCGTCAGGAGGACCAGAGAACAAACAAAAACGTGTCTGACGATTACATATAGTTCTATTTACTTCAGTCAGAGTGGTGGAAGACATGCCAGGAGGTCTATAAAGGATGATTGAATGAGTTCCCTGACTGATAAGTGGCCAGATAAAGCTGTCATGATTTCTTACAATCGGGCTGGAAATAAAGATCAGTATATTTGTCGCAAAATCATCGACAGTAGCAACACAATTAAGAGGAAATGTAGACAACGATAACAGGCAGACGATGGAGATTGACAGGTTATGAGACTCAAGCCATCTACAATCATGTCATTAATTATTCTGTCGCCTAGGCTATAGTTGACTAGGAAATTCCCGACTGGTGGCGCCTTCTGAACGAGCTGCAGTGACGAAACTACTCGACCTTTCCAGAGCGTAAACTTTGGTTTCCATTTCACCTGGGGGTTGGGCGGACCACAGGAGCGATATTTTTTGCAAACTTTGAATGACGGGAGCGAAATAAGAGGCGGAGTAACGCGAATGAGATGGAGACCAAGAAAGGCTTGGTGGAGGATAAATGAACAAGAGATGAACAGTGTGGGCCGCACTTGGGGTTTTTGTGAAAAATGGCCACGAATCGCGTGGTGTGGATAAATATTGTTATTGCTGTAGAAAGACCCACAGAGCGTGTCTGTCATTGACTGTCCAGTCGTGACAATAGCAAGAATATCCGCACACATGATGCATCTGGCATTTGATTATATTCCGCACTGGTAACCATCATTTATCAAAAATAATATCTGACAGATTACTCACTGCAACCTCTGATAGTCTTCTCTCGGTCAGCTGTGGTTTGCAGACATCATCATGATCAAGTACCAGGCCTGCTGACGTAGGTCATGTCTCTCCACAACTTTCGATCTCGACAGTTATATATCATTTATGTTGTTGACTTTTTGCCAAGCCATTCTTTTAAGCTGTCTGGTATCTTTTCTCTTTGCTTCCCTCTATATCTTCGTCCCTCAATTTTTCCACTATATTCCAGCTGTTCTCTTCTCATTACATGGTCATAAAATGATGATTGTTTCTTCCTAATATTGGAAATTAGCACTTTTTTTGCTTTGGCCTCTTTCAGAATGTTTTCATTACTCTTCTTAGCTGTCCATGGTATCTCAACATTCTTCTGTAAAACCACATTTCTACAGACTCCAGTGATTTCCTTGTCTGTTATCCTATTGTCCATGATTCACATCCATATGTTAAGACTAGCTCTACATAACATTTAAGAACTCTTTTTCTTGTTTCTTTTGTCAAAAATGGATTACATAGTATCTTCCTAATTTTTTTGGAAAGCTGCCTTTTTCAGGGGCCATTCTGCATCTTACCTCTGTTGTACATCTTCCGTCTGAGGTTAACAAAGTTCCAAAATATTTAAATCAATTTTTTTTCATCGAATGCCGTCTCCGCAACGAAGGTTGGCTACCATGGAGCGCCATTCTGCTCTGTCTCTTGCTTTGATGGTGCAGGTTGTCATAGGCTGATTTGTCCATCATTTGATGTTACTCGTCCATGTTAGTCTTGGTCTGCCTCTGCCTCTTTTATCTTGTATTTTCCTCTCCAGGATTACTTTTAGTAGGCTGTTGTGTATTTTAACTTGGCCCAAAAATCACATTTGTCTTGTTTGAATTGTGTTTAGTAGTTTTCTTTTCATTTTAGTTGTTTTAAGACTTCATCGTTTGTTTTATTTTCCTTCCATCCAATTATACATGTTTTATATTAATTTTAAATTAATTTACCTGTTTTAATATTGTTCCATTTGTTTTTATTTTGCACTGAGGTGGTGTCTTTTTGCAGACATACTTCTGAGTTTTATCCTCTTTGTTTTTTAAGCTTTCTTTTTCTTATGTGTTTACTCTCTCTCCCTTTATGTCTCTTCTATATCTGTCTCCCCTTCCTTATTTTTATCTCATATTCCTCTCTCTCTCTATTCTTACTTTTTCTCTTCTCTTCATATATTTCCTCTTTCTCCTCATACTCTCTCTCTATTACACAGCTCTGTTCTCTGTAACTCTCTCTCTCTCGTTCACAGTATCTTTTCTCACTCCCTATATTTCATTTCTTTCTCACTTTTATAATCTATTTCACCCGCTTCCGCACCACTATCTGTCTACACCTCAGTACTCTCTACATTCCGATCCCAACATGACTAACTGGCACAAATGAGACAGCGTTCACAGACCCACATCAGTGTTGTGATAGAAATATCACATTATCTGCGTTACACTTTTTGACAGCTGAAGTGGTAAATGTAAAGTACAAGACTTGAATCAGCGTCTTAGCACACGAGTTTCCACCCATATGTGCTCGGCCGCCTATCCAGAAGTGTTTGGAGACTTCTGAATAGTGTTGCTTCAAGCATCGAAACTCACGATGCCAGGCGGCATTTTTCACCTTCCAAGAGTACTACTATCCTGGTACCAATTTCTGCCAGCGGCTGGGTCGACCGCGGGGGTATTTTTTTTTCCAACCACGAGTACAAATCCCACTGCTTCCAGCGGGAATCGAACACGGGTTGTCCGAACATCGATAGCCTAATCGGGTGGTTCTCTCAACTAGGCTACCGAGGTCCCCAAACAACAGCTAATTCAACAGCTGAAGTGGTTCTTACTGAATGAAATCTTGACACGTTTTCCACGCTGTTGATAATATTTTATAGCTCTGTCTACTTATTTAATGTATTTTAGATTTGAGCGTAAATGCTGTGCTAAAGCCTTGTTTGTATGTCACTAAGTCAGGCATTACGGTAGTGCTGTCGAACCATGTCGTCCTTGACTTACCCTCCTGTCCCAGAATTTTACTTAGCCAAGGTAGAAAGATATATTTTTTAAAAGTCCTGGAAACAATTATTTTTTTCAAGGTAACGTTTTCGACTCTTGATTTTAGCTACGGTAATGTTACTACACATGTTACTTTATTGTTGTTATTATTATCATCACAATTGTAACTTCGAGCCAGGGTCTCCATGGCCATCTGTTAGACGAGCCCAAAAATATAAACAATGTTTGACAGCGTTGTAATATTATTTATGTGTCTGATCAATACATGATAAAAGGAAAGTCTAACAGACACGCATAGGAAAATCTAATAGATGCGCATAGGAAAGTATAATATATGCGCATAGGAAAGTCTAATAGATGCGCATAGGAAAGTATAATATATGCGCATAGGAAAGTATAATATATGCGCATCATTATCTTCAAGTACCGTGCCTGCTGGCGTAGACGATCAATGTTTCTCCACAACTTTCGAGCTGAGCATTTATTTATCGTTTCTGTTGTTGACCTTCTGCCAAGCTATTGACTTAAGCTGTTGGGTGTCTTTTCTCTTTGTTTCCCTCTATCTCCTATCTCTTCGTCATTCGATTTTTCCAGCTGTTACAATATATTCCAGCTGTTCCCTTCTCATTACATGGTTAAAAAATGATGACTGTTTCTTCCTAATATTGGAAATGATTTCTCTTTTTGCTTTGGCCTCTTTCAGAACGTTTTCATTACTCTTCTTAGCTATCCATGGTATTCTCAACATTCTTCTGTAAAACCACATTTCTACAGCCTACAGTTATTTCTTGTCTGTTGCCCTATCGTCCATGATTCACATCCATATGTTAAGACTGTCTCTACGTAACATTTAAGAACTCTTTTTCTCGTTTCAATTGAAAAAAAAATAGATTGCACAGTATCTTCCTCTTTTTTTTTTAGAAAGCTGCTTTTGCCTGACCTATTCTGCATCTCACCTCTTGTACATCAACCATCTGAGGTTAACAATGTTCCCAAATATTTCAATTCATTTACCTGTTTTAATAGTGTTCAATTTGTCTTTATTGTGCATTGCGGTGATGACTTTTTCTTTGTTATTACCATTACTTTTGTGTTTTTGCTATTAAGACTAAGTCCTATAATTTTGCTTTCATTCACTATAATGTCCAACACTTCTTGTAACTCATTTTCACTCTTAGCGATTAAGACTGTATTATCAGCATCTTCTACCTTTTAGCTCCCAGTGGAGCATAGGTCTTCAACAAACACTTTCCAAGTCGTTCTGTTTTTTCCAATTCTTTTAAGATCATTCCATGTCTTCCCCATCGTCTTCATCTCTGCTTCGACCTGTCTTCTCCAAGAATTACTTGGTCTTCCTCTTTGTCTTTTCCCCTGGGGATTCCAAAAACGGCCTGTTGTGTAATACTCTCAGTTGGCTTCCGTAGTGTGTGTCCTATCCATCGCCATCGTCTTCGCTGTCTCTCTTTATCCACTGGTATTTGACCGGTACATTTCCATAATTCCACGTTAGTGACTTTGTCCTGCCATTTCCATCCCTTTATTCTGCGCAAGCATCCATTAATGAAAGTCTGTACCTTCGTGATTGTCAATTTTGTTATTCTCCATGTTTCACAGCCATATAATAGGACCGACTTAACATTTGAGTTGAAAATTTTAATTTTTTTTATTTAGCCTAATTTCTTTGGATTTCCATATGTTTCCCAGTGTAATGAAAGCTCCTCTTGCTTTTGATATCCTTATTTTGGTATCATTTTCTGTTCCTCCCTCTTTATCTATATCACTGCCCAGATATATGTAAGATTGTACGTCTAGTAGAGGTATTTCTCATAGATTTATTTGGTTATTGCCAACTGCATTAATTCTCATAATGTTGGTCTTATCTCTATTAATCTTTAGTCCTAGCTGTTGTGATCTCTCATCTAATATACTCATTTTATCCTGCATCTGTATATGGCTGTTGACAGATTATCGGCATACCTTAGATTATTTATATTATGGTCTCCGATTGTTATTCCAGGCATACCCCTTATGTAACTTAAAATAGTCTCACTATAAATATTAAACAAATCTAGTGACAGCACACAACCTTGCCTTAACACCCTGTTTTATTTGTTGAAACATTCCTAATTGATTTCTTATGGCCGCTGTTTGTTGCCAGTACATGTTCTTTATAATTCTTAGATCTTTGCTGTCTACGTTTATGCTTTCTAAAATTGTGATTATTTCTTGGCGCTTTACTTTGTCAAATGCTTTGGTGTAATCTATGAAACATAGCTATAGATCTGTTTTCACCTCTATGGCTTTTTCTACTGAAGATCTTATGATATATACATGGCATCGCTCGTTCCTTTACCTCAAACAAAACTACACTGTTCATGACTAATTTCTGGACTGATTTTGTTTCGCACTCTTCGCATGATGATTCTTAGTAATATCTTAGTCATATGACTCATAAAGCTTATTGTGCGATGATCATCGCATTCAATCGCACCAGATTTCTTTGGTAGAGCTATGAATATTGATTTGAGCATGGCATCTGGTATATAGCCGGTGTTGTAGATATCATTCAATAGTTTTGTTATTACCTCTATTCCAAAATCACCCATGGCTTCAATCTCTTCTTTAGTTATATTATCTGGTCCAGGAGCTTTTCCTGCTTTCATATTGCGCAAGGCGTCATCTATTTCTTCTTTGAGTATTTCTGGTCATTTCCCATTATTCTTAATATTTACTTCTGTTCATTTATCATCATAAAATGTGTTAATGTATTCTGTCCATCGCTCCCTCATGCTCTCTCGTTCAATCAGCTGTTCTCCTTCCTTTAAGATCTTAAGCATCCAGGTTTTTGATTGCGTTTTTCTTCCTGTTAATTCGTCAGGTTGTTTGTATATAGCTTCGGCATCTCATTTTTATTGCGTTTCAAACTCCTTGTATCTCTCTCTCTCTCTCTCTCTCTCTCTCTCTCTCTCTCTCTCTCTCCCTCCCTCTCGCTCTCGTTCCCAGTCTCAGATGCGCATAGGAAAGTATAATAGATGCGCATAGGAAAATCTAATATATGCGCATAGGAAAGCATAATAGATGCACATAGAAAATTCTACTAAATACTCATAGGAAAGTATAATAGATGCGCATAGGCAAATCTAATATATGCGAATAGGAAAGTATCATAGATACGCATAGGAAAGTCTACTATATGCGCAT
Organism: Megaustenia siamemsis; assembly: GCA_032433765.1. Lineage (NCBI taxonomy): Eukaryota > Metazoa > Mollusca > Gastropoda > Stylommatophora > Ariophantidae > Megaustenia > Megaustenia siamemsis. The sequence goes on from JAVIAB010000050.1 coordinate 73,964,202, forward strand.
AGGAAAGTATAATAGATGCGCATAGAAAAGTATAATAGATGAGCATAGGAAAGTATAATAGATGAGCATAGGAAAGTATAATAGATGAGCATAGGAAAGTATAATAGATGAGCATAGGAAAGTATAATAGATGAGCATAGGAAAGTATAATAGATGAGCATAGGAAAGTATAATAGATGAGCATAGGAAAGTATAATAGATGAGCATAGGAAAGTCTAATAGATGAGCATAGGAAAGTATAATAGATGAGCATAGGAAAGTATAATAGATGAGCATAGGAAAGTATAATAGATGCATATAAATGAATCTCTAATGGTTTATTATCTAGAGTTTTAAAGAGAAAGACTAGCAGAGCTGAAATTGTGCTGTTTTGTGACGTACTGACTTTGTCTAATCCATAGCTAGTATCCAAGTAAGAAAGGTTTAATGGCGTGCGATTAAATTGTATCTGTCTTGTCTTGTTTATTTTTATTGTTAAATTGTGCTTTAAATTTATTTTTCCAAGTGCATATTCGATGTTCTCATTTCATGCACAATCTTCATGATGACCCAATGCCCATTTGTAAACTTTTTCTTCTGTCCTTTTTCATTTGTTTTTCAGCGTCGAGGGGAGATCAAATTGGTGGTCCTTTCCTCTTCTGTTTGCCTCTGCTGCTATCATGCTTTCTAGTGTCTCTGATATTCTGTCAGTCCATCTTTTTCCTGGTCGGCCATTTTTTCTTTTGGTTCTAGTGTTCAGCACGTTTATTGAAGGTTCGTTGTGTTATGTTTGGATCTTGCTCCCTTACCTCGTGGCCAAACCATTGTATCTGTTCTGTCATTATATATTATATAAAAGTAAAGTAAAGTACCCCCGTCACGCCAAGTGGCGTATAGGGAAATATGGTGTTAGTGACCCTATATTTTACAGACCTTCAGAACATGATTTTTGGGGTAATGTGGTCAGTATTACGCCCGTGCTGCTTTACTTTCCCAGAAAAAAATCCGGTACCCATTTAAGGCTGGGTGAACCCGGAAGCCGTCGGTTGAGTTCGAACCCTACCCCTTGTCCGTGGTAGTCCAGTTCACTAACCACTGAGCTAACGCGGCTCCCTTATATATTATATGGCGGGGATTATTCCTAGCTTTTTCTCAGTTGTTCATTTATGATTTTATCTCTCAGTCTCTTTCCTGTCATTCTTCTAACACATTTCATCTCAGTAGAAGTTATTTTTCTTATTGTTCTTGCATTTCGGATCGAGAATTGGCATTGGTAGGACAACGGTGGGATGAACATTGTATTGTTGAGTGCCTGTTGGCCTCTATAGAGTTTATTCTTATGACAATAGTGGTGAGAGGTGTCCAATGATTTGACAAGCTTTGTTACATCTTGAGTCTATTTCTGCTGTTTGTAATTGTCACTAGACTTCCTAGGTATTTAAATTCCTCTATTTGTTTTAGTTGTCTGTCATCTATAGTTATGTTGATGCTCTGTTTCTCTTTCGCGATATTTATGGCGTCTTTTTTATTGATGTTGATATTCAAGTTGTATTCTGTGTCTGTGCTTTTGAGTCTATTTACGTGTTATTGTAGGTCTTCTATTTTTATATTATTAATGGACAAATGTCCATGATCGATTAGTGTCTGATCGTCTGCAAATAGAAGCTCGCTGATTTCCTCTGTTTCTGATGTGTTGGCTAACTTGCATTTATAATCCATGTATGTAATGAACAAAGGGATGGAAGGGGGAGTGGGGTAGTACACACCCCTGACTTTCTCCTGATCTAATTTCAAAGTGGTAAACAGATATGGGATGTTGATTAGAGAACTATGTACTGCATATTTTTTTGCTTTAGGTTAAATATGTTTAGGGAACAGGCAAATAATTGCAATGCTGCGGTAAAGCTGGTAGCAAGGAGCGCCACAGGCCGAAACGTCAGTATTGTGTTGTGTTCTTTATTTGTAAAGCTGTCACCATACCTTGGAGTGTTTAGCACACCCCACTACTGGCTCCTAAATATGTTTAACCCTTAGTATACGTCCGTGTTTAGTTGAAGATCTTGAAACTGTTAATTTGATCCCATAACTACAACACAACCATACAGTGAGCGTTCAGATATGAGTGTATAAGTTTGTGTCAAAGTAAAAGATGTTTCCCGAAATATAGATCGTATAACGCGTTTGGTGCAAATACAGAGTCAGTAACGTAGTGATTGGGAGCCGCGATAGCTCAATGGTTAGTGAACTGGGCTACAAAGAACAAGAGGTAGAGTTCGATCCCTAACCGACGCTTTCCGGGTTCACCTAGCCTTAAATGGGTATCGAATTTTTTTTCTGGGAAAGTAAAGCGGCACGGGCGTAATACCGACTACATTACTCCAAAAATCATGTGCTGAAGGTCTGTAAAAATGTATGGTCACTAACACCATATTCCCTATACGCCACTTGGCGTGACGGGGGCTTTTTACTTTTTTTTACTTTTAACGTAGTGATTCGTGTGTGTCCTGAGGTTAGAGTGAATGTGGGTTGAACTCTAACTTGACAGTCTGCAGTCAACCCAATAATGGGTACATGACTCAATAAGTTGAAGCAGATTATAAAAGAAAGCACTAACATACTTCAGCTTGAAATGCCGCGGCGTGGCGCTGTGAAGTATCTCAAGTGTATGCCTGTTACAGTGCATAGTTTAGAGTCTCACTCATTATTTTCACAAACAGCTTTATTTTAACATACTCTTTTATTTCATATCTGAAACTTTATTCTAGTATGTATGTTTCCTTTCAGCTACTTTACGTTCGCTCTAAGAAAAACGCTTTTCACGTTGTCTCAATTTACATCTATATTGTAGCATGTGCTCCATCTAAGCCGGTACTTCCGGTTATAGCAAGAATATTAATTAATGAAAGCGAAACAATTAATCTGGTCATACTTCTGACGTTTTATAGCAACATTCAGTACGTAAACATGTAGTTGGCAAGTTATAATCAACTATCAGGGTTGTGTAATTAATAGAAGTCGAGGCGTTTGTGTTGTTATTGTGCCTTTACTGTCCAAAATGTTCCAGGTTTATTTCCTGGATTTTTTTCGGGCCAACTCTGCTTCGGGTTCACTCAGCCGCTACAAAAGATATATAATGTGTCGTTGGCCAATGAAAAATATGGGCTCTGTTCCTCTTACGTCCTAAAGCATATAGAGAAAGATTACTTTAGTGGGTTATCTACAAGTCCCGAGAAGTCCTTCAGCCTGATATTTGCCATCAGCCCATTGGATGCTGTTACAGTCTTATTAAACTGTACTGTCATTTTTTTCTTCTTATTTTCAAAAATGTTGTTTCAATAACTGCTTCGATGCATTGCGTATGTCATACTTTAGTTTACAACATGTTTTAATTGGCTGTTTTATTTTAGCTGGTCATTAATTATTTAACATGACATCAGCACTGGGGCTCGCATTTTAATAAACTAAACATGTCAAATATGACCTAAACATGTCAAATATGACCTAAACATGTCAAATAAGACCTTAACATGTCAAATACGGCCTAAACATGAAAAATAGATCGAAATATGACATAAATTAATTACTCATTTGCTATTAAAAATGACGTCGAACTATCGTCTAAGGCGTCTACATTATCTAAGGTTCAGCTTTCATGTATTTTTCTTTTGTTGACGAGCAATTTCTGAGACGGTGTACCTCTCTTACTTTACCTTTTCTTAATTGTGTTGACACATTTATTCTCAGTGTCTGTACTTCACATCAAAAGAGTGTCTGACTGGATTGTCTCCCCTTCAAAAGTGAAGCCGCTTGCGGCAGTATTCCTGTTTGAAGTCTCACTTCGGAACAATCTTTCTTGACAGTACTGTCACTCCAGTGAGCTGCCGCTCTGTGCGGTGTTTTAGCCAACGATTTCTTTTATATTTTAATTTCAAACGTTTATCCTGACATACTATGTAAATAAACTAAAAATGGCCTTAAATTTCCCATCTAAATATTTAATATGCATAACGTTGTCCGAGTTATAGACATGTTGTATATATTCAGGCAAGTTTACATGTTTCTTAGCAATAACATTACAAAGCCAAGTTTTGTCTGTTAAATAAATGGTCATCTAAATAAAAGTTTAATTGTAACTAAAATTATGACAAATATGACCTTATATAAGCACAAATATAAATTTATGCCCTCAATGTGTTCAAAATATGACCTAAACATAAATTATGGTCTAAATATGCATTTATATTAGCAATAAAAACAGCGTCAGAATATTCAGAAAGACAAAAAAAAATGCTGAAATTAATTTGGATTTAAAAAAAAAATAGTAGGAAAAATATGACGTGTCATAAAAACCCGAGCCCTAGTTAACATTAACACGTCACCTCTGTTCTCATAAAAAATGTTTACATTATACTGGCAAGCCTAACATTTTGAAGTGGGCCATTTTCGAAAACACAATTAATAGGCAGCACTAGAAACAGGAAATTGGGGAGAGGGTGTTCTATAGCACACGAGAGTCAACAGAAAACAAGGTTAAGATGATTATTATGTGAATATAATTGTGAATGTGTAATTACCTTCTTTACGCTAATGTTTGGGAACAATGAACCAGTAAAGTCGAACTTTTCACTGGGAAATCTGAGTGTATAAAAGCCTATTCATAGAGGAAACTGTCATTCAATATTGATTTAATTTTACGTCATATTTTCTCTGGGCACAAACGGGTGAGATGGCAACAGTGGCGGCACACACTGTGACATCTTGTAAGGCAGGACTAATGTTCATTCACATTGCGCTGCATATGGTCATGCTTCACAGGGTGAACTAGATCCGACCATTACTATTTAACGTTAGTATACTGTCATGTAAGGTGAGATAATACTGTCATTCAGAGTGAGATAATACTGTCATGCAGGGTAAGATAATACTGTGATGTAGGGTAAGATAATACTGTCATGCAGGGTAAGATAATACAGTGATGTAGGGTAAGATAATACTGTCATACAGGGTAAGATAATACTGTGATGCAGGGTAAGATAATACTGTCATGCAGGTTAAGATAATACTGTGATGCAGGGTAAGGTAAAAACTGTCATGTAGGAGAAGTCAAAACGGTTAAAATGGAAGAGAAGTAAGATTAAAAGAGGAGAAGTTAAATCTGTAAGAGCGAAAATAGAGCGGGCGGGATATTGCATGATGGGGAAGTTTCGAGAAGTTAACAGGGACGAGATGATGAGACATTCTCGAGAAGTTAACAGGGACGAGATGATGGAACAATCTTGACAAGGTAACAGGGACGAGATGATTGAACAATCTTGACAAGTTAACAGGGACGAGATGATTGAACAATCTTGACAAGTTAAATAGGACGAGAAGATGGGACAATCTGGAGAAGTTAACAGGGATGAGATGATGGCGCAATCTTGAGGAGTTAACACGGAGGAGATGATGGGACAGTCTCGAGAAGTTAACAGTGATGAAATGATGGGGCAATCTGGAGAAGTTAACAGGGACGAGATTATTGGACAATCTTTAGAAGTTAACGGACGAGATGATGAGATAATCTTGAGAATTTATCAGGGGCGAGAGATTACATGATCTGGCAATGTCGAGATTTTAGCAAACACTAACTTAAGTAAGAATTGTTAAAATTCAAGAAAAAGCGTGAATTAAGGACTAATTTTGGGTGGGCAACAGTTTGTGAGAGAAATAATTAGATTAAGACTCTGACTGAGACTTTAGATTTGGCCAGATTGTGTTTAAAATAATTATTAAACAAGCGATGCTAGATTTAGTTATTATTGAAGTGGATAGTGACAAGTCAGCTTCACCGATTCATGCAATGTGTTCTATTATTCAGTGATCATGTGGTTCAGAAATAACCAATATAGTGTCAGCAAAGTATTTCTTTTATGTGAACAATGAAATGATTGCTGATAATTCAGATACAAGGTTGGATATTGCCACGTCAATTCAAGTTAGTTGGGCAATAAAGTTATGAAAACATTTTAGCTATTTAAGATATATGCTTTGGTTGATGTTTATTTGAGTCTGTTCAATCATTGAATTTATTTACACGGGAAGTTATGTGTGTATTAATGAAGATAACTGACAGAGAGTATGAATCAAGAAAATCTTGATCTCATTCATTAATTAATTCATTCAGTCATTTCAGTCATTCTTTCATTCATACATTCATTCATACATTCATTCATACATTCATTCATACATTCATACATTCATACATTCATTCATACATTCATACATTCATTCATACATTCATTCATACATTCATTCATACATTCATACATTCATTCATACATTCATACATACATTCATATATTCATACATTCATACATTCATTCATTCATTCATTCATTCATTCATTCATTCATTCATTCATTCATACATTCATACATTCATTCATACATTCATACATTCATTCATACATTCATTCATACATTCATTCATACATTCATACATTCATACATTCATACATTCATTCATTCATACATTCATTTTCCTCTCGGGGCGAAGACATCACATAAGACTGAAATCATAGATTTCCACGATAGACGATCTAGTGCTATAGTCCGTTCAGAATCGTTTGCCGAGATGTTATGATTTATAATTCAAAAAGTTCTTGATGATTTCACATGATTTTTGGCATACGGTGTTAAAATGTCCATGTCACGAGAACATATGTGTTACTCGATGTCTAGCTATAACGGTTTTCTTAAAGCGGCGAATTCCTTTGATCTTTGCCCATGTAACTATTATTTTGACCCTAATCAAAATGTTTTACAGTAATCTAGTGCAACGATGACCCATAGGCGTGTCCATAAAATTTTACTTGGTGGCAAGTATGCAAATTTTAAATTATATATAGAACTTTTGTTCGTAGAGTCAATTTGATATAGTTCCATGCTCTTGGTGTGAGTTTCCCAAATGTTGTCGCTGCCTTTCAAATACGTACATTTAGTTCCTCATCTAAGGAAAGTGTGGCTGTAATAGTGGATCCAAGATAGCTGAACTTCTGTACTGACTCAAGCAGGCTTCCATTCAAAGTACTGGTTGTTGGTTTGCTTATAACATATTTTTGATTGCTTGGGTGGTCTTGAACAATAAACTGTTTAACAAATCAACTAGGAAATTTTGCAAATCAAACTATTTATCTGTAGACTTAATCAGAGTAATGATCATTCAGAATCAGACGAGTCAAATAGGTCGATTACTGCTTTCGGCTGAACAAACAACAAACCATCCTTTTTCCAATATTCCTCTTCTTGTCGTAACACATGATCCTCACATTTTACCCAGTAGTCTTTATTTATATTTGATAGAGCCTGATTTGTAAGTGTCTCAACATCGCATAATTTGAAAGTTTTATTTGTATATGCTACGTGTCCTTTAACTTTTGCCCAAACTAGTTCTATAGGATTTAAGTGTGCATGATATGGAGGTAGTCTCAAACATCTATGGCCATGTTCTTGAATTAACTTGTCTATTTTAAATATTTTTGCACGTTGTGTCTGTTTTACAAGGCTAAGCAATTCGGGTTTCAAGTAGCTGTCGTTAACTTGTATGTGTTCTTTTATGAGCCACGTTTTGATTGCATCTTTTGTACTTGATGATGTTGGGATTCTATCTTCTACGTTAACTACGTTATGGTATGAAGCATTGTCCATTATCAGACAAGAAGGTCGATCTAATATTGGAAGGATACTTTTCTCGATCCAGTCTTTAAATATGTGCCCATTCATTTCGGAGTGGTAGTCTCTATTGTCTATGGATTTTGAAATGAAAACGAGATGAGCATTCTGCAACAACCCATTATGTCTGCTACCTGCATGTGCAACTATCAAACGTTGCCCTTTACTGCTTGGTACTGATCTTTTAATACTTCCATCTGCTAACTGCCATTCCTTTTCATTTGTATGATGAGCGTTGATCCAAGTTTCATCTAAATAAACAATATCATAATCATTTTCGCGCATTTCCTTCACTTCACGTAAATACTTGCTTCTAAGAGCTACTAGATGTGGCTTCTCACAAATAATGTTTTTTCCACCAGCATACTTTCTAAAGGTGAAGCCTGCACTTCTTAATATTTTCCATAATGAAGTTTTTGATATTTCAATGTCGTTGTTAGTTTTCAGCCAAAGCTTCAACTTTCTAAGTGTCACTTCTTCGTTTATATCAAACATTCGACAGATTTCTCTTTTTACTAGGTCCTTATCAAAACTGTCTAACGTTTCTTTCCTTCCTTGCTTTCTTGCATTTGTTGGCAATAAATATCCGCTTCCTTTAACTATTCGATCAAATGAACGTTTACACAAACCTAAAATATGCATTGTTCTCTTCTCAGGGTTTGATAAAGAACAATAAAGATGTCCCTTTTTACGCTCTCTGCAGAAGTATTGATAAATCTTTATAGCAATGTTATGCTCAGTAAAATATTTTGCCTTTATATTCATTCTCACATAGACTTGCAGAAGATAATATGGATAGTGCCGCCTCCTTTCTGTAAATATTGAGATTTGCCTCTGAATTATGACTCGAACTCGAGTCTACGGCCGTGATTTTGACGTCACATAATTTCCGGTTTCGGCTAAAATGTCATTTTGTGCTAAACGGGAAATTTCATATGTAACATTTCTTTATAAAAATTTATAGTGGAAACATAACTATTTTAGGACGGTGCGCATTCAGCCGTGAAGGTCATGCCTATATGTTAAAGAATCAGCTGTGAGATGTAAGCATCTACATAATCCCGCCGGTGTTTATAATATCGATTAACTTTTTTGTAATATAGGTTAAATAAGGCATCTTTGAAACTGGATCACATTTCTTTGATAAAAAATATTTTTATAGCGACATTAGTATTCTAAACCTAACTTCAAAAGATCAATGCAAATGAACAATAAGTTTTTGAAAAAAATAAATTAATGTCTAGGCAAACGAATCTGAACGGACTATAGTTAATGTTGTTCTTGGTTGTTTCTTAGTCCCAGTTTAAGCCTTCTCTAGTACCTCTGCTGCATAGAAATGATCTGAGTCTGCCTTGTTTTCTTTCACCCGGTGATTTCCACATGAATGCCTGAGGAGAAAGTCTTTCTTCATTCATTCTCAGCACATGGTCGATTTATCTCCAACACCTTCTTCTTATAATTTTCGTCCCTTATTCTTGATTCGTCTCTTATCTGTTCATTTGAAAATGATTATTTTCTATGAAGAATTGGAGAAGCACTACTATTTATAGGAGTCATCACATATTATTATGAATATTCTGAGAATTACAGGTAGATTGTTTTGTTTTTAGTGTTATGACGTTTTTTTCTACTGTCCTTTTCCATCACTTACTTAAGCGTTCTGAAAGTGCACAATTTATTTGTAGTTAGTAGTTAGTTCTAAAACGATAAACTCTTGATTGAAATATGTAATTGTGGTATTGTATTTTTGTAATTACTGTATGCATCCTCTGTAATGCACCTGCCTAGCACATGAGGACATACCTGTTACGATGTTTGTTGTAGGAGTTTTACCATTTTTGTTGTAAGAGGAGTCTATGTCAATAGAGGTGAGAAAGAGTGTTCACCCGTACTATATAGAGCCAATTCTGACCTATGGAAGCGAATCATGGAAATTAGACACATATAAAAAGACGATTAGAGGCCACAGAGATGGGATTTATCAGCAGAATGTTGAAAGTTCCCTGGACAGCTAAAAAGACCAATGATGACATTATCAAAGAGGCCAATACAAAAATGGAGCTCCTAAAAAAACATCAGAAAGAAACAATCAACATTTTTTCGCGCACACCATAAGAAGAGGAAAGTTTGAATACTTTGTTATAACTGGCAAAATACAGGATAAGAGAGATCGTGGGCAACAAAGAGAGAAGATACTAGATAGCTTAGATCATGGTATGGAAAACAGTCAACAATAGAATTGATAAGATGCATTCACTGTCGATAGAAGATTGTGGAAAGACATGATCGCTTACGCCAAACGGGTATGGCACATGATGATGATGTTGTAAGAGGTGACTTGATTTTCCTTGCCTATGATACAGCAACCTGCCAAGCCGTGTAGAAAACACACTGGAAAAACACTTCAGCAAAATATGGATTTATTTGTTCATCATTGTGTACGTTCCCTACAAATACATTGAAAAGTAACAAATAAACATATAATTATAAGGCACTCCATATGCTCCAGAGGTGAAATCTGTCTTGCTAGTCTTGTTCAAGTCCTAACAGAAATGGTTGGAAAAAAGAAAAACAACTTGAAACTTGACAACTACAGCACACAATTATTGTGAATCCACTAAAAAAAAGTCGATGGTAGCTGTGCACGTGAGAGAAACAGGTATTTTCGTTTATTTTACATGCAAATTGCTCCATCTATCGATCCAGTAATTGCTGGTTTGAGAATGACAGTTTGGCTTGTACGAAATTATCAGCTACAATGTGATTCAGGCAGTCTTGTCTATTTTCTGTCCACATTTATTTTCTGTCTTTGATAGACCAGTTTTAACATTAGGTTGCATTGTTGTGGAGATTAGGCACAAAAGTTGTCATTAAAACAACACGTTTTGTTTTAGAAATGGTGGTTCATTAAAAAATATATGAAATAAAACAAACATATGACAAGATGAAACAAAGAATGAACAGACATATCTATAATAGGAGTAAAGGCATCATGATGCACCAGGATACACAGAGATGCGAAGCTGCTGTAAAGCTGATGATAATGACAATTTTAAAAAAGGAAGAAAAAAGTGGTATGGTATCAGCTTTACGTGGTAATTAACAAAACAAAAGTCGAGATTTCGGCCCAGTAGACCTTCAGCTGGAACATCAAACAATAACGCAAATATATATATATATATATAAGGATATATACACAAATCTACCTACATGGCGATAATATGATAGATACTCAAGAAAGGAAATATTAAAAAAGGTCACTTCCATGTGGTTCAGAGCGTGGTCAGCTACTGAGTGAACTGAAGTAAGTGAGCGGGATGACCAACTATATATTTCATTGACCAGACAGTCAGGTGAGAATACGGTGTTAAGTTTCTTTAGGAGTCGTCTCTATCCTGACTCGGTTCTTCAATCTGCCTTCCAACGAGCTCTCGATATGTCCCGTCCTGTGTCACTCACCCCATCCACTCGCCGTTCCTCTGATTGGACCTGGTTCACCCTCACCTACTACCCTCACACCTTGGCTGCGGTGAGGATCCTTAACAAGTACCGCTCCATTTTCCACTCTGATCCCACTCCCCGGCTACTTTTCAGTGATCCTCCTATGGTCGCCTTCAAACGCGACAGGAGTCTGAGAGATATTCTTGTCACGAGCCGCCTTCCCCGCTCAAACCACAAACACATTGATACTATTCCTTGTGGGCGTCGAGTTTGCAGAAATTGTGACCACGCGCTTTGCACCGATTCGGTCTTGTTCCCTAATTAGCGATTCGACATCAAGGAAGGGTTTACTTGTATGCCATGGAATATCATACGCCAAATGACGTATGCGGGCGAGAGTGGACGACGCTTTAGTGACAGATTTTGTAGGCATCTTCGTGATGCTGAGCAAAAGACTGGCAGCCCAGTGTCTGCTCATTTAAACTCCCCCGGCCATAGTGGTAAACCTGACATGCAAGTTACTCGTATTGTCTCGTGTCACTCCAGCAATCGCAGCCGGTTCGCCCTTGAGAATCACCTCATTGCCCAGTTCAGTTCACTGTCTCCCCCCCCCCCCATCCCCCAAAGGCATGACAATATCACTCTCATACACATAGCACACATACCACACATTTCTTACCCCCATGCGCTACCGAACCGATATATGTATGTATATTTGTCTGCATATGTATTGGCACATTTGGACACCTTCGAGTTTTCTTTTGTGTGTTTTGTGGTAATATATACAGATTTATGCTAGTACGCATGTATGGTTACGTACACATACTTTTTTACACATCGGTTGGTTGTGCACATACACAGTTAAATATACACAGTTTATACATATCTTGTACCCAACTCCCCACATTTTTAGAACCCTTCCGTCTTTTCACCTGGTCAGTGTGATATATAGTTGGTCATCCCGCCCACTTATTTTATTTCATTCAGAAGCTGACCACGCTCTGAACCACAGGAAAGTGACCTTCTTTTTATTTTCCTTTCTTGAGTATCTAGCATATTATCACCATGTATTTAGATTTGTGTACACATCCTTATATATATATTTGCATTGTTGTTTGTTGTTCCAGCTGAAGGCCTACTGGGCCGAAACGTCGACTTTTGTTTTGTTAATTACCACGTAAAACTGTTACCATACCACTTTTTTCTTCATTTTTGTTTAAATTGACATATCTATAAGAATAACCTACGACGGTAGAATAAAGCTCATATAGTGAGTGTTATCAAGCGAGTGATTAAAATGATAACGGATCATGTCAACTACATGAACGATATCTCTGCAGACAGAAGCAACAATGATAGTAAACTACTTATAATGTAATCTTAAAAATAATAAAGATCCAAGGAAGATCGTAATTGGTATATTCTTAAAATGTGCAATAAATATCCAACAAAACTGATTATTCGAAGTCTGTTAAAATATGAACACACTGAAAACATTTTTGATCTTATCTCAGTAGAAAAATGATATGGACCCTAATAGTTTCAATAAACTTCATTGTTCGTTCCTGGGCCTACAAAAGCTAGCAATCCTTCAATTGTTGTAGTTTGACCGATTCGAAAGACCTCATAGCTTCTTAGTCTAGAGACCCGCAGAACCACATATCTTGCAGATTGTGTTGCATAGTTAATGTGTCCATTGCACAAATTGGAGTTTTATCTTAGCAAATTCAGACCATCGACTTCTCATTCCGTGCTATATCTCTCTCCTTGTTGAATGTTGCAAGAAACATAAACAACTTTTGAAGCTATCTAAACATTATTTTGCTTAAAACAATAAAAAAAAACAGTCAATATTAATTAAAAAGTTGTTGTTCTGTAAAATCATCATCAAGTACCGGGCCTGCTGGCGGTGATCATGTCTCTCCACAACTTTCGATCTCGACAGTTATTTATAATGTATGTTGTTGATCTTCTGCCAAGCCATTCTCTTAAGCTGTCTGGTATCTTTTCTCGTTGCTTCCCTCTATCTCTTCGTCCCTCAATTTTCCCGGTTGTCACAATATATTCCAGCTGTTCTCTTCTCAATTCGTGGCCAAAAAATGATGATTGTTTCTTCCTAATATTGGATATTAGCTCTCTTTTTGCTTTGGCCTCTTTCATAACGTTTTCATTACTCTTCTTAGCTGCCCATGGTATTCTCAACATTCTTCTGTAAAACCACATCTGTAAAATAGCCGATGATATGTTACCTATATTATTCTACCTTTTCATTATGAAAATAATACGTTCGAACTGTTCAGAATCTCCCGTTATAGTTCTACAATTTAGTTTGTTCATTGTCTCCAAATTTATTTTCTTTCGACGTTAAGCAGATTAGACAGCGCAATGTTGGGTACCTAGATTAGAAAATCGGTATAAATGTCCTTCTTTATCATCACCAACATTATCACCACCATCATCATCGACATCATCACTACCATCATCACCTACATTACCACTACCATATTCATCGACATTTTATGTTTCTTTTCTTTGATTAAAAGTCAATTTATAGAAAGTGAAAACTTACGTTCGTTACACATAGGCATGTGTGTGCATCTCTATGATAGCTCACATCAATCCTCTGTGTTTTTTTGGCTACTAACTGTCATTTGTTGCATTTTACTGACAAACTACATGTCATCTGCAGTGGTTTTAGATTCCAGGCAACATGCGGCACCACCTGTACCACCATGTTCAGAGGTTTGCTCATCAGAGAACTAGACCTCTACTGCCCACAAAATACCAGGTCTGCACGACATCCTCGCTTGTGTCTAGAGGCTTCACCGGCCACCTGTTTCGTCAGCATACTCCAGGAGCGATAGCCTCACAACGGCCTGTGTCCAGGACAGCTGCAACTACAGCAACATCTTCACTCGTATGTGACAACATAATCAGCAGCCCCTTTCCAGACCTCGACATTCCAACAAACGTCCCCTTTCATCAGATAATTTTTGAGAAGTGTGACGAGTACAAGGACCTCGTGGCTGTTGTAAGTAATGCTTTCTAGACTCTACACACTAAAAGGAAAATTGAAGGGAGGTATCAACTATCCCGCCTAGATTAAGCGATTGGCCGAGAATAAAGCCGCGTTGCGAAACACAATGCAGGGTCTGTGTAAGGTAGATAGTTAAAAGATCGGCAGAAACAAGTCTAGAATTGCTGCCTTATGTGCTGTCGTCGGCTCGAAGGAAGAACAATAGACAGACAGACACAGACATAGAGACGCACAGACAGACAGACAGGCCGATATGTCTTTATTAAAAATTAAATATAAATCAAATCAACGTAAATCTGTCCTTCCAAAAAACATTATCACCGACAAAAAAAATATGAAATCGTGGACGACATCATCCTAGCTTTTTCATTGTAAAGAGAATGTTGACCGGAACTCAATCATCTCATTCACGAGAAAATCCAGACCTCTGTAGCTGTACTCTTATTTTATATATCTGGAATGATATTGATCGATTTATAATTAGAAACAAGTAGTAAGTCATTTAGGACGTCCAGTTATGGTGCCCATTCAAGACAACATTTTCAATCAATATCTTTAATTAGAGTTTCCAAACTGAGCTCATCACATTGGTCACGTCACTTTCAGGAGTATGTTCCTGGCATTTCGATTCGATGAAGCGTTTCTTTCAGGAATCAACGTTTGATACGGGTTGAAATGTGCTCCAATATTAGGGAATGTTGACATTACGTACCGTCTTCTTTATAGAAACCGGTAATCAAAATTTGCTGTGTTCAGAAATTACTGCTATCTGACGAGTTTCCTAGAGAGAAAGTCTGGCAAATGGTCGTTTCACTAAGATCAAACTGATTCATTCAGATTGTGTCGACTCACGGTCACACCGTTGTTTAAAAAAAAATTATTATGGTAAAGTGTTAGGGAAATTATAGCGCAAAAATAAAGGACGCAGCCTTAATAGCAAAAAGACAAAAGTAATGGTAATAACAAAGAAAAAGACATCAGATCGAGATCGAAAGTTGTGGAGAGACATAATCATCTTCTCCAGCAAGCATGGTATGTGATGATTGTGATGATGATGACGATGATGATGATTACTTAAGAGATAACCAATATGCTTGATGACAATTAGTGAAGTCAAGGTCTTCATTTGTTGAGAAGCTCTTGTCGGTGTGAGAACCATGCTCATCTAGGAGAAGCCACGCCCACATTCTACAGACGGGATGGAGATGCTGCTAATTGTTCTTATTAGCTGCAGCAGCGTAACAGACATTTTCTTCTCTGTCAGGAATTCACAAAAACCACTTACAACCTGTCCGGAATTCATGAAAACCACTTACAACCTGTCCGGAATTCTAAACCTCTTACACTTCCCACTTCAGTCTCACCGAAGTGGTATTGTCCTCTGTGGCATATTCGTCCCTTCATTAGAGAGAAGCCGATTTTACCATTATTGATTCGTGTTCCATTAGATATTTGTAGGATGTAAAGAACGACACATTTTTATTGAGCTATTATATTCTATTGATTCCAAAGCCACTTTTATATTACTATATATATATATATATATATATATATATATATATATATATATATATTGCAATAATATATATATATATATATATATACACACATATATATATATATATATATATATATATAGTAATATAAAAGTATGTATATATAGTAATAAATAATGACATTCTCCTTGGCATTTTGATTTTGAGTGAACGGATACAATTACGATTACGAAGTTCTAGGTAATCTGCCAGTGATCTGCTTTAGGATGTGAAATGCATTCTCTTCATTTTTGTTTTCTACTTCTATTTTTCCGTGACGGATTTGGTGTCGATTTGAACATTTCAATAACTATTCCACCACACTCTAAACATTGTCAACATGGATACAGAGCAGACATAGACATAACATCACTGGAACTCTTGGACCAAATTTCGTTGTATTTTTAGAGAAGGATTTATGGTACAAGGTAGTAAAGTTGGAAGCGTATTCAATTCAAAGAAAATAAGAATTTACGTTCTGTTACATATTTTTGACAAGATCGAACGGAGAATTGTGCACCAATTCATCAATATATTCAGCTAGAGATTGCGACTGTAACAATACAACGCCACTGCTGCTTCTGCTATTTATTTGAATATACAGAAAGCAAAGCTTTATGAAAGCCGTGCAACTCTTCGCTGGCATATCAATAAAAAGGCAACATATTTATATGAAGAATTAAAGGAAACCCTTCCAACGATATACGATGTGAATGCCACGAAGCTAACGCTGTTTGTGAATGGTGTTGAAGCTCCCAATGAGACGTCTGGATCTTGTGGTCTCAACTTAACAGCTGACGCTGAGAACACCATCAACTTGTGCTGTTCTGAGTCAGCCATGCCCTGCTGTACCAGAATTACCTTAGATGGGGTCATTGCTGCTGAGAACGAATCCCCGTGTGTGAGCCACACATTTACAGACAAGAATTTAAAAATGACAGTGGCAAAATCATATTCTGTCTATGTTCTAGATGACTACAGGGCAGGCGGCTCTTGTGAGATTACTGCAGCTGCCAATACTCCAAAGCTAACGATATATGTGAATGGTGTTGAAGTAACCAATGAGACGTCTTGTGGTCAAAACTTAACAGCTGACGCTGAGAACACCATCAAATTGTGCTGCAATGGGTCAGTCATGACCTGCTTTACCAGAATTACCTTTGATCGTGTCATTGTTGCTGAAAACGAATCCCCGTGGGTGAGCCGCACATTTACTGCCGAGAAGGAAAAAATGACAGTAACAAAATCATATTCTGTCTATGTTCTAGATGACTACAGGGCAGGCGGCTGTTGTGAGATTACTGCAGATGGAACTGGAACACAGTTAATCTACGTTATTGGTTTGGGAATCCTTGCAATTGCTGCTATCGGTGCTATCATGCTGGCCCCCATGAAATATTGCTGCAAACAGCAGCGTGCTAATGTGGCCTTGAATGTTCAAAACGATGAGAACGCATCCGCAGAAGTATAACCTGAAGAAGTATAACCTGTAGCAGTAAAGCAACAACAGGTGCTAGTTGAAAGATACACATTTACAGCAGTAAAGCAACAACAGGTGCTAGTCGATAGATACACATTTACAGCAGTAAAGCAACAACAGGTGCTAGTCGATAGATACACATTTACAGCAGTAAAGGGTAACAGGTGCTAGTCGATAGATACACATTAACAGCAGTAAAGGATAACAGGTGCTAGTTGATAGATACACATTTACAGCAGTAAAGGATAACAGGTGCTAGTTGATAGATAGACATCTGGAACTTCCGGTATATGGTGGATAGGCGGCGGGAACATGAAAAATGTTCCTCGTTGCAGTTTCCTCATATTCCATGTCCGGCTCGTTGTAGGAGCTACTGCGTTAAGTGCTATGTGCACACCGTGAGCTGTGTGTCTCATCCGTTGTGATCATGTTTCGATATTCCAATTGTTTACGATGAATGATGATATCCTATGACAGGGAACAGTTGACTGTGTTCACTTTCTGCGCAGCTCGCCTTATGCCTTATGTCTTTTGGCGTGTGCTGAGACTGCAACGATGGGGACTACAGTTACCTTTCTTCGTTTGGGAGATGAGATATTAATTCGGATGATTACGCTGGCACGGGCGGTTGAGCAATTATGGATTTTAATTCGTTTGCAGTGATACCGGGGCCTTCCATAACCAAATAACCAAATATAAAGAATATATATGTGTATATAGTACATTATGTTACGTTATGTAATAAGGTTCCAATGACATTACTTCTTTTCTGGCGGCATATGTCAGTAACATGAGTTTATAAGTCAGTTGTGTTCACTAGTTTATCACTATAAAAGTAAGTAAAGTACCCCCCGTCACGCCAAGTGGCGTATAGGGAAATATGGTGTTAGTCCTTCAGCACAAGATTTTTGGGGTAATGTGGTCGGTATTACGCCCGTGCTGCTTTTACTTTCCCAGAAAAAATCCGGTACCCATTTAAGGCTGGGTGAACCCGGAGCCGTCGGTTGGGATCGAACCCTACCCCTTGTCCGTAGTAGTCCAGTTCACTAACCACTGAGCTATCGCGGCTCCTACTAATTTTTAGGGAATTAGTAAAACCCAGGTGTCCTCGCCAGGATTACGAACCCCGGCTGTTGCCGTGGTAAGCCAACCGCCTATCGATTGCGCTAACCGGACACCCAGTTTATCACTATACTTTTGAAATATCCATAGGTGCTCCAATTTCCCACTCAAATTATTAAGAGACACGGAAGATAACTCTCATGACATGATCGATGTTTGTCATCTTTTTTTTTCCAGGGCACCGACCACTTCTTTGACCTACTTTTTAAAATGTTAAACTTATTAGGGCTCTTAAAGTTGTGCATGTGGAAAAGAAACCTCTTTTTTTTTCTTTTTGCCGTTATCGAAGACGGCTAGACATCGGGTCTCGCTACACAGACAGAGCCAGACATCGGGTCTCACACAACATTGAGAGGGCTAGACATCGGGTCTCGCTACACAGAGAGGACTAGACATCGGGTCTCACACAACATAGAGAGGGCTAGACATCGGGTCTCGCTACACAGACAGAGCCAGACATCGGGTCTCACACAACATTGAGAGGGCTAGACATCGGGTCTCGCTACACAGAGAGGACTAGACATCGGGTCTCACACAACATAGAGAGGGCTAGACATCGGGTCTCGCTACACAGACAGAGCCAGACATCGGGTCTCACACAACATTGAGAGGACTAGGCATCGGGTCTCGCTACACAGACAGAGCCAGACATCGGGTCTCACACAACATTGAGAGGGCTAGACATCGGGTCTCGCTACACAGACAGAGCCAGACATCGGGTCTCACACAACATTGAGAGGGCTAGACATCGGGTCTCGCTACACAGAGAGGACTAGACATCGGGTCTCACACAACATAGAGAGGGCTAGACATCGGGTCTCGCTACACAGAGTGGACTAGACATCGGGTCTCACACAACATTGAGAGGGCTAGACATCGGGTCTCGCTACACAGAGAGGACTAGACATCGGGTCTCACACAACATAGAGAGGACTAGACATCGGGTCTCACACAATATAGAGAGGACTAGACATTGGGTCTCACACAACATAGACAGGACTAGACATCGGGTCTCACACAACATAGAGAGGGCTAGACATCGGGTCTCGCTACACAGAGAGGACTAGACATCGGGTCTCACACAACATAGAGTTGGCTAGACATCGGGTCTCACACAACATAGAGAGGACTAGACATCGGGTCTCACACAACATAGAGAGGGCTAGACATCGGGTCTCGCTACACAGACAGAGCCAGATATCGGGGCTCACTCAACACAGAGAGGGCTAGACATCGAGTCTCCCTCAACACAGAAAGGGCTAGTCATCGGGTGTCACTACACAGAGAGGACTAGACATCGGATCTCACACAACATAGAGAGGGCTAGACATTGGGTCTCGCTACACGGACAGAGCCAGACATCGGGTCTCACTCAACACAGAGAGGGCTAGACATCGAGTCTCCCTCAACACAGAAAGGGCTAGTCATCGGGTGTCACTACACAGAGAGGACTAGACATCGGATCTCACACAACATAGAGAGGGCTAGACATTGGGTCTCGCTACACGGACAGAGCCAGACATCGGGTCTCACTCAACACAGAGAGCGCTAGACATCGGGTCTCACTCCACACATAGGGGGCTAGATATCGGGTCTCACTCAACACTGAGAGAGCCAGACATCCGGTCTCACTCAACACAGAGAGAGCTAGACATCGGGTCTCACTCAACACAGAGAGAGCTAGATATCGGGTCTCACTCAACACAGAGAGAGCCAGACATCGGGTCTCACTCAACACAGAGAGAACCAAACATCGGGTCTCACTCAACACAGAGAGAGCTAGATATCAGGTCTCACTCAACACAGAGAGAGCTAGATATCAGGTCTCACTCAACACAGAGAGAGCTAGATATCAGGTCTCACTCAACACAGAGAGAGCTAGATATCAGGTCTCACTCAACACAGAGAGAGCT
Source organism: Megaustenia siamemsis (assembly GCA_032433765.1). Taxonomy (NCBI): domain Eukaryota; kingdom Metazoa; phylum Mollusca; class Gastropoda; order Stylommatophora; family Ariophantidae; genus Megaustenia; species Megaustenia siamemsis. The sequence continues at coordinate 73,984,418 of JAVIAB010000050.1, forward strand.
AGATATCAGGTCTCACTCAACACAGAGAGAGCTAGATATCAGGTCTCACTCAACACAGAGAGAGCTAGATATCAGGTCTCACTCAACACAGAGAGAGCTAGATATCAGGTCTCACTCAACACAGAGAGAGCTAGATATCAGGTCTCACTACCCAGAGACAAGGTGGCGCCACGAAGATAGCACGGATATATTTTTCCTAAAATCCAACCACCTGTTGTGTGATTTCAATAAAGACTGTTGTTATGTTCATAAATTGCAATTATCTGACGAGCTACCAGTTGGAATTTCTGACAAGGATTAGAAAGGTGAAACTGGCACAGTCAGATTGGTAAAATATTTTTTTTTTTCAAACAAATAGGAAGATTTCTTGACCGGCAAGAAGTACACCTATAGACAGGTGAAAGAAAAATCTATACGAGTGGCCAGTGCTCTGTACAAGAAGGGTTATCGCAAGGGGGATGTTCTTACGATGTTTTCCCCTAACACGATCGACATTACAATTCTCATACTGGCTTGTGCATCACTTGGACTGTGGTTATCGCCTGCAAATCCATCCTTCACAGCAAGTAGGTAAACACAGTTGTTTAATTTAAATTAATTCTTAATTTCTGGTTACTTTGGCAAATTTGTTGAATTTCTATCGGTTTTCGGGAGAAAATTTAAGTGACATTTCATAGAGATTGAATGAAGCGTCCAAAGTTGTCTTGATATAGACATGATGAGAATTTCAGAGAATTAAATAAACGTCTGCAGCGATGTTAGGGAGCGTACATTCTTCTGTCTTCATTCATTGGTCACAGTTACCTGTTCGCACTGTAACGCCTTCAACAACTTAGCTTCCCCATTTCGTGTTGTTCGTGGACGCCTATGCCAGTCAGGCTTCAGTATTTCTGTTGACTTCTGCCAGGTAGTACTTTCTCTTCTTCTCCGACGCCTGCCCTCCGTTAGTCCAATATATGGCAGTTCTTGTAATTCTCTTATCAAAGAATACCCTGTCCATCTCCATCATTTATGACTTCTTGAATATTAACCTCTTTTAGCCTATTTGGCATATTGACTACTTATCATGTGCTCAACAAGCACTTCGGTCCTGGCCACTTCCCCTTCCAGTTGACCCTTCGCATGATCCTCAGATAGACAAGCACTTGCCTTGTGTATCACTGATTTATAATTGTTATACCGCACCCCGATGAAGGCTTTTGCCGAAACCTCATAGTTTGTCTCGTCTCTCCTTAGGTTCAGCTGCTTAATACCATTGTATTATTGTTTGTTTTACATATTTTCTGTAGTGCTACTCCCGGCCTCGCATTATACTTAGTGCGCTTGTTTGCAATATAATGTTCTATATAGTTGTTTTTATCTTCATTGAATAGCCTTGTTAAGCCTATTATATTGTTTGAGAACATTCCATGGGTTTGTATGAAATGTTATAGCCGTCTTGACCTTTCTTTTCCTACATTTTCCAGCAGTCAGATTCACGCACAACCGATGAGAGTACACAGCTCTCAACTTCTGTGTTCTACTGGGTGGGTCTCCCAAACGTTAGACCGACAGAAGATCTTCTGGCTTTATTCAACGTTTGACAAATATTTTCACCAGCTTACCGTCAGTTCTTCTTCTTCTTTTTTCCTTCCTCATTTGCCTTTCAGCGTCGAGGGGAGGTATAATTTGCGGTATTTTGTTCTTCTGTTAGCCTCTGATGCTGTTATGTTTCCTAATGCTCTAATATTCCTTCAATCCATCTTTTTCGTGGTCGTCCCTACGGCCTGTGTTCTCGCAACGTTTATTGAGGACATGTTGTGTTGTGTTTTGATCACTCTGCCTTTTCACGTGGCCAAATAATTTTTTTCTGTTGTTTCTTCATATATTCTATATTTTTTAAAAATGTAAAGTACCCCCGTCACGCCAAGTGGCGTATAGGGAATATGGTGTTAGGGACCATAAATTTTACAGACCTTTGGCACATGATTTTTGGGATAATGTGGTCGGTATTACGCCCGTGCCGCTTTACTTTCCCAGAAAAGAATCCGGTACCCATTAAAGACTGGGTGAACCGGAAGCCGTCGGTTGGGATCGAACCCTACCTCTTGTCCTTTGTAGTCCAGTTCACTAACCACTGAGCTAACGCGGCTCCCTGATATATTCTATGGCAGGGATTATTCCTATCTTTTTCCTCAGTTCTTAATTTCTGATCTTGTCTCTCAGGCTGTTTCCTGTCATTCGTCTAACATATTTAATCTCAGTAGAGGTTATTTGTCTTGTCGTTCTTGCATCTAGGGTCCAGGACTGACATTGGTAGCACAACGTTGGGATGGAGATTGTATTGTAGAGTGCCCGTTTTGCATCTAGAGTTATTTTCTTGTCGCACAGTAGTGGTGATAGCTGTCCAATGATTTGACAATCTTTATTGCATCTTCAGTTTATCTCCTGTTTGTGAATTGTCGTTGGTCACTAAACTTTTTCGGTATTTCAATTCCTCTACATGTTTTAGTTGCCCGCCTTCTATAGTTTTGCTAATGTTTTGTTTCTCTTTTGCGACATTCATGACTTCTGATTTGTTGATGTTGAATCAGTTATGTTAGTTATTACAACGTTGTATTTACTTCTTGCGACCCAGCACTCCATGGACCTCTATGTTACTCCTACAGTTAAGTAACCTCTGTCATCTTGTGACTGCCAGTGTTGCTGCATTGCATAAATGTCTGCCTACCTCCGTTTTACAACGCTTCCCCTATGCGTAGAACGCACCTAATTTTGCTAGTCTAAGTTATTTTTTTTGGGTGTGCAATGTCGTTTGTCTTTTTCATAATTTTTTAATTGAGCCCTGATCGCAGAGAGAGAGAGAGAGAGAGAGAGAGAGAGAGAGAGAGAGAGAGAGAATTATTTATGTTCATACTTTTAAAATTATTGCTGTTTTAGTGTTTTTATTTCTTGATAAGAGTTTTACATATGCGTAGTTGCTGGAGACCTTATTATCTTCAACGTACTTTTTAAAATTACATTTGTGTAAGGTTGTAATGATTGATGCTATATTAAAATGATACCACTTTTTATGAGCCAGAATTTATGTGTTTTCATTAAACAAGCAGATCATTTTTGAAATTATATGAGAGTACAAGGCAACAGGTTGCACATACGTTTTCCTCCATACTACTCCTTTACACATTTGCATAAGCATCTCCTTCACACATCAGACCTGTAATTGTCTCTCCCATAATAATGTTTAGCACTGTAAACTTCTGACGGCTATATTTTTGTTATTGGCTCATATCAGTTTTCAGTTATCCTTCTTAAGAGAACGAGGTCAAAGATAACAAACGGTGGGACACATATAAGGTAGCAGTGTACCTAGTTTGTAAGAGTGTATGTCACACCCTACTACTAGCTCCTTGTTACCAGCTTTACCGCAGCATTTATTTGGTCGTTCCCCAGTTACATCACAGCTCTATTTTATATATCAATTCCAGGAGAACTGGCCACACAGTTAAACCACTGTGGGGCTATAGTGGTGGTAGCTGCTGCAGGTTTGGCAGGAACAGTTAAAGAAGCTTTGAATGATTCACAATTCCCAAACAAAGTTAAGGTCAGTATATCAGCACGAGACGACATCTCGAACGTTGAATGTGTCATCTATTGTGTCTTTTTCACTGTCTTCTTTTGCATTCAGTGTTTGTAACGCCCGTGTCCTAGGACCTGACCCTGGTGAGAGGAGACAAGAATGTATCTATTATTACCTGCCTTAGGGAGTCGCGATAGCTCAGTGGTTAGTGAACTGGACTACAAAGGACAAGCGGTAGGGTTCGATCCCAACCGACGGCCTCCGGGTTCACCCAGCATTAAAAAGGTAGCGGATTTTTTTTCTGGGAAAGTAAAGCGGCCTTGGCGTAATACCGACCACAATACCCCAAAAAATCATGTGCTGAAGGTCTGTAAAATTTATAGTCACTAACACCATATTACTTAGCTACTTAGCGTGACGGGGGTACTTTACTTTTTATTACCTACCCTACATGTCGGGAGAGGCGACTAGTCAGTTTTTGTGGACATGTACTTCGGCGTTCATGTTAGTCAGGAGGGATGCTGCCTAGATTCAAGAGAGCCACGAGGAGATCGAAGGTGGGCTTGTGAGCTAGTTTATCATTTCACAAATTGAGGAGAGACTTGTGAGCTAGTTTATCATTTCACAAATTGAGGAGAGACTTGTGAGCTAGTTTATCATTTCACAAATTGAGGAGAGACTTGTGAGCTAGTTTATCATTTCACAAATTGAGGAGAGACTTGTGAGCTAGTTTATCATTTCACAAATTGAGGAGAGACTTGTGAATTAGTTTATCATTTCACAAATTGAGGAGAGACTTGTGAGCTAGTTTATCATTTCACAAATTGAGGAGAGACATGTCAACTAGTTTATCATTTCACAAATTGAGGAGAGACTTGTGAGCTAGTTTATCATTTCACAAAATGAGGAGAGACTTGTGAGCTAGTTTATCATTTCACAAATTGAGGAGAGACTTGTGAGCTAGTTTATCATTTCACAAATTGAGGAGAGACTTGTGAGCTAGTTTATCATTTCACAAATTGAGGAGAGACTTGTGAATTAGTTTATCATTTCACAAATTGAGGGTAGACTTGTGAGTTAGTTTATCATTTCACAAATTGAGGAGAGACGTGAATTAGTTTATTATTTCACAAATTGAGAGTAGACATGTGAACTAGTTTATCATTTCACAAATTGAGGATAGACTTGTGAGCTAGTTTATCATGTCACAAATTGAGGGTAGACTTGTGAACTAGTTTATCATTTTACAAATGAAGAGGAGACATGTCAACTAGTTTATCATTTCACAAATTGAGGGTAGACTTGTGAGCGAGTTTATCATTTCACAAATTGAGGAGAGACTTGTGAACTAGTTTATCATTTCACAAATTGAGGAGAGACTTATGAACTAGTTTATCATTTCACAAATTGAGGGTAGACTTGTCAACTAGTTTATTATTTCACAAATTGAGGAGAGACTTGTGAACTAGTTTATCATGTCACAAATTGAGGGTAAACTTGTGAACTAGTTTATCATTTCACAAACTGAGGGTAGACTTGTCAACTAGTTTATTATTTCACAAATTGAGGAGAGACTTGTGAACTAGTTTATCATGTGACAAATTGAGGGTAGACTTGTGAACTAGTTTATCATTTCACAAATTGAGGGTAGACTTGTGAACTAGTTTATCATGTCACAAACTGAGGGTAGACTTGTGAACTAGTTTATCATTTCACAAACTGAGGCTAGACTTGTGAACTAGTTTATCATGTCACAAACTGAGGGTAGACTTGTGAACTAGTTTATCATGTCACAAACTGAGGGTAGACTTGTGAACTATTTTATCATTTCACAAACTGAGGGTAGACTTGTGAACTAGTTTATCATGTCACAAACTGAGGGTAGACATGTGAACTAGTTTATCATGTCACAAACTGAGGGTAGACATGTGAACTAGTTTATCATTTCACAAACTGATGGTAGACTTGTGAACTAGTTTATCATGTCACAAACTGAGGGTAGACATGTGAACTAGTTTATCATTTCACAAACTGATGGTAGACTTGTGAACTAGTTTATCATGTCACAAACTGGGTAGACTTGTGAACTAGTTTATCATTTCACAAACTGAGGGTAGAATTGTGAACTAGTTTATCATTTAACAAACTGAGGGTAGAATTGTGAACTAGTTTATCATTTCACAAACTGAGGGTAGAATTGTGAACTAGTTTATCATTTAACAAACTGAGGGTAGACTTGTGAACTAGTTTATCATTTCACAAACTGAGGGTAGACTTGTGAACTAGTTTATTATTTCACAAACTGATGGTAGACTTGTGAACTAGTTTATTATTTCACAAACTTACTTTGCGGGTCTTGATGGGAAGGAGATTTGAGCGCTTATGACGTTGGGGGACAATCCGACTACTAACTTTTTACCAGTGCCGTGGAAATCATGCATCTGAGCCGAAATCATCTTCAGTGCTTTCACTAATGTGTCGCGGATGTGCTTTATGTTGGAGAACGTGATGAAGAGAGGATCCGAGTACTGCTGAGATGTTCATTATGCCACGAAGATGATCTTTTGACTGAATTAAACTATCGTTTGTAATGTTCTAACTTTCATTAACAGTCACTTGATTGTTCTCTAAAACAATTTACTTCACAGGATCTGTATGTGTTTGGGGAAGCTCATGGCTTCCAACCATTTCAGAGATTGTTAGAAGATGATGGCAAGTCATTTCCTGATGTAAGCATTAACCCTATAGAAGATGTCTATGCTCTTCCTTATTCCAGCGGAACCACAGGACTTCCAAAAGGTGTTTTGCTGACCCACTACACGTGCTTGGCTAACTGCATGCAAATATTGTGAGTCCACCTGTACAACATAACAGGTTTTGTGCTCAAACACTCATTTTTATATTTTATCTGACCCAGCAGAAAAAATGATCTTTTATGTCGTTTGTATAGTGTTTATGTTGGCCGACACCTGCTCACATCTTACGCTAGCACAGATCTGTGCGCTAATATGAAAGTAAATGTGTGACTATTCTTTTATAGTGAAACAAGGGTTGTTATTCAGCCGAAACTGTTTGCAACGCGTTACGATGTACTTTTAGGGACTTTTCGATCACAGAACTTCACAACTCACATATGGTTTTCAATTTTCATTGGAACATTTAATATAACTGTTATATAAATTGTATGGTCACCATCATCATCAAGTACCGTATCAAGTGCTGGCGTAGGTGATCATGTCTCTCCAGAACTTTCGATCTCGGCAGCTATTTATCCTTTCAGTTGTTGACCTTCTACCAAGCCATTCTCTTAAACTGTCAGTTATTTTTTCTATTTGCTTCCCTCTATCTCTTCGTCCTTCAATTTTTCCAGTTGTTACAACATATTCAAGTTGTTCTCTTCTCATTACATGGCCAAAAAATGATGATTGTCTCTTCCTAATATTGGAAATTAGCTCTCTTTTTGCTTTGACCTCTCTCAGAACATCTTCATTATTCTTCTTAGCTGTCTATGGTACTCTCAACATTCTTCTGTAAAACCACATTTCTACAGTCTCCATTGATTTTCTTGTCTGTTTTCCTATTTTCCATGATTCGCATTCATATTTTAAGACTGGCGCTACGTAACATTTAAGAACTCTTTTTCTTGTTTCTATTGTCAAAAATGGATTGCATAGCATCTTCCTCATTTTTTGGAAAGCTGCTTTTGCCTGAGCCATTCTGCATCTCACCTCTTTTGTACATCTTCCGCCTGAGGTTAACAAAGTTCCCAAATATTTAAATTCATTTACCTGTTTTAATATTGTTCCACTTGTCTTTATTTTGCACTGAGGTGATGTCTTTTTCTTTGTTGTTACCATTACCTCTGTTTTTTTTGCTATTAAGGCTGAGTCCTTTATTTTTCTTTCTTTCACTATACAAATGTTACTGTACAAATGTTATAGTATGTAAATGTAATAAAATAATTTAAAAACTACAAGGAACAAACTCATTCCACAAATAAAAGAACATTGAGCTTTTCGAGACCTTGTAGCTTAATTAATTAATTTGTTTGTTAGTTGACATAATTTTACTAGAGTTCCTGTATTCCTAAAGTTAAGCTCTAGTCGGAACCAGTTTTATTATCATTCATTTATTATTGTTGATCTCTCTCTGTATCTAACAAATGACTGCTTTTCTGTGGAATTATCTTTGCTGGGCTAGTTGTTATTGGTGTGCTAAACAGAATCGGTCAACACCTCAAGGTCAGTGTTTGATGAACCCTTCAGGCATAGTAGCACTAACACATGGTCCCCACCTCTTTCAGGTGCCAGCATCAACAGATCAACATAATCTTGATTTGATCTTGAAAGACAGTTACAGTTTTCATAAATCTGTTCGAAAATAGACAGATGCAATTTACGAGGAGATCAGGGTTGATTTCGACTTCCTGAGTGCCCAAATGGTTTAATGCGGCACTACATTTATTGTATGGCCAAGTTAATGTCGGAAAGAGACCAAAGAACAGACCAGTGCTGAGATATAAGGATGTTTGCAGGGCTTCCTTGAGTGAATGCTCTATCAGTGGAAGAAACTGGGAAAATGTGGCTGCAGATCGAAGCACTTGGAGAACAAAAATAAACAATTTCACAGTAACCTTCGAGGCAGTGCTGATATCAAATTCAGAAGACAGAGGGCGCAGGAGAAAGGAGGCCAGGCACCACGAGTTCATCTTGTTCGTTTTGCAGATGGAACAGTTTGTTCAATATTGGCATATTCAGCCACGAGAGAAGTTCTTCAGCAAAGCAGCACCCAACATAAGACATAAAGATTGTTACCGAACTGCTGAACTTACATTGATTTCTTGCTACAACCCGATTGTCAAGGTCACGCCATATACATTTGTTTTGTATGGAGAATGTAGTGTTAGTGCCCGCATTTTCAATTTCCAAGACCAGATCTATCTACTTTCAATAGAAACACCCCTAGTGTCTCTTCCTCTTCTTTCTTCCTCTTCTGCCTTTCAGCTCCCTGTGGAGCATAGGTCTTCAACAAACACTTTCCAAGTCATTCAGTTTCTTGCCATTCTTTTAATATCATTCCATGTCTTCCCCATCATCTTCATCTCTGCTACTATTTGTCTTCTCCAAGAATTCATTGGTCTTCCTCTTTGTCTATCCCCTGAGTATTCCAAAAAAGGGTCTGCTGTGTAATACTCTTATATAAATACTTGGCTTCCGCAGTGTGTGTCCTATCCAGCGCCATCGTCGTCGCTGTATCTTTTTATCCACTGGTATTTAACTGGTACATTTTCATAATTCTATGTTAGAAGAAACACCCGTAGTGAACATGTTTTTAAATACAATAGATCATGTATCTTGTAGTTTTGATGATAATGAAAAATTGCGTTTAAGTAGTACATGTATGTGTGTGTGTGTATGTGTGTGTAATTAAACTGATATGTGTGTGTAAGTAAACTGATATCTGTGTGTAATGAATTGTCCAGACAAATTGCCACTAAGATGCTACAGTGATCAAAGACATGAGTCAGTGACGACCCTCCATCGTCTCCTCTTCCACAAGAGATGGATACACAAAATATATGACGTCACATAAAGCATCACGTGTGAGGCGAAACAGACTCTACATCTCCCCCTCGAAGATGAAAGACAAAATATGAGAGACAACAACAAATATGATGTGATTCCTGAGCAAAGATGTGATTTCTAAGCAATGAATGGCTCAATAACATAGATACGGTTCAATAACAAAGATATCATAATTATATATTTTAAAAATATTATGTTTTATTCTGGGGTTAAACAATGATGTATTTTATCGCCCTTGTTATTTGGAATTGTTATGGACTTCATAATAAAGAAATGCTGCATTGGTAATAAAGACATCGAATGGATACAAGGAGACCATTTGGAGGACCTCGACTTTGCTGATGACATAGTTCTCATCAGCAGTCAGATAAAAACGATGCAGGAAAACACAAATGAACTATCATCAATAGCCAGCAAAATTGGGCTTGAGATCAATCATGAAAAGACTATAAAGTCATGAAAAGTTTAATTCCAACAGGTGACAAAATATACATGGAAAACAAACCAGTAGAAGAGATCGATCACTTTATCTATCTTGGAAGTCACATTGATCGAGAAGGGGATACGAGCAAAGAAATTAGAATCAGAATAGCTAAAGCAGCAATGTCTTTCAGAAGCCTTGAAAAGTTGTGGAAATCAAAACTCATCAGCACAAACACAAAACTTAGGCTATTCAAATCAAATGTACTATCAACCCTTACGTATGCGTGTGAAAGCTGGAAAACAACAAGAGATATAGAAACAAAGTTGAACGCATTCGAAAATAAATGTCTAAGGAAAATACTTGGTATAGCGTGGAACGAATTCAAAACAAACGAGGAAATTAGAGAAATCGCCAATCAACCACTAATATCTTCAGTAATAAAGAAAAGACGATGGTCATACGTTGGACATGTGATGAGAAGAGATAATAACCGAATAGCAAAGCAAGCCCTCATATGGGAAACAACAGGTAAAAGAAAAAGAGGAAGACCCAGGGAGACACTGAGAAGAACATTGATGAGAGAGGCAAGAGCAGCAGGAATCGTCTCCCTCAATGAGATAGAACTGCTTGCACAGAACAGAGACAGATGGCGAGATTTGATAAAATATCGTTAAAAGAAAACTGCTAGAACAAAAAATTCATATAGGAGAAGGTGTATCTTGGTCTACGCCCTATGGGCCGGCTACGGCTTGAAAGGTCAATAGAATAGATAGATGTTTTATTCTGTGTTGATCCAAAAAAGCTCTCCCAAGAAAGAAGAGATAACAGGTTTGAATTTAACAATAACTATTTCAGGGCAGCCTTGCCCGTGAGTACAGAAGACTCTTGTATAGGTATGTTACCACTCTACCATATCTATGGTATGATTGTGCTGCAGTACTCTGCCCTACTCGGTGGTGCTAGGATCTCATACCTGCCCAAGTTTGAGCCGGAGACTTTCCTCAAGTGTTTGCAGGACAGAAAAGTAAGAACAATGTTCCATGTGTTTCTGTTTTACAACAAATTAAATTGATGAAGCTTTCTCATATTATGGTGTTTACATGGTAACGTTTCTTCCGTTCTTTTCCGTTGGCCTTTTGTCGCAGAACATGAGTTAAAATGTCCAATTTCTTTTTTCTATTTTGTTTCAAAATGCATCCCTCATTCATATAATTGGTGCATCTCTTATTTTACATAGAAAATAATGTTGATTGATTAAAGAGTGATTAGACGATGCTAGTTAGTTGATGAGTAAGGCAGATAGTTATTTGTTAAGCAATGTGGTCGGTACTACGCCAGTGCTGTATTTCTGTCAGAGAACAACCTAGTTCACATTTAAAGCTTGGTGAACATGGAGGCCGTAGATCAAGATCAAACCCAAACTCTTACCTAAGTAGTCCAGTTGACCAATGAGCTGTCGCGGCTCCACCTACTTTGAGCGTCACTATATTTCTTATGTCCTTATATACGACATTATTAACGTTGATGTTAATGAAGTGCTTGAGCAAGTTGATTATCTATTATCAATTCCAGCCCGACTAAACGTGGAAAAAGCACTGGCTTCCTCATTTTTAATGCTGTGATCTAGCTATCATCATCATTATTGAGTGCCGTCTCCGCATCGAAGGTTTGCTACCATGGAGCGCCATTCCGCTCTGTCTCTTGCTTTGATGGTGCAGATTGTCATTGGCTGAGTTATCCAGTTTTTTATGTTACTCGTCCATGTTAGTTTTGGTCTGCTTCAGTCTCAGTACCTTGTGTAACAGAGTATGCTAAAGAGAGCAGATACTGAATCGTTACCGCTCTTTGAATGGACGAGAGCAGTATCATATAGTGGCGACCAGCAGATTTTAACTATGGTAATTTTCCAGGAATAACAGTTAGTCAGAGTGAGGAAGGAGAGAGGTAGAATAGAGGACGACACGATGAGAGTTAAGAGCCCATGGAATTTTCCATGCAACAGAAGATAGCGCAGTGTCTGCAGGGGTAGGGGTAGGACACCCACCAAACTAAGTTAGATGTCCATGCCAGGTTCACAAGAGCAAAGTTGTTGGAAAGGACCAGGTATGACTAGTAACATGCAACGACCTCGTGGTGTTATTGTCAGAGCTCCACGAGTGTCCATCATGTTCACAACAACTTGTGGTTGTTATTGTGATGAGCATGCGTTGATCCCATGACTTTGGCCGGCTGATAAATAAGTGGTCATCCAACTTCCAGGAGAGGTCATTGTCATGAGGTAACATTATGTCGCCAAGTAGGCGAAAAACAGGATGCTTTGTCCAAAAGATGGGAAAGTTCAGGTGAGTCACAGATGGTGGACACTGGACACGTAAACATTGAGTGATCAGATCACGTTGGAGTGGTCAATTTGCGATGATCTTATTGGTCACCATCTCGCAGGTAGAAGAGAGTTGAGGAGTATTTAAAAGAACAAGGAGTTAGGACAAGGAAGTTTTTAGCCAGAGAAGTCAAGCCAGAGAATTAGAAGAAGTAGAATGTAGACTGAGTCAGTTAAAACGGCTTCGGCCGAACTGCTAAAGGCAGTTAGCCAGTTAACAGTTAGAGTCAGAACAGTTAGAAAGTTAAGTTGGAAGTGTAGTAATAAGTTTTGATGGAGTTAGTAAGAACAGTTAGAAATCTACGAGTTACAGTCATAAGTCAGTAATAGATTATTAAGACACTAGAGAAGTCAAGCCAGAGATTTTAGAAGAACAAGGAGTTAGGACAGAGAAGTTAAGCGAGAGAATTAGAAGAAGTAGAATGTAGACTGAGTCAGTTAAAACGGCTTCGGCCGAACTGCTAAAGGCAGTTAGCCAGTTAACAGTTAGAGTCAGAACAGTTAGAAAGTTAAGTTGGAAGTGTAGTAATAAGTTTTGATGGAGTTAGTAAGAACAGTTAGAAATCTACAAGTTACAGTCATAAGTCAGTAATAGATTATTAAGACACTAGAGAAGTTATCAGTAGAAGTTGTTTTACAAGTGTCCAAGAATTGTGTTACATATATTCTACATGTCGTAAGTAGACTCACAAGTTTGTAAGAAAATGAAGATGTTGATGAACAATGTTCCATACCAATAAACATTAATAGTTGAACATTGAAGAGAGACTTTATGTGCAAGTCTATTATATATACCATATTGTGTGTTGTGATCATTGAAGTACTAGCCACTATAGAAAGATAAAGAACAAAGAACATCACAACGCTATAACACCTTGCATATTCCCTTCCAAGTTTACTTTTAGTGGGCTGCTGAGTCTTTTAACATGTCACACAAGTCTCATTTGTCTTGTGCTTTGTAGTTCTCTTTTCATTTTTCCATGTTTGAAGACTTCGTTTGTTTTCTTTTCTTTACATCGAATTCTTCCTATTCTTTTATAAATCCATATTTCAAAGGCTTCAATTTTGTGTTATATTTTCTTGTCGAATGTTCATGTTTCTGCACTATACAAGGATGTTTGAAATCTACACATTTTGCTATTCTTAGTTTTAGCCCTGGTGTTATTTGTTTTGATGTAATTATATTTTTCATGACATTAAAGTTACTTTTTCCCAATCCTATTCTTGTGTTTACAGTTTTACATTTTTCATCACTGGTTATGTCAAAGGTAGTTGAGTTGTCTCAAGGTTTATTCCTTCAATTTTGATATCGACTTGTGGGTTTTGAGTATTTTCTTTGTTTATGATCATAGTTTTAGTCTTTTTGATATTCATATCTAGTCCATATTTTTTGCTTACCATGTTTGTTTCATTAAGTAATTGTTGTAGATCTTTAGGATTTTCTGCTAGTAGAACAGTATCATCAGCATATCTTAGGTTATTGATTATCTTTCCATTAATGTTTAGGCCTGGTATCTCTGAGATATTTTAAAGATTTGCTCAGTGTATAGATTGAACAAGCTTGGTGATAGGATGCATCCCTTTCTTACTTCCTCTTTTTATATCAATGAGTGTAGAGTTCTTTTTGTTATTTTTTATTATTGCTGTTTTCTCCCAGTATAAATTACATATGAGTCGTATGTCTTTGTCATCTAGATGTATATCTTTTAATCAAGCCATAAGTTGTTTATTTTGTATTCTATTAAAAGCTTTGGTGTAGTCTATGTAGCAGGTATATATATTAATTGGTTGGTTTACCTCTGTGTACTTTTCGATTTTCTTTTTTCATCATGCAGAATAAAACTTCTTTTGTCCTATTGTTTGTCCTAAATACAAAGTATTTTTCTACTAATTCAATATTGATTTTATTTTGAATCCTTCCTTGAATAACTTTTAATAATATTTTGTTACTTATCTCATTACGCTTATTGGTCTAAAATAAATTAATTCAACTGCTTCATTTTTTTAGGCATAGAAATGAAAGCTGATGTTTTATAAAATTTGGTGTGTAGCTTGTATGGTATATGTCGTTGCATATGACTGTGATCACTTCAATGCCAAAATCTTCTAGCGCCTTTATCATCTCTATCTATATATTCAGGGTGTTATCAATGGAACTTGATGAAATCTATCACGACCATCTGGACATTGAGATGATAACGAAGATGATGAAAAAAGTTTTAGATGATGATGATGAAGAAGTAGAAATAACAGATGATGATAAAGAAGAAAAAAGAAAGCATGGAATAATCAAAACGTATCACATGCTTGAGAAGACATGGGAATCAATGGAAAATGTGAAAAGTATATTGACAAAAGACACAACTATTTTAAGAAGATGCAAAGAACAATTGAGAGAGTGAGACAGAGAGTGATAGAGAGAGATATGAACAATATATCATAGCACAAAAAAGTTCAACAACAAAACAGATGGAATATGAGCAATAGGAAGTTGTAGCAATCCATAACTCGACTTTACTTACCGTTAGAGATATTATATGCACGCACAACATTCACTGCATTTGCATAATATACATGCATACAAGAACATACACTGTGTATTATCACACACAATAAAAATATGTTCAATATACCTGCATTTAATGACCAGATAACAATGGCCCATTTGGTTCCCCCGTTACTTGTGTTTCTGACTAAACACCCTCTGGTCTCCAAATACGATCTCACATCGCTCAGAAGAGTTATCTGTGGAGCCGCCCCTCTTGGTATTGACATTTCAAATGAATTTGTACAAAGATTCAACCATAGAGTGAAGCTTTCCCAAGGTATGTTGTTGGTTCTTGTTGAGCTTCTAAGTAAACTTTGCTACATTCCATATTACAAATAACTTTTTTTTTATTAAAGGAATATTTTGAGTGTTAAACAAAAAGTTGAAAACAGGTAATTTGGGTTACTTCAGCGACAACAATGAAATGTTTATGGCGAAACTTTTGGAAAGGCGACTTGATAATTCTGACTTCCACTCGATAAACAGCTCTAAAAAAAAGAAAACTGGACAGTCGTGTTGACAAAAGTGTTCACTAGAGGTCAGGGGTTGAAACGGTGACTATTGACATTTGTCCCTCTGTTAATTTTCTGACGACTTTGAATAAATGTTGATTGTTGACTGTTGTTAACTCAACCAGAACATTAATCTTTACATTAGATTATTTGGATCTAATGGTCACGGACCAATATATTTAATGAATGTGCTAGAGTTGTCTTGTTTATATTTCTTGTTTATATTTGAGTTCACATTAATCACAGCACAACGTCTTAAACATTGGTTTTAACACGACCAACAATCACAGCCTATGAATCATTCATATTCAAGTTTATTGAAACAATCTTTGGGCATGTCCCCAGAGTGGTAGCATTTACATTTCTAACTACTGTTCTCTATTTAGGATTTACTCTCTAGGCAATCGCCGATGTTGACGGAGCAATCTCTAGTGTTTATTATCTGTGACATACAACATTGTATCTCTTTCACAACTGTCTTACGTTACACTTCTATTAATCTACTGACTACTTGTTCTACGAGCACAACATCTGAATATCTTGTAAACACTTCACAACTCTCCTATGTTGTCATTGTCTCTTACTTATCTATGTTCTGTACTGTTCTCTAGGTTCCTAACTCACTTGTTCTGTTCTGGTACTATCTACCTTTCAACTAACTGATGTTTAGGCTTCTCCATCTATAAATCTAATTTAACTTCTACCAAACTTGTCTAGTTTACATTTGTGATTCTGATCTATCTACTACGAGCAACCCTAACGCTACCTCATTTCCTTGCGTGCTTTAGATTAAATACCCAAGTCTCATTTACCTAATTTATCTGCGCTGTAAACAAAGTCTGACAAAGGCTGTGTTCTGTCGCCGGAATTGTTTTTCACTTTACAGCGAACATATTATGAGATCAATAGTAGACACAAACGGAATTAAAGTCAACGGTCACAACATAATTAATTTGCTATATGCGGATGACACAGTCTTAATAGCAGAGACAGAGAACGAACTACAAGAAATGATAAACATAATAGTAAAAGAAAACAACACAAAAGGTCTCAGTCTGAATAGTAAAAAAACAGAAGTAATGGTTATATCAAAGAAACAATCATCACCATCATGCAGCATAAAAATAAACAAGACAAATCTGAAACAAGTGCAACGTTTCAAATACTCGGGCACAATAATAACAGCAAATGGAAGATGCACCACATAAATAAAAAGCAGAATAGCTCAGGCCAAAGTATCATTTCATAAAATGAAAAATATCTTATGCAACAGATCTATGTCAATTAAAAGTGAGAAAGAGAGTTCATCGGTGCTATATGGAACCAATTCCGACCTATGGAAGTGAATCATGGACAGTAGACAAACAAATGAAAAGACGATTAGAGGCCACTGAAATGGGATTTCTCAGATGAATGTTGAAAGTTTCCTGGATAGCTAAAGAGACCAATGAGAAAATTCTCCACTTCAGAGGCAAACACAAAAAGGGAGCTCCTAAAAACATCAGAAAGAAACAATCAACATTTTTTGGGCAGATCATGAAAAGAGGACAGTTGGAATACATGGTTCATCATCATCATCATCATCATCGTGTGCCCTCTCCGCAATGAAGGTTGGCTACCATGGATCGCCATTCTACTCTGTTTCTTGCTTTGATGGTGCAGGCTGACATAGATTGACTTGTCCATCTTTTGATGTTACTCGTCCATGTTAGTCTTGGTCTGCCTCTGACTCTTTTGCCTTGTATTTTTCCTTCCAATATTACTTTTAGTAGGCTGTTGTGTCTTTTAACATGCCCCAAAAATTCATTTGTCTTGTCTTAATTGTGTCCAGCAGTTCTCTTTTTATTTTCAGTTGCTTTAAAACTTCATCGTTTGTTGTCTTTTGTTTCCATCCAATTCTACTTATTCTTCTATAAATCCACATTATAACCACAATACATGGTTACAAAAGGCAAAATACAAGGAAAGAGAAATCACGGACGACAAAGATAGCTTGGTGTCATGACATGGAAAACAGTCAACAAAAGAACTGATACAATGCACTGTAGATAGAAGATTGTGGAAGGACATAATCGCCTACTCCAACCGGTATGGCACATGATGATAATCTGCGCCGTTCCCTTGCAACCAGTGGTTTGTCGAGAAGTTAGCTGGTATGTGAACCTTGCGTTCAATATTGCTAAAATAAGGTGTTATCATGACCATGAACTTGACCTCTTATGTTTCAAAATAAATATGTATCCCATGAACTCTTTAGCGAGTGGGTCACCCTATGTTTCTACTTTGTTTTATGAAGAAAGCTAAGTTCTTATTTTCTATTGCCAATTAGGTTTTGGAATGACTGAGTTATCACCCGTGAGCAATATTGACGTCACTTACACAATTGGATCTGTGGGGCCAATGACAGCAAACACAAAAGGGAAGGTTGGTGACGAAGTATTTCGATAATTTATAGTTCATTGTTGTTAAAGTTGACTTTGTAGCACTCCATCAATCCCATAGGTGCTCAGCTGCTTTAAATGAGTGAAGTTGTGTGTGTACATGATGGTTTCAATAGTCCGCTGACTGTGCACCCAGTTAGCTCCATCCTGTAATGTGTTTTTCTGTCTTTCCAACTTATGGGTATGAATCATGTTCAATAGAACAACGGACAAGAAAATCACTTTAGGCTGTAGAAATGTGGGTTTTCAGAACAATTTTTAGAATACCATGGATAGCTAAAAAAGTGTAACGAAAACGTTATGAAAAAGGCCAAAGAATAAAAAGAGTTAATTTCTAATATTAGGAAGAAACAACTATCTTTCTTTTGTCTTGTAATGAAAAGGGAACAGCTGGAATATATTGTGAGAACTGTAAAAATTTAGGGACAAAGAGATAGAAGGAAGCAAAGAGAAAAGATATCAGACAGCTTAAGAGAATACCAGACAGCTTAAGAGAATACCAGACAGCTTTTGTCAAAAGGTCATTAACAAAAATGATAAATAATTGTCGTGATCGAGAGCAGTGGAGGGACATGATCACCTACGCCAGCAGGCATGGTATGGTACTTGATGATGATGCTTCAACCAAACTATGACAGTCTCGCAGCCACAGCCTCATATATAGCCATGTTGTTTTTAACAGTCAATTACACGCAAATCAAATGCCATGCTCGTACAACACCAGCATGGCAATACAATTACAATTACTGAGGGCAGGTATCTACCCAATAGCAACATATGGTTGTAAATCATGGACAATTTCCCAAACAGCAAGAAAAAAATTGATTCATTCGGAACAAAATGCTACAGAAACAAATTCCCAAAATACCTTGAATAATCAAAAAATGCAATGATGACATACTAAAAAAATGTTAACATTAAAAGTAGGGAATAATAGAACAAAGAAGTGTGTGTTAGCACTCGGAAAAATTGACAGACAAACAATAACAGAAAAAAACGAAAAACAATATATGGTCCGAAGCGGGATCGAACCCGTACTCCCTGGCACCGCGCCTTGCCACGAGAAGCCGAACGCTTGACACTAATTTTTCCGAGTGCTAACACATACTTCTTTGTTCTATTATTCCCTATTATCGCCTTGGAAGTTCCCTATATAATAATATTTATTTATTATTATTTGTATCTAACATTAAAAGTAGCTGGCTTATAAACACCATCCCATAGAAGAAATTAAAATATTATAACCACGTCAAGAAACAGCGGGCTGGAAAGAATAATAATGTAATGTATGGTTCATGGGCGACGCATCAGGGCATAACAAGAAGAAGATTGTTTCAAAACATCAAGGAAACCTTGAACATGACAACAGAAGTGGGAGATCTAGAAAGAGACAGATTCTTTCAGACGGGTTGTGGTGAATGTAACGTTCTTGAAAAGACATACGACCTGGTGATGAATGACTGTTTATCTAGAAGTTACCCTTTTGCATGTTTATCATTCCAACTGTATGGGTGTCTAAGGGTTATCTATCAACTCGTTTATTAACCCCTATCTTCCACTCCTCCCCCACCCTCACACTGAACTTGACACTATATTTGTATAGATTTTTCAAGATTTGAATAAACAAAAAATAGTCGTTTGATAATAAAAAATATTATATTATTGTTGTTAGTTACAGTTTATTCTTTATCTTGTGTAACTAATGACATCAACCTTCTAAGATTGTGTTTGAGTTTATTAATAAACAAACAAATGTTGACCTAAGTCCTTTCAAACTAGTGAGGGACACTAAGCTGTAGATCTTATAGAAAGCCATTTTCAAAAATATCATTTGTGTGACATCTAGTTTAGTGCTATGAGTTTCAATTTGCGCTGTTGTGTACTGGGCTTTTGTTCCTAAAAAAAATAAATAAAACAATAAAATAATTTACTAGAACTCTTATCATCTTATCTCATAGATTATCGTCATGTATCGAAGCTCTGGTGTACTTGCTTATGTCGAAGGATATTAATATTTATCAAATACAAATTTAAAACAGGCAGTAGGTCAGATATGTAGTGTTGTGCACGAAGGGCAGCTTAAAGAAGAATTTAATATAAGAACAGGAGTAAGGCAAGGATCTTTTCTATCTTCATTTATCTTTCTGTTGTCCATTCTTTTATGGTGTTGTGATGACTTGGACTTTGCTGACGACATAGCTTTCCTATCACATAACCATCAACAAATGCTAGAAAAAATTAGCATACTTGATGGGAGGTCACAACAGATGGGACTAAAAATAAATAGAGAGAAATGAATATTATGAGATTTAATGCATTTGGCAATAATCAAATAACAATAGGAACAATACCTCTACTAGACATGCACTCTTACATATATCCGATCAGTAATATAGACACAGAAGGAGGAACAGAGAATGATAGCAAAATAACAATACAAAAAGCAATGGGAGCCTACGTTGCACCAGGAAACTTATTGAAATCCAAAGAAATTAGATTACATACAAAAATAAAAATGTTCAACTCCAATGTTAAATAAGTCCTATTATATGGCTAGGGAGCCGCGATAGCTCAGTGGTTAGTGAACTGGACTACAAAGGACAAGGGGTAGGGTTCGATCCCAACCGGCGGCTTCCGGGCTCACCCAGCCTTTAATGGGTACCGGATTTTTTTTCTGGGAAAGTGAAGCGGCACGGGCGTAATACCGACCACATTACCCCAAAAATCATGTGCCGAAGGTATGTAAAATGTATGGTCACTAACACCATATTCCCTATACGGCACTTGGCGTGACGGGGGTACTTTACTTACTTTTTATTATATGGCTGTGAAACATGAAGAACAACAAAAATGACAATCAAATTTGTCAATTCAAGACGAGCAGGAATAGAAAAATAAACAATAACAAACTCAAACAATTTTTGTCAAGGGCACTAAATCTGTCTTCTGTCGAGACTGAAATGCTTCTATACTACTGCTAATTCATGATTCAATGTGTTTGTGTAATTTTATGTTAGTACAACGGTTAACATTGACTTTTGTATTTGCTGATATTGTAGATGATTTCAGTGATAATCAGTCACACAATGTATCACTTTTATTACATTGCTCAAAATGAAACATGTCAAAGCTGTTATAGACTAATGCTAAATTATTTTGCATCTATGCAGATAGTTGATGTAGAGACAAAGAGAACATTAGGGCCAGGAGAGCTAGGGGAATATTGTGTGAAAGGTCCGCAAGTCATGAAAGGATATTACAAGGCACAGAAAGCCACGGATGAAATGATTACACCAGATGGTTGGCTACATACAGGTAGTGGTCACACTGAACAGTTATTTAAACAAACCAAAAAAATAAAAATAAAACTATCTTTACGATTTTATCCTGATACTGGGGTGTGCGCCCATGGAGGGAGGGGCGTGTTATGTAGGACTGGATAATAAAGGCTGTTTGTCTGTAGCAGTCGCTGCGAGATGTTCAGGTTTGGGTTTTTAATGCCCCCCTTCTCCTCCCCCCTTCCGATAGAAGAAACGTTTGATCCTACCAGGATTCGAACCTGTGTTTTCCTGGTTTGAAGCCCGACGAGTTATCTATTTGGCTACTCACTCTCTAGGTTATGGTACGGAATGGTTATACATGTAATGAAAGGTACGAGTAATGCGCAGATTAAAGCCCTTAAATTGGTATCACAAAGAAGACTATTGATACTCATAAAGAAAGAAAGATAAACGGGAGGTTATAAAGATTGTTGGAAACCGTAATAACTCAGTGATTAGTGAAATGGATTAAAAAGGAGAAGAGATCGACGGCTTCCTGGTTCACCCACTCTTAAATGGGTACCGATTTTTTTCTGGGAAAGTAAAGCGGCATGGCCGTAAAAACGACCACATTACCACAAACATCGTGTGCCGAAGGTCTTTACAAATTAATTACACTATTTCCTATAGGCCACTTTAATGTAAATAGTTGTTCTTTCCTGTATAATGGGTTTGCCAATTAAATTAGCAATACAAAGGAGTTAATAGAAATATAGCTAACATATACTTGAGCAAAACTAATATATACTAAATTGTGGCTAATATACACTATAATGAAATTAATAATACGAGAGTAAAACTAGTATATGCTAAAATATATCTAATATATACTTGAGTAACGCGAACATACATTAGAGTGAAACTAATATATACTAGAGTAAAACTAATATATGATAAAATATATCTAATATATATTTGAGTAAAAGTAATATTTTCTAGAGTAAAAGTAATGTATACTAGAGTAAAAGTAATATATACTAGAGTAAAAGTAATATATACTAAAATATAGCTAATATATAGTAGAGTAAAAGTAATATATACTAGAGTAAAAATAATATGTACTACAGTAAAAGTAATATATACTAGAGTAAAAGTAATATATACTAGAGTAAAAGTAGTGTATACTAAAATATAGCATATATATATATATATATATATATATATATATATATCTCTTTCTCTGCGATCAAGACTCAATCAGAGTAGGATTCCAGACTCTCTCATGAAGTCAGCTGTCTGTTTAAGTGATTCGATTCGCCCATATAGTTTCTCTTCCAAGGGGGTGGGTGTGGACCACATTGCTCTTCTCAGGTCTGTGTACTGGGGGCAATCCTGTAGAACATGTTTTGTGGTCATATTGTCCAGTGTACAGTGGCATAGGCTGGTTGTACCTATTTTGAATTTGGTGAACATGTGGTTTCTCATTCTATTGTGGCCAGTGCGTAGGCGAAGTATGATGACTTGATCCCTCCTTAATAGTTGGTGGTATCTGTAACTCTCGTTATGCTTTGTGTGTTCTCGTTTCCATTTTTCACGGAACTGACCTTTGAGGATGGATTTGGCTTCATCATAACTGAGCGGATGGTTCTCTTGTGGTAATCTTCCTCCCTCTTTAGCTAATTTGTCTGCGCGTTCGTTCCCGTGTATATTACAGTGTGATGGTATCCACTGAATGACTACTCTCTGGAAGTTATTGCATAGTTGGACCAGGGTTGTTCTCAAGTCATCTATTTCATTGTTCTTGGGGCTTTTTAGAGCTGATAGTACTGACAGTGCATCATTCAGAATCACCAATTTATTGTGCTTGTTATTTTTGTGTTGAGTAGCCAGTGTTGCAGCATCTCTGATAGCCTCAGTTTCTGCTTTAAAGTTGTTTGAGAAATTTCCAAAAAAGGTTATATAAACAAGAGTAAAACTATAATATAATAAAATATATTACAAATATATGCTAGAGTAAAACTAATCATAATCATCATGTGCCATACCGGTTGGCGTAAGCGATCGTGTACTTCCACAATCTTCTATCTGCTTTGCATCGTATCATTTCTTTTGTTGAATGTTTCCTATGCCATGCCACCAAGCTATCTTTTCTCCTTGTCGTCAGCGATCTCTCCTTCCCTGTGTTTTACCAGTTGTAACCAAGTATTCCAACTTTTTTCTTCCCATCCTGTACCCGAAATGTGTTGATTGTTTCTTTCTGCTGTTTTTTAGGAGCTCCCTTTTTGTGTTGACCTCTTTTATAACTTCCTTATTTTGAGAAATCCCATCTCTGTGGCCTCTAATCGTCTTTTCATTTCTTTGTCTATGATTTCCTTCCATTGGTCAGAATGTAAAACTAATAGATATACTAAAATATAGCTAAAATATACTAGAGTAAAATGAATATATGCTATAATATAACTTGGGAGCCGCGATAAATCAGTTGTTAGTGAACTAGACTACAAAGGACAAGAGGTAGGGTTCGATCCCATTCGACGGCTTCTGGGTTCACCCAGCCTTAAATGAGTATGGATTTATTCTGGGAAAGTAAAGTGGCACGGGCGTAATACCGACCACATTACCACGAAAATAATGTACTGAAGGTCTTTAAAATTTATAGTCACTAGCATCATCTTCCCTATACGCCACTTGGCGTGACGGGGCTCTTTACTCTTTACTTTTACTTATATACAGGAGTAAAACTAATGTATACTAAAATATAGCTAATATATACATGGAGAAAAAAAGTAATATACACTAAAGTAGAACTATTATATATAAATAAATAAATAAATATATATATATATTTATATGTATATATATATATATATATATATTTTATATACATATATATTTATATACTTATTAGTTTTACTATAGTGTATATCACATTTAGCGATTTCACTCTTAGCGATTAAGACTGCATCATCAGCATAAAGTAAAGTACCCCCCGTCACGCCAAGTGGCGTATAGGGAAATATGGTGTTAGTGACCCTATATTTTACAGACCTTCAGCACATGATTTTTGGGGTAATGTGGTCGGTATTACGCCCGTGCTGCTTTTACTTTCCCAGAAAAAATCCGGTAACCATTTAAGGCTGGGTGAACCCGGAGCCGTCGGTTGGGATCGAACCCTACCCCTTGTCCGTAGTAGCCCAGTTCACTAACCACTGAGCTATCGCGGCTCCTACTAATTTTTAGGGAATTAGTAAAACCCAGGTGTCCTCGCCAGGATTACGAACCCCGGCTGTTGCCGTGGTAAGCCAACCGCCTATCGATTGCGCTAACCGGACACCCGCATCATCAGCATACCTTAGATTATTTATATTATGACCTCCGATTGTTATTTCATGATGCACCCTTATGGATCTTAAAATAATCTTACTATAAATATTAAATAAATCTGGTGACAGAACACACCCTTTCCTAACACCCTGTTTTATTTATTGAAACATTTCCAATCGATTTCCCGTTATTATTCTATTTTATATTTTTTTAAAATACAAGTGGGATATGCTAAAGAAACATCGACATTTCGTTTTTGTGTCTAAATGTACGTTAATAACTACACGTAGACCAACGTGTTTTGTTTTGTTGCAGGTGACATTGGCTATTATACGAGTGACGGATTGGTGTACATTCAGGATCGATTAAAGGAATTGATCAAGTACAAGGGGTGTCAGGTAAACAAAATGCACGATTTATTATGTTAAAACAGCTGAAATAAAATAGAAAACAGCATCATTATAGGTAGATTGGTGCCTCGTACGTGCAATTTAATTCACTCTATGACACAGTTCGAACTCTGAATTGTTCGAAATCGGAACCAATTTACGTATTATTAATAATGGTAAGTGAACAGTTTCCAGAATCTAAATATTACTCTTTTCTATACATTATAAGCCGCAAATACACACAATTTGAGATAAAAATAACATGTTGAAATGCCATAAACAATGAGCCAAAATATGGAAACTAAAAAAACAAATGCATAAATAATGTATAAAATATATAAACAAAATATACTTGTCATCGAAGCGCGATATGCCAGACTTAAGCTTCTGGTAAGCTCTTGTCACTCAGTTATGTTCTAGCATGCTCTTATCACTCAGTTATGTTCTGACAAGCTCTTATCACTCAGTTATGTTCTAGCATGCTCTTATCACTCAGTTATGTTCTAGCATGCTCTTATCACTCAGTTATGTTCTGACAAGCTCTTATCACTCAGTTATGTTCTAGAAAGCTCTTATCACTCAGTTTTGTTCTAGAAAGCTCTTATCACTCAGTTATGTTCTGACAAGCTCTTATCACTCAGTTATGTTCTTATCACTCAGTTATGTTCTGACAAGCTCTTATCACTCAGTTATGTTCTAGAAAACCTTTATCACTCAGTTATGTTCTAGAAAGCTCTTATCACTGAGTTATGTTCTAACAAGCTCTTATCACTCAGTTATGTTCTAACAAGCTCTTATCACTCAGTTATGTTCTTATCACTCTGTTATGTTCTAGAAAGCTCTTATCACTCAGTTATGTTCTAACAAGCTCTTATCACTCAGTTATGTTCTAACAAGCTCTTATCACTCAGTTATGTTCTAGCAAGCTCTAATCACTCAGTTATGTTCTAGCAAACTCTTGTCACTCATTTATGTTCTAACAAGCTCTTGAGGCTCAGTTACGTTCTAGCAAGCAATTTTTATTCAGTTTGTTTCAATGTGTAGCCCCTTATGTCACATTTACAAATGTCGTTGAAGTGGGGACAAGGTCTTCGTTTGCGTCTTTTAATATAGAAAATCTCCATATTTAAGGAACATCCTTGGCTATCTGTCCAGCCTTAAGGAATAACCTAGGCTATCCGTTCACCCTTTATATAGCACACGTGGACTAGCCAATCTCAATTGCTGTAGCAAATGTTCATTAATCTATGTGTCAATTGATGTAGTATATCATTAACATTATGTTGACCATTAATTAACTTGTTGGTAGTTATTGTTGTACATCGTTAACATTATGTTGACTATTAATTTATTTGTTGTCAATTGTTGTAGTACCTCGTTAACACTATATCGGCTATTAATTATCTTGTTGTCAGTTGTAGTCCATCATTAACATTATACTGGCTATTAATTTACTTGTTGTCAATTGTTGTAGTACATCAGTAACATTATATTGGCTATTAACTCTCTTGTTGTAAGTTGTAGTCCATCGTTAACATTATATTGGCTATTAATTTACTTGTTGTCAATTGTTGTAGTACCTCGATAACATTATATCGGCTATTAATTCTCTAGTTGTCAGTTGTAGTCCATCATTAACATTATACTGACTATTAATTTACTTGTTGCCAGTTGTTGTAGTACATCATCAACATTATGTTGACTATTAATTTACTTGTTGTTAGTTGTGGTACATCATTAGCATTATATTGGGTATTAATTCTGTTGTTGTCAATTATGTAGTCCATCATTAACCTTGTATTGGCTATTAATGCACTTGTTGTCAGTTGTTTAATCCAACATTAACATTCATAATCATCATGATTGAGAGCCGTCTTCGCATCGAAGTTGGCTACCATGGAGCACCAATCCGCTCCGTCTCTTGCTTTGATAGTGGAGATATTTCTAACATAAGCGAGAATTTCTCTCCATGGCTTTCTTTGGAATATATCTTGATGAGGCTCCTATCTCTTTCACTTTGATCAGCCATATTCGTCTTTTGTGCTCTAAACACGCCTCTTGTGTACCACACACTTTGCTTTTTCGTTTTCTGAGCAGTTAATCATTTATGATTCTTCCGCCCCATCAACCGTCACATACTTTGCACATTCGTGATGGACATTCCTGGTAGGCGCCATTGTTGTCAAAATAGATGTTTGCTTGTCGAACCTCGAACACACGTTGGCCTATCGACGATAGGTTAAAGACATGAATACAAGAAACATATATAATATTTCGTCGAAATATCGATAAAGTTCACAGTCCTTACTCTGTTAAGAAGTAAACATAACTACAACAGGGAATTGAAGCACATTATTTCACAACTAGACTGTGACGCAAATAATGTCAACACTCTTTAAAATTATGTTGACTATTAGTTAACTTGTCAAAAGCAACCATAACTGTGAGTTTTTCCTTGAATTGTTCTCTCTGGGATTGTCTCTAGTCTCCAACTACCATGCCAGAGACTGTCTCTAGTCTCCAACTATCATGCCAGAAATTGTCTCTAGTCTCCAACTATCATGCCAGAGATTGTCTCTAGTCTCCAACTATCATGCCAGAGATTGTCTCTAGTCTCCAACTATCATGCCAGAGATTGTCTCTAGTCTCCAACTATCATGCCAGAGATTGTCTCTAGTCTCCAACTATCATGCCAGAGATTGTCTCTAGTCTCCAACTATCATGCCAGAAATTGTCTCTAGTCTCCAACTATCATGCCAGAGATTGTCTCTAGTCTCCAACTATCATGCCAGAAATTGTCTCTAGTCTCCAACTATAATGCCAGAGATTGTCTCTAGTCTCCAACTATCATGCCAGAGATTTCTCTAGTCTCCAACTATCATGCCACATTCCATGCATAATTCCCTAGGTGTAGTTTCTGCAGTAGCTCATGGATCTCTCATGAGTATAAGTTCTACTCAGTTGCAACTTCAGACAGTTATCACTGGGCGCATTTCCTACCGCATGCGCCTGTTGACGAGTTCGTGGTTGTTGATTTCCACAATATTAAATATAAATGTTTTCTGAAGCAGTTTCCTTTTCTATTATATTTCAGAACTCACCTTCTGACGAAAATGTTGAATGTACAAAAACATGGCATTAGCATCACCATGTGCCATATCGAATGGAGTAGGTGATTATGTCCTTCCACAATTTTCTATCCATAGTTTATCATCAGAAACAATGGCTGCGATCTCCGACTAGTACAATCATTGCCAAGAAGGAAAGGAACGACAAACTACCTTCTTATATTGCCAATTATGTCCAAACATAGCCTAATATCTACAGCTAACGACGTTAATGGGGAAACCACAGCCACCTCGTCCGGTAGGGAGCGTCGTGTGCTACAGGTGACACCCGATCGTCATCAAGCTACTGTATGCAAGACAACAAATAAAGAGACACTAGCAATAGGGGCTTGTAACATTAGATCAACATTCCAAGATTCCCAAATCTAGAAAACATCAGCCGATAAATGATGAGAATAAAAATGAACATCTTTAGATTATGTGAAATGAGATGGAAAGGAGCAGGATTATTACAACTCGACAGTGGAGATGTAATTTACTCTAGAGGAACCACACACGAAGGAGGAGTGGGCATCATGTTAGATAGAGAAAGAAGCAAAACAGTGAAAGGATTTTGGCCAGTATCAGACAGAATTCTGCTAGTAAAATTGAGAGGTAGACCAATGGATATCAACATAATTCTAGCTTATGCACCAACAAGTAATAGCGAAGAGGAAGACATTGACACTTTTTACGAGGAGCTAGAGGCGGCCATGAAACAGTGTAAATCTCAAGAAATAGCTATTACATTAGGGGATTTCAATGCAAAGGTAGGAACAGCTAAAGTGCAAAATGTGACTGGGGGCATAGTCTTGGAGAGACGAATGACAGAGGGGATAGATTGGACAAAGACACATGAAATGATTATAGGTAACACCTGGTTCAAGAAACACCCTACACGACTATGGACATGGCAAAGCCCAGACAACAAAATACACAAGGAAATTGATTTTATACTGGTACTGAGAAGATTCAGGAATGGGCTAACATATGTTAAAACAAGTCCAGGAGAAGACTGCAATAGTGACCATGTACCAATAGTTGGAAAATGAGAATAAAACTGCGGAAGACAAAGAAACCCCAAGAAATATGAGATTAGAACTAGATATGCTTAGAGTAGATAGACAGATGAATGATAAGTACAGTACGATAGTACATAATAGATATAATGCTATTGAGAAAACACAGAACATCGAGGAACAGTGGGAAATGCTCAAACTATCGATTCAATAAACTTCAAAAGAAGTAATACCAGTGACTAAAAGAATCAACAAAAAGAAATTGATAACATAGGAAATACTAGATCTAATGGACAAAAGACGGAAACATAAGAAAGAAGAACAGACATACAAAATAGTGCACAAAGAGATCAAAAACAAATGCAGAGAAGCAAAGGAAGGACGGTTAAAGTAGAAATGTGAAGAAATGGAAAAACAACAAAAGAAAGACTTAAAATGTATGCACAATCATTTAAATGAATTAACAGGAAGAAAAGAAGTGAAAGTCTCAGGATATGTGAAATCAAAGGAAGGAAATATAATAATGGGACAGGTGAATATAATGGAAAGATGGACAGAATATATCAGTCACCTCTATGATGATGAACCAGAACTAAACAACTTAAACAAAGACACAGGGCCACCAATAATGCAGAGTGAAGTGGAGGTGCTCAAATACAAATTTTAAACTCCATTGTTAAGTCTGTCCTATTTATGGCTGTGAAACATGAAGAACAACAAAAACGACAATCATGAAGATACAGGGTTTCATTAATGGATGCTTGTGCAGAATAAAAGGATGGAAATGGCAGGACAAAATCATTAACATAGAATTATAGAAATGTACCAGTCAAATACCTGTGGAATAAGAGAAACAGAGAAGACGATGGCGCTGGATAGGACACACCGCGGAAGCCAACTGAGAGTATTTCACAACAGGCCTTATTTGTAATCCCAAGGGGAAAAAAACAAAGAGGAACACCAAGGAATTCTTAGAGAAAAGAGATGGAATCAGAGATAAAGATGATGGGGAAGAATTGGAA
Organism: Megaustenia siamemsis; assembly: GCA_032433765.1. NCBI lineage: Eukaryota > Metazoa > Mollusca > Gastropoda > Stylommatophora > Ariophantidae > Megaustenia > Megaustenia siamemsis. The sequence continues at coordinate 74,013,988 of JAVIAB010000050.1, forward strand.
TGATCTTAAAAGAATGGCAAAAAAACAGAACGGCTTGGAAAGTGTTTGTTGAAGACCTGTGCTCCACAGGGAATTGAAAGGTAGAAGAAGAAGTGGAGTGGCAATTCAACACATGAAAAGAAGCAAAGCTCCATGTCTCGACAATAAAACAGAGATAAATACATTAGGAGACCTGGGAGTACAAGTCACAAGAAAACTACTCAGTGACATATATAATACTGGACGCATACCCGAAGATCTACTAACATCTATCTTTGTAGCCATACCAAAGTCAGGCGCCACCTTGCCTGATTGCGAAGACCATCGCACTATTAATCTTATGACGAAAATATTATTAAGAATCATCATGAGACGTGCAAGGAACAAAATACAACCAGAAATAAGTGAGGAACAATGTAGATTTATAGAAGGAAAAAGGGCACCAATAATGCAATACGAACATTGATTGAAAGAGCTATAGAGGAAAAGAAAGATCTCTCTCTCTCTCTCTCTCTCTCTCTCTCTCTCTCTATATATATATATATATATATATATATATATATGCTTTATAGACTACACAAAAGCATTAGACAAAGTAAAGCATGTGGAAATAATCAATATGCTGGAAAAATTAAACATTGATGGCAAGGATCTGCAAATCATAAAAAATAGGTACTCACACCAAAGATCAGCCATAAGAATTAGCAACCAAACAGGACAATTCCAATACATAAAACAATGAGTCCGGATTTGTTTTCACTTTACAGCAAAAATATTATGAGATCAATAGTAAATGTAAAAAGAAGTGAAGTCAAAGATCACAAAATAAACAATTTGCGATATGCGGACGACATAGTCTTAATAGCAGAGACAGAGAATGAACTACAAGAAATGATAGACATAATAGCACAATAATAAAATGAGATGAAAGATGCACCACAGAAATAAAAAGCAGAATAGCTCAAGCCCAATATCATTTCAGAAAATGAAAAATATCTTATGCAACAAATCTATGTCAATGAAAGTGAGAAAGAGAGTTCATCGGTGCTATATAGGACCAATTCTGACCTATGGAAGGGAATCATGGACAGTAAACAAACACATGATTTGACGAATTCAGGCCACAGAGATGGGATTTCTCCGAAGAATGTTGAAAGTTCCATGGAAGCTAAAAATACCAACCAAGAAATTCTCAAGGAGGCCAACACAAAAAGAGAGCTCTTAAATACATCCGAAACAAAAATCAACATTTTTCGGGCACGTCATGAGAAGAGGAAAGAGAGATCGCGGAAGACAAAGAGAGAAAATACTGGATAGCTTGGTGCCATGGCATGGAACACAGTCAACAACAGAACTGATACGATGCACGGTAGAGAGAAGATTGTGGAAAGACATGATCGCCTATGCCAATCGGTATGGTACATGATGATGATGGGTGCATCATTTTATCAATTCTGTAGTTGACTTTTTTCCACGCCACAACACCAAGTTATCCAGTATCTTCTCTCTTTGACGCCGGCGATCACTCTTTCCCTCTATTTTGTCAGTTGTAACCAAGGTTTCTAACTTTACTCTTTTCATGATGTACCTGAAAAACGTCGATTGTTTCTTTCGAAAGTTTCTTAGGAGTTCCTTTTTTGTGTCAGAATATCCTTGTTCGTCCGTTTATTTTAGCTGTCCAGGGAACTCTCAACATTCTCGTGAGAAATCCCATGTTTATGACCTCTAATCGTCTTATCATTTGTTATATACAAATATACAATGGTAAAAATCTATAATTGTTTCATAATTAAAGATTTCTTTAATTTAAGAAGTGAATTAAAAGTGAATTATGTTCATTCACTATTGTTGCTTAGTTTTACACTATTGTATGGCCACGAATATTCAAAGCTCTTGAAAATAGTTTATATAGAAAATAGTGAATATATTTAAATATGTAAACTTTATTGGGAGCCTCGGTAGCCGAGTTGCAAAAACCACCCGATGTTCGGACAACCCGTGTTCGATTCCCGCTGGGAGCAGTGTGAATAGTACTCGTGGTTGGAACAATAAATAAATAAAAAATCCTCCCACGGTCGACCCAGCCGTTGGCAGAAATGGTTACCAGAGTATTATATACTGGATACAAATAATAATACATAAATATTTATAGGGAACTTCCGATGCGATAATAATAGGGAATAATAGAACAAAGAAGTATGTGTTAGCACTCGGAAAAAATGACAAACAACAACAGAAAAAAACAGAACAATATATGGTCCGAAGCAGGATTCGAACCCGTATAACTCGTATATGGCGGTGCCATGGAGTACGGGTCCGAATCCTGCTTCGGACCATATATTGTTTCTCTGTGTTTTGTTGCTTGTCTGTCATTTTTTCCGAGTGCTAACACATACTTCTTTGTTCTATTATTCCCTATTACCAGAGTATTACCCTGGCAAGGTAAGGAATACTGCCTCGCATCTGAGTTTCGATGCTTGAGGCGACACTATCTAGAAATCTCCGAATATTTCTGGATAGGTGGCCGAGCACATATGGGTGAAGAAAACTCGCGTGCTAAGACGCCGGTTCAAGTCTCATACTTTACCTTTACTTTATTGACATTACAGACATATGACCATGTAAGAACAATGATCTATTTCTTCTTAATACCAAAGTTTGGGCATTAATTTGTGTACCATAAATTAAAATACGAGATTGAGCTTTGATTTGTGTTCTATAGATCTTTCAATTTGACGTCTATGATTGTTAATCCATTTTATTGCAGGTTGCTCCAGCAGAGATTGAAGCAATATTGCTGGGCCATACTTGTGTCCAGGATGCTGCTGTTATTGGGGTGCCAGATGAAAGAGCTGGAGAGTTACCAAAAGCTTTTGTAGTCAAGAAACCAGGGACCAGTATTACAGAGGAGGAAATTGTTCAATTTATTAAAGGTAGGTATAGTGGTAACTCACACTGGTAAGTCAATTAGTAGGATCGGTGGTATAGACAATGTGACATCTCAGTTCTAATGTTCCTTTCATATCTTGATCGGTGGTATAGACAATATGACATCTCAGTTCTAATGTTCCTTTCATATCTTGATCGGTGGTATAGACAATATGACATCTCAGTTCTAATGTTCCTTTCATATCTTGATCGGTGGTATAGACAATGTGACATCTCAGTTCTAATGTTCCTTTCATATCTTGATCGGGATCCTTCCAGCATCATTAGACGTCACATAGGGCTTTTAGTGGTTTACGCCATCAATCTGGCAGAGATGTTCAATCTTATCTAGTGAGTCTATGCTACCAACTTTGCTTCTCTTATAAGTGTTTTTATTGTGCGTGTCTGTCTTGGTCTAACATTTGTTCCTGTATCCTGATGTTTCCCTTAGAAAACCATGTGTAAGTGGCCAAGCCAGAGTGATTTACTTTGTTTGGGCTGCGGTAGATCTTCAGAAGGCCTGTGTTTCACCCAGGAGGGGTGATAGATGCATGGAGAGTGAAAAATGGGGCCATAGATTCATAGAGAGTGAAAAATGGGGCCATAGATTCATAGAGAGTGAAAAATGGGGCCATAGATTCATAGAGAGTGAAAAATAGGGCCATAGATTCATAGAGAGTGAAAAATGGGGCCATAGATTCATAGAGAGTGAAAAATGGGGCCATAGATTCATAGAGAGTGAAAAATAGGGCCATAGATTCATAGAGAGTGAAAAATGGGGCCATAGATTCATAGAGAGTGAAAAATGGGGCCATAGATTCATAGAGAGTGAAAAATGGGGCCATAGATTCATAGAGAGTGAAACATAGGGCCATAGATTCATAGAGAGTGAAAAATGGGGCCATAGGTTCATAGAGAGTGAAAAATGGGGCGATAGATTCATAGAGAGTGAAAAATGGGGCCATAGATTCATAGAGAGTGAAAAATGGGGCCATAGATTCATAGAGAGTGAAAAATAGGGCCATAGATTCATAGAGAGTGAAAAATGGGGCCATAGGTTCATAGAGAGTGAAAAATGGGGCCATAGATTCATAGAGAGTGAAAAATGGGGCCATAGATTCATAGAGAGTGAAAAATAGGGCCATAGATTCATAGAGAGTGAAAAATGGGGCCATAGGTTCATAGAGAGTGAAAAAATGGGGTGATAGATGAATAGTGAACATTAGGGTGGTAGATGAAGAGTGAAAGAAGGAGTGATAAGTCCACGAATGATGGGGTAATAGGTCCACGGAGAGTGAAAGATGGGGTGATTGGTGCACGAAGAGTGAAAGATGGGGTGGTTGGTGCCCTAAGAGTGAAAGATGGGGTGATTGGTGCACTAAGGGTGAAATATGGGATGATTGGTGCACGAAGAGTGAAAGATGGGGTGGTTGGTGCCCTAAGAGTGAAAGATGGGGTGATTGGTGCACTAAGGGTGAAATATGGGGTGATTGGTACACTAAGAGTGAAAGATGGGGTGATTGGTGCACTAAGGGTGAAAGATGGGGTGATTGGTACACTAAGAGTGAAAGATGGGGTGATTGGTGCACTAAGAGTGAAAGATGGGGTGATTGGTGCACTAAGAATGAAAGATGGGGTGATTGGTACACTAAGGGTGAAGATGGGGTGATTGGTACACTAAGGGTGAAAGATGGGGTGATTGGTGCTCTAAGAGTGAAAGATGGGGTGACTGGTACACTAAGAGTGAAAGATGGGGTGACTGGTGCACGAAGAGTGAAAGATGGGGTGATTGGTGCACTAAGGGTGAAAGATGGGGTGATTGGTGCACTAAGGGTGAAAGAAAGGATGATTAGTGCACGAAGAGTGAAAGATGTGGTGATTGGTGCACGAAGAGTGAAAGATGGGGTGATGGATACACTAAGGGTGAAAGATGGGGTGATTGGTGCACGAAGAGTGAAAGATGGGGTGGTAGATACATGAAGATTTAAAGATGAAGTAGATACGATGGTAGAATTCTTAACTGAAAAATAGATTGAATGACAATTTTTCACCAGCGGAATAGAAATAGAACAATGGGCTCAATTCTTGAATTTATTTTCCAGGAAAGATGTCTGAAACAAAACAACTACGTGGTGGTGTTCAATTTGTGAATGAAATACCCAAGAACCCAAGTGGCAAGATTTTACGTAGAGTGTTACGTGCAAAATGTTTGTAATGTGTTTGTTTTGTTAACCGGGTGTTTACCTTATGATGTGTTCCCTTGTTAAAATGTGATCTTGACACTGTAATTGAAATTTTAGATTTTGAGAGTAAATTGTCCCATTATATTTTTAATAACATGAAGACAATAAATGATATTTAAGAAGCATGTTTTTACAAGCAAACAAAAATGATGATGTTGTTGTATAATTAACATTCATAAATGTTCATGCAAGTTGCAAATAATTGATTACATTTTAAGATACAGCAAACGAAATTTACAGCATAAATTTATAAATGAGTATCTTTTGAAAGATGTTTGTTATGTATTATTACATATTTATGTATAATCTTTACTGAACAATTTGTTTATGGAAATATGTAAAACCACAGGACTCTTGGTCCCACACATACACAAATGGCTGTGCTACAAATGCCACCAGAAATGGAGGGGGTGGTGTGTTCTTGACGCTGAATAACCAGGACGAGATCACCAAGTCAATAGCTACTGGGAAATTCTCAAACAACTTTAAAGCAGAAACTGAGGCCCTCAGAGATGCTGCAACACTGGCTGCTCAACACAAAAATAACATGCACAATAAATTGGTGATTCTGACTGATGCACTGTCAGTACTATCAGCTCTAACAACAGTGAACTAGATGACTTGAGAACAACCCTGAACCAACTATGCAATAACTTCCAGAGAGTAGTCATTCAGTGGATACCATCACACTGTAATATACACGGGAACGAACGCGCAGACAAATTAGCTAAAGAGGGAGGGAAATTAGCACAAGAGAACCATCCGCTCAGTTATGATGAAGCCAAATCCATCTCAGTACCATGAAAAATGGAAACGAGAACACCCAAATTATAACGAGAGGGACGGATACCACCAACTATCAAGGAGGGATCAAGTCATCATACTTCGCCTACGCTCTGGCCACAGTAGAATGAGAAATCACAGGTTCACCAAATTCAAAATAGGTACAACCAGCCTATGCCACTGTACACTGGACAATATGACTACAAAACATGTTCTACAGGATTGGCCCCAGTACACAGACCTGAGAAGAGCAATGAGGTCCACACCCACCTCCCTGGAAGAGAAACTATATGGGGCAATCGAATCACTTAAACAGACAGCTGACTTCATGAGAGAGTCTGGAATCCTACTCTGATTGAGTCTTGATCGCAGAGAGAGAGAGAGAGGCAGAGAGAGAGAGAGAGTAAACTGCGTGCAGTATACACCAAACAGAAGGCGAATAAAATAGATGGAGAAACGCTAAAAGGATTAGGGAGGAGAACTATATCCATGCACTAGCTTCCTTACTGGGGTGTAGTGGCAAACCCAGATCAAGGAACGACGGCGAGATACAGGGCAAGTCATCGACAAAGGGATACTTAAAGGCGAAGACTATTGAACATGGAATGTCTAGAGTTTGTGCGCAACGTTTGTCTTCAGCTGAAAACGAGAATAGATAGACTGTATACAAGACCAGGCTGTTTCTCTAATTAAATTATTATTTAATCCAAGCTGTTTTAGTTTCTCCCACATTTCTCACTTACTCAATATGTGGCAAATGTTTGTCAATCAACTCAGGCAACTTACCAAATATTCAAACATTGCAATATCTATCATTGTGATAAGTTTATTTATCATCATTGTATTTGTTCATTTTGACCTATCCGTTCTCCTTTTTGAAGAAACACACCTGAATCAAAATAAAAATAAATAAATAAATAAAAATAAAAATAAAAAGCTACAAAAAACCTGAGGTTATAGTTGTAATTAAACTGTTACAAAAAAAAAACACACTAAAAACCAATGATGACAAGCTAGTGTAGAAGATGAGAACTGATTCGAACATGTCTCATGGAGCCTCAGCGGCTGAGTAGTTAGTATGCTTGCTTTCTCATCAGAAGGATCCAGGTTCGATACCCGGAGGTGATGAATTTTTTCGGACCGACAAGGCTCCGTGGTTCACCCAGCATTCATCTAAAGCCTCTAAAAATGGGTACTAAAGATTTGTCTGGAAAGTAAAGATGGCCTGGCGTGATACCGACCACATCAACCAACAATATGTCGTGTTCATGGAAAGATATGGCCGCTAACACTATTTTCAGGGTAGAGAAGGGAACTTTGACTTACTCAGTCTTGACCATGTTTCATACAATCTTTTATCTTCTTATTCCTACACTTATTTGCCTTTCAGCGTCGATGGGAGATATAATTTGCGGTCTTTTGTTCTTCTGTTCGCTTCTGCTGCTGTTATGTTTCCTAGTGTTTCTAGTATGCGTCATCGCTCCGTCTTTTTTGTGGTCGACCCTTGGGTCTGGTGTTCTCGCAACGCTTATTGAAGGCTCGTTGTGTTGTGTTTTGATCTGTCTGCCTTGTCACATGGCCAAACCATTTTATCTGTTGTTTCTTTATATATTATATAGCCTGAGCTATTCCTAGCCTTTTTCTCAGTTCTTCATTTCTATTCTTATCTCTCAGGTTGTTTCCTGTCATTCTTCTAACACATTTAATTTCTGTAGAGGTTATTTTTCGTATTGCCTTGCTTATAGGTTCCAAGTCTGGCATTGATAGTACAACGTTGGGATGTATTGTACAGTGCCCGTTTTGCCTCTAGAGTTATTTCAATAGTTGGACACTAGTGGTGATAGATGTCCAATGATTTGACAAGCTTTGATGCATCTTGAGTCTATCTCTGCTGCTTGAGAATTGTTGTCTGTCACTAAACTGCCTAGGTATTTGAATTCCTCTACCTGTTTAAACAGGTGTTTAAACATGTGGGATCAACGTTTATATGCTCAGAGAAATCAAAGAAACATGTTTTATGCAATTTGGAAAGTCAACTTATATTTGATCTGAGAAGACTGTGTTCTATGCTACAACTTACACAGAATTTAAATTTAACGTTACATAAATCAATTGAAAATACAAATATTTAGTAATATATTTAGTTAAATGTATTATATAAGAATTGTTTAAAAATATATTTTGTTAATGCCATCTAACATAGCAGCGAAAACAAGTGATTGGAAATAACTAACGCCGATTTGCTATCGTGCTAGTGATTAAATAAAATAGAATGAACAAAGAGTAATTATTGTTACAAGTACATGTTAACATTGTAAAAAGAGGTATTGTTACAAGTACATGTTAACATTGTAAAACGAGGTATTGTTACAAATACATGTTAACATTGTAAAAAGAGGTATTGTTACAAATACATGTTAACATTGTAAAAAGAGTAATTTTACGAGAACATTTTAACATAATAAAAAAGGTATTGTTAAAAGTACATGTTAACAGTGTAAAAGAAAAAGAAACATTAAATATGGCCGGGACAATGAAGTGAGTGTTAACTTTTCTACAAATAAAATACAATTTTGTTGATGGTAAAAGCTGTGTATAACTAAATTTTATCTATGGTTATTTATTATTGGGTGACAAGTACGATACTGATAGCGTTGAGGAGAAATCCTTTTTTCAGTCATTCATAGCAATATAACTTTCGTCACATCAAGAAATGTTTGTTCCCTTAAATATTTTTCATTATTATTGTTCTTGTTTTTTTATTATTGTCTTCTACTTCTTTTCTCTTTTCACTGATACCTAAAAGGTGTCGTGGTTTATATCATTTGTCGTTCTTAAGCTGCTCGAACTGTCTGAATTAGTGATTTTCCTCTGTTGTTACATGTCTCTGTCACTGCATCTATTCATCTTCTTCTTTACTCTTTTCACTGATACCTAAAAGGTGTCTTGGTTATATCATTTCTCGTTCTTGAGCTGCTCGAACTGTATAAATTAGTGATTTTCCTTTCTTGTTACATGGCTCTGTCACTGCATCTATCCATCTTCTTCTGGGTCTTCCTCTTGGTCTTTTTTCCATGCATTCTCGAGAAGAACGCCCTTGATGGTAATTGGTGAGGATTAATTCTGACCAGGTGGCCAAACCATTTAAGTTGTTGTTCTATATATTCTTTGTGTTTTGTTCCTACCATTTTCCTTATGGTTTTATTTGGTATTCTATCTCTTCTTATGTTGTTTGTTAATTGTCACCATGCACATTTTGCAGACATGAAAGGTTGTGTCTTATTGTTCACAAAATATAGCATTTATTTAACTTATTAAACTAATATAGACAAGTGTTGACGTTACAGCTCAATATGTATACATTGTATGTTTGAGCTTCCAATGTATTAAAACTTGTTCACTAAAAGTATTCATATATTTCTATGCACTGCACACACAAAAATCACCTTTCACAAATACATATTAACATACTTTCCATATTTTTGAAAGAAAGACTTCTACAACAAACACAAAAGCGTCTTTTCATATGGGAATACAACTTTCTGTGTCATTTTGTTCTCACCGCCTCTCTTCTCACCCCCCCCCCCTTCCCAAATCAATTCTAGGTTTCGTGGCTTATTGATCTCTGGTTTGTTCACCGCTTTCCCAGAAAGGTGCAATCCGTTCTACTTCGATGTTTGGGTTATACAGGACTAAAGTTGCCATGTCATATTTTTTACCCTGCCTTCATTTGGATTAAGTTTATTCATGCACTGTTGGTTGTTCTGCTTGATATGTATGGCTTATTGAAGACGATTTGATTGGCTAGGACAGTGAAAGGTGAAAGAGCAACCATTAGTGTACTTTCGCCCACATTTTAGATTTGTCAAATGTCAAGTCATTTATTTTTGTAAATAAGAAAATAATGCAGAAAATCACAAAAAAGATCAACTTTCCCTTTACAAGTTAAGTTGTAAGGCTTACAATTATATTTTTTTAAAGAAAAGCCCTCACAAAATTTAATTGAAATCTTTACAATATAGAAAGTATACAAAAATGAAGTGATAAATCAAATGCTTAGAAAGTAATGATCAGCTATGCAATATATTTGGAAAATGTTTTCTATCAAAATGACTATACGATCTAGATCAAAGGAATATTGTTATTGTTTGATTATTATTACATTATTGTTATTGTTGTTATTGTTATTACTGTTATTACTGTTAATACTTTTATTATTATATTGTTTTTATTATTATTATTTTGAAGCTAGAGAGCTATTGCTTTCGCCCCCACCGTGTGCTGCACGTTAACCAGGTGGTTACTCATTGTCTGTCAAAAGCAGGAATTAGTCACCACAGAAGTGAGAATGGTTGAAGAAAGCGGCTGGTGTGATCGGAAGAAATCAAATTAATAATGAGAACACGCAAGTCAGCACAGAGCAATTCTTGAACTACAAACAAAAACAACAAGTAAAATGGTTAGTCTACCTTTTGGTTCTCCATCATACAAGGTAAAATAATAGAAATAGCAAAGAGCAATTTTAATGTCATGACAAATATACTAAAATCAAAACAAATAACAACAGGGTTAAAATTAAAAATAACAAAATGTTATATCTTCTCAACATTCCTGTATGGTGCAGACACATGGTCATTAGTCAAGAAAGCAGAACAAAAACAGCCTTTTAAATGTGGATTTCTAAAAGAATTGGATGGAAAGAAAAGAAAAGAAAACAAATGATGAGGTCTTAAAACAACTAAAAATGACAAGAGAACTACTAAACACAATTCAAACAAGATAATTGAAATTTTTTTGCCATGTTAAAAGACACAACAGAATACTAAAAGTAATCTTGGAAGGGAAAATGCAAGGTAAAAGAGGCAGAGGCAGACCAAGACTCTTATTAGTGCCAACTTTTCCTGTTTGGTACACCTCTCTTACATATTAACACTCCTCTCCTTCAGTCTCTTTGTTTCTTTATTTCAAGAAGTAACCTTCTTCTGTTTCCACCTGTTCTACTCCCTTCCCTACAGAAACACCACCACACCCATTCATGTAGAATTCTCTCCGCCCCCCCCCACCCACCGTCACTCTGTTATTCCTTAGCCACATGGTGTTAGTAAGGATATTGAAAGAAATATGCCATTCACAGATTTTCTTTCTCAAATATTAAATAATTTTCTACAAGCCCATATCTCAACACGGTTTTGTTAATCGTATTTTCATTCACAACAAAACGACTGAACAATTAGAAGTGACTTGAACATATTTCTATTTGTTTAATATTACCTCCCACAGATAACTCTTGGGCTTTTTTTGTTGTCATCGTTACAATCGGGGTTGTTTCCCGTTGACTATTTATGATTGACTTCAATGAGGTCTGTGTCCAGAGACTGGTAGATTTGGCAACATCCCAGTTGAAGACTACAATTGTTGCCTTTAATTTTGTTCGTTTCAAAAGTCAGCAATCTCTAGTCATTTCTCAAAGTAGCATTTATTGATTTGTTTTATAATGGCAAGCTTCTGTAATTTGTGTAAATAGCTAGAGCTGTCCATTGACTGCTGTGTTTGCTGTATACGAGGAGCGTTCAAATGAAACCGTTCTCCGTGTTTTTTTTTAACAAACCTGTGTAAGTACATCAGCAAGCGTGACAGAATTAAATAAAGCAATCGCTATCAGGTAGTACTCACCAAGGTTCTTTAGAAAAAAGTCACCATAGGCATTCATCAAGCACTCATAGTAAACAGGTAAGAAAATAAAGAAAAGTGTCACTAAAGCACAACTGTAACAATTCCGACAAAAAACGATGCCCAATGTAGCAGCCGATCTCTCTGACTGACCATCATTCACCATGACAGTTAATTATGCAACAATTCAGCAAACACAATCAAATTATGATACTGGAAGGAAAATGATCAACAAGTCAAACTTCAGTAAATCTTCATCTACCTCAATTACCAGCAACTGAAACATTCTTGTCGTGACCGCATAAAAAATTCCTCAACTCTTCGTTTGTCCACGACATCTCTTTGATTGTCTGTTCACGACATCTCTTTGATTGTCTGTTCACGACATCTCTTTGATTGTCTGTTCACGACATCGCTTTGATTGTCTGTTCACGACATCTCTTTGATTGTCTGTTCACGACATCTCTTTGATTGTCTGTTCACGACATCTCTTTGATTGTCTGTTCACGACATCTCTTTGATTGTCTGTTCACGACATCGCCATGATTGTCTGTTCACGACATCTCTTTGATTGTCTGTTCACGACATCTCTTTGATTGTCTGTTCACGGCATCCCTTTAATTGTCTGTTCACGACATCTCTTTGATTGTCTGTTCACGACATCTCTTTAATTGTCTGTTCACGACATCTCTTTAATTGTCTGTTCACGACATCTCTTTGATTGTCAGTTCACGACATCGCCATGATTGTCTGTTCACGGCATCCCTTTAATTGTCTGTTCACGACATCTCTTTGATTGTCTGTTCACGGCATACCTTTAATTGTCTGTTCCCGGCATCCCTTTAATTGTCTGTTCACGACATCTCCTTGATTGTCTGTTCACGACATCTCCTTGATTGTCTGTTCACGGCATCTCTTTGATTGTCTGTTCACGACATCTCTTTGATTGTCTGTTCACGACATCTCCTTGATTGTCTGTTCACGGCATCTCTTTGATTGTCTGTTCACGACATCTCTTTGATTGTCTGTTCACGACATCTCTTTAATTGTCTGTTCACGACATCTCTTTGATTGTCTGTCACGACATCTCCTTGATTGTCTGTTCCCGGCATCCCTTTGATTGTCTGTTCACAGCATCTCTTTGATTGTCTGTTCACGACATTTCTTTGAGAAAAATGACGACATCGCGATCAAATTTGACAACAGTTCACGAACAAGTAAACAATAAAAAAATACATAACAAAAAACGTCGAATTGTTAAGAAAGTATACCGTCAGAAAGATTTCAATTCCATGTAAATTATTTAAATATTATTCCCTATTTGTGAGAATTTGTTATCCAGAATTAAAACATCCCGAAATAACTGTTGCCTATTTTGTTTATTTATATATTACGCACATAAACACCTTTACATATATGTATGTCTTGTTGCATTCACACAAATTTGTATCATGTTATATTGTAACATAATTCGTTTTAATTGACATTTGGAGGCGAAGACGCGCCTCCCAGCACCAGAGCTGGAAGTTGTCAGCGACCCACAGCTGATGGCTTGCGCCAGGATCGGTGAACCAAAACCATCCACACCCTGCTCCACCTCTCCGCGGTGCCTCCAGTAACAGACTTACCTGTCTAGTCTGACCAAGAGAGCAGGGATCGAAGGGGGAAGACAACCCGGTACTCAAAAATGTCGTGCTGAAGTCGGATGTGTTGGGCCGAAAAGCGCAAAAATAACAGTTATACTGCAAACCACAACACAACGCAGACACGTCCACTTAACGTCCTTTTAAGGACGGATGACGAAGAGGAATTATACAGTCTACGAATACTCTAGAATACTTTAGTCATCGGGCGAACCCAAGCTATTGACATTTTTTTTTTTAATAAAAAAATATCGTATTACATTCTCATCAGTTCTAGTCATGTTATTTTGTCCTTAGTTATATGTAATGTTGTATCTCATTCTAACAAGTTTCAAGTTTTGCTTAACGTACCACAAACGTCACGTTATATCTGTTTACAATCTGGTGACATCTTGTACCTCATACAATCTGATTTTATATTACATCTCACACAATCCAATGTTATATGATGTTATATCTCAAACGATCTGTGGCCATATTTTATGATGTTATATCTCAAACAATCAGTTCTCAAACAATCTTGAGCCATGTTATACCTCGCATAATCCGATGTCATGTTATACCTCACACAATTCGATGTCATCTTATATCTTCTACAATCAGGTGCCATGTTATACCTCACACAATCCGATGGGATGTTATACCTCACACAATCCGTTGTCATGTTGTACCTCTCATGTCACATATCTTCTACAATCCGATGCCATGTTATACTCACACACAATCCGATGTCATCTTATATCTTCTATAATCCGGTGCCACGTTATACCTCACACAATCCTATATCATATTATAACTCATACAATCCGATCATCATATATCTTGCACAATCCGATGCCATGTTACATGATGTTATACCTCACACAATCCGGTTCCATGTTATACTTCACACAATCCGGTTCCATGTTATACCTCACACAATCTTGTTCCATGTTATACCTCATACAATCCGGTTCCATGTTATACTTCACACAATCTTGTTCCATGTTATACCTCACACAATCTTGTTCCATGTTATACCTCACACAATCTAGTTCCATGTTATACTTCACACAATCTAGTTCCATCTTATATCGTCTACTATCCGGTTCCATGTTATACTTCACACAATCTAGTTCCATGTTATACCTCACACAGTCTATTTCCATGTTATACTTCACACAATCCGGTTCCATGTTATACCTCACACAATCTAGTTCCATGTTATACTTCACACAATCTTGTTCCATGTTATACCTCACACAATCTTGTTCAATCTTATATTTCACACAATCCGGTTCCATGTTATACTTCACACAATCCGGTTCCATGTTATACTTCACACGATCGGGTTTCATGTTATACTCACACAATCCAGTTTCATATTATACCTCATACAATCCGGTTTCATGTTATACCTCACACAATCTGGTCCCATGTTATACCTCACACAATCCGGTTCCTGTAATATTTCACACAATCCAGTTTCATGTTATACCTCACACAATCCAGTTCCTGTTATATTTCACACAATCCAGTTTCATGTTATACCTCACACAATCCGGTTCCTGTTATATTTCACACAATCCAGTTTCATGTTATACCTCACACAATCCGATTCTAAGTGATTCAATGAGCACGATAACAAAAAGTTAAGGCGGACTCACACAACGGGTAGAGTCATTGCAGATGTCAAAAATACTTATGGTCACATTCGTCTACGTCCCTGGACATGAGGGAGTACGTGGAAATGAAAGGGCGGACAGGTTGGCTATCTGTGCTGTCGTTGAAAACGGTCAACTAAGAGATCGGGCGGACATCATCAATGTCCCCTGAGATGTGGGAAGGGCACAGGACTTCGACAACCATGAGTTCAAGTCACTCCTTCGGATGAAAGAGATGGGAGTTAAGATGGGCACATCCAGAAACGAGAAGCTTAGTGGGCGTATAAGAGGACTTAACAACCAACACATAACTGGAGTCGACCACAGAATACCAACCACATTACCCCAAAAAATCATGGGTCTGTAAAATGTATGGTCACTAACACCATATTCCCTATACGCCACTTGGCGTGACGGGGTACTTTACTTTTTACTACAAGAATGTTTTGATTTTAGCTATAGCCGTGTTGCTACAAAAAGGACAAATATTGCAATTTTCAGAACACATAGCACAGATGACAGATTGATAACATGACAAAAGCATGACTGCGATTTGCTTCTTTCTATAAAGCACACAGAGTGTACTCTGTCCCTCCTTCTCTGTCTATATTACTGTCCAGATATATGTAAGATTGCACAACTAGTAGATGTATTTCTCCTATGGTTATTTGGTTATTGTCAACTGCATTAATTATCATAAATTTGATCTTATCTCTATTTCCAGATACATCTGATGTTGCCGCTCATCAAGTATACTCATTTTATCTTGCATCTTTGTATCATTATGTGATAGGATAGTTATTTCATCACCGAAGCCTAAGTCCTCAAGTTGCTTGGTCTGTGAGCACTGGGTTCCATTTCTGTTTTGAGTTATTTTTTGAATCCAATGGGTTGGGATTTTTATTTATGATTTCTCTTTGAGGCAACCACCCCTGGTCTCAGCAGCGATGCCCGGCTTGAAACGTCAATTACTCATCGACGGAAAAAATATGAGTAGCTCCAAAGTCGGAGCTATCTGCCTGTGAGGCGAGGGACCCCTGTGCACACGACTCTTCTTCCTCCTCTTTCCTTCCTTATCTGCCTTTCAGCGTCGAAGGGAGATATAATTTGCGGTCTTTTGCTCTTCTGTTCGCCTCTGCTGCTGTTATGTTTCCTAGTGCTTCTAATATTCCATCGACCCATCTTTTTCGTGGTCGACCCTTGGGTCTGGTGTTCTCACAACGTTTGTTGAAGGCTCGTTGTGTTGTGTTTTGATCTTTCTGCCTTGTTACGTGGCCAAACCATTTTATCTGTTGTTTCCTTATATATTTTATGGCGGGGGCTATTCCTAGCTTTCTAATCTTATCTCTCAGACTGTTTCCTGCCATTCGTCTAACACATTTCATCTCTGTAGAGGTTATTTGTCTTATTGTTCTTGCATCTAGGGTCCAGGTCTGGCATTGGTAGCACAACCAATTGGTTGGGATGAAGATTGTATAGTGCTCGTTTTGTCGTGCTCACGACTGCCAGTGGAAAATGGATTAACACGCAAAATTCAGTTCCTAGTCTCTAGGGACTTCGTCAGAGGTCAAAGCTGGGAACGAAAAAAATAAATCCAATCTATGGCTAGTAGAAAGAGAAATGGTGATAGAAGACATTCCTGCCTTACTTCTGTTCTTATTTCAAATGCATCTGTAAGCTACCATTCACATACAACACTACATTTCATTCTTTCATACAATGCTCTTATCAGGTTAATAAACTTTATGGGGATTCCGCAATGACTCATCAACTTCCTAAGCATTTTTCTATCTAAACTATCAAATGCCTTTTCGTAATCCATGAATCCGGTAAAAATGTGGGGGCTGTAGTTCTAAGCGTAGTTTAATTATTATACGTAAGGTAGTTATTTGATCAGCACATGATCTGTTTTTCCCCAAATACTGCTTGTTCATCTCTCAAACATTTCTCTATGGGTTCTTGTAGTCAGGCCAGGATGATTTTTAAAAATATCTTTTCTAGCACCGATAGTACCATAATTCCCCAATAATTTGGGCACCCCTGTAAACTTCCTTTCTAGTTTGATCGTATACCCTTCTTTCCAGTCTTTAGGCATTTCTTCCCTTTCCTATATTTTATTTAGTAGATTCTGTAACATCTTGGTAGAGATGTTAATATCTAATGTACTAGTTTCTGAAAGAATCTCAGCTGGCTCTGTGGCTTTATCATTTTTTTAAAAATAGCTTGATGACTTTCATAATTTCTTCCTCTCTTCTATTTTCTTCACATCTCAGCTCTCAACCATACCTTATTCTGATGCTATCTTTATCCCAAGGTTTCCCATGTCTAATTTTTCATATATCCTTTACCTGTTTCCAAAGACATTCTATATTTATTTTGTTATTTCCATTTGTTGGAGAACTTGGTTCTTGTTTTGATGCTGTGACTGCAAATTTACCGTTAATTCCTTGCTCTTTACCTGTTTCTCTATGTAATTCTTACATTGTGTAAGACTGACTTACACTTTCTTATTGATACATAGGTCGTCAAATTGATTCTCCGTTCTATGACATGATGAGAAACCATGTTTCCTTTTTATTCTTTAATGTTGAAATATTGTTCCTCATTTAATTTTTTTTATTAGATTCATTTCGTGTTTCTTCTTTATACTTTGTGAAGTGGTATTGTTGGTGAATTAGTCTTATATCTCTTTACTTCCTTATTCTTCTTTTCTCTTTCTTTCTTTTTTTTAAACTTCCATCTGTGTCCCTACCACTCCGTTACCTCTTCTTTTTCCCTTTTGATAACTCTCTTTCTTTTCTCCCATCGCGTGTTCGTCGTCGAATTATTGAAAAAAAAATTAGACAATGAAAAAAGAATGGAATTCTTCCACACAACCCAATGTCATCTTATACCACCTGCAATGCGATGTAATGTTACACCTTATAATACCCAATGCCATCTTATACCACCTACAATGCGATGTCATGTTACACCTTATAATACCCAATGTCATCTTATACCACCTACAATGCGATGTCATGTTACACCTTATAATACCCAATGTCATCTTATACCACCTACAATGCGATGTCATGTTACACCTTATAATACCCAATGCCATCTTATACCACCTACAATGCGATGTCATGTTACACCTTATAATACCCAATGTCATCTTATACCACCTACAATGCGATGTCATGTTACACCTCACACTACCCAATGCCATCTTATACCACCTACAATGCGATGTCATGTTACACCTCACACTACTCAACGCCATCTTATATCACCTACAATGCGATGTCATGTTACACCTCACACTACTCAATGCCATCTTATACCACCTACAATGCGATGTCATGTTACACCTCACACTACTCAATGCCATCTTATACCACCTACAGTGCGATGTCATGTTACACCTCACACTACTCAATGCCATCTTATACCACCTACAGTGCGATGTCATGTTACACCTCACACTACTCAATGCCATCTTATACCACCTACAATGCGATGTCATGTTACACCTCACACTACTCAATGCCATCTTATACCACCTAGAGTGCGATGTCATGTTACACCTCACACTACCCAATGCCATCTTATACCACCTACAATGCGATGTCATGATACACCTCACACTACCCAATGCCATCTTATACCACCTACAAAGCGATGTCATGTTACACTTCACACCACTCAATGCCATCTTATACCACCTACAATGCGATGTCATGTTACACCTCACACAACTCAATGTCATCTTATACGGAAGGAACCTCCGGGGAATATGGCGCCCTGTTCGCTGGCTTCTTCAGAGGACTCACAGATAAGTGCTGATTTCCAGTGAACTTTTCTGTTTATTTGTTTCTTTTAATTGATATTTGAAGGGATCATGTGATTGTACGCGCTTTCTATTTGATGTAAATCACGATGCTTCTTTTGCCTCATTGCATTTTGTTACAATTTCGTTATTTGATCACTTATACTCATCTTTGTTATTGAACGCGTGACAAAATGGCGGCTTGTTTCCGCGGTCTGTCCTCAAGGGCGCGTAATTCATTTAATTTGTATAAGGCTTACAGTGTATCCACGTGCTGCAGAGCGATTTATTGGAGTTGACCAGTCTATAACGTGGAAACGGGTTCTGGGCCATGTGACTGAGTGAGTGCACGTGAGTCTAGACCATCCACAGCATCAACATTCAGCGACAAAATCATCTATGAGACTTTGACGACGGTAAGTACTTAGATGCATCCCAAACGACGACATCGAAGGAGGATAACACAACAAGGTAAAAGAGATGGCGTTAAAATGTCGAAGTGTGAGAGGCTAGGCCTAAAGTATGTGCGCGTTACATTTTGGAATTGTGGGTCCATACATCAACGTCGGCTCATTCTTGATAAGCTACTGTGCGGCGCCGATATAATGGTTTTGCAAGAAACTCTTCTTGGTGACAGGACAGTAAATACTCCTGGATTTCACTGTTTCTACAATAGGCGACACCTTGGGCAGTCCATCCTTGTGCGCAACAATATGGTGGCAGCTGAGGTTGATATGTCTGCGTGGGACAATGCAGAATTGCAGGTACATGCGGTTAGGGTGCAGACCCCAGTTCATTTCGTAATTGTAAATGTGTAAGCCTGTAATGGGCAGGTGGACACACAACAATGGCAGAGTCTCTTTGAGTTCGATGAAGAGAACGTCATTTTCTGCGAAGACTTTAATGCTAGGGGCAACCAGTGGGGTAACGTCATAACCAACATGCAGGGAGAAGACCTAGAGAACGCACTAGTGTCAGTCGATTTAGTGTGCTTGAATGATGGAAGGGCAACAAAAATGGCCACTCGAACAGGGGACTCTGATAGTGTCATAGACCTGGCACTGGTGTCTTCCACCTTCGCACCGGTTTGCAGGTGGAGTGCACTGGGGTTCCACGGAAGTGATCACTATCCATGTGTCCTCCTAATTAAGAAAAGCAGAAATAGAAGCCAGACAAGAAAGCTCCACACATTCCACTATGAGAAAACAAACAGACCAGGACTTCTTTAGCAAAATCAGACATAGGAAACAGAGAGCCCCTCGTAGGAGGCAGGAGAGATGGACGCAGCCACCCTGGTGGAACGTAGAAGTCGAGGAAGCTTGGCGGTACAAGAGACAAACGGCCAAGACATGACAGAAAGCCAGAAAGAATGGAAGAACAAAACTTGAGCTCTTGAAGCGTCTGAAAGTAGAGGTCGACCAAAAAATGAAGCACTATAAACTGTGTGCTAAGCATGCTAAGGATGCCAAATGGGATGACTTCTGTAGAAAAGTGTGCTCAGAAAAATCGCTAGCCATATTCTGGCGCCTTCATCACAACACGACACAGAGGTATACCAGACTTTCAGAGCACAGGCTGAATATTGCACAAATCTGATGAGAGCAATGTGAAGGCCCTGCTTGCCCGTTACATTGAGCAGACGGAAGAAAGAAATGAGGCTGTAAGGATGAGGATATGGGGATCGCTGTCAGTATTGTGTAAGGATGTAGTGCTGGAAGAAGATCTCACAATCACAAACGATGCCTTTCGGACAACACTTAAAATGTCACACAACACTGCTCCTGGTCCAGATGGTGTCACAATGCAGAACACTGCGGGCAAGCTGCTGGAGAAAATAATTGCCCGTGTTCTCACCTGTCAGCTTGAACGGAAACGCGTATTCCCACCCACACTCGGAGGTTATAGATATAACAAAGAGACATGGCTCAATGCGGCAGTCTTTGCCTATGACGTCTTCGAAGGCTTCCACAGACGAGATGAGACATGTGCTGCTTCTGCTATAGATCTGGAGGATGCATACAACAGGGTACCATTTGAATACCTCACGCACATGCTCCTCAAACTGGCGGTGAACCCCTTCCTCATTAGATTGATCGCTGCGGCACAGTTTCAGAGGAAGGTGATACTCAGATGTGGAAGTTAGTCTTCCGAACCAACATCCATTTGTCCAGGGTTGCCACAAGGCTCACCATTGTCACTATTTCTATTTAACGTGTACACAATAACGATCACGGAATAGCAACTGGATGGGAGGGGAAGAACTATGACTTTTGCTGATGATATTCTGGTATATCGACAGGGAAGAGACAGACGGGGAATCGCCTCCACAATGCAAGACGAACTCGATAACATTTCATTTCTTCCTGGTGTGGGGTTTCAGGTGCCTTGGTTAATCCTAATAAAGCATCAGTTTCGTGGTTCTCCCTTAACAATGATATCGTTAATACGACCACACCGGTAGTACGAATGGGAGCTGATGAGGTGACCAGGGACAAGTTGATGACATACCTCGGAGTTAAGTTTGATCGCAGCCTGTGTTTTCGGGACCACGTCAACCATGTGATAACAAAATCCCGCGAAGGACTAGTCGCCTTGAAGGTCATGGCAGCTGCCAACATCGAGCAGAGGCTACCTACTCTTCTGTTTCAAGGATTAGTCCTCGCACCAATCGAGTATGCCCTGGCAATTCTTACTATCAGTACGACTCAAATTGATAGGCTGGAGAAAATACAAAATGAAGCCAAGCGCATTATCCTGTGATGTACGAGGGACACTCCCTGTGTAGCAATGAGATATCTTCTTGACTTTCCAACCATAGATGACAGAATCAAGATTTGGAGAGCACGAGCATACCTGAATATTAGTACAGATAAGTAGCATCCATTGCACCACGTGCTCAGCACAGTGAAAGTGGCCAGGCTAAAAAGAGGAAAATCATGGGTGGGCCGAGCAGAAGATGTCATCAAACAGGTCTGTAGGCTTACCAATATCAGCGTTGGCGAGGAGTGGATACCGGTGCCTACGTCATTCAAGGGGACTTTCTCGTGTATTGTCACACTCGACAGGAAAAGTAGGGAACAGAACCCGATCGTGGTTAATGCTGAGGTCAACGGTCTCATCTGCTACAACACCGATAAGAAAGATGCAGTCATCTATACAGACGGATCTGTAAGACGACACCAAAGAAGTGCATGGGCACTTCAGCACAGCACGCTCGGCAGGCAGAATAGTCAAAGAAGACAGTGGTGCATATGTCATGACCACGAGTAGCATGACAATGGAGGCGATGGCAGCGACCAAGGCATTCAGATGGTTAGAGTCACAAGAGTACACCCACGCATGTATACTGAGTGATTTGATGAGCAAGATAAAAAAGTGGAGGCAGGCTCTGTACGAATGCAATGGGTAGAGTCATTGCAGAAGTCCAAAATACGTAAGGTCACTTTTGTTTATGCCCCTGGACATGCGGGAGTGCGGGGAAATGAAAGAGCGGACAGGTTGGCTAGCTGCGCTGTCGTTGAGGACGGGCAACCAATGGATCGGGCGGACATCATCAATGGTCTCCGAGATGTGGGAAGGGCACAGGACTTCGACAAACACAGAACCACGTCACTTCATCGTATGATGGAAATGGGAGTTAAGATGGGCACAGCCAGAAATGAGAAACTTAGTGGCCGTGTAAGAAGACTTATCAATCAACATAGAACTGGAGTCGTCAGTCGCTGGACACTGATGGACTTGTTGAGGAGGGGATCTGAGCACCTATGGACATGTTCGGAGTGTAATGATGATGACCCGCAAAAAACTCAATAACTCAATCTCATACCACCTACAATGCGATGTCATGTTACACCTCACACAACCCAGTACCCTATTATATCACCGACAACCCGATGTCATCTTATACCACAAACAACCCGATGCCATGTTACACCTCACACAACCCAATGCCATCTTGATTGGTCATGGTTATGGTTATGGAAGGTCCCGGTATCACTGCAAACGAATTAAAATCCATAATTGCTCAACCGCCTGTGCCAGCGTGCGTAATCATCTGAATTAATATCTCATCTCCCAAACAAAGAAAAGTAACTGTAGCCTCTATCGTAGCAGTCTCAGCACACGCCAAAAGACATAAGGCGAAACCGTGCAGAACGTAAAACACAGACAACTGTTCCCTGTCAACGATATCATCATTCATCGTAAACAATTTGGAATATCGAAAAATGATCAAAACGGATGAGACATACAGCTCACTGCGTGCACAGAGCACTTAACTCAGTAGCTCGTGCAACAAACTGGACTTGGAATATGAGGAAACTGCAACAAGGAACACTTTTCATGCATAGCCTGCAATGGTTCCTGCCGCCTATCCACCATATAGCGGAAGTTCACGTCCTCCTGAAAATGATGATCGTCATATTTTTTTTTTTAATGTGTAGCGCTTGATGATGTTAGGCCATCCTTGGTGACTCCAATTCAGAACATATAAACACACAGTTAGTCGTCAGATTATCTCCGTCGCACATCAAACAATGGACCGTAAGATTAGTGTAAGACCGGTCTAGTGATATACGATGAGCCATTACGATGACGCAGCGCACACAACAATGTCACCCACACAACAATGACGCGCCCTTTAGATTCCTGATTACTCTAGTGAATACAGCCTACGACGAACAAAACACGGTGCAAATTCCCTAAATAGATAAAACTGCGGCTGACAAAGCAGTTAAAATTAATGAGTAACATGTAAATAACTTGCGTCAACCAAATCCAACAACGGTCATGAAAAGCACCAATGTGACGTAAAGCGCAGATCAAGTCTAGACGGTGGAAGGTCGCATTCACAACACTTGATTTGTCGAAAAGAGACTATTGCCGGCGTACGACTCCGCTTTATTTGCGCAGATGTAATAAGTAGATCATCATTTTGGCTTAAACGCAGAAAAGTGCAACAGAGAACCGAAATTAATCAGACCCCGAATGAACTTGCTGCAGCGATCGAGAGAACGTGGACTAGATCCACCATCTTTGAAACGGAAGTTCACATGCATCAAGCCAAACACTCACACATACATGCATCAAGCCATACACTCACACATACATGCATCAAGCCAAACACTCACACACATATGCATCAAGCCAAACACTCACACATACATGCATCAAGCCAAACAATCACACATACCTGCTTCGAGCCAAACACTCACACATACCTGCATCGTGCCAAACACTCACACATACCTAGATCAAGCTATACACTCACACAAACCTTTTTCATGCCATACACTCACACATACCTGCATCAAGCCATACACTCACACATACCTGCATCAAGCCATACACTCACACATACCTGCATCAAGCCATACACTCACACATTCCTGGATCAAGCCATACACTCACACATACCTGCATCAAAGCCATACACTCACACATACCTGCATCTAGCCAAACGCTCACACATACCTGCATCAAGCCATACACTCACACATACCTGCATCAAGCCATACACTCAAACATACCTGCATCAAACCATACACACACATACCTGGATCAAGGCATACACTCACACATACCTGCATCAAGCCATACACTCACACATACCTGCATCAAGCCAAACACTCACACATACCTGCATCAAGCCATACACTCACACATACCTGCATCAAGCCAACCACTTACCTGCATCAAGCCAAACATTCACACATACCTTGATCAAGCCAATCATATACCTGGATCAAGCCATACATATACCTAATCAAGCCAAACACACACACATACCTGGATCAAGCCAAACACACACACATACCTGCATCAAGCCAATCACATACCTGCATCAAGCCAATCACATATATGCATCAAGCCAAACACACACATATACCTGCATTAAGTTACTATCTAATATGATATTTGCTGTACTATATCCAGTGTTAAATGTTAAATCTAGCTTCTGTGTCACAAAACACCACCGTTAAATCTAGCTTCTGTGTCACAAAACACCACCGTTAAATCTAGCATCTGTGTCACAAAACACCACCGTTAAATCTAGCTTCTGTGTCACAAAACACCACCGTTAAATCTAGCTTCTGTGCCACAAAACACCACCGTTAAATTTAGCTTCTGTGTCACAAAACACCACCGTAAAATCTAGCTTCGGTGTCACAAAACAACACCGTTAAATCTAGCTTCTGTGTCACAAAACACCACTGTAAAATCTAGTTTCTTTGTCACAAAACACCACCTTTAAATTTAGCTTCTGTGTCACAAAACACCACTGTTAAATCTAGCTTCTATGTCACAAAACACCACCGTTAAATCTAGCTTCTATGTCACAAAACACCACCGTTAAATCTAGCTTCTATGTCACAAAACACCACCGTTAAATCTAGCTTCTATGTCACAAAACACCACCGTTAAATCTAGCTTCTATGTCACAAAACACCACCGTTAAATCCCCGGCTACATCATTTACCACTGAAGGTCATATCGCCCTGTCGTATTGATCCAAGCTGTGTTGAACAACCAACCAAACGAGCACCAACCTCTCACTGATGCGATGATTTAACAATCTGACAAAAATAATACACTTATATAGACATTCATTCAGTATGAATTAAATCCTTACTTTTAATTAGACTGAAGTCTTCTTCTACTTCTTCTACTTCTTCTACTTCAACTTCTCTCTCTTCACTTCTTCTTGTACCCGTTTGGATGTCAAGAAGATTATGAAGGGAGGTCAAAAATTAATGCACACCAATTTTTTTCTCGGCTAATAATAAAGATAGGAATATGAAATTTTGCACACTTGGAATATGACATGTTCCAATTATGTGCACCAACTTGCACAGCATTCTGATAAATATTACGCAATCTATGAACCGTTAAAATGGAGCTTGTCAACAATGTCCGTTACAAACAGCGAATTGTCATAGAATTTCTGGTTGCGGAAAAAGAAACTGTGGCAAACATTCATAAACGACTGTGTGCAGTGTACAAATGTTCTGCAGTCGATAGGAGCACAGTTAGTCGCTGGGTTCAGAGAATTAAAGCTGCAGAAAGTGTACGAGTGGAGCTGCATGATTTACCGCGTTCTGGACGTGTTGCCTCGGCTACCAGCACAGACATGTTAAACCGGGCTGATGCCATTATTCGTAAGGATAGGCGTATCACTAGTCAGCAATTGGCATTGCAGCTTTACAGTCAGCAAGGGAAGTGCAATCGCAATTTTTAAAACTCTCGGATATTCAAAGATTTGCGCTCGATGGGTTCCTCGGTGCCTAACAAATGATCACAGAGTTCAAAGGAAAACATTCTGTTCTGAATTGTTGGAGCGTTTCGGTGTTGAAGGAGAAATGTTTTTGTCAAAAATTGAAACGTGGGCACATCATTATGAGCCTGAAACAAAAATGCAGTCGATGGAATGGCATCATCCGCAGTCACCAAGAAGAAAAAAAATCAAAACATCTCCATCAGCCGGAAAGGTGATGATCACTGTCTTCTGGGACATTGATGGTGTGATTCTTGTTGATGTAATGACAAGAGGTGAGACAATCAACTCGACAGCTTACATCAATACACTGACAAAACTCAGAAATCGGTTCCACAGAGTTCGGCCTAATAAGCCATCTGCAGATTTGTTGCTTCAACATGACAATGCACGCCCTCACACAAGTCTGGTAACACGGGAAGCAATCAACAAATTTGGTTGGACTGTACTGCCCCATCCTCCTTACAGCCCTGATCTGGCTCCCTCAGATTTCCATCTGTTTGGACCACTCAAAAAATTCCTGCGTGGGACACACTTTGACAATGATGAGGATGTGATCCGTGCAGTTAAAAAATGGCTACGCGAGCAGGACAAAACTTGGTACAAACGAGGCATTCATGACCTATTTTCGCGTTGGCGTAAGGCAATACGCTTGGACGGAGATTATGTTGAAAAATAGGTAGTGTAAAGGGGATGTTCAGCTACAATCTGTGAAAATTTCACACATTTTGCCCGAATAGTTTCCGAGAAAAAAATTGGTGTGCATTACTTTTTGACCTCCCTAATGCTGGAGGAGTCAAGGTTCCGAGATGCTTCAAGATGCATACATATGCAAAATCTGCTGTAAAGCTGATGATAATAATGACCATTTTAAAAAAAACGGAAAGGAAAAAGTAGTGTGGTAACAGCTTTACGTAGGGGAGAAACAAAACAAAAGTCGAACGACGTTTCGGTCAAGTAGACCTTCAAGATACAATGTTCTAATTCTGACCCTTTTGGCGGCTTCACTCATCGACAGTTGGTGTTGTTGTAGTGTTTCCTTGATATTGTCTGTCCACATTATTCTTGGTCTGCCTCTTGTTCTCCATTCTTCCATTACATATATATATACACTTTGTATGATAAGGAATCACACGGCATTCTTCAGATCTTTCTAGATGGCCAAACCAGTTTATTTGTTGTTCCTCCATGTAGATTGGGGCGGGTTAAATGCCTACTCTTTCTCTTGTAAAAGATTGAAGTAAAATTATTCAGTTTTCTGCATAAAATTAATAACGATAAATTCATATGGTGACGAGTACAAACGAAGCGTCTTGGAGGGCAACAACTTCACGGAAAGGTCCGTATGAGTCCAATTGTCCATGACCATTCTGCCCGTGTTGCTGCACATACAATTTATGTTTTTTTTTTATTGGACACAACTGACAAAAATGTGTCCGAATTCCAACTACAACTGACGATCGTGACAGCCAACACTAATTCATTCATGTTATTTTCCTCTTGGGCAGAAGAGGGCACATAGGTCTGAAGTCTTAGTTCCCCACGACTGACACTAATAATCATCATCATCAAGTACCGTGACTGCTGGTGAAGGTGATCATGTCTCTCCACAACTTTTGATCTCGACAGTTATTTATAATTTATGTTGATGACCTTCTGCCAAGCCATTCTCTTAACTTGTCTGGTATCTTTTCTCTTTGCTTTCCTCTATCTCTTCTTCCCTCGATTTTGTAAGTTGTTACAACATATTCCAGCTGCTCTCTTCTCACTACATGGCCAAAAAATGATAATTATTTTTTCCTAATATTGGAAATTAGCTCTTTCTTTGCTTTGGCCTTTTCAGAACGTTTTCATTACTCTTCTTAGCTGTCCTTGGTATTATCAACATTTGTTCTGTAAAACCAAATTGCTGCAGCCTCTAGTGATTTTCTTGTCTGTTGTCCTACTGTCCATGATTCACATCCATATGTAAAGACTGGCTCTACATAACATTTAAGAACTCTTTTTTTCTTTTTTTTCTTTTTTTGGCAAAAATGAATTGCACAGTATCTTCCTCATTTTTTTTTTTGGAAAGCTGCTTTTGCCTGAGCTATTCTGTATCTCACCTCTGTTTTACATCAACCATATGAGGTTAACAATGTTCTCAAATATTTAAATTCACTCACCGGTTTTAATATTGTTCCATTTGTCTTTATTGTGCACTGCGGTGATGACTTTTCCTTTGTTGTTACCACTACTTATATCTGTTTGCTATAAGGCTGAGTCCTTTATTTTTACTTTCTTTCACTATTATGTCTGACACTAATAGGAAGTAGGAAACAAAGGATATTGCCATGTTTGGTGAGTGATGTTTAAAGGAGACCGTGTTAGTGCCTATATGTTTGTACATATTTTTTGTAAATGTGGACAACACTATGTCGGTTCCGTATTTTCTTCGAAGAAAGGGCATCTAGTACCTATTTAAGACTGTCTAAAAGCCGATAGGTGGGGATGAGGGGCTGACTGCGACTTCTGTGGGCCTCGACTACTTAGGAAAACCATCCCACTAGCTACCGACGTTCGGACAACCTGTGTTCATTTCCTGCTGGAAGCAGCTTATGAATTGTTCTCGCGGTTGGAAAAAAAGATACCTCTGCGGTCGACCCAACCACTGGCAGAAATGGGTACCATGGTTCATACTCTGGGCAGGTGAGGAATGGGGCCATGCTCGTGAGTTCCAATGCTTGAGGCGACACTAGATATAATTCTCCGATCACTTCTGGATAGGAGGCCGATCACATATTGGTGAAAAAAAAAACATTCGCATGCTATGACGCCGATTCAAGTCTCGTACCTTTATCTTTCTTGTCCTAAGTAGATCACGTAATAGCAGGCTGAGTCAGCGGGAACACGGGGAAAGACAAATCAAGTAAATGATAGATCAATGAATCATCTCGCAGCGACATGCATGACACATAACGCGCAATATTGACTAACCACCTCTCTTTCTGGAGACGCTAAATGCAAATAGGAGTTGAGTAGGTAAGTAAATTTGACAGTGAAAAATCGAAAAGAGTTAATGAATTGATATGACTCGGTGACCCATAGCTGACTATTAGAGTCAGGAAAAGTGAATCAGAGCAGTCTAATTTTAACTTCATTAACGTACAGTTTTTTTGGAGATAGAAAAAGGATGTCAAAATAGAATTGGTATAGATCCCTTGTTGTGTATGAGATCAGAGGCGTAGCATTTTGGTCATGGGGGGACTGATCGAAGAGATGTGGTAAACACGTCGTCATGAAGCAATCATGAAGTCGTCATGAAGTCGTCATAAACGCTGGGTCGGAAGGTGCCAATAACAATTAGTTGCTGGTAAACTACGACACAACGTAACGTTACCCCCAACGGCGAAGAAATATTAGAACGAACCGAAAGTTGTAGTAGAACCACCTCTGTCTCTACTATTAAATAGGTTGACTACCTCTGCCTGGATAATGTAGTAAGTTGACCACTGCCTGGACAATATCATAAGTTTACCACTGCCTGGACAATATCATAAGTTTACCACTGCCTGGGCATTGTAGTAAGTTGACTACCTCTGCCTGGATAATGTAGTAAGTTGACTACCTCTGCCTATATAATGTAGTAAGTTGACTACCTCTGCCTGGATAATGTAGTAAGTTGACTACCTCTGCCTGCATAATGTAGTAAATTGACTATCTCTGCCTGGATAAAGTAGTAAGTTGACTACCTCTGCCTGGGTAAGGTAGTAAGTTGACTATCTCTGTTTGGACAATGTAGCATGTTGACCACCTCTTCCTGAACAATGTAGTAATGTAAACGATCATTATTAAATGTAAACAATAATCGTTAAGTGTAAACGATAATCTGTCTATGATTATACGTCATTGACTATCTGATTATATGACGTCCTGTCGCCATTGTAACTTTCGCATGAATGTACTCTAAAGCGCTCTAATGTTCTGCCCTTATCGTGATCGCCATAATCTCCAGGCCGTAACGACTCTTCTCTCTTCTTGACCCACTTTATGCGTGCTCCACTGCACTGGTTGAGGATGTCGTTACCCTAGTGAGAAACTTTGGATGATGGTTCCCTACCGTGTTTACATCTACCTGTCGTACACTTGACGTACTTCGCGGTGATGTGGAATTATTCTGGACTGCAGAGTCTGATAACTCTGACTCTCTTTCGCCGCGACACTCACACTTCGTTCTTCACTACAGCGTCATACCACGACCAAGTGATAATTGCTGATTTACTGTACACAGAATACTCTAGTTGAAGTAACAGTAAGTATATTTACACGTAAAATGTCCAATAAAACAAAATATACAGGCCAGCGGTGTACAATTCGCTCGGCTGTTCACACATTAATGTCCTGAATGCACATCTCTCTACTGCAGTCTTGCCTCAGTTCGTCTCACACACTCAATCGGTCCAACACTGAATCACTGTCGTCTGGATCCTAATATTTACTCCCTATACTAACACAATGATCTGTCTCGTCAGTAAATTGGAGACCCACTTCTTCAACTAGTCTAACTCTCTATTACGCCTTGGGCTATACGAGCCATTGGCTTACGCCAACCAATTGGGTGTCTACAGCACCCTGTCTGTCACTAGTTCTCAACAGCCTTCATGCGAATCTTGTCTGCCAGCCTCGTACATGGGATTATATACTTCGTCTCTGAACCAATCAAATTATTCTACGTTATCTCATGCTTTGTCCCTTAACCA
The DNA here is from genome assembly GCA_032433765.1 of Megaustenia siamemsis. NCBI lineage: Eukaryota > Metazoa > Mollusca > Gastropoda > Stylommatophora > Ariophantidae > Megaustenia > Megaustenia siamemsis. The sequence goes on from JAVIAB010000050.1 coordinate 74,044,700, forward strand.
ATCACAACTACCCTACGTCATCTCCTCCTCTCCAAGTTCACACTTGTAATAGAGTAAGCTAGTGAAGCATGGGGACAGGTAACTTAGTTGTTACCCGCTTCTCAATACACAATAGCAGTAACAACTGGTAGCGACCATCAGTGTTAAGACATAAATTTTAAGTATAGAAATTTTCCAGAATAACAAGTTGTAGAAACAAAGTTAAGGGAGTAAAAGTTTATAGTGGGTACACAGAAGTGAGGAAGGAAGGTAGAATTATACAGAGTTTAGGTTAATGGAAATTTTCCAACAGCAGGTTGGGGAAATAACAATACGTGCATGATTTGACTGCATGACTTTACTGTCCGGTAAAGAGTTACCAGGACGGGTCAGGTCATGAAGATGATGGTCACAAATAGTTTGTTTAGACAAATTTTAGACTGAAGTCATGGATCGGACAATGTTTTGGACATAAGTTGAACTTTGAGTCACAGTTCGGAAATGAAAATTTGGCGGTGGAATTGTTGTAGTGAGAATTGATTGGCTAAAAGGGTCGCAAGTGATCACTTTGCGACGGTCTGACTGACTGAAGATTTGCCACACTTAGTGTGAGGTTGGAATATTTAAATTTCAACACAATAGGTTTAAGACAGTTCGAGATAATTAGTCAGGAATGAGAATAGTCAAGATGTAGACTAAGTAAGCTTAGTCCGGCTTCGGCCGACCTGCCGAAGGCAGTTAGATAGAGTTAGAACAGTCAGAACAGTTAGAAATTTAAGATAAGAAAGTGAAGCCAGTTAGTTTGGAAGTATAGAATCTCCAAGTTGTAGTTCAAGTCAGTTGATAAGTTATTAGTAGAAGTTGATAGAGAGTAGGAGTATAGCAATGAGAATATAAACATTAGTGTCGTGAAGTGTTTTAAAGAGTATTTCAAGTTGTGGTTCACATTCCTCATGAACGTAAGTTGAGTAATGTTGTATACAAAATATGCACTTGGGACTGACCATAGTCATTGGCGGTAGCCTCAGAGAAGACCCAAATTAATTAACATTAATTTAAGGTAAGTGCATCCACCACTAGTCGATCATTGTGCCTAGAGATCAATAAACTTGATTATCATTATGTATCCAGAAAAAGAGTCTGTCATGATTTGTCTGTTGTGGTCAACTAAAATAAATGTGATGTGCTGTCAAGAGAGTACACAGATAATATAAAGAAATAACATTACATCTCTATAACACACTCTCTATCAGTCACGAGACTTCCGCTATCCTGTCTCAACATTACTCTATTCACATTTCCCGTGACCTGTCCTCGTGCTATATTCACTCACTCACCTCAACCATACCCTACTCTCCTTCACCATCTCACATTCACTGTTGTAAATTGACTATCTCTGCCTAGACAATGTAGTAAGTTGACCAAACCTGCCTTTAGAATTTAGTAGTTTGACAACCGCGGCCAAAGTAGTGAGTTGATCACCTCAGTTTGGACAATTTAGTATGTTGACCACCTGTGCCCAGAAAATGTAATAGGTGGGCCACCTTGATCTGGGCAAAGTAGTTGATGGACCATATCTGTTTGAACAATATTATAAAAAAAAGGAACACACTAATTTTGTCCTTCAACGAAGTATGTCACATCAATAACTAACCTCGCTATTCAACAAAACAAGGACAGAAATCACTGTACAAAGCAACAATCTACAACTCCCACTTCAGATACCCGAATTAAAAATTCCCTTTGCCAACTAAAAAATAATTTTCTGGAAACACCGCTTTGCACTAGACAAGAGTGGTAGCTAACTCTTGCAGCTGAGTGCCCCCCACTGTTCAAGTGATTAAGGAAAGAGGCAACAAAAAACCCCATAGATTGTGGTTTCTAAACTGGGGGCTCATTTCGTTCTGTTCTTTGTTCACTCGGTGTCTTCTCCTTCTCTTTATAGAGCTACCCTTTCACCAACTACTTTCTCCAATGGGGTGTTTTGCTCTAACCTGAGGAGAGAATAAATCCTTCCACATTCACAAGCCCAATGATCGATCGAATGAGTCACTCGCTAATTCGTTGAGTCAGTCAATTTGTATTTATCTAATTGTTAATTTGTGTTTTATGGAAATATATCACGACTTTGAATCGCACTAAGTCTGTGACTCTCGTACAACTTATTCCACATGCACTCAAATGCGTCAGTGATTGTTTCTTGAGCTTAGCTTCGACTTAATACATTATCGTTTGCAACCCCAACCCCATTGACTACTCTTTATTCTCTACATTATCGTTTGCAACCTCAACCCCATTGACTACTCTTTATTCTCTACATTATCGTTTGCAACCCCAACCCCATTGACTACTCTTTATTCTCTACATTATCGTTTGCGACCCCAATCCCATTGACTACTCTTTATTCTCTACATTATCGTTTGCGACCCCAATCCCATTGACTACTCTTTATTCTCTACATTATCGTTTGCGACCCCAATCCCACTGACTACTCTTTATTCTCTACATTATCGTTTGCGATCCCAATCCCATTGACTACTCTTTATTCTCTACATTATCGTTTGCGACCCCAACCACACTGACTACTCTTTAGTCTCTACAGTATCGTTTGCGACCCCAACCCCATTGACTACTCTTTATTCTCTACATTATCGTTTGCGACACCAACCACATTGACTACTCTTTATTCTCTACATTATCGTTTGCGACACCAACCACATTGACTACTCTTTATTCTCTACATTATCGTTTGCGACCCCAACCACACTGACTACTCTTTATTCTCTACATTATCGTTTGCGAGTCCAACCACATTGACTACTCTTTATTCTCTACATTATCGTTTGTTACCCCAACCCCATTGACTACTCTTTACTCTTATATCTGATTCCGGCCTTTTATATCTTTTCAAAGAGCCAGTTGTGGGGTGTGGTAAACACTCCAATGTTTGGTGACAGCTTTACAAAGAAGGAACACAACACAATACTGGCGTTTCGGCCTGCGGCCGATTCCCTGTAAAGGGAATTTTTCTCTTATGTGTAAAGCTGTCACCATACCTTGGAGTGTATACCACAGGATTAGTTAGTTAGCTGAGTGGCAGTGTTCCCTAGCGTTTGGCTTTTCGTGGCAAGGCGCTGTGCCACTGCGTACGGGTTCGATCCTGCTTTGGTCCATATTTTTTTCTGTTGTTGATTATTTGTAAATTTTTCAGAGTGCTGTAAACATACCTCTTCCTCTGAATTGATTCAGTGTATACCACACCCCGCTACTGACTCCTCGCTACCAGCTTTACCGCAAAATTGCAATTATTTGCCTGTTCCCTACATCGTTTCTACCCCAGCGTTAACATTTCGTTCACTCAACTTTCGACTCCACAACTCCCAACCCCACGATGTCGTCATAAGGTGCACTGAATCCACATTTTCGACCCTCCTTTCTGACTTTTGTTCAGATAAAAATTACTTCAAATTTAACGAATTCATCATCAACAATCAAATGTTTACGCCATTACTCTCCACTTTCTAAACTACTGGAGCGTTCTTCTTGACTCTCAACCTATACAAGTTACACGTGACTGTTCAGTGTGCAGGGCCCCTGTCAAACCCAAATATAAACTGGAGAGTGGTTCCACCATTACTGAAAATTCACTGTTGAGTGTGGGACTACAGAGCATAGATATGACTACAACGATATCATTTAGCATGGCACAAAGAACTTAGGAAAATGTGGATATTACCTCGGTGACCCTATGTAAGATAAACCAAAGAGCCTGGAAAAATTTGGGTATGACCTCAGCGACCTTAACTAGGATAAAAAAAAACAAAGAGCTTGGAAAAATGTGGATATGACCTTAGCGATGCTGTCTAGGATAAAACAAAGAGGTTGATAAAATTTCGGGTGGTTTTCCCAACTAGGCTACCGAAGCCCCGATAGCTTCAGACTAACAGAATGCCACTTCTGTCGTTATGAATCAACCTTAAATTGTTATCGACTTAATGGCTCTGAACTCACATCGATGTTCGCTACCTCTATGTCACAATTGCTACAGTTATCTCATCATTAATTATCATCAACAATGTCGGTGGCCAAATCGATAACGTGTCAGGCTTCAAACCAGGCTCACGCAGATTCGAATCACTGTGTGATCAAAAAGTTTTTGTTTTTTATCGGGATGGAAAGAAAAGAAAATTAAGGGTGGAGTCTTTAAAGAACTAAAAATGAAAAGATAACTACTAGACAAATGATAATTTTTAGGGGATGTTAAAAGACATAGCAGCCTACTAAAAGTAATCCTAGAAGGGAAAATACAAGGTGGAGGAGGCAGAGACAGACCAAGAATAATATGGACGAGTAACATCAAAAGATGGACAAATCAGCATATGACAACATGCACTGTAAAAGAAGGAGATAGAGCGAAATGGGCTCCATGGTAGCCAATTTTTTATGCGGAGATGGCACTAAATAATGATGAAAATAAAAACGGAACCGAAAACAGTGTGACTGACGACTGCACTGAATAAGCGATCTTTATTCTTCGATCCTAATATTCCCTCCTACTCCGGCAAATCTCAGAAATGGGATAAATGCCCTTAAGGATGAATCTAAACAAAAACTAATTATCATAGCAGATTATTACGACATCTCTTAAAAGACAGCCTTCTGAATAAGAGGACTTCCACCAATCCTAGTTGCAACGTCTATTATCAACATCCGGTATAGTTACAACGTCACGGTCTATTATCAACATCCAGTATAGTTACAACGTCACAGTCTATTATCAACATCCATTATAGTTACAATGTCACAGTCTATTATCAACATCCATTATAGTTACAACGTCACAGTCTATTATCAACATCCATTATAGTTACAACGTCACAGGCGTGTTATCAACTTCCAGTATAATTACAACGTCACAGGTGTGTTATCAACATCCATTATAGTTACAACGTCACAGGCGTGTTATCCACATCCAGTATAATTACAACGTCACAGGTGTGTTATCAACATCCGTTATAGTTACGACGTCACAGGTGTGCTATCCACATTGAGTATAGTTACAAAGTCAGTTTCTGTTATCAATATCCAGTATAGTTACAACGTCAGTTTATGTTATCAATATCCAGTATAGTTACAAAGTCAGTTTCTGTTATCAATATTCAGTATAGTTACAACGTCAGTTTCTGTTATCAATATCCAGTATAGTTACAACGTCAGTTTCTGTTATCAATATCCAGTATAGTTACAACGTCAGTTTCTGTTATCAACATCCAGTATAGTTACAACGTCAGTTTCTGTTATCAACATCCAGTATAGTTACAACGTCAGTTTCTGTTATCAACATCCAGTATAGTTACAACGTCAGTTTCTGTTATCAACATCCAGTATAGTTACAACGTCAGTTTCTGTTATCAACATCCAGTATAGTTACAACGTCAGTTTCTGTTATCAACATCCAGTATAGTTACAACGTCAGTTTCTGTTATCAACATCCAGTATAGTTACAACGTCAGTTTCTGTTATCAACATCCAGTATAGTTACAACGTCAGTTTCTGTTATCAACATCCAGTATAGTTACAACGTTAGTAGTACTGTTTCATGTGTCAGCTTTTCCTCCCCTCAAGCACATAACTCTAATGTCAGCGTATATCTGTCATCGAATGTCAAACTTGATTGACCTAAAATACCAGAAAGTTACGGGCTTGGAATTTACGTCCCCTTACAAATATTGCAACGTCGCAGTCTGCAGCATTTTTCAATTGAGCCAGAGTTGAACGTGTACGAGTAGGTGTCGAATCCAGTTTGGACTGTGGGGTCAGATGGAATAGGCAAATATCTCAGTTGCTGCAGCAGAAGTAGTGATAGGGAAAGTGATGAGCATATCATAGTGTGCCAGCTTTACAGAGAAGAACAACACATATCCGTACACATCATAATGTAACAGCTTTACAGAGAAGAACAACACATATCCGTACATATCATAATGTGACAGCTTTACAGAGAAGAACAACACACAACCATACTAGCATAGTGTGACAGCTTTACAGAGATGAACAACACATATCCGTACATATCATAATGTGACAGCTTTACAGAGAAGAACAGCACATATCCGTACATATCATAATGTGACAGCTTTACAGAGAAGAACAACACAAAACCGTACATAACATAATGTGACAGCTTTACAGAGAAGAACAACACACAACCATACTAGCATAGTGTAACAGCTTTACAGAGAAGAACAACACATATCCGTACATATCATAATGTGACAGCTTTACAGAGAAGAACAACACAAAACCATACTAGCATAGTGTAACAGCTTTACAGAGAAGAACAACACACAACCATACTAGCATGGTGTGACAGCTCTACAGAGAAGAACAACCCAAAACCATACTAGCATAATGTGACAGCTTTACAGAGAAGAACAACACACAACCATACTAGCATAGTGTGACAGCTTCGCAGAGAAGAACAACACACAACCATACTAGCATAGTGTGACAGCCTCGCAGAGAAGAACAACACACAACCATACTAGCATAATGTGACAGCTTCACAGAGAAGAACAACACACAACCATACTAGCATAGTGTGACAGCTTCACAGAGAAGAACAACACACAACCATACTAGCATAGTGTGACAGCTTTACAGAGAAGAACAACACCTATCCGTACATATCATAATGTTACAGCTTTACAGAGAAGAACAGCACATATCCGTACATATCATAATGTGACAGCTTTACAGAGAAGAACAACACATATCCGTACATATCATAGCGTGACAGCTTTACAGAGAAGAACAACACACAACCATACTAGCATAGTGTGACAGCTTTACAGAGAAGAACAACACATATCCGTACATATCATAATGTGACAGCTTTACAGAGAAGAAGAACACAAAACCATACTAGCATGGTGTGACAGCTTTACAGAGAAGAACAACACAAAACCGTACATAATATAATGTGACAGCTTCACAGAGAAGAACAACACACAACCATACTAGCATAGTGTGACAGCTTTACAGAGAAGAACAACACCTATCCGTACATATCATAATGTGACAGCTTTACAGAGAAGAACAGCACATATCCGTACATATCATAATGTGACAGCTTTACAGAGAAGAACAACACATATCCGTACATATCATAGCGTGACAGCTTTACAGAGAAGAACAACACACAACCATACTAGCATAGTGTGACAGCTTTACAGAGAAGAACAATACATATCCGTACATATCATAATGTGACAGCTTTACAGAGAAGAACAGAACATATCCGTACATATCATAATGTGACAGCTTTCCAGAGAAGAACAACACACAATCATACTAGCATAGTGTGACACCTCTACAGAGAAGAACAACACATATCCGTACATATCATAATGTGACAGCTTTACAGAGAAGAACAACACAAAACCATACTAGCATGGTGTGACAGCTCTACAGAGAATAACAGCACATATCCGTACATATCATAATGTGACAGCTTTACAGAGAAGAACAACACAAAACCATACTAGCATAGTGTGACAGCTTTCCAGAGAAGAACAACACAAAACCATATTAGCATAATGTGACAGCTTTACAGAGAAGAACAACACACAACCATACTAGCATAGTGTGACAGCTTTACAGAGAAGAACAACACACAACCATACTAGCATAGTGTGACAGCTCTACAGAGAAGAAGAACACAAAACCATACTAGCATGGTGTGACAGCTTTACAGAGAAGAACAACACAAAACCGTACATAACATAATGTGACAGCTTTACAGAGAAGAACAACACACAACCATACTAGCATAGTGTGACTGCTTTACAGAGAAGAACAACACATATCCGTACATATCATAATGTGACAGCTTTACAGAGAAGAACAGCACATATCCGTACATATCATAATGTGACAGCTATACAGAGAAGAACAACACATATCCGTACATATCATAGTGTGACAGCTTTACAGAGAAGAACAACACACAACCATACTAGCATAGTGTGGCATCTCTACAGAGAAGAACAACACATATCCGTACATATCATAATGTGACAGCTTTACAGAGAAGAACAACACAAAACCATACTAGCATAGTGTGACAGCTTTACAGAGAAGAACAACACAAAACCGTACATAATATAATGTGACAGCTTCACAGAGAAGAACAACACACAACCATACTAGCATAGTGTGACAGCTTTACAGAGAAGAACAACACCTATCCGTACATATCATAATGTGACAGCTTTACAGAGAAGAACAGCACATATCCGTACATATCATAATGTGACAGCTTTACAGAGAAGAACAACACAAAACCGTACATAACATAATGTGACAGCTTTACAGAGAAGAATAACACACAACCGTACATAACATAATGTGACAGCTTTACAGAGAAGAACAACACAAAACAGTGACGTTTTGGCCTACATAAAAGCCTTCTTCATAAAGCAACAGCAAAAACAGACAAACAAACGGACACACAAGAGAAATGCAATAAAGTTTAACTACCTATCCGAAATTAACTGAACTAATAAGAATAAGCAAGAACATAGACATAAGGAGGAAAATAAACAAAAAAACAAAAATAAACAAAAGAATGGGGATGGCAAAAAGTAATTTTAATGTCATGAAAAAATATACTAAGATCAAAACAAATAACGGGGTTGCCCGTGCGCTAACGGGGCCCGAAAGGGGTGTAAAGAATACGTCGCTGTACCCTACCAGGCATGTTCGTAAGAGGCGAGAAAGGAGGGTATGGGGCTGGCTATCCCATACTGTAAAAAAAATAAGTCGAAAAACTTCACAAACATGGACAAGTCAAAGAGAGAAAAAGTAAATCCGCCATCCAGGAAAGATAAGGGCTCTCTGTCTAAGAGACGTATGACGCAAGCCGGAGAAAGCCGTAAGGAGTCCGGGTTGCCGACTCACCCTTTATCTACCATTAAATCCTCCAGAATTGGCACCTGGAATGTACGTACCCTAAACGAACAGGGAAAAGCTGCTCAGGTAGCAGCAGAAATGACAAACTACAAGATAGATATTCTGGGAATGTGTGAAACAAGATGGCTAGGAATGGAAAGAATAAAACTAAATACAGGAGAGATGATTTTATCATCAGGTCACCAGGAACCTGGAGCACAACATAGTGAAGAGGTAGCTATAATGCTATCAAGGAATGCACAGAAGACACTAATAGAATGGGAAGTAGTAGGGCCAAGACTAATGACAGCAACATTTAAAACAACCAAAAAACAAAAACAAAATGACACAGTATCCAATGATATGCACCAACCAACGATAAAGATGATTTAGTTAAAGATGATTTCTATAAACAGCTACAATGTCAGATGGATGCAAAACGAACCAAGGATATTATAATCTTGATGGGAGACCTAAATGCTAAAGTAGGATTAGACAACAGGGGCTTCGAAGTGATTATGGGAAAACATGGACTTGGAGATATAAAAGAAAATGGAGAGATATTTGTGAATTTCTGCGCCCTTAATCAAGTGAGCCTAGGAGAAACAATATTAAAGCTACATGGGTGTCACCAGATAGTAGAACGGAAAATCAAATTGATCACATATGTATTAACAATAAGTTTAAGTCATCCTTACAGGATGTAAAAGTATATAGAGGGGCAGATGTAGCTTCTGATAATCATCTTCTGATAGCCAACTTAAATTTAAACTAAATAGGTATACTACAACGAATAAGGGTAGAAAGTATTTCAATGTAGGGTTTCTTTAAGAACAAGGAAGTAAAGATAAATTCGCAGTCACAATATCAAACAAATACCAAGTCCTCCAACAACTAGAAAATACAATAAACATAGAAGATCATTGGAAACAGGTAATAGATATATGGAAAGAGACATGCGAAGAAATACTGGGGAAAAGAGAACGCCAGAATAAGGCATTGATGACATCAGAGACCCTGAATAAAATTAAAGAAAGAAAGGACAAGAAAGCAGACATAAATAAAAGCAAAACGAGAAGTAATAAAGCCAAGACACATGAAACTTACACAGAGGTGAACAAAGAAGTGAGAAGATGCATTAAAAGGGATAAGAGGAAATATATAGATGAACTAGCTAAAAAGGCAGAAGAAGCAGCCAATAAAGGGAATATGAAAGAACTGTACAACAGCACAAAGAAATTAAGAGGAAAATACAAACAGATTAATGCCTTTATTAAAGATAAGAAAGGAAATCTGCTAAGGGAACAAATGGAGAGATGGAAAGAGTACTTTGAAGAACTTTTGAACAGACCCGGCTCAAATAATACTCCAAATATACTACCAGCAGAAGAAGAGTTACATGTTAACTGCGGAAAACCAAGCAAAGAAGAAATAATGAAAGCCATCAAACTATTAAAAGATGGTAAAGCCACAGGACCAAATGAAATTCCGTCGGAAGCCATCAAAGCAGATATTATCACCTCTACCAAGATGTTACATGATCTATTGGATAAAATTTGGGAGAAAGAAGAAATACCTAAAGATTGAAGAGAAGGTTATATGATCAAACTACCAAAGAAAGGAAGTTTACAGGAGTGCACAAATTATAGGGGAATTATGCTACTATCAGTGCCAGGAAAAATATTAGGCAGAATCATTCTGGAGAGACTAAAGGAGGCTATAGAGAAACACTTGAGAGATGAACAAGCAGGTTTTAGGAAGAACAGATCATGTGCTGATCAAATAACTATCTATCTATCTATTATCCTTTCGAGCCGAAGACGGCACATAGGGCAGAACCACAATCTCAAAAACAGAAACCTTGCGTGCCAAAATGGCACATATTGCAGAGATCACAGCTTCTAAAATCCATGGTCTGTTTCCATAACAATGCTTTTTACAATGACAGCTTGTCAAGCCATCGATCAACCTCCTTAGAAGCCTCTTACGACATGCCTGGAAGGTCACAGTGTCACTATTCTTTACATCCCACATAATGGGGCCCCGGTAACACACGGGAGGATCAAATAACTACTCTACGTATAATAGTTGAACAAAGTTTAGAACTAAAATCCCCACTTTATATTGGATTCATAGATTACGAAAAGGCATTTGATAGTTTAGACAGAAGAATGCTTTGGAAGTTGCTGAGTCATTACGGAATCCCCATAAAGTTTATTAACCCGATAAAAACAATGTATGAAGGAACGAAATATAGTGTGGTGCATGATGGACAGCTTACAGAAGCATTTGAAATAAGAACAGGAGTAAGACAGGGATATCTCAACTTCTCTTTCTACGATTGGATTATAAAAATAACTCGAAACAACAGAAATGGGATCCAGTGGTCACTGACCAAACAACTTGATGATTTAGACTTTGCTGATGACATAGCTCTCCTATCACACAGCCATCAACAGATGCAGGATAAAATGGGCATACTTGATGAGAGATCACAGCAACTAGGACTGAAGATTAATAGAGATAAGACCAACATTTTGAGAATTAATACAGTTGGCAATAACCAAATAAAACAAGGAGAAATACCTCTACTAGACGTACAATCTTACATATATCTGGGTAGTAATATAGATATAGAGGGAGGAACAGAAAATGATACCAAAATAAAGATGTCAAAAGCAAGAGGCGTTTTCATTGCACTGGGAAACATATGGAAATCCAGGGAAATTAGGTTAAATGCACCTATTTTTTTTTTTTTAAATTAACTATTTTTTTTAACTCAAATGTTAAGTCGGTCCCATTATATGGCTGTGAAACTTGGAGAACAACAAAATTGACAATCACGAAGATACAGACCTTCATTAATGGATGCTTACGCAGAATAAAAGGATGGAAATGGCAGGACAAAATCACTAACATAGAATTATGGAAATGTACCAGTTAAACGCTAGTGGATAGAGAGATAAAGTGAAGACGATGGCGCTGGATAGGACACACACTACGGAAGCCAACTGGGAGTATTACACAACAGGCCCTTTTTTGAATCCCAAGGGGAAAAGACAAATAGTAAGACCAATGAATTCTTGGAGAAGACAGATGGTAGCAGAGATGAAGATGATGGGGAAGACATGGAATGATCTTAAAAGAATGGCAAAAAACAGAACGACTTGGAAAGTGTTTGTTGAAGACCTATGCTCCACTGGGAGCTAAAAAAAAAGGTAAGAAGAAAACAAATAACACCAGGGCTAAATCTAAGAATAGCAAAATGTTACATCTTCTCAATATTCCTATATGATGCAGAAACATGGACATTAGACAAGAAAACAGAACAGAGAATTGAAGCTTTTGAAATGTGGATTTATAGAATAAATAATATGTAGATTTAAATGGAAAGAAAAGGAAACAAACGATGAAGTCTTAAAAGAACGAAACATGAAAAGAGAACTACTAAACACAATTCAAACAAGACAAATGTGATTTTTAGGCCATGTTAAAAGACACAATAGCCTACTAAAAGTAATCATGGAGGGAAAAATACAAGGTAAATGAGGCAGACCAAGACTAACATGGACGAGTAACATCAAAAGATGGAGAAATCAGCCTATGAAAAACCGCACCATTAAAGCAAGAGACAGAGCATAATGGCGCTCCATGGTAGCCAACCTTTGTTGCTGAGATGGCACTCGATGATGATGATGATAATGAAACTATGCGGGTTAGTTGTGGGCGAGATCCAAGATGTGCAATGAAATGATACAGAGGGACCACGAGTCGAGAGAGCGGAACAAGGAATGGTATGAAAGAGTAACGAAAGATGATCATTCAGCGGGCCATGTAGGGGTAGGAGACAAACAATAAATAAATATTGTGATGGAGGTAAACTATCGAGGCGATAGACCAGCGAATCATCTCAAGGGAAGAGATATGTTTACAAGACTCAGATAAAACGTCATAAATAATCAACAACAGAAAAACTAGATGGTCCGAAGCAGGATCGAACACGTACTCCTTGGCACAACGCCTTACCACGAGAACCAAACGCTGGAACACACGGCCAACTAATCAACCTAAGAATAGGGATCATTAGGTTAGAATAGATCATTAAGGTAATACCGACCACATTATCCCAAAAATCATTTGCTGAAGGTCTGTAAAATTTATGGTCACTAACATCATATATATCTCATAGATATCATATATCATCATATATATATATATACGCCACTTGGCGTGACGGGGGTAAAAAGAATAGAGGAGTGGGAGGAGGGGAGGAGTAGTTGGTGGAAGAAAGAGGCGGGAAACAGATGGTATAAGTTATGGGGGATTTAGGGAACCATGTGAAAGCGACAGACGTAGCCACCAGTCCTTCTCACAACATCAGAAGATTTGTCTCAAAACACAAAGAAGATCACTGGGATCAAATGAAACACAGTTACATACGAATATATACATATATTATCATCATCATCATCATCAAGTACCGGGCCTGCTGGAGTAGGTGATCATGTCTCTCCACAACTTTCGATCTCGACAGTTATTTATCATTTCTGTTGTTGACCTTCTGACAAGCCATTCTCTTAAGTTGTCTGGTATTTTTTCTCTTTGCTACCCTCTATCTCTTCGTCCCTCAAGTTTTCCAGTTGTTACAATATATTCCAGCTGTTCTCTTTTCATTACATGGCCAAAAAATGATGATCGTTTCTTCCTAACATTGGAAACTAGCTCTCTTTTTGCTTTGACCTCTTTCGGAACATTTTCTTTAAGGCTGTTAAACATGTACAAGCCTGTACTTTCTTAGCTGTCCATGGTATATGTCCATATATATATATAAATATACACACACACTTACACACGTAATCGCACACATACAGACGTTATAGTCACCTACAAGTGAAATCTGAGGATCGAAGTTGCAATAAATTGTGTTGATGTGTCGCTCTTTCTGTGTATGTGACTTTTATTGTTCCTGCTGAAGGACTAATGAGCCGCAACGTCGTTCGAATTTGTGTTGTCCATTAACTACGTTACAGTTTAACCATACCATTTTATATACTTTTTTCTCCATTTCTTCTTTCGCTCTAGAAAAAGAAAGACAGAAGAGTCAGAGTTGTGATGCTGTTGACGCGTAGTAGGAGAATAGAGGAAGGACAATCATGAATGTAGAGATTACAAAGGAAAATACAGTCTTATTGTTATAATATATAATAGACGGTTCCCAACATAGTAAAGGCGGTGTGCGATATTTTCTCAGCTCCGACAACATAATAAACAATAGAGGAGTAGAGGATGTACAAGAATTAGAAAACACAAAGTAAGTGTATAGAGAGTGTCCGCGATTGTACTTGGCATCAGGGGCAGTGTAAAGTTAAACTAGTCATAGTTGTACTTTATATCGGTCAGTATAAAGTTAAGTTAGGGAGAGTAGTACTTGGTATCGGGGGCAGTATAAAGTTAAATTAGTCATAGTTGTACTTTATATCGGTCAGTATAAAGTTAAATTAGTCATAGTTGTACTTTATATCGGTCAGTATAAAGTTAAGTTAGGGGGAGTAGTACTTGGTATCAGGGGCAGTGTAAAGTTAAATTAGTCATAGTTGTACTTTATATCGGTCAGTATAAAGTTAAATTAGTCATAGTTGTACTTTATATCGGTCAGTATAAAGTTAAATTAGTCATAGTTGTACTTTATATCGGTCAGTATAAAGTTAAATTAGTCATAGTTGTACTTTATATCGGTCAGTATAAAGTTAAATTAGTCATAGTTGTACTTTATATCGGTCAGTATAAAGTTAAATTAGTCATAGTTGTACTTTATATCGGTCAGTATAAAGTTAAATTAGTCATAGTTGTACTTTATATCGGTCAGTATAAAGTTAAGTTAGTCATAGTTGTACTTTATATCGGTCAGTATAAAGTTAAATTAGTCATAGTTGTACTTAATATCGGTCAGTATAAAGTTAAGTTAGTCGGAGTTATGCTCGGTATCATCATCATCATAACCATCGCCATCATCATTATCATCGTCATCACCATCGTCATCATCTTCATAGTTGTCATCATCATCATCATTGTCACCATCATTATAATCAACATCGTCATCATCAGCCTCGTCGTCATCATCATCAAGCTGCTTGTTAACGATGGAATCTGGCTCCTATGACAGCTGCTCTCAAATTTTCTGTCTTGTGTGAGATATCCAGCTTCTGCAGCAGTCATTTTTAGCTCGTTTGTGATATTTTACACCCATCTTTTTCTAGGTCTTGCTCTCTCTTCTTTACCTGAAACTATGCCCTCCATAATTATCTTCTCTAGGCCATTATGTCGCTTTACATGACCAAGATGGTGTTTATAATATTTAACTAATGCATTGATTCATTTTTGGCAGATCTATCAAATGTACATGTTTAACAGCCTTATGTTGCTATGTGGCAAAAATATAGATTCTCATAAACCTAGGTTTTGCTTTTACATTATGTTCCTCGCCATATTATTTGCAGATGTTTTAATTTAATAATAGCTATGCTCAACTTTATTTTGATCTCAGTGAATCTCTCCATCGCGTGTTATCAATGAGCCAAGATATTTAAAATGTCTAAGCTTTTCAGTATTTTATCATTAATATATATATATATATATATATATATATATATATATATATATATATACATATTCAGTGCAAAATAAAGACAGGTAGAACAATATTAAAACAGGTAAATGAATTTAAATATTTGGGAACTTTGTTAACCTCAGACGAAAGATGTACAAAAGAGGTGAGATGCAGAATGGCTCATGTGAAAGCGGCTTTCCAAAAAATGAGGAAGATACTATGCAATCCATTTTTGACAGTAGAAACATGAAAAAGAGTTCTTAAATGTTATGTAGAGCCAGTCTTAACATATGGATGTGAATCATGGACAAATAGAACAGCAGACAAGAAAATCACTAGA
The DNA here is from genome assembly GCA_032433765.1 of Megaustenia siamemsis. Lineage (NCBI taxonomy): Eukaryota > Metazoa > Mollusca > Gastropoda > Stylommatophora > Ariophantidae > Megaustenia > Megaustenia siamemsis. The sequence goes on from JAVIAB010000050.1 coordinate 74,060,578, forward strand.
GTCTATAGATATGTGGTTTTACGGAAGAATGTTGAGAATACCATGGACAGCTAAGAAGAGTAATGAAAATGTTCTGAAAGAGGTCAAAGCAAAGAGAGATTTAAGTTGCAATATTAGGAAGAAACAATCATCAATTTTTGGCCATGTAATGAGAAGAGAACAACTGGAATATATTGTAACAACTGGAAAAATTGAGGGACGAAGAGATAGAGGGAAGCAATGAGAAAAAAAAATACCAGACAGCTTAAGAGAATGGCTTGTCAGAAGGTCAACAACAGCAATGATAAATAACTGTCAAAATCGAAAGTTGTGGAGAGACATGATCACCTACGCCAGCAGGCCCGGTACTTGATGATGATGATACATACATACCTATATATATATATATATATATATATATACATATATAGATGTGTGTGTGCATGTGTGAGTGTATATGTGTGTTACATATATGTTGTGTTTGTTGTGAAGATTTTTGTTTGTGTTGCACTGGTAAATATGTGCTGTTTTACTTGGTATTAAACAAAATAGAAAACTAGAGTAATCAGAAATATATTTAGTACCAAATAATGTAAAATTGGAGGAGTCATAGATGTCCTTGATACCACACAGCATAACAATGTAGGAGTCGGAGATGTACTTGGTACAACACAACATACATATGTAGGAGTCAGAGATGTATTTGGTACAACACAACATACAAATGTAGGAGTCGGAGATGTAATTGGTACAACACAACATAAAAATGTAGGAGTCGGAAATGTACTTGGTACAACACAACATACAAATGTTGGAGTCTGAGATGTACTCGAAAGAAAAGAAAATAATTCTCAAGACCTACAATTAAATATCACAGTTGAGGGAACACTTCTGGAGACAGCCCAGAGTTACAACTACCTAGGACATACTATAACCAATGATGGAAAATGCAAAACTGAAATAAACAAAAGAATAGGTATGGCAAAAAGTAATTTTAATGCCATGAAAAATATACTAACAACAAAACAAATATCAGCAGGGCTGAAACTAAGAATGACAAAATGTTACATCTTCTCAATATTCATGTATGGTGCAGAAACATGGACATTAGATAAGAAAACAGAACAGAAAATTGAAGCCTTTGAAATGTGGATTTATAGAAGAATAGGTAGAATTGGATGGAAACAAAAGATAACAAACGATGAAGTTTTAAAACAACTAAAAATAAAAAGAGAACTGCTGAACACAATTAAGACATGACAAATTAAATTTTTGGGGCATGTTAAAAGACACAACAGCCTACTAAAAGTAATATTGGAAGGAAAAACACAAGGCAAAAGAGGAGAGGCAGACCAAGACTAACATGGACGAGTAACATCAAAAGATGGACAAGTCAATCTATGTTAACCTGCACCATCAAAGCAAGAAACAGAGTAGAATGGCGATCCATGGTAGCCAACCTTCGTTGCGGAGAAGGCACACGATGATGATGATGATGAGATGTACTTGATACCACACAACTTACAAATGTTGGAGATGTACTCGATAGCACACAACTTACAAATGTTGGAGACTCAATAAAAACCAGATTTAAAATAGATTTGAAGTCACAATCGGATATTAAGATCGTAGGAATGTTATCGTGTAATCGTTGTAGTGGAGGTCGGATTTGTGAGTACTGCCGATGACTCACAGTAGGGAATTTGAGGAGTCGGATTCGAAATGATTTTAGTGTGTCGATTATACAGCGTGGTCCGAACATTCCTAAGAGTAATCGGTAACAATCAATACAAGCGGAACCTGTTACTCTAATTCTCTACTAACGTTGGATGGGAATCGGACGAGCTCACTGGAGTATCGCCATGGGAAATAAAGAAAGTATCCGAAACAGAACAGAGGGAGTGGTCTATACCACACACGTGTAGGCGGTTTAATTATATGATTAATGCGGTGGTTGTCTACTCAAAGGAGAGTATGTGTATCTACACTTCGGACATGCGCAGTGTGTTTATTTTTGTAAATGTGGAGTTAGATTTAAGTTTTCAAAAACGGCAGAGTCGGTTATTTTTACGCCTTAATCTACTTCTGTTCCGTCAGAGGTTACTTTACGTGTCTAAATTTGGGGAACGTCTTTAATCGGACGTAGTTTGAAATGTATCGGTGTTTTACAACGAGTTGTGATATCGGCCTAGCGTTTCCAGCTTCAGTGAAAGATTTTGAAAACACCGGTTGTGGCTTCTCGCTACGATCCTCTTCGGTTTGCTAGACTCATCATATATAGAAGGTTGGCTACCATGGAGCGCCATTCCGCTCTGTCTCTTACTTTGATCGTGCAGGTTATAATAGGTTAACTTGTCCATCTTTTGATGATATTCGTCTGTGTTAGTCTAGGGGTGCCTCTTTTACCTTGTATTTACCCTTCCAAGATTACTTTTAGTAGACTGCTATGTCTTTTTACATGTCCCAATAATCTAATTTGTCTTGTTTGAATTGTATTTAGTAGTTCTCTTTACATTTTTAGTTGTTGTAAGACTTCGTCATTTGTTTTCTTTTCTCTCCATTCAACTCTTACCATTCTTCTATAAATCCACATTTCAAACACTCAAATTGTCTGTTCTGCTTTCTTGTTTAATATCCATGTTTTGCACCATACAAGAATGTTGAGAAGATATATCATCATCATCGAGTGCCCTCTCCGCATCGAAGGTTGGCCACCATGGAGCGCCATTCCACTCTGTCAAAGATACTTTGATGGTGCAGATTGCCATAGGCTGACTTGTCCATCTTTTGATGTTACTCGTCCATGTTAGTCTTGTTCTGCCTCTGCCTCTTTTACCTTGTATTTTCCCTTCTAATATTATTTTTATTAGACTGTTGTGTCTTTTAACATGACCAAAAAATTTCATTTAGAGAAGATATAGCATTTTGCTATTCTTAGTTTTAGCCCTGGTGTTATTTGTTTTGATTTTAGTATAATTTATATGACATTAAAGTTGCTTTTTCCATTTCTAATCTGCTAAATCTTGTTTGTAGAGCGACATAGAGGCCCAACGTTGTACTGTCATCGTTTAGTAACATAGCTACCACATAAATTAAATGTGCTAGACTTATGTTAGAAACCAGTCTGAGATATAAGATTAGAAGTGAAGAATGCAGCAAAAAGCTAGAAATGGAACTACCTGTTGATTATATAAACTAACAAACTAACAGATAAATAGTTTGGTCTCAGGATAAGACAGAACAGCGAAACAAAAATTATACAAGTTATAAACAAAACGCTATGAGAACACCAGATTCAAGAAGCAAGCATAAAAAAACCAAATATATATATATATGTGTGTGTGTGTGTATGGATTCATGGAATATTAGAAACGCTAGGAAATATTACAGCAAGAGAGGCCAATGGAAGATTATTTCTCCCAGAAAATTATCTCCCATGATGCTGACACAAACAGTTAGCTATGAGTTCTGGACCGATATCAGTTCCTGCGCTGTCCGGTGTATCAACCCCTTTGTCCTAGACAATATTACCTTCCGCGATCTCTCCTCCCATATTAGTTTACCTCCCAATATTAATCACCAATGGGATCATTTGTTTCGTTTATCTCAAACTGAATTATCAAGTTAGCAAAACTTGATTTACATTCATTCATCTTTGGTGCCTTGCAGCGTCGAAGGAAAGTTGAATGTTCGGTCAGGCCTCTGTAGTGTCTTATACAAGGCGCCCATTATCTTTGTTTTTCATTAATCAATTGTTCTAGAGGTCTAATTATTACTGTCTTTTTATCTGTCTCTGTTTACACAAACACACATACTCTTTCTCTGTCTATCCAAATACACACACTCTCTCTCACTGTCTATCACATTCACACCCACTCTCTCTGTCTAACCAAATACACACACTATCTCTCTGTATATCACACACACTCTCTATATCACTCACACCCACTCTCTCTGTCTAACCAAATACACACACTATCTCTCTGTCTATCACACTCACACCCACTCTCTCTGTCTAACCAAATACACACACTATCTCTCTGTATATCACACACACTCTCTATATCACCCACACCCACTCTTTCTGTCTAACCAAATACACACACTATCTCTCTGTATATCACAGACACTCTCTCTCTGTCTATCCAAAAACACACTCTCTGTCTATCCAAATACACACACTGTCTCTCTGTATATCACACACACACACACTCTCTCTCTGTCTATCCAAATACACACGCTCTGTCTATCCAAATACACACACTGTCACTCTGTCTATCACACATACCAACTCTCTCTGTCCATCCAAATACACATACTGTATCTCTGTCTATCACACGCATACCAACTCTCTCTGTCTATCCAAATACACACACTATCTCTCTGTATATCACAGACACTCTATCTCTGTATATCCAAAAACACACTCACTGCCTATCCAAATACACACACTGTCACTCTGTCTATCACACACACACCAACTCTCTCTGCCTATCCACATACATACACTCTCTCTTTCTAACACACACACTTGTCTCTCACTGTCTATCACACACACACACCAACTCTCTCTGTCTATCCAAATACACACACTGTCTCTTTCTATCATACACACACACACCAGCTCTCTCTGTCTACCACACACACCAACTCTCTCAGTCTATCAAATACATAATTTTCTCTTTCCATCACACACACACACCAACTCTCTCAGTCTATCACATACATAATTTTCTCTTTCCATCACACACACACACCAACTCTCTCAGTCTATCAAATACATAATTTTCTCTTTCCATCACATACACACCAACTCTCTCTGTCTATTACACACACCAACCCTCTGTTTATCACACACACACACCAACTCTCTCTGTCTATCACATACACATCAACTCTCTGTCTATCCAAATACATACACTCTCTCTTTCTATCACACACACACCAACTCTCTCTGTCTATCACACACACCAACTCTCTGTTTATCACACACATCAACTCTCTATGTCTATCACACACACACACACCAACTCTCTCTGTCTATCACACACACATCAACTCTCTCTGTCTATCCAAATACATACACTCTCTCTGTCTATCACACACACATCAACTCACTCTGCCTATCCAAATACAAACTTTCTCTGTCTATCCAAATACATACACTATCTCTGTCTATCACACACACATCAATTCTCTCTGTCTATCATACACACATCAACTCTCTCTGTCTATCACACACACATCAACTCTCTCTGTTTATCACACACATCAACTCTCTATGTCTATCACACACACACACCAACTCTCTCTGTCTATCACACACACACATCAACTCTCTCTGCCTATCCAAATACATACACTAACTCTGTCTATCACACACACACACCAACTCTCTGTTTATCACACACATCAACTCTCTATGTCTATCACACACACACACCAACTCTCTCTGTCTATCACACACACATCAACTCTCTCTGCCTATCCAAATACACACTTTCTCAGTCTATCACACACACATCAACTTTCTCTGTCTATCACACACACATCAACTCTCTCTGTCTATCACACACACATCAAATCTCTCTGTCTATCCAAATACACACTTTCTCTGTCTATCACACACACATCAACTTTCTCTGTCTATCACACACACACACCAACTATCTCTGTTTATCACACACACATCAACTCTCTCTGCCTATCCAAATACACACTTTCTCTGTCTATCACACACACACCAACTCTCTCTGTCTATCACACACACATAAACTCTCTCTGCCTATCCAAATACACACTTTCTATGTCTATCACACACACACACCAACTCTCTCTGTCTATCACACACACATCAACTCTCTCTCTGTCTATCCAAATACACACTTTCTCTGTCTATCACACACACATCAACTTTCTCTGTCTATCACACACACACACCAACTATCTCTGTTTATCACACACACATCAACTCTCTCTGCCTATCCAAATACACACTTTCTCGGTCTATCACACACACACCAACTCTCTCTGTCTATCACACACACATACTCTCTCTGCCTATCCAAATACACACTTTCTCTGTTTATCACACACACACCAACTCTCTCTGTCTATCACACACACATCAACTATCTCTGTCTATCACACACACATCAACTCTCTCTGCCTATCCAAATACACACTTTCTCTGTCTATCACACACACATCAACTCTCTCTGTCTATCACACACACACATCAACTCTCTCTGTTTATCACACACACATCAACTATCTCTGTCTATCACACACACACCAACTCTCTCTGTTTATCACACACACATCAACTATCTCTGTCTATCACACACACATCAACTCTCTCTGTTTATCACACACACATCAACTCTCTCTGTCTATCACAAACACACCAACTCTCTCTGTTTATCACACACACATCAACTATCTATGTCTATCACACACACATCAACTCTCTCTGCCTATCCAAATACACACTTTCTCTGTCTATCACACACACATCAACTCTCTCTGCCTATCCAAATACACACTTTCTCTGTCTATCACACACACCAACTCTCTCTGTCTATCACACACACACATCAACTCTCTCTGTCTATCCAAATACATACACTATCTCTGTCTATCACACACACATCAACTCTCTCTGTCTATCACACACACATCAACTCTCTCTGTCTATCACACACACATCAACTCTCTCTGTCTATCACACACACACCAACTCTCTCTGTCTATCACACACACACCAACTCTCTCTGTCTATCACACACACATCAACTCTCTCTGCCTATCCAAATACATACACTCTCTCTGTCTATCACACACACATCAACTCTCTCTGCCTATCCAAATACACACTTTCTCTGTCTATCCAAATACATACACTATCTCTGTCTATCCAAATACACACTTTCTCTGTCTATCCAAATACATACACTATCTCTGTCTATCCAAATACACACTTTCTTTGTCTATCCAAATACACACTTTCTCTGTCTATCCAAATACAAACTTTCTCTGTCTATCCAAATACATACACTATCTCTGTCTATCCAAATACACACTTTCTCTGTCTATCCAAATACACACTTTCTCTGTCTGTCCAAATACATACACTATCTCTGTCTATCCAAATACACGCTTTCTCTGTCTATCCAAATACATACACTATCTCTGTCTATCACACATACATCAACTCTCTCTGTCTATCACACACACATCAACTCTCTCTGCCTTTCCAAATACATACACTCTCTCTGTCTATCACACACACACCAACTCTCCCTGTCTATCCAAATACATACACTCTCTCTGTCTATCACACACACACACCAACTCTCTCTGTCTATCCAAATACATACACTCTCTCTGTCTATCACACACACACCAACTCTCTCTGTCTATCCAAATACATACACTCTCTCTGTCTATCACACACACACCAACTCTCTCTGTCTATCACACACACACACACCAACTCTCTCTGTCTATCCAAATACATACACTCTCTCTGTCTATCACACACACACCAACTCTCTCTATCTATCCAAATACATACACTCTCTCTGTCTATCACACACACACCAACTCTCTCTGTCTATCCAAATACATACACTCTCTCTGTCCATCACACACACACCCACTCTCTCTGTCTATCACACACACACATCAACCCTCTCTGTCTATCACACACACACACCAACCCTCTCTGTCTATTACACACACACCCACTCTCTCTGTCTATCCAAATACAAGTTGTAGTGACAGCTCTACAAAAAAGAAACACAACAAAATATTGACGTTTGCTCCTTCATGCCCTCCCACAGAAAACGAGAACACAAATTAACAACGAAAGAAAGATAAACTTTGCTACATCTAGGATGAGTTGAACAGGTAAATATTGAAATGGCTCACAGGTGATACAGGTGATACAAGTTATCAAAGAGATAATTAAATGCTTCAATTATTCACCGCTCGAGACGGCCAATTATGTGAGCATCAACTAAACCTGATGGCAAAGTAAAATAAATCAATAATTTTTAAAACAAAGAAGTCAGTACCCCAAAGAGTGGACTGTGACCATACGATCTTATTTGATGGCTAAGGGGTTTGAATGCAGGTTTAGGATAGGGTCTACATCCCACTCATAGATAAACAACACTAGAGATGTAATTACAAGTCTAGTTTAGACTAGGGTTTACATCCCACTCAAAGATAAACAACACTACAGAGGTAATTACATGTCTGGTTTAGGATAGGGTCCACATCCCCTCATAGATAAACAACACTACAGAGGTACTTACAAGTCTGGCTTAGGATAGGGTCTACATCCCCTCATAGATAAACAACACTACAGAGGTAATTACATGTCTGGTTTAGGATAGGGTCTACATCCCCTCATAGATAAACAACACTACAGAGGTACTTACAAGTCTGGCTTAGGATAGGGTCTACATCCCCTCATAGATAAACAACACTACAGAGGTACTTACAAGTCTGGTTTAGGATAGGGTCTACATCCCCTCATAGATAAACAACACTACAGAGGTACTTACAAGTCTGGTTTAGGATAGGGTCTACATCCCCTCATAGATAAACAACACTACAGAGGTACTTACAAGTCTGGTTTATGATAGGGTCTACATTCCACTCATAGATAAACAACACTACAGAGGTACTTACAAGTCTGGTTTAGGTTGGGGTCTACATCCCTCTCATAGATAAACAACGCTACAGAGTTAACCACAAGTCTGATTTGGGAGAGAAAAAGGAAATTAAGGAGCGTGATAGAAATTGAAAAAAAGGAATAAAGCGAGAGAGAAAAACAAATAGACAAAAGTGTCTAAAAGAGAAAGGAAGCGGAGAGAGAAAATAAGAGAATGACAGTGAGAGAAAAAAGAGCCGGATGTGCGAAAAGGGAGACTGAATCACGTGACTATATTACTATGAGACCAAATCGCAGCAGATTGGATAGACAGCGTTCAGCTTATTGCTAGTTGAATGATGACACCAGCGAATCAAAACTGATCAAGATCTATCCTCTTGTGGTAATTCCAGAAAAATGGCTACTTTCTTTTGGAATAGATTAGAGACTTAATGGACATTTGGTTGTGTTATGAGAAATTGGATTTGTTGAGCCAGAAAGCTTAAAATGGCAAACTTTTCTGTATATTGTAACACAATGCAACAAATATTTGGTATAGAATGGACAAGAAGCAATAAGAAGTATATAACATAGTTCAGATATATCATAGTTCATGTGTGCTGTTGTTACAAACCTCAAATATCATGGTTTAGATATATCATAGTTCATGTGTGCTGTTGTTATAAACTTCAAATATAACATAGTTCAAATTTATCATAGTTCATGTGTGCTGTTGTTATAAACTTCAAATATCATGGTTCAGATATATCATGGTTCATGCATGCTCCTGTTATAAACTTCAAATATATCAAAGTTCAAATATATCATAGTTCGTGCGTGCTGTTGTTATAAACTTAAAATATATCATAATTTATGCGTTCTGTAGTTATAAACTTCAAATGTATCATGGTTCAAATATATCATGGTTCGTACGTGCTGTTGTTATAAACTTCAAAAATATCATGGTCCATGTGTACAGTTGTTCTAAACTACAACTATATCATGGTCCATGTGCACTGTTGTTATAAACTTCAAATATATCATGGTAATGTGTGTTGTTATAAACTTCAAATATATCATGTTTCATGTGTACTGTTATAAACTTCAAATATATCATGGTCCATGTGTACTGTTGTTACAAACTTCAAAAATATCATGGTCCGTGTGTGCTGTTGTTATATATACTCAGGCAGCGCCACAAAGCGTTGCTTTTAATGGACGATTCATTGAAAAGCGTGACTGATTAAATTTGGTAGAAGTTACCTTTGATCAGTGCGACGTACACACGTTGAACAATATCATGCCTGGGTGGAGGTAAAGTCTAACAGCAATCAAAGCGATGCTAGCTGTTCAGCTGGAACAAAGACTGCTATCATTTGATCCTGTCTGTGATCGATTATGGGCTGGGAATTCTCACGCTCTCATGACTACACTGTGAACAGTTAGAGTGTACACAGAATGACTGCAGTTCTTGCCTGATCTAGAGAGATAAAATGTACTGATGTTGAGATAAATGTTTGAACTAGTGTTGATATAATCTAGACATGCGATTGATCTAGCTATTTCCTAAGTGCCCGTAATTGACAGCAGTGGCAACAGTGGTATCACTGCGTATGATAATAGTAGTCATCAAGGTTGCTACGATTGAGATATGTCATAATGGTGGTTCATGCTGAGAGAACTAATATCATGTACTGATGGATGAGCTCAGATCGTGGTGTTATCAGAGTGTTGAAGGCACAGAGTTACAGGGGGAAATGGATTGATGATATTAGAGGCTGGGCAAGATTATCGCTCGAGTAAATTGTAAAAAAGTTTGTCGCACAAAAGGGAAAAATTGGAGAAACATCATGAACAGCTTCTATGTTGGAGATAGAATAGGCTTGCAAGGAGCAACAGGAATAAACAGGTCAACGCAATTACGTGGAACAATGGGGCACTATCTAGGAAACGGTAGGGATCTCTCTAAAAAAAGCGACGGAGTATCGTCTAGGAGACGAGAGGGAACTTCTTAAAAAGCGATGGGATCTCGTCAAGGACTATATATGGTCCTCTCTAAAATAGTGGTCGAATCCTGTTTAGAAAGTGATATGGACATTTCTAAGGAAGCGATGGAACCGTTCCTAGAAAACCACGGGGACCTCTCTAAAAAAGCGATGGATCCCTGTCTAGGAATCGATGGAGCCCTGTCTAGGAATCGATGGAGCCCTGTCTATGAATCGTTGGGATTCTCTCTAAAAGAAAGCGGTGGAATCTTGACTAGGAAAAGATGGGGGTTATGTCTGAAAAAGGTGTGGCAGCCTCTTCAAAAACAATATAGTTTAACATTTTAGAAAAGTTTGAGAAATTGCAAAACGTAGACACAATTAGATAGGTCTCAAGGATCCTTCCTTAGCTATATAGAACCAATTCTGATCTATGGAAGCGAATCATGGACAGTAGACAAACAAATGAAAAGACGATTAGAGGCCACAGAGATGGGATTTATCAGAAGAATGTTGAAAGTTCCCTGGACAGCTAAAAAGACCAATGAATAAATTCTAAAAAAGTCAACTCAAAAAGGGAACTCCTAAAAAACATCAGAAAGAAATAATCAACATTTTTTTGGGCACATCATGAGAAGAGGAAAGTTGGAATACTTGGTTACAACTGGCAAAATAAAAGGAAAGAGAGATCGCGGACGATAAAAAGAGAAAATACTGGATAGCTTGGTGTCATGGCATGGAAAACAGTCAACAACAAAACTGATACGATGCACTGTAGATAGAAGATTGTGGAGGGACATGATCGCCTACGCTAACCGGTATAGCACATGATGACGATGATGTTTAAATGTGAGAAAGTAGGCTGGGCTGTTCACACCTCAAAATACAACCTCGACTAGCAATTCGAAGTACTCCCATGTTACATCTTTTCTTCCAGGCACCAATTACACTTCCCTTTCAAATAAAAGTAAACAAAAATACCAAAACAATGTTCGGTTTTACAATATTGCAAAGAAGACAAAAACGATTACACATCTCATTACTCTGTATCTCATTATGATTATAAGAGACAACAAAATTACTGTAATATGTTATGCTATTTTTCCTTGTTGTCTGAAATATTCTCTTTAATTTTCCTAATTTAGATATAAATGCTTACCATTATCATTTAATGAATAAATGAAGGTTTTGTACAATCTTATTTGTCCATTAGTTGATGCACAGTTTTGTCATTTAAACACATCATCATCATCATCATCATCAAGTACCGGGCCTGCTGGCGTAGGTGATCATGTCTCTCCACAATTTTCGATCTCGACAGTTATTTATCATTTCCGTTGTTGACCTTCTGCCAAGCCATTCTAAACACACACACACAGAAATCAGCTGTTTTGTTTGCAGTGCTACAGAGACCACATATACATGTTCCAAACCTTTCATTCTTCTTCCTTCCTTTTCTCCTGTTGGCAGGCATAAACGCTGACTCCAGTTGTAATCATCACAGCTGTACACAACTCTGACGCTGACTCCAATAGTAAACATCTCAGCTGTACACAAATCTGTCGCTGACTCCAGTAGTAACATCTCAGCTGTACACAACTCTGTCGCTGACTCCAGTAGTAAACGTCTCAGCTGTACACAACTCTGTCGCTGACTCCAGTAGTAAACATCTCAGGTGTACACAACTCTGTCGCTGACTCCAGTTGTAAACATCTCAGGTGTACACAACTCTGACGCTGACTCCAGTAGTAAACATCTCAGGTGTACACAACTCTGACGCTGACTCCAGTAGTAAACATCTCAGGTGTACACAAATATGTCGCTGACTCCAGTAGTAAACATCTCAGCTGTACACAACCTGACGCTGACTCCAGTAATAAACATCTCAGGTGTACACAACTCTGTTGCTGACTCCAGTAGTAAACATCTCAGGTGTACACAACTCTTACGCTGACTCCAGTAGTAAACATCTCAGGTGTACACAACTCTGTTGCTGACTCCAGTAGTAAACATCTCAGCTGTATACAACTCTGACGCTGTCTCCAGTAGTAAATATCTCAGCTGTACACAACTCTGTCGCTGATTTCAGTAGTAAACATCTCAGGTGTACACAACTCTGACTCCAGTAGGAAACATCTCAGCTGTACACAACTCTGACGCTGATTCCAGTAGTAAACATCTCAGCTGTAAACAACTCTGATGCTGACTCCAGTAGTAAACATCTCAGCTGTACACAACTCTGTCACTGACTCCAGTAGTAAACGTCACAGCTGTAGGCAACTCTGTCGATGACTCCAGTAGTAAACATCTCAGGTGTACACAACTCTGACGCTGAATCCAGTAGTAAACATCTCAGGTGTACACAACTCTGACGCTGACTCCAGTTGTAAATATCTCAGCGGTACACAACTTTGATGCTGACTCCAGTAGTAAACATCTCAGGTGTACACAACTCTGACTCCAGTAGGAAACATCTCAGCTGTACACAACTGTGACGATGACTCCAGTAGTAAACATCTCAGATGTACACAACTCTGTCGCTGACTCCAGTAGTAAACGTCTCAGCTGTACACAACTCTGTCGCTGACTCTAGTAGTAAACATCTCAGGTATACACAACTCTGACGCTGACTCCAGTAGTAAACATCTCAGCTGTACACAACTCTGTCGCTGACTCCAGTAGTAAACATCTCAGCTGTACACAACTCAGTCGCTGACTCCAGTAGTAAACATCTCAGGTGTACACAACTCTGACTCCATAATAAACATCTCAGGTGTACACAACTCTGACGCTGACTCCAGTAGTAAACATCTCAGGTGTACACAAATATGTCGCTGACTCCAGTAGTAAACATCTAAGGTGTACACAACTCTGTCGCTGACTCCAGTAGTAAACATCTCAGGTGTACACAATTCTGTCGCTGAATCCAGTAGTAAACATCTCAGGTGTACACAACTCTGACGCTGACTCCAGTAGTAAACATCTCATGTGTACACAACTCTGACGCTGACTCCAGTAGTAAACATCTCAGGTGTACATAACTCTGTCGCTGACTCCAGTAGTAAACATCTCAGGTGTACATAAATCTGTCGCTGACTCCAGTAGTAAACATCTCAGGTGTACACATCCCTGTCGCTGACTCCAGTTGTAAACATCTCAGCTGTACATAAATCTGTCGCTGACTCCAGTAGTAAACATCTCAGGTGTACACAACCCTGTCGCTGACTCCAGTTGTAAACATCTCAGCTGTACACAACTCTTTCAAAGATCCAATAATCGTGTCATTCAGAGAACAGAGTCTGTCTGGACAAAGTTGCATGACAGAATTGTTTTTTTTTTTACATTTTCTAGAACTCAGCCACACGTATAAAGATGATTATCTTCAATTCAGATCTTCTCTGAAACGTGTCCCGCTCGAGAACTAAATAATGACGTAAAAGACAGAATGTCTATTGTGATTTCCTATCCCAATAATTTATCGTTAAGTACTAAATATTGGGCGGTTCTGTTATCTTATCTACGTTGTACTACTTTGTTAGCAACATCTCTCTCTTTCTCTCTCTCTCTCTCTCTCTCTCTCTCTCTCTCTCTCTCTTTGTCAATCTCTCTCTCTCTTTATATTCTTAAGTTTTACTATCTCCACATTAACTGTTGTTATCAATCTATTTGTCTGTCTGTCTGTCAGTCTCTCTCTTTATATTCTTAAGTTTTACTATCTCCACATTAACTGTTGTTATCAATCTATTTGTCTGTCTGTCAGTCTCTCTCTTTATATTCTTACGTTTTACTATCTCCACATTAACTGTTATTATCAATCTATTTGTCTGTCTGTCTATCAGTCACTCTCTTTATATTCTTACGTTTTACTATCTCCACATTAACTGTTGTTATCAATCTATTTGTCTGTCTGTCTGTCAGTCTCTCTCTTTATATTCGTACGTTTTACTATCTCCACATTAACTGTTCTGTATTTTTTTCTTCCTGCCCTTATTTGCCAACAGTGTCGAGGGGAGATATAATTTGGGATCTTTTGCTCTTCGTTTCGCCTCTGCTGCTGTTATGTTAGCTGGTGCTATTACAATTTCCCTTAACCCATCTTTATCGAGATCGGCCCTTTGGTCTGGTGTTCTCGCAACGTTTATTGAAGGCTCGTTGTGTTGTGTTTTGATCTATCTGTCATGTCACGTGATCAAATCATTTTATCTGTTCTTTTTTCTGTATATATTCTATGATGGGGGCTATTCCTAACTTTTTTCTCAGTTCCTCATTTCTGATCTTATCTCTCAGGCTGTTTCCTGTCATTCGTCTAACACATTTAATCTCAGTGGAGGTTATTATTCTTATTGTTCTTGCATCTAGGGTCCAGGACTGGCATTGGTAGCACAACGTTGGGATGAAGACTGTATTGTAGAGTGCCCGTCTTGCCTCTAGGGTTATTTTCTTTGTGTATAAAGATCTATAAAATGATGATATTTTAATCACACTCAGACTGAATACAATTTCACCCCACCACAGTAGCATGCCACAGGACACGACTGAGCATATATCTCAGTACGATTCTGATCTAGTTCTTCGATCTAAATGTTTCCTATAAGATATCTACGTTTTTATTCCTTTCCCTATTTGTTATATATCACAATAGTCTACATTAAGTACCACGCCTGCTGGCGTAGGTGATCATGTCTACAAATTTATATCTCGGAAGTTAAATTTTATTTTTATTGCTGACCTTCTGCCAAAGCCATTATCGTAAGCTGTCTGGTATCTTTTCTCTTTGCTTCCTTCTGTCTCTTCGTTCCTCAATTTTCCCAGTTGTCACAATATATTCCAGCTGTTCCCTTCTCATAACATGGCCCAAAAAAATGATGATTGTTTCTTCCTAATATTAAATATTACCTCTCTTTTTGCTTTGGCCTATTTCAGAACGTTTTCAGTGCTTTTTTTTCTTTTTGATGTCCATGGCTAAAATTTTTGGCTGTCCAGAGCTACAACTACCTGGGACATACTATAATTGATGGAAAATGTAAAATTGAAATAAACAAAAGAATAGGTATGGCAAAAAGTAATTTTAATGCCATGAAAAATATACTAACAACAAAACAAATATCAGTAGGGCTAAAACTAAGAATAGCAAAATGTTACATCTTCTCAATATTCTTGTATAGTGCAGAAACATGGACATTAGACAAGAAAACAGCACAGAAAATTGAAGCCTTTGAAATGGGGATTTATAGAAGAATAGGTAGAACTGGATGGAAAGAAAAGAAAACAAATGATAAAGTTTTAAAACAACTGAAAATTAAAATAGAACCACTAAATACAATTAAGACAAGACAAATGAAATTTTTGGGCATGTTAAAAGACACAACAGCCTACGAAAAGTAATATTGGAAGGGAAAATACAAGGTAAAAGAGGCAGAGGCAGACCAGGACTAACATGGACGAGTAGCATCAAAAGATGGACAAGTCAATCTATGACATCCTGCACCATCAAAGCAAGAAACAGAGTAGAATGGCGATCCATGGTAGCCAACCTTCGTTGCGGAGAGGATACTCGATGATGATGATGATGTCCATGGCATTTTAAATATTCTTCTGTTAAACCACATTTCTACAGCCTCCAGTGTTTGTCGGTTGTCCATGATTCACATCCATATGTTAAGACTGGCTCTACATAACATTTAAGAACTTTCTTTCTTGTTTCTATTGTCAAAAATACTAGATATATCAAAGGCAAAATCGGTATAGTAGTCACAGTGCAACCAATGTCTTGTTAGCCAACTAATTGTAATGGTTACCTAGATCTGTTTCCATGACAATCATAGTATCAGCGACAGACCCAGCAAAATACCTTCGTTCTGTACCTTGTCTTGGTTCTCCCAAAGGAGATGGACAGCGACGCCCGGATCACGTTAGTTTAATGAAAGTTGACACATCCAGGTGAGAGACGACGATGGTAAGTGCATTACCAGCTCCACTTAACATTCATGTCAATGTGTCAATGACGTCAACCGTAAGCAGGTCCCAGGGTTCAATTATAGGGAACACATTTACACATAAAGCTCGATGGGGGAAATCGAAACAAAAGGTCGTCGATAATCAAACACCCAGTGATGACAATTAAAGTTGAAATAACATTAATGGGAACTTCTACGTATCTTCGTTAACAATGTCAAACATGATCATTCTCTAATGAACAAAAGAGTAAGGTGACGACTTCTGAGATGAGAATCTATATTCTTCTTCACTTCCTTCTATACCTTTTCTCTTGTAGAGGAGTGACAAGTGTCTGCATTGTTGCAGTGAATTCTGTGCGATGGAGTTTATTTTTTATATCTCGCTCTTGGTCTGTCTCGAGCACTCCTATAGGTATGAAGTAACAAACAATACTCTTGAGCTGACCAAACCATTCACTTTTAGTCTGTGCTAGTTGTTCCAGACCGATGTCAGTTATTACTCTCATTTCGTATCATTTTGAATTGTGTCTCCTCGGTCTTAGCTCTCATCAAACATCTCGTCAAGGTAAAGTACGAGATTTGAGGCAAAGGTAAAGTACGAGACTTGAATCGACGAGTTTCCACCCATATGTGCTCGGCCACCTATCTAGAAGTGTTCCAAGTCCTCTGGATAGTGTCACTTCAAGCATATAAACTCAAATTGCGAGTCGGCATTCTCACCTTCTCAGAATAATACCTTGGTACCCAATTCTGCCAGGGGCTGTGTCGACCGCGGGGGGGGGGGGGTGTATTTTTTTTCTTCTAACGACAAGTACAACTCACACTGCTCCCAGCGGGAATCGAACACGGGTTGTCTGAACGTCGGTAGTCAGTCGGGTGGTTTTCTCAAATAGGCTACCAAGGCCCAGATCTCGTTATTGTTGCCACTAATTTCCACTTCTGACTTTCATGAGTGACCACGACTTGCACTTGTAGAACAGGCTGGCTATGAACATGGTTGTGGTGTGTTTCTTTGTACTGATAAACACTGCTTTGCGTTGCTGTAAAGGGATTCTCTGTACAGTCTTTAATTTATCTTTTTTGCATCTACAATTTATTCCATTCCTGTTTACTATCTTTGGCGATTGTTGTTCCTAGATATTAGAAATCTGCTGTTTGTTTTATATTTTACCACTCTACTCCTAATTTTAACAATTACCCATCTCCTAATATCTCCATGATTTATGTTTTTGCTGTGTCTTTTAAATTGTTTCTTTTCCTTATTCATGGACATGAGATTGGGTTGGAGTTCCATAACTGCATTTATTACTATCAAGCCTGGGAATTTGCAAAGAACAGCTCATTGATTTCACTTTCATTTTGTTGACATGGCACGGCTGCATAATTGATCAATGTGGATGACAGACGTGACCTGTGATTGACCCCATTCATGCTGTACTCCGGATTTTATTAGAAATGGTCTAGATGTTTCTGAGCTTGTTGGAACCACATTTTTACAAATAATGTACATGAACTTTGTATCACAGAAGAACATAGACGCTTACTTCACACTGAGTCATCATTTGCAACACCAATTTTCTATCCACTGTCTGTATTTGATATAAGGAGCCGGAGAAAAAAAAGATGGTTAATTTCACGAGAAACCGAAAAAAAAACAGAATTGGAAATTGATTATTTAAAAAAAAAATTGTTGGAATCATGCCCTGCATCAAACACATAGAGAAGCAGAAACTAATTTGGTTCAGGAATCTCACGAGAATATACATTCATGCTACAATTACACGCTTTAATCAGCCGCCGATCTGGCTTCAAAGCTCGAAGATGACCAAGGGTCAGAGAGACAACGTTACAGAAATCCTGTACTGGCGTGGGCTAAAAAATTCACGTCAGACCCAATTTTTGGAGGATAGGAATCAACAGCTGCCTACAATAATTCACAGACATAGAATAAGTAAGTGAATGTTGCAACAACAAGAACCTGATAAGTTGAACAAATTATAAGGTGAACAGAGATGAAACCAGACATTAACATGTTGAAAACAGCCCTGGCTGGGTTTGGTGCCCATTGAAACTGCACAACGTAACTTTCACTACAGTTACGTCATGACTTGCTTTTACGTAATTGCATATTATTTTTGTTGAGAATAATGTCTTTTTCATTGTTGGTGATTTTAATATCGTTGCGATATTTGCTTATATCAGACTGTTTGGAAGATGCTTTATTTGTCTGCAGGTTGCTTGAGTAAGGCTTCATTACGTCAGGTTATTTCTTATTTTAGGGAGTACAAGTGTTGACGGTAGCAACAAAGAAAATGACATCACCACAATACACAGACAATACAGACAAGTGGAACATTATTAAAACAGGTAAATGCATTTAAACATCTGAGAACAATGTTAATCTCAGATGGGAAATATACAACAGAGGTGAGATGCAGAATAACTCAGGCAAAAGCAGCTCTCCAACAAAATAGGAAGATACTGTGCAACCCATTTTTGACAAAAGAAACAAGAAAATGAGTTCCTAATATTATATAGAGCCAGTCTTAACATATGGATATAAATCATGGACTATAGGACAACAGACAAGAAAATCACTGGAGTCTGTAGAAATATGGTTTTACAGAAGAATGTTGAGAATACCATGGACAGCTAAGAAGATTAATGAAAACTTTCTGAAAGAGGACCAACCAAAAAGAGAGCTAATTTCCAATATTAGGAAGAAACAATCATCATTTTTTGGCCATGTAATGAAAAGAGAACAGCTGAAATACATTGTAACAACTAGAAAAATTGAGGGACGAAGAGATAGAGGGAAGCAAAGAGAAAAGATACAGCTTAAGAGAATGGCTTGGCAGTAGGTCAACAACAGAAATGATAAATAACTGTCGAGATCGAAAGTTGTGGAGAAACATGATCACCTACGCAGGCAAT
Organism: Megaustenia siamemsis; assembly: GCA_032433765.1. NCBI lineage: Eukaryota > Metazoa > Mollusca > Gastropoda > Stylommatophora > Ariophantidae > Megaustenia > Megaustenia siamemsis. Next base: position 74,080,095 of record JAVIAB010000050.1, read on the forward strand.
GCAGGCACTTGATGATTATGAAAAGTGTTGACTGCAAACAGCTGAACATAATAAGGAACTTGCAAGAAAAAGTAGAAAATAACTTGTTTCAACAAAGTAGACAAGGGCGTGTAGTGTTAACAGACTTATTTAACATAGTTGTTTTTGGACAACATCTGAACAGTGAAATTGACTTTTATCACACATGAAATTATAGTGATGGAAGATAAAACACTGACTTATATCACACATGAAATTATAGTGATGGAAGATAAAACACTGACTTATATCACACATGAAATTATAGTGTTGAAAGATAAAACACTGACTTATATCGTAGATGAAATTATAGTGTTGAAAGATAAAACACTGACTTATATCACACATGAAATTATAGTGTTGAAAGATAAAACACTGACTTATATCATAGATGAAATTATAGTGTTGAAAGAGAAAACACTGATTTATATCATAGATGAAATTATAGTGTTGAAAGATAAAACACTGACTTATATCATAGATAAAATTATAGTGTTGAAAGATAAAACACTGACTTATATCATAGATGAAATTATAGTGTTGAAAGATAAAACACTGACTTATATCATAGATGAAATTATAGTGTTGAAAGATAAAACACTGACTTATTTCATAGATGAAATTATAGTGATGAAAGATAAAACACAGACTTATATCATAGATGAAATTATAATGTTGAAAGATAAAACACTGACTTATATCATAGATGAAATTATAGTGATGAAAGATAAAACACTGACTTATATCATAGATGAAATTATAGTGATGAAAGATAAAAAAAAAGAAAATGCTCAAGCCTCAACAGTAAAAGATAAAAGTGATGGTTGAAAGAAAGAAAAAGACATCTCCTAATGCACGATTAAAACTAAATAGGTTAGTATTTAAAAAATGTCAATTAATTTAAATTCCTGGAAATGATGTTAACTTCAAGTGGTAGATGTACCACAGAGATGAGGTGCTGAATTGGTCAGCTAAAGGCTGCATTACAAAAAGTGAGAAAGATCAACCACCAATTTTTGTATTAATGGAAGTAAAAAATAGTTCTTCAGTTTATGGGGAGCCAGTCTTAAAATATGGTTGCGAATTATGGACATTAAGATAACAAACAAGAAAATCGTTATAAGATCCGCATAGTTGTCCGTGCTAGACGGTCAGCCGTGACCTGTTTTACTTCCTGGTTGTTTCTGAGAGACATAGCTGTCCGTGCTAGACGGTCAGCCGTGACCTGATTTAGTTCCTGGTTGTTTCTGAGAGACATAGCTGTCCACGCTGGACGGTCAGCCGTGACCTGTTTTACTTCCTGGTTGTTTCTTAGAGACATAGCTATCCATGCTGGACGGTCAGCCGTGACCTGATTTAGTTCCTGGTTGTTTCTGAGACCCACAGTTGTCCATGCTGGACGGTCAGTCGTGACCTGTTTTAGTTCCTGGTTGTTTCTGAGACCCATAGTTGTCCATCCATGAGGGTCAGCCGTGACCTGTTTTAGTTCCTGGTTGTTTCTGAGACCCACAGTTGTCCATGCTGGACGGTCAGTCGTGACCTGTTTTAGTTCCTGGTTGTTTCTGAGACCCATAGTTGTCCATCCATGAGGGTCAGCCGTGACCTGTTTTAGTTCCTGGTTGTTTCTGAGAGCCATAGCTGTTCATGCTGGACGGTCAGCCGTGACCTGTTTTAGTTCCTGGTTATTTCTGAGACCCACAGTTGTCCATGCTGGACGGTCAGTCGTGACCTGTTTTAGTTCTTGTTTGTTTCTGAGACCCATAGTTGTCCATGCTGGACGGTCAGCCGTGACCTGTTTTAGTTCCTGCTTCTTTCTGAGACCCATATTTATCCATGCTGGACGGTCAGCCGTGACCTGTTTTAGTTCCTGCTTCTTTCTGATATCCATAGTTGTCCATGCTGGACGGTCAGCCGTGACCTATTTTAGTTCCTGGTTGTTTCTGATATCCATAGTTGTCCATGCTGGACGGTCAGCCGTGACCTATTTTAGATCCTGGTTGTTTCTGATATCCATAGTTGTCCATGCTGGACGGTCAGCCGTGACCTATTTTAGTTCCTGGTTGTTTCTGATATCCATAGTTGTCCATGCTGGACGGTCAGCCGTGACCTGTTTTAGTTCCTGCTTCTTTCTGAGACCCATATTTATCCATTCTGGACGGTCAGCCGTGACCTATTTTAGTTCCTGTTTGTTTCTGATATCCATAGTTGTCCATGCTGGACGGTCAGCCGTGACCTATTTTAGTTCCTGGTTGTTTCTGATATCCATAGTTGTCCATGCTGGACGGTCAGCCGTGGCCTATTTTAGTTCCTGGTTGTTTCTGATATCCATAGTTGTCCATGCTGGACGGTCAGCCGTGACCTGTTTTAGTTCCTGCTTCTTTCTGAGACCCATATTTATCCATTCTGGACGGTCAGCCGTGACCTATTTTAGATCCTGGTTGTTTCTGATATCCATAGTTGTCCATGCTGGACGGTCAGCCGTGACCTATTTTAGTTCCTGGTTGTTTCTGATATCCATAGTTGTCCATGCTGGACGGTCAGCCGTGACCTGTTTTTGTTTCTGTGACCCATAGCTGCGCTTTCTTTTTTTATTTTTCTACGCAAGGTCTCTTTTGGTCTTTCTCGTTTTCTTCTACCTTGTGGTCTCCATATAAGGGCCTGCTGAGACACCTTCTAACGTCCATTTTGAGCCGTGTCCAAGGTATTTCCGCGCCTTTTTATAACATAATTGGATACACAGTCCTGTTTAGTTTCATCTCTTATTTCTGTAATTTGTTTGAAGTCTGGCCTGCGGATGTTTTGTAGTCTTTGAAGACATTTGTTCTCGAAAGCGTTAATCTGTGGTCTAGAGCCTTTGTTGTTTTCCAGTTCTCGTACGCGTATGTTAATGCTGAAATTACACAGGAATTAAAAATTGCAGTTTTGTGTGATTACTGTCTTTGAAATCCAAATATTTGATGATAGTTCTTGAAAGCTATTTAATATTACAGGCTACTTCAAGAGAGAGTCACCATACAATAAATAAAGCCTATAACTTTAGCTTTATTGAGCCTTAAACTAAGTTAATCTTCATTATGACCAGATTTCATTGACATGACCAGTTAAACTATCCAAGAGTGGAGATTTGTTGGCATCAAACGTTTGTTAGATCAACATTTTAACGTTAAGTGTTTCAAATCGGGATGAGATAGGTTAACAGTTAGTGCGCAGGCTTAATGTTTCAAGTGCACGATTCGCTCTAAATTGCAAGTATTTTCACCGTCTACTCTTATAAATGAGTACTTCACTCGCACAAGAAGGTCATTAAGAAAGGTCAATAGTTACCAGGTCTCAAAACATAAAGTGCTGTATAACATTCGTCATGAAACACCAGTAGTAAAGATTAAGAACTTAAGATCCCAGTGAGTTCTACTAGACTTTGTCTTCAAGTACTTGTTTTTAACGACTCTTTATTTTAACTAAGTGAACTAGTCTGCAGATGACAAGATGTCGAGTTCAATACCCCCAAACAACCGGCTACTATGTTCACTCACATTTAAAATATGTACTGTAGATATGTCATGAGACATAAACACGGAAATATGAAGGTTGTGACATCAAAAATATGTTCCATTTGTCCTGTACACTTCAGACATGGATGAATGGATTCTTTATTTTTATTCTCTTCTATTGTGTTCATGGAATTAGTTTATTTGAGGTGAATAATATACCGTATCCGCTCCACTACATGTCACGGCTTCTTCCAAAGTGCCTTGCCGCCGTTGGTAATTTATGTGTACGATGTCGATCTCCGTGCATACCTTAAAAGGCTGTACAGGCGACGATTCCAAACGGGTTTCATCGAAAAGGGAATGCTCAGTCATCTCTTCAATCCAGTTCCCTCAAAAATACACAGTGAAAACAAACAAAGCTACGGAAATAGTTTCAGCGACTACGGCAGACTTTCTCAGAAACACTGTGATGTGTCAGCCATTGTGCCTTGCTGATTATGATGTTAACAAAGTCGACGGTTTTTTTTTCAGTTTTTTCGCTATATTCTCTTCCTTTTCATTGACTTCCTCTCGCACGTGAAATGACATCTTCAAACAATCACTACTCCAGAGCTCCGTACACTAACGTTATCTAATGATACCACTTTTTTGCGCAACATCTTCTCACTGTTTCACGCAATCCAATAACAAATTCTTGAAAGTGACTCTCGTATTTCAAAAGCCGAAATTGTGTGAGTGAGTGGGCATTGCATACAAATTCCAAATTAAACTAAGAACAGTTCTGTCAACACTTGTCATTGTACAAACAGATAAGACTCTAAAAAGTCCACTTTATTTATTTAAACTTTGTGTAGCAACTCATGGCTGGCAATCAGTTCGTTAGTGAGAAATAAGAGCTTTCAAGATTTCACTAGCGGTCAAAGGGACGGAAACGCTTTTACCGGTACTGGAAGGCTGTAGTGACAGGGTTGACGTGTGGACAGGTCACGCTACAGGATATGAGGGCATGGAAATCACAAGTCCTTTAACGTGCTGCACACAATCAAAGGTTTCCGTGCTTACCTTGTTCAAATGTAAATAGAAAGAAAAGCTTTTCCAAGTACGTTACGTTACAAGTATCGCTCTACTGTAAAGTGCTGAACTATTTACACTGCAATGAGTTTAGTGTTAGAAATATTCTTGGTCATCAAAAATCGCAGGAAAAATTTACTTTATTTGAATAGCGGGGAGTTCTGGTGGTCGAATGAATAACACCCCGGTCGCCAGTACAGATGGACATGGTTATATCCACGCTAAGGTCAAACACATTTTTATTAAGAAGATAAAACAAACGAAAACACACACAAAAAACACTCTGACTTTATTTAGCACCTGACGGTGACATCGCTGCCCATGCGGCCTTTGCTCTCCATTTCAACAGAAACAACCAGGAAGACACCAGCACCTGGATAAATACATTGTTATGAAATGTTTAAAAAATCAGCTGTTTAATATATTTGTAGTATTGTGCCATTTCGTGATAAGGTTCCCCTCTTCTGTATGCTTCTCTATCTTCCTCTTTCTTATCGTTGTCACCGTCATAACGGACCTGCCAAATTATCCAACAAAAGAACGACGTTCACAACCTATCATGTATTTAGTCAACCTTGAGGCTTCTTCACTTCTGAGATCTGTTCTTAGATTTTTTCTTGTTTGGATCTCCTCATCATCATTATTGAGTGCCGTCTCCGCAACGAATGTTGGCTACCATAGAACGCCATTCCGCTATGTTTCTTGCTTTGATGGTGAAGGTTGTCATAAAGTGACATGTCCATCTTTTGATGTTACTCGTCCATGTTAGTCTTGGTCTGCTTCTGCCTCTTTTACCTTGTATTTTCCCTTCCAAGATTGCTTTTCGTAGGCTGCTGTGTCTTTCAACATGCCCCAATAATCTCATTCGTCTTGTTTGAATTGTGTTTAGTAGTTCTCTTGTCATTTTTAGTTCTTTTAAGATGTCATCTTTTGTTTTCTTTTCTTTCCATCTAAATCTACCAACTATCTATTCTTCGATAAATCCACATTTCAAAGGCTTTAATTTACTGTGCTGTTTTCTTGTCTAGTGTACATTATTCTGCACCATACAGGAATGTTGAGAAGATATAACATTTTTCTATTCTTAGTCTTAGCTCTAGTGTTTTTTGTCTTGATTTAAGTATATTTTTTCATGGCATTTTCTCTTCTTTGTTATTATTATGTGAAAATGTAACTTCGAGAAAAGACAAGTCTTGTAACGCTCTGATCAAGTTTTCGTCATGTATTCCATTTAAAGCAAAACATAGATTCGAAAAAGTTACTTCTGTCTTAATGTTGATGCACGTGACTTCTTTATAACATTTGGATGCACGTGACATCTTTATAAAATTTTGAAGCACGTGACATCTTTATACAATTTGGATGCACGTGACATCTTTATTAAGTTTGAATGTACGTGACATCTTTATAAAATGTGAATTAACGTAACTTCTTTTTCAATTTGTATGCACGTGACTTCTACATATGTGTAAATCTACGCTACGTCTGTATTAATCGAAATGCACACACGATATGCTTAGACGTTTATGCACGTGTCTTCAGTATCAATGTACATTTAGATAACGTTTGTATTCATCTAGATACTCATAACTTCTACATGTACTTAACTTCATTATCCCCTTCTCTCTTCTTAGCATTTACCCGTTAAGCGGACGTGGTTGCATTGTGTCGCTAGTTTACGACAACCTGCGATATCTGCGCCTGTCGACCCAACACATCTGTCTTCGGCATGGCCAGATTTGCTCAACAAATTTTGCCCTGACTGCGGCCATTTTAGGCCTACTCTTTTCAACTTTAAACTGCCAGGGGTTCTTTAACATACACGAATGCACACGAGACCTCTTGTTTTTCACAGTTTTTCAAAGGATCTGGGCATGGAATCTCACTACTAAGAGACTAGGGGAACGTAAAGCCACGAGAAAACCACGGATTCGATTTTTTTCTTTTCATGCCCACCGTCTGCAGTGGGAATCGAGCCCCGAGCCTTTGTGTCCAAAGGTCGACACTTACCTCAGAACCACCCAATCCCCCTGGAATGCATTTAAATGACACATTTAGACACACCCGCATGACTGCAGCTGTATGATCCTCTCAAGTGTTTCTGCTACCAAAAAAAACCAGAATGACTAAATTCGTAGACAGACGCCACTGCTCTAGTCTTTCCAGCTCCACACACTGGTAGGATACAGTCATCATGGGCAACTACATCAGTAGATTTATAGATCGTTATATGTGAAGAAATGAAAAAAAATATCTTATGCAACAAATGTCAATAAAACTGAGAAAGAGAGTTCATCGGTGCTATATAGAACCAATTCTGACCTATGGAAGCGAATCATGGACAATAAACAAACAAATGAAAAGACGATTAGAGGCCAAAGAGATGGGATTTCTCAGAAGAATGTTGAAAGTTCCCTGGACAGCTAAAAAGACCAATGAGGAAGTTCTCAAAGAGGCCAACACAAAAAGAGAGCTCTTAAAAAACATCAGAAAGGAGCAATCAACATTTTTCGGGCACATCATGAGAAGAGGAAAGTTGAAATACTTGGTTACAACTGGCAAATTAAAAGGAAAGAGAAATCGCGGACGACAAAGAGAGAAAATACTGGATAGCTTGGTGTCATGGCATGGAAAACAGTCAACAACAGAACTGATACGATGCACTGTAGATAGAAGATTGTGGAGGGACATGATCGCCTACGCCAACCGGTATGGCACATGATGATGATGATGATATGTGAAGAACATTTGTTCAATTTGTTTACACAAGTATACTTTACAACAAGGAGTAAATTATAAGACAACAAAAACAGGAGCAAATATAACTATACTTGTAATAGTGTTCCCTTATAATGAAAGATAAGCTGATGGACAGAAAGGAGAGATGAGGAGAAAGGGAAAGAGGAGAAATGAACAAATATACTAAAACCAATATGGTTAAAGTTTCCCGTAACAAGAGGGCAACACAAACCAGAACCATGTTTGTGTGTTGTCACGTAACAAGAGGGCAACACAAACCAGAACCATGTTTGTGTGTTGTCACGTAACAAGAGGACAACACTAACCAGAACCATGTTTGTGTGTTGTGAAGTAACAAGATGGCAACACAAACCAGAACCATGTTTGTGTGTTGTCACGTAACAAGAGGGCAACACAAACCAGAACCATGTTTGTGTGTTGTCACGTAATAAGAGGGCAACACTAACCAGAACCATGTTTGTGTGTTGTCACGTAACAAGAGGGCAACACTAACCAGAGCCATGTTTGTGTGTTGTCACGTAACAAGAGGGCAACACAAACCAGAACCATGTTTGTGTGTTGTCACGTAATAAGAGGGCAACACAAACCAGAACCATGTTTGTGTGTTGTCATGTAATAAGAGGGCAACACAAACCAGAACCATGTTTGTGTGTTGTCACGTAACAAGAGGACAACACTAACCAGAACAATGTTTGTGTGTTGTCACGTAACAAGAGGGCAACACAAACTAGAACCATGTTTGTGTGTTGTCACGTGATAAAAGGACAACACAAACCAGAACAATGTTTGTGTATTGTCATGTAATAAGAGGACAACACAAACCAGAACAATGTTTGTGTGTTGTCACGTAACAAGACGACAACACAAACCAGAACCATGTTTGTGTGTTGTCACGTAACAAGAGGACAACACAAACCAGAACGATGTTTGTGTGTTGTCACGTAACAAGAGGACAACACAAACCAGAACGATGTTTGTGTGTTGTCACGTAACAAGAGGACAACACAAACCAGAACAATGTTTGTGTGTTGTCACGTAACAAGAGGACAACACAAACCAGAACCATGTTTGTGTGTTGTCACGTAATAAGATGATAACACAAACCAGAACAATGTTTGTGTGTTGTCATGTAATAAGAGGACAACACAAACCAGAACCATGTTTGTGTGTTGTCACGTAACAAGAGGACAACACAAACCAGAACCATGTTTGTGTGTTGTCACGTAATAAGATGATAACACAAACCAGAACAATGTGTGTGTGTTGTCACGTAATAAAAGGACAACACAAACCAGAACACCGTTTCGGTTTGACGTTTTGTTACATGAATCTTTAACCATACTGTTTATTTTAAATATATTGTTTCATTTGTCCTGACAATTAGCTTCACTGCAGCTTCGACTTTAATGCATTTCTATGTCTATACCCTACCATAAAGAGAAAGACTCGACAGCAACCAAATAGTTAAGTCCCTGAATAATATTGGCAGGTTCAGTTTGAGAGTTCATTTAGAAGGAAAAGTTACCTGCAGAATAAAACAATAACAAGAATTTGCCATCTTCATTTGAGGAGGCCAATTAAATCAAGTATCACTTGGCAAACGTGTGATATCTAGAATAGCAATAAGGAAATATAGAGACGATTCTAGTCTCTGGGGAATGGCTATGTCAACCAAAGAAATAGAAATTGTTCACTACGTTCATGTGAAAGTCACATGTACACCAGAAACTTACACACAGCTCGTATCATTGCTTGACTGGGACTGGGGATATAGACTAAAATAGTTGAGCATAAAATTATGTGGATGATTTTTAGGGAGAAATGCTTATTCATGATTATTGATGATTCTTCGGATTAAATTGTCAACAAGTGATTAAGCAATGACACGTTGTCATAATTCTACAGAACTTGAGAATTAAGAGATTTAAGTATCATAAGATATGGAGTCTAACTAATATAGAATTGAGTTAGAGATAGCTATATGCAGACGAGAGAAATAATAGAGAGATTTCTCTTGAGTAGTGTTGCAGAAATAATATAGATCTGATAATTAAATATTTTTATACGTAAATTATTGCTGGTATGCACGTGACATTTGATGAAGCTGAGATTAGAAAATTAGCACTCAAATTTCGCTTCAATAAAAGAATTTCGTGGTTTTCGTGAATATCTTCAAGAAAATCAATTCCCAGACATACAATTTCTTCTAAAGCACAACTAGGACTCACTTGTAGTATCTAACAGTGAATGTGATTTCTCTCAGAGGAACATTATAGTCATCTCTGCCTGTACGAAAACTCTGCATTGACTTTCATCAGGACAGTGGGTCTTCCTTTCACCAAATTCATTCCTATCAACTACGTGGGTACATGGCTACTTCGAGTCGTCATTCTGTAGTTGAAACCAAAAGTAAGAAGCGCTCTAGAGACGACGAGGGTATATCAGAGGACATGTTGAACGTGTGGAAGTTGTTGTTAAACCTTCACCGTGAGTAACGACATTTTTTTCTCATAAAAAAAAAACACACGGTTATATCAAATGTAAGTTCAACTCAAGCAATTGTGTAGAGGGCTGCTCCTACATCGTTACTCTGGTGTTCATACCCAAAACAAGAAACGATCTAAAGACGACAAGGGTATATAAGAGGATATGTTAAACGTGTAGAAGTAGATATAATAACACCTTCAGAGTGAGTACAGGTACCCTTTATTCCAGAAAAAATATATATCCTCTTCAGATTGTAACATGTTATAGCCTGATGTACATTTTATAATTGTTTCCTTGTCTCTTTCGTCATAAAACAATTATGTTATCAGTAGAATTTTTCCTTTTTTGTCTGGAATACATCCACTTTCTGTTCATGTTTTTTTAAACTGGTCACTCTCTTTATTTCTGTGTTTATCCCTCTTAAATCTGGTTCAATTTCCATAGTTTCGATTTCTAGACATATTTGGCTGAGCAAGTCTTCTTTTGCCTTTTTGCACATGTTGCATATTTCATTATCTATTTCATTATCTATTTCATTATCTATTTTCTTGTATTGGGTAGTGTTCTTAGTTTGTCTTCTTTATTCCATTGTTTCTAATATGTTGTCAGTTATCCATTTTTGATTTTTGATCTTTTCCTTTTTGGGTAAGTCGTCGCAAGTTTCTTGTATGCTTTTCTTTATGCATTTCCATTTGGTTGTAGCTTTTTCAATAGGATTTTCTCTTCTCTATTGCTCAGTCCCTTCTTCTGCAGCATCTGATATGCGTTCTTGACTTGTATTGTATATTTATCTATAACATGTTTTTGATTTAAAGCTGTTATTCCTAGTGATATTGTTGATGAATTAGCCGTTTGTTTGTTTCTCTTTAGTTTTATTTTTATTTTAATCATTACAGGATTGTGATTTCAGTTAATATCTGCTCCTGGATAGGTTTTGGCTTTCTTGACGCTGTTACGGAACCTGTCTTTTATCATTATGTTGTCTATTTGATTCTTCTTATCTCCAGGACTTTTCCATGTGTATAGTTTCTTCTTCTCTTGCTTAAAGTAGGTGTTACATATTATCAGCCAATTTTCTTCACAGAATTGTATTAATCTTTCTTCTATTTCATTTCTGTTTACCAAACCATGATTTCCCATAATGGTCTTATATCTACATTTTCCAAATTTAGCATTCATATCACCCATTACAATCAAGATGTCCGAAGATTTCACTTGCTTTATAACTTTATTTTAATCGTCATAGCATGCCTTTATTTGTTCATCTGTTTAGTCTTTAGTAGGGGCGTATCATTGCTATGTCGAATGGTTTTGATTTAATTTTGAGTAACATAATCCTATCATTGTATGTCAGGTGGGTACTTATATATTTTGGTCGTTCTATTTTCATTAGTATTCCTACACCTCTTTGTTGTTCTGTTATGTTGCCTAAATATATAAATGTGTATTGTTCGCCCTTTATATACCCACATTCTTTCCATCTTGTCTCTGATATGTCTCGAATATCTATGTTTAATCGTTCAGCTTCTAAAATAAGATTTTCGCATTTTCATTCTTGGAGTCCTATTCCATGAACATATTCGTGGATCTTTCTTCTGATATAAGTTAGAATTTCTCTCCATGGCTTTCTCTGGATTGTTACGTGAGGCTCCAATCTCTTTCACGGTGGTCTGCGATATTCGTCTTTTGTGTCCTGAATATGCCTCATGGTTACCACATACTTTGCTGTTTTCGCTTTCTGAGCAGTCGATAATATCTGACTCTTTCACCCCATCTACCGTCACAGACTTTGTGCATTCAGGATGGACATTCCCGGTAGGCACCATTGTTGCCAAAATCAATATTTGCCTGTCGAACTGCGAATACATGTTGGACTGTGGATGATATGTTCAACAGGTCGACACTAGAAGAATAAACAATATTCCACTGAAATATCCATAAAGTTCACAGTCCATCCGCTCGTCAGAAGTAAACATAACTACAACGGGGAATAACAGCACATTATTTCACAAATGACTCTCGCAAATAATTTTAACACGTCTGCAAGATCCGAGGCAGAAAAACGATCTACACGCAGCCGCCATGACACCTCCATTTTTATGCAAATTACGTCCATGTAAATCTGGATACACATGACCCTACTACTGAAACTAATGCAAGAGACAACGCAAGTTGTTCTGTACTTCCTGCGAAAATGCTGCTAAAATACAGCCTGGTTTATTGCCCTTCCACATGTAGTTCACACAATAAACCTCTATCTGAGGAAGACTTGCTATAAACGTTGTGTTCTAAATGTCAAGTGTTGCATTTTTTAAATCACATTTTTGAAACTTAAAACCAGACAAAGTAATTTTTGTTTTCAATAGCAATGAGCCGTTCATATGAAAACATATTCTTTTGTCCGCATTTTAAATATCTAGACATTGGATCTTAAAAACCCTGGAAATCAAGCAGCGTTGAGGAAAAAACCTGATCGCACTAAAAAATAATTCGAACTGAGCTTTATAAGCTAGAGATGAGTGCAGTAATATCAGAGAAACCCACAACAAAAGTGCCTCAAAGATATAGTTCATCAACACTAAAGAGTCTCAACACAACAAAATCCAAATACTAAAGTACATGAACACTACAAAACCATAACACTAAAAAAACATAAAAACTACTGTACCACAATACCACAATACCACAGAACTTCAGCACTACCTGAACTCAAAACTACCGTATTTCAACGCTACAGTACCTCATAACCATAAAACCTCTACACCACAGTACTTGAATACTGCAATAACTCAACACAATAAAATCTCAACACTAAAGTACCTCAACACCACAGTACCTCAACACTATAGTAATTTAACACTCAATATTTCAACACCTTAGTACCTCAACACCACAGTACCTCAACACTATAGTAATTTAACACTCAATATTTCAACACCTTAGTACCTCAACACCACAGTACCTCAACACCACAGTACCTCAACACTACAGTAATTTACCACTCAATATTTCAACACCTTAGTACCTCAACACTACAGTACCTCAACACTACAGTAATTTAACACTCAATATTTCAACACCTTAGTACCTCACCACCACAGTACCTCAACACCACAGAACCTCAACACTACAGTAATTTAACACTCAATATTTCAACACCTTAGTACTTCACCACCACAGATCCTCAACACTACAGAACGTCACCACCACAGATCCTCAACACTACAGAATCTCACCACCACAGATCCTCAACAATACAGATCCTCTCACCACAGAACCTCAACGCTGCAGATCCTCAATACCGCAAAATCTCAACACAAAAAAACCTCAATACCGCAAAATCTCAACACCACAGAACCTCAATACCACAGATCCTCAACACTACAGAACCTCACCACCACAGATCCTCAACACTACAGATCCTCAACACTACAGATCCTCAACACTACAGATCCTCAACACTACAGAACCTCAACACTACAGTTCCTCAATACCGCAAAATCTCAACACAACAGAACCTCAACACTACAGATCCTCAACACTACAGAACCTCAACGCTGCAGATCCTCAATACCGCAAAATATCAACACCACAGAACCTCAACACCACAGAACCTCAACACTACAGAACCTCAAAACTACAAATTCTCAACACTACAGATCCTCAACACTACAGAACCTCAACACTACAGAACCTCAACACCACAGATCCTCAACACTACAGAACTTCAACACTACAGAACCTCAACACCACAGATCCTCAATACTACAGATCCTCAACACTACAGAACCTTAACACTACATATCGTCAACACTACAGATCTTCAACACTACAGATCATCAACACTACAGAACCACACCACCACAGATCCTCAACACTACAGAACCTCACCACCACAGAACCTCACCACCACAGATCCTCAACACTACAGAACCTCAACACAACAGAACCTCAACACTACAGATCCTCAACACTACAGAACCTCAACACTACAGATCATCAACACTACAGAACCACAACACTACAGATCCTCAACACTACAGATCCTCAACACCACAGATCCTAAATACTACAGAGCCTCAACACTACAGATCCTCCACACTAAAGATCCTCAACACTACAGATCATCAACACTACATAATATCAACACTACATAACCTCAACACTACAGATCCTCAACATTACAGAACATCAACACTACAGAACCTCAACGCTACAGATCATCAACACCACAGAACCTCAACACCACAAAACCTAAACACTACAGATCTTCAACACTACAGAACCTCAACACTACAGATACTCAACAGTACAGTACCTCAACACTACAGATCCTCAATACCGCAAAATCTCAACACAACAGAACCTCAACACCACAGATCATCAACACTACAGAACCTCACCACCATAGATCCTCAACATTACAGAATCTCAACACTACAGAACCTCAACACTACAGAACCTCAACACCACAGATCCTCAATATTGCAAAATCTCAACACCACAGACCCTCAACACTACAGAAATTCACCACCACAGATCCTCAACACTACAGATCCTCAACACCACAGAACCTCAACACCACAGAACCTCAACACTACAGAACCTCAACACCACAGATCCTCAACACTACAGAACCTCAACACTACAGAACCTCAACACCACAGATCCTCAACACCACAGAACATCAACATCACAGATACTCAACACCACAGATTATCAACACCACAGATCCTCACAACCGCAAAAAAACACCACGATACCTCTCATTGCTTTCACAAATACACATGGGCGTATCAACAACTTCCCTTCCGTCTACTGAACCACAGCCATCTTCATCACTAATAATAAAACTATTGATAGTTTTGTTCAAATTATTCTAACCAGTTGGGGAGCCGCGATAGCTCAGTGGTTAGTGAACTGGACTACAAAGGATAAAGGGTAGGGTTCGATCCCAAACGACGGCTTCCGGTTTCACCCAATCTTAAATGGGTACCGGATTTTTTCTGGGAAATTAAAGCGGCACTGGCGTAATACCGACCACATTACCCCGAAGATCACGTGCTGAAGGTATGTAAAATGTATGGTCACTAACGCCACTTGGCGTGACGGGGGCTCTTTACTTTTTTTTGTATTTTTATTCTAACCGGTATAGCGTCTACCATACATAGGTCAAGTTATGACATTACCGAATCTCTCCTAGATTGATTAACATAATTCTGGTCTTCTAATTCTTGACCTTTTAAAACTGTTTTCATTATTTTAAAAATAACGTGCAATAACTTTCATTACGGTCTTTGGAACCCCTGTATATGTAAGGGCAGATTTCAGTAGAGTCGGCTCTACCCATTTCCTTCATCATTTTTAACGTTCTCTTTTCGTTCTTTGTGTTTCTCTTGTCTTTTCAAGGCAAGAAATAGAGCATTGTTTAACGTACCAACTAAATAGTATTGTTCAATTAGATCAGAAATAATTTAGTATAACTAATCATACTTTAAACTGACTGTGTTGGAATGAAATGCTTGAAAGTGCACACAACAGTTAACGTAGCATAGTTGTCTGCTCTTGAACTCTCTATACTTTTGATGTTGGGTTGACCAGAATTGTTTGATGTAAAATTGTGAATTTCATAACGTCATTAAGTTTACAATTCTATACACGTTTTTCATAATTGAAACATGTCACCAAATATAGATCACATTGACAAGAAAGTGTCACAGAACGCGAAAATAATGTTAAAAGCACACATAATATTTGAACCTAATGTCGGATTTCACAACGTCAGAAGTGTTTCCCTCAAGTTTCAATGTTAATGTTTATTTGCGTTTTAAAAAATGCATAGACCTCTCTCGGATCGAAGACGGCATGGAGGACGGAATGTCATAGTTCTTGGCCATTGACGATTTGCTGCTAGTTCTAATTCTTGATTGTTTCTTAGACTTATAAATGAAATGAAAGAAATCCGTTAACAAAATAACTTTATTGATAATGGAATACTCTCGTATTTCTGAATTAACGATTTGATAATCACCACCGTGTTCTCTGTTCTTACTAATTATCTACTAAAATATGGATTTGATATCAATATAAAAAAGACTAGAAATATGATCATAAACAAAGATAATACTCAAAACCTACAAGTGGATATCAAAGTTGAAGGAATAGACCTGGAGACAGTTCAGAGCTAAAGCTCATCGTAGCGTGCCTGCTGGCGTAGTTGATCATGTCTCTCCACAACTTTCGATCTCGACAGTGATTTATCATTTCTGTATGTTGACCTTCTTCCAAGCTATGCTCTTAAGCTGTCTAGTATATTTTTTCTTTGCTTTCCTCTATCTTTTCGTCCTTCAGTTTTCACAGTTGTTACAATATATTCCGGCTGTTCTGTTCTTATTACATGGCCACAAATTGATGATTGTTTCTTCCTAATATTTGATATTAGTTCTCTTTGCATTGGTCCCTTTCGGAAAGTTTCATTACTCTTTTTAGATGTCCAAGCTAATCTCTCAAAACTCTTCTGTAAAACCACATTTCTACATCATCCGGAGCTACACTGCTTTGGATATACTAAAGGCAGTGATGGAAAATGTAAAACTGAAATAAATGAAATAAAAAAAAATGGCAAAGAGCAATTTTAATGACACTAAAAATATACTCACATCAAGACAAATAATTACAGGGCTAAAACAAAGATTTGCAAAATGTTATATCTTCTCAACATTCATGTATGGTGCAGAAACATGCACATTAGACAAGAAAACAGAACAGAAAATTGAGCCTTTGAAATGTGGACATATTGAAGAATAGGATGAATTTGATGGAAAGAAAAGAAAACAAATGATGAAGTCTTAAAGAAATGAAAAATTAAAAGAGAACTGCTAAACATAATTCAGAAAAGACAAATGAGATTTTTGGGCCATGTTAAAAGACAAAGCAGCCTACTAAAAGAAATCTTGGAGGGGAAAATACAAGGTAAAAGCAGCAGAGGCAGACCAAGACTAACATGGGCGAGTAACATCAAAAGGTGGACAAGTCAGCCTATTACAACCTGCACTATCAAAGCAAGAGACAAAGCGAAATGGCGCTCCACGGTAGCCAACCTTCGATGATGAGACTGATATTAATGATGATGATGATGATTATGAAAAATTATCTCGTCCAGATAGCTTTAAAGTTTTATTTATGAACCTCTGTTGTTTATTTTCTCACCTTCTGGTATCCTGTGATATGTTGTAACCTTATTTTTTTCATTTGTCCCTCGACCAGAAGCTGATGTATTGAGAACCGGAAACTAATTGACATAATTCCTTCAAGTTCTTCATTCTATTAACCACAATTTCACATTCTTTGATTTCAAAGTCTTTTGCATTTTTTGTTATAATTTTTTTTTAATCACTTAAGATTAAAACGGGGAGCTGTGCCTGTCGCTTAGCAATCCTCAAAGTGTTGCTTACCTATTGAATGCTATCTGTAGATCTTCTATCATAGGTAAACTTTTGTTGATGGAATCTGGACAAACCAATTTGGAAGACCCTGTTTCCTCACGTGACGTTCTTCAACATAATGGTCATGTTTAATATTATTCGGTCATTCCCAGGGGGCGTTAGACGAATTGCCATACTTCTACACTCGTCGTTCATTCTGGTCATGGAAACTGGTTGCGATCAGCGCTTAATCTGTGTCAAGGTCAATGCTTCTTTCTCTGACAGGGTTGGTAGTAATGAGAGACCAGGGAGCTTTCTGACAGACGGTCCCATGGGGTTCACGAGCGGTACACCAAAGGACGAGCAAATATTCAATCAAAATGAAGAGTTCTGTTACCCACACAGGCGTCTCGTGTTGCTTTATTTAATGAGAGAACACACACTTGGCACAATCTTCCACAGTCGATATGTCATTGTCCCTTTTTGCAAATAAATGTTATTATAAGTAGTAAAAAAGACATCACCTCCGTGCAAAATAAAGACAAGTGAAACAATATTAAAACAGGTAAATTAATTTAAATATTTGGGAACTTTGTTAACCTCAGACGGAAGATGTACAAAAGAGGTGAGGTGCAGAATGGCTCAGACAAAAGCAGCTTTCCAAAAAATGAGAAAAATACTATGCAATCCATTTTTGACAATAAAAACAAGAAAAAGAGTTCTTAAATGTTACGTAGAGCCAGTCTTAACATATGGATGCGAGTCATGGACAATAGGACAACAGACAAGAAAATCACTGGAGTCTGTAGAAATGTGGTTTTAAAGAAGAATGTTGAGAATACCTTGGACAGCTAAGAAGAGTAATGAAGAGGTTCTGACAGAGTTCAAAGCAAAAAGAGAGCTAATTTCCAATGTTAGGAAGAAACAATCATCATTTTTTGTCATGTAATGAGAAGAGAACAGCTGAAATATATTGTAACAACTGGAAAAATTGAGGGACGAAGAGATAGAGGGAAACAAAGAGAAAAAATAACAGACAGCTTAAGAAAATGGCTTGGCAGAAGGTCAACAACAGAAATGATAAATAGCTGCCGAAATCGAAAGTTGTGGAGAGACATGATCACCTACGCCACTAGGCCCGGTACTTGATGATGATGATAAGTAGTAAAAAAAAGTTTAGCATCACTGTGCCGACTCTATGGGAGAATTGTATTTCCAACGAAGGGAGTTGTGTGCCCTTATCGTATATTAACGAGTGTTGTTGCTTATAACTAAACAAATGCTTAACCTTTTCAGATCTCAAATATCTTTCCATGTTTTGGGAAACAAGAATGAGTCAACATTGAAGTCCATTAAAGTGTACTATCAAAAACTGAAAAATACATGGCGTCACCTCCCCTGCAGAACCCCTAGAAGGTATATTTCATGACACACAAGTTAACGAGACGAGAATATTTCTTATGGAAATAGAAGACAGTATGGTGCACTGAATTTGGAAATAACTATTTAAACGACTAAAAATATGATTATTAGCAGAGAAAGGACATAAAGTATAAAAGGAGATATTGATGTAGATGGGAACGTAGAGAGAGTTCTAGAATAGAGTTATCTTGGACATATTATAACAGATGATAACAGTGTAAGACAAAAATAAACAAAAGAATAGTAATCTTAAAAGCAATTTTAACAACATAAATGACATACTCACATTAAAGCAAATAACATCAAAATTAAAACTACAGAGTAGAAAAAAACAAACAATAGAAAATGCAGTATTTACTCATTTCCAGCACGTTGCAGAAATGTAGACATAAAATATGAAAATAAAGTTGATAATTGAAGCTTTTGAAATGTTGCTCTACAGAAAAATGAGAAGAACTGAGTTGAAAGAAAAGAAGACAAACAAGAAAGTGCTGAATCAGCTGAAAATGAAAAAAAAAACTACTTAACACAAAAATGACAACGGAAATATTATGGACATGTGAAGAGACATATTACCATTCTAAAAGTGACACAACTATAAACAAGGTAGACGAGGTAGAAACAAACAAGACTAAAGTGGACTGTTAATATGAAAAGGTGAACCTATGACAAGGTGCACCATCAAGGCAAGAGACAGTAACTGTAAAGTATCTCCCAACACTTCTAAGTGACTACTAACAATTGACATCTCTCTACAGCTCTATGTGACTACTAACAATTGACATCTCTCTACAGCTCTATGTGACTACCATCAATTGACATCTCTCTACAGCTATGTAGGACTACCAACAATTGACATCTCTCTACATCTCTCTATGTGATTACTAATTATTGACATGTGTCTTAATCTATATGTGATAAACTAACTATTTGACATATGTCTAGCTCTTTCTGACCACCAAGAATTGACATATGTCTAGCTTTATTTGACTAATAACAATTGACATCGTTCTACAGTTGTAAGTGACCACTAAGACTTTGCAATTCTCAAAAGATAAAAATGTAAAAATACAGCTAATTCTAATCGCTTTGAACGTTTCATGGAAGAAACGTGTGAACTTTGTTTTCTTGGAAGAATACAAATAATCATATAAACTAAAGTATCAGTGTCAAAAAGCCGTGATATCAAATAAAAAAGATCAAGCAAACAACAGTGTTGTCCATCATTAACAGACACAGTTAATGAGTCCCTGCAAAGATCTGGTCTATGGCCTGTTAGTTGTGTCATTAACGTACAAGGTTAATGAGTCCCTGCAAAGATCTGGCCTACGACCTGTTAGTGGCGTCATTAACAGACACAGTTAATGAGTCCCTGCAGAGATCTGGTCTATGACCTGTTAGTGGCTTTATTAACAGACAAAGTTAATGAGTCCCTGCAAAGATCTGGTCTACGACCTGTTAGTGGCTTTATTAACAGACACAGTTAATGAGTCCCTGCAAAGATCTGGTCAATGATCTGTTAGTGGCGTCATTAACAGCCAAAGTTAATGAGTCCCTGCAAAGATCTGGTCTATGACCTGTTAGTGGCGTCATTAACAGACACAGTTAATAAGTTCCTGCAAAGAGCTGGTCTATGACCTGTTAGTGGCGTCTTTAACAGACACAGTTAATGAGTCCCTGCAAAGATCTGGTCTATGACCTGTTAGTGGCGTCATTAACAGACAAAGTTAATGAGCCCCTTAAAAGATCTGGTCTATGATCTGTTAGTGGCGTCATTAACAGACAAAGTTAATGAGTACCTGAAAAGATCTGGTCTACGACCTATGGTGGCGTCATTAACAGACACAGTTAATGAGTCCCTACAAAAGATATGGTCTATGACCTGTTAGTGACGTCATTAACAGACACAGTTAATGAGTCCCTGCAAAGATCTGGTCTATGGCCTGTTAGTTGTGTCATTAACATACAAGGTTAATGATTCCCTTAAAAGATCTGGTCTATGACCTGTTAGTGGCGTCATTAACAGACAAGGTTAATGAGTCCCTGCAAAGATCTGGCCTATGACCTGTTAATGGCGTCATTAACAGACAAAGTTAATGAGTCCCTGCAAAGATCTGGTCTATGACCTGTTAGTGGCGTCATTAACAGACAAAGTTAATGAGTCCCTAAAAAGATCTGGTCTATGACCTGTTAGTGACGTCATTAACAGACACAGTTAACGAGTCCCTAAAACGATCTGGTCTATAACTTGTTAGTCACGTCATTAACAGACAAAGTTAATGAGTACCTGCAAAGATCTGGTCTGCGACCTGTTAGTGACGTCATTAACAGACACAGTTAACGAGTCCATTAAAAGATCTGGTCTGTAACTTGTTAGTCACGTCATTAACAGACAAAGTTGTAATGTGTCCCTAGAAAGATCTGGTCTATGACCTATTAGCGACGTCATTAACAGTCAACGTTAATGAGTCCCCAAAAAGATCTGGTCTATGACCTATTAGTGACGTTTATTTCTGGACGGTAATCTTCAAATGTTCAAAGAAAGAATTGATCAGCTCATATCTGGTGACATTCCATACAGCATGTCCAGGTATGACGCTGATGATGGCGACAATACCTCCCCTGTTATGTCCTAGTGCTGACTTAACGTGGAGATATATCAGATCTTTGTGTTTTCCCTTACAAGCCAAACTGTATCGTTGATGTAAAAGTTTTCAGTGGTTATGTTCATGTAACTACGAGGATTACTGACATGTTTATCATGCTGAAACTTTGATAGAATGTTATATAATCATAACATGAGAGGTAATAGTTTTCATTTCACTAATTAAAGGGACACAACCTTCTCAGAAAATATGCTACAAATTGTTTTATATTTAGAGATAAAGACATGGTGACAAAATATGTGATGTTGATCTGTTAAAGTCTAGAAAACACAGTAAAGGAAACATTTTTAAAAAGTTATGTAAGTTGAAAAGCCTTTAATTTTACATGTTGTATTCTCTCTCTCTCTCTCTCTCTCTCTCTCTCTCTGCGATTAGGACTCAATCAGAGTAGGACTCCATACTCTCGCACGAAGACAGCTGTCTGTTTAATCCTGTTAGATTCACTCCGGTAGAATACCTGTTAAAACGTTGCACTGTGTTCTGCGCCAGTGGCCCAGTGCATCCGATTTCAGCCAGCATTTGTTCAGGTTTGCTTCCTTAGCCTTTGATTGTCTCCAATCTTCCTGCAAGGCAGCAGATGATCTTTTCTGTAGGGGGGATTCTGCCCTTAGATGGTGGGCCTTCCCAGGTTCATGAGCACCATCTGCCCGAATCACTAGAGGTGACTAACACAGACATGCGACTTGTAATATGAGGAAACTGTAACTAGGAACACTTTTCATGCACAGCCTCCAACTGTTCCCGCCGCCTATCCCCACATACCGGTAAATCACGTCCTCTTCAAAATGGTGATCGTCGTAGCACTTGATGATGTTAGGCCATCGTTGATGACTCCAATTCTGAACATATAGACACACAGTCAGACGTCAAATTTTCCCCGTCGCACATCAAACAGCAGACCGTAAGATTTGCGCACGGCCGGTTTAGGGAACCATTACGATGACGTGGCACACAACAATGTCGCCGAACAAATAATCTCGATACCTTTAGATTTCTGTCTGATTATTCAAGTGTAAGCAGCCTACGTCGAATAAAACACGAAGCAAATTCCCCAAAGAGACAAATCTTCGGCTGACGAAGTAGTTTACATTAATGTGTAACATGGAAATAACTTGCGTCAAAGAATTTCAACAACGGTCATGAACAGCACCAATGTGACGTAAAGCGCAGATCAAGTCTAGACAGTGGAAGGTCTCACTCACAACACTTGATTCGTCAAAAACAGACTGTTGTCGGCCTACGACCTCGCTTTAGCGACACAGATGTATCAAACATATCATCATTTTTACTTTAACGCAGAAAAGTGCAATGAAGATAAGAAATTAATCAGACCCTGGGTGCATTTTCTGCAGCGATCAAAAGGACGTGGACTAGATCCGCCATCTACAAAAATAGATCACCCAACCACAAGAACAGACCACCTAACCACAAGAATACACCACCCAGCCACAAGAACAGACCACCCAACCACAAGAATAGACCACTCAACCACAAGGACATACCACAAAACCACAAGAACAGGCCACCCAACCAGAAGAAGAGACCACCCAACCACAAGAACAGACCACCCACCAACAAGAACAGACCACCCAACCACAAGAACAGACCACCCAACCAGAAGAATAGACCACTCAACCACAAGGACATACCACAAAACCACAAGAACAGGCCACCCAACCAGAAGAAGAGACCACCCAACCACAAGAACAGACCACCCAACCACAAGAACAGACCACCCAACCACAAGAACAGACCACCCAACCACAAGAACAGACCACCCAACCACAAGAACAGACCACCCAACCACAAGAACAGACCACCCAACCACAAGAACAGACCACCCAACCAGAAGAAGAGACCACCCAACCACAAGAACAGACCACCCAACCACAAGAATAGACCACCCAACCACAAGAACAGACCACCCAACCACAAGAACAGACCACCCAACCACAAGAACAGACCGCCAACCACAAGAACAGACCGCCCAACCACAAGAACAGACCACCCAACCACAAGAACAGACCGCCCAATCACAAGAACAGACCACCCAACCACAAGAACAGACCGCCCAACCACAAGAACAGACCACCCAACCACAAGAACAGACCACCCAACCACAAGAACAGACCGCCCAATCACAAGAACAGACCACCCAACCACAAGAACAGACCGCCCAATCACAAGAACAGACCACCCAACCACAAGTACAGACCACCCAACCACAAGAACAGACCACCCAATCACAAGAACAGACCACCCAACCACAAGAACAGACCGCCCAATCACAAGAACAGACCACCCAACCACAAGAACAGACCGCCCAATCACAAGAACAGACCACCCAACCACAAGAACAGACCACCCAACCACAAGAACATACCGCCCAACCACAAGAACAGATCACAGAGAAAAGTGACAACAGCATTGAGTTTATCGAGGTGGAGAATTAAGGAAAGAGGAGATACCTGACACGGAATAAAGACTCCCCTCTCCCGAATCAACTAATACAACAAAGGTAGCACAAAAACAGAGTGCGAAACTAGGATCACCGCAAGAAAACAGAAAACAATTAGTCACCTCTAGAATTTATTAGGAGATACATTACTTCTAAAGTTACCTCAAGGATTTGTTAAGACATACATTACTTCTAAAGTTACCTCAAGGATTTGATAAGACATACATTACTTCTAAAGTTACCTCAAGGATTTGATAAGAGATACATTACTTCTAAAGTTACCTCAAGGGTTTGATAAGACATACATTACTTCTAAAGTTACCTCAAGGGTTTGTTAAGACATACATTACTTCTAAAGTTACCTCAAGGATTTGATAAGACATACATTACTTCTAAAGTTACCTCAAGGATTTGATAAGACATACATTACTTCTAAAGTTACCTCAAGGATTTGTTAAGACATACATTACTTCTAAAGTTACCTCAAGGATTTGTTAAGACATACATTACTTCTAAAGTTACAATAAGGATGTGTGATGTCATATTTTACTTTTACGGTTTTACTCTATCATACCTTGGTTCACGGATCTCTAGTGATAAACATTTCTTTTTGATAAACCACTTCTTGATAAATCACTTTTTGATAAACCGCTCCTTGATAAACCACTTCTAGATAAACCACTTTTTGATAAACCACATTATCCTGCCTTCACGGATCTCACAAAGGCATGTAATTTCATCAAAAGATACGGTCTGTTGGAAAACAAAAAACTCTTGAAAAAATGGACTATTTGCTGTTGCTACCGAAAATAATTCAACCTTTTCAGGTGGTTACAAGAGGGACAGTGCAGCACAGCAGTTACATGGTGGCGTCTTTGATTTTATATGTGGGATCAAGCAAGGCTGTGGTTTAGACCCAGCTCTGATTCTTTTTTAAAAATCTTCTTTGCAACCAAACAAAAGCACGTCATCTGAACATCAACAGGTGGCCTTATCTTCGCTTTAGATCTGACGAGGAAAAGCAAATTTAACTTAACGTGACTAACACAAACATACCACACAAACAACTAAAAGACGCATGACAGTATTGAAGAAAATGTTGTATGTAGATAATGACGACTAGTTAAACATAGGGAAACAACAACTTCTATAATGCTGACCACTCCTACAACTTCAAACAACGTGATTAATCAGTGAGCAGTCATGTCAAGCATTGTCATATTATCATCATCAGGTAGCATGTCCTTTGCAGAAGTTGCATTAACCAAAGCCCATCTGAAAGAATCTCTGTCTCTAGCCAGATCTCCCACAGATAGTTGCATTAACCACAGCCCGTCTGAAAGAATCTCTGTCTCTAGCCAGATCTCCCACAGACAGTTGCATTAACCACAGCCCATCTGAAAGAATCTCTGTCCCTAGTCAGATCTCCCACAGATAGTTGCATTAACCAAAGCTCGTCTGAAAGAATCTCTACCTCTAGCCAGATCTCCCACAGATAATTGCATTGACCACAGCCCTTCTGGAAGAATCTCCGTCTCTAGCCAGATCTCCCACAGATAGTTGCATTCACCACATCCCGTCTGAAATAATCTCCGTCACTAGCCAGATCTCCCACAGATAGTTGCATTAGCCACAGTCCGTCTGAAAGAATCTCTGTATCTAGCCAGATCTCCCACAGATAGTTGCATTAACCACAGCCCGTCTGAAAGAATCTCTGTCCCTAGCCAGATCTCCCACAGATAGTTGCATTAACCAAAGCCCGTATGAAAGAATCTCTGCCTCTAGCCAGATCTCCCACAGATAATTGCATAGACCACAGCCCGTCTGGAAGAATCTCCGTCTCTAGTCATATCTCCCACAGATAGTTGCATTGACCACAGCCCGTCTGAAAGAATCTCCGTCTCTAGCCAGATCTCCCACAGATAATTGCATTGACCACAGCCCGTCTGAAAGAATCTCTGTCTCTAGCCAGATCTCCCACAGATAGTTGCATTGACCACAGCCCGTCTGAAATAATCTATGTCACTAACCAGATCTCCCACTTCTTCTATTGCCATGTTCAATGTCTCTTTGATGTCCTGAAACCGCCTTGTTGGTCTGCGCCTTATGCAGCGCTCAGGAACAATGTCTTCCATTATTGGTCTTGGTCATAGTATGTTAATTTCCTCCGTAGAATGGTGTTTATAAGCCAGTTCTTTTTTATGTTGAAATCTTTGAATATCTTCATTGTCATGTGCATCCACTAAAAGAAATGTATAAATAAATATAATTAATAACCATAACTACAGTTAATCATTTATAGTAGATCGTCACTAAGGTTTTGCAGTCTGGTAAGGGAACAACACGCTGACCATCAACATCTGCATGGCTGCAAACAAACATGCGCAATGGGCGCTCTTTTTTATGACAGCAAATCCACACACGACAAAACTATAATTTTAAACACGTGTTGAAACACAAAAGTGGAATTTTCTTATGGGATAGAATGGCCAGAAATAAAACAAAAAAATAAAATAAAAAATAAAATAAATGAAAGGCTGGGTCATTCTGTGCCGACGACCAATATTCACAATCCTCCAACAAATATTGTCTAAGATGTTTATGTCACCTATATCGAATGAAGAGTGTGCGCATTCTTAAAGTTGACCTTTTTTGAGAGACATCAACAGGCAAATATATATGATCAAATTTGACGAGGAAGAGATTTGCTAAAAGCGAATCTAGCTGGTGAAAGACTGAAAATATAAGCCTATAAGCAGCCCAGTTTAATTTGGTAAACATTTCGATTCTAGACGTGCACAAAGAAAGAAAAGACAGTCCCAGACAAGATCCTTACACCCAAGACCTTCACTAACTCCAGTTTCCAGACAGGGAGATGCAGCCACATTACTTATGAAATGTATCTCAACAACTGAATTTTTAAATGATTTCAAGACTTTACCTCCTGATTTGTCAAGATATGTGTTATTTCTAGAGTTTACAACAACGATTTGTAAAGATGTTGTTATTTCTAGAGTTTATCTCAACGATTTGTAAAGATGTACGTTATTTCTAGAGTTTATCTCAACGATTTGTAAAGATGTACGTTATTTCTAGAGTTTATTTCAACGATTTGTAAAGATGTACGTTATTTCTAGAGTTTATCTCAACGATTTGTAAAGATATGCCTTATTTCTAGAGCTTACAACAACAATTTGTAAAGATGTAGTTATTTCTAGAGTTTACAACAACAACCTTTCGTGAAACGCATGTTGAAAAGCGTCGAAGTAGTGGGTACGTGTGTACAAATGTTGAGAATCACTGAAAATGTGGAAGTAACTGGTATGTGTTAACATGGGGTCTGTGGGTGAAAAACTTGCTCTCGCGCTGATCTAGTTCATATTGATTGAAGTACGGTTTGCAAGCAATCCCCGTACATCGTTAGCAGACAGCCTGGTCTACTCGCTGGGACATCAACTGTGCTTGTCAGCGCTCAGCGAGCAAGGGTTCAGATCTTCCAGGCACAAGTGCCCCCACGAGACGATCCTTTTTACTCGGCTCTGATACAATCAATCTGATTGGTTGGTTGTGTTAACGTTATTGAGTTGTTTCGTTTTTCAAAGACTGCCCTCAGGTCCTCGTGAATTGGTTCATTACATCGTGCAAAGAATTCACAAAAAGTGTGTGTTTGGGGTGGGGATCTTCTATTTCACTAGTTCACGGGTGAAATTACACGAGAGTATAAATTTAACACTAAAAAGAAACAAACGCAAAAAAATCATTATGCATGTAGCAGTTCAGGACGCTTTTAAAACGACTTCCTTTTTGTAATGAAATTGTGATATTTGCTCATTTCGCCCCGACATATTCGATTTCATCATGACTCATTTTTCAAACCAAGTTAGTCTTTCCTCTTCAATTCCTTTTCGGGAAAGTTACGAGTTTAGTGTCGTAAATTAAAGTTATCTACCCTAAGAAAAACAACTCGAGGGTAAAGTCCTATACTTCCTAAACACAACCAAAACCCACCCCAACCCAACCCAAACCCCAAAATTAAATAAAATGCAGCAGTGACGAACATAGAGATAATTTTTAGTGTTTGAGACGCACTGAGGGTTTGTTCCAAGGGACATAACTTTAATTTACGACACCAAACTCGTAATTTACTCCCTGCTTTTGTGCTTATTTCTTGAATCACGACATGGTTGTAGAGCATAATCTTTATACGAACATCATAGCTGACATATCCAGCAATCGGTAAAAAATTGTTGACATCTCTCAGTTCAAACACTGCATCTGTGTGCACTACATTTGTCAAACAGGGTCTATTTAGTTTAAAGGGGATAATAGAACGAAGAAGTATGTGTTAGCACTCGGAAATAATGACAGACAAACAACAACAGAAAAAAAAAAAGAACAATATATGGTCCGAAGCGGGATCGAACCCGTACTCAGTGGCACCGCGCCTTGCCACGAGAAGCCGAACGCTTGATACACTGCCACGCAGCCAACTAAAAATTTCCTATCTGTGATCGTAACCCTATGCTATAGTCATGAGAACGCCTTCGTGTAAGACACTGCTTACAATAGCCAATTTTTTAGTTGGCTGCGTGGCAGTGTACCAAGTTTTCGGCTTCTCGTGGCAAGGCGGGGTGCCACTGAGTACGGGTTCGATCCCGCTTCGGACCATATAATGTTCTTTGTTTTTTTTCTGTTGTTGTTTGTCTGTCATTATTTCCGAGTGATAACACATACTTCTTCGTTCTATTATTCCCTATTATCGCCTCGGAAGTTTCCTATATAATAATATCTATATAGTTTAACGCTGGCATTGGCTTGCAAGTTGATTACGATTAGGAAAATTGAGGAAAGCACTGGCCTCCTCGTCATCAAATGCTAGGATCAGTACTGTCATGTTAATGTGTTATACCACTACATAACAGCTGAGATGCCTTCACTAATGACTCTTCCACAAAGGAGCCAGTAGTGGGGTGTAAAATACACTTTAATAAGGTACGGTGACAGCTTTAAAAAAGGAACACAGCAAAATACTGACGTTTCGGCCTACATGCGGCCTTCATCAGAGAACGGGGTCAACAATAACAAACGATGAGACACAAATACATTCTACTTCAACTAGGATGAAAAGGACTAGTAAGTGAAGGAGGCTCTTTCACAAAACAAAAATGTATTAATCAAACATATTCTTAACAAACAAGGAAACAATCAACATTTTTTCGGGCACATCATGAGAAGAGGAAATGTGGAATACTTGGTTACAACTGGCAAATTGAAAGGAAAAAGAGATCGCGGACAACAAAGAGAGAAAATACTGGATAGCTTGGTGTCATGGCATGGAAAACAGTCAACAACAGAATTGATACGATGCACTGTAGATAGAAGATTGCGGAAGGACGTGATCGCCTACGCTAACCGGTATGGCACATGGATTCTTAACAATGGACGACTGGGTAGCCTAGAGGTCAAACGTCCGCTTCCGGTCAGGAAGAACCAGGGTTTAAAGCTCACCAGTAGCGGTGTTTTTTTTTTTTTTTTATTATTTTTATTTTTTATTTTTACAAAATTAAGAAAAATGAATCTGTAGTTTGTTTGTGACGTTAATCTCCCCTGATCTCTTGGGTAGGAATATTCGATGTCTAGCTCTCTCGAATAATGGCAGTAAACGTGATATTTGCAAGAGATATTTGAGAGCCGTTCTAGCTTGTTTCCGTTGTTCTGCTATTGCTCTTGTGGTTGTCTCACAGAATGTAGTCCCAAGTTGAAGAGATGTGAGCCTGTAGTAACAAGTTGAAGAGATATGAGCCTGTAGTAACAAGTTGAAGAGATATGAGCCTGTAGTAACAAGTTGAAGAGGTGTAAGCCAGTAGTCCCAAGTTGCAGAGGTGTGAGCCAGTAGTAACAAGTTGAAGAGATATGAGCCTGTAGTAACAAGTTGAAGAGATGTAAGCCAGTAGTCCCAAGTCGAAGAGGTGTGAGCCAGTAGTAACAAGTTGAAGAGATATGAGCCTTTAGTAACAAGTTGAAGAGATGTGAGCCAGTAGTCCCAAGTTGAAGAGGTGTGAGCCAGTAGTCCCAAGTTGAAGAGATGTGAGCCGGTATTCACAAGTTGAAAAGGTGTGAGCCAGTAGTCCCAAGTTGAAGAGATGTGAGCCAGTAGTCCCAAGTTGAAGAGATGTGAGCCAGTAGTCCCAAGTTGAAGAGGTGTGAGCCAGTAGTCCCAAGTTGAAGAGATGTGAGCCAGTAGTCCCAAGTTGAAGAGGTGTGACCAGTAGTCCCAAGTTGAAGAGATGTGAGCCGGTATTCCCAAGTTGAAAAGGTGTGAGCCAGTAGTCCCAAGTTGAAGAGGTGTGAGCCAGTAGTCCCAAGTTGAAGAGACGTGAGCAGGTATTCCCAAGTTGAAGAGGTGTGAGCCAGTAGTCCCAAGTTGAAGAGATGTAAGCCAGTAGTCCCAAGTTGAAGAGGTGTGAGCCAGTAGTCCCAAGCTGAAGAGATGTGAGGCAGTAGTCCCAGGTTGAAGAGGTGTAAGCCCGTAGTCCCAAGTTGAAGAGATGTGAGCCAGTAGTCCCAAATTGAAGAGATGTGAGCCGGTATTCCCAAGTTGAAGAGGTGTAAGCCCGTAGTCCCAAGTTGAAGAGGTGTGAGCCAGTAGTCCCAAGCTGAAGAGATGTGAGGCAGTATTCCCAAGTTGAAGAGATGTAAGCCCGTAGTCCCAAGTTGAAGAGATGTGAGCCAGTAGTCTCAAATTGAAGAGATGTGAGCCGGTATTCCCAAGTTGAAGAGGTGTAAGCCCGTAGTCCCAAGTTGAAGAGATGTGAGCCCGAAGTCCCAAGTTGAAGAGATTTGAGCTAGTAGTCCCAAGCTGAAGAGTTGTGAGGCCGTAGCCCCAAGTTGAGGAGATGTGAGCTATTAGTCCCAAGTTGAAGAGGTGTGAGCCAGTAGTCCCAAGCTGAAGAGATGTGAGGCAGTAGTCCCAAGTTGAAGAGATGTAAGCCCGTAGTCCCAAGTTGAAGAGATGTGAGCCCGAAGTCCCAAGTTGAAGAGATTTGAGCTAGTAGTCCCAAGTTGAAGAGTTGTGAGGCCGTAGCCCCAAGTTGAGGAGATGTGAGCTATTAGTCCCAAGTTGAAGAGATGTGAGCCAGTAGTCCCAATTTGAAGAGATGTGAGCCAGTAGTCCCAAGTTGAAGTGATTTGAGCCAATACTTCCAAGGTGAGAAAACGTGAGCCAGTAGCCTCAAATTTTAAAAAAACGTGAGCCAGTAGTCATAAATTGAAAAGACGTTTTTTTCCTGTGCAAAATGACTGGTGAGAGCATAAACCAAATTGCTTGTTTTATTTTAGTTAAACATTTCTTATGTTAACACTGCTAATCTTATACATGTAAAGTTAACACATCTTATTATAACACCAACTTGTCTTATATAAATGGACCCCTACACACAAAGATGTGTTAGATAAAGTGATGTAAATCTTTAATAAAAGGAACGGTTCTTACTTTAACCACGTCAACCAGTTACACATTTACACATTCCTTATTTAACTCAGGCAATCTGACGTAAATGAGACTTACTTAACTCAATTCTGTTAATCTTACGCGTTGATAAATTCTTTACACTTGCAATTATATAAATATATAAATAAATGATATTATAACATCAGACGGAAGATGCACCACAGAAAAGAAAGCCGAATGGCACGTACCAAAATAACTTTTCAGAAATGGGAAACAGCTTGTGCCACAGGTATATGCCAAAAGAAATGAGAAAGAGGGTTCATCGATGATATGTAGATCCAATTCTGACGTATGGAAGTGAATCATGGACAGCAGAAAAACAAAGGAAAAGACAATCAGAGGCCAAAGATATATTTTTCAGAAAAATGCTGAGAGGTCTCTGTATAGCCGAAAATATTAACGGAACCACACAAACAGAGAGCTTCTAAGAAACATCAGTAGAAAAATCAACATTGGTACACTATGAGTAGAAATAAATTGGAATGCATGGTTGCAACCGGTAAAATATAGGGAACGAGATATTGAGAACGACAAAGAGAGATGCTGTTAAATAGCTTCGCGCCGTGGCATGGTAACTAGTCAACAACATAATTAATGCCATGCACTGTGGACAGATAATTAATAAAGGACGTGACCGTCTACACCAACCGGTATGGTACACGATGATGATGATGATGTTGTTAACACATTCAGTCTCAAATAAATAAATGAAACGTTATTAATTTTAACACTTCCTGAACATCTAATGAATACCAACCTCGCACGCTGTGAGTTATATTCTGGACTGAGTTTGATCCCCGTGTCCTACTTACTACAGATCTCAATTACTGGGAGTGCTCGATGGCCAAGTTTATGACACCATGGTCTGTTGGCTGAGGCTGGAAACCTTTGGGACTCTCCCAAGTGCAGTAAAATCGGTTCTGCTATTTAATCATTAATTTATAGGCAATAAATCTTGGCGCTGAGAGTGGATATTACGCCAAACTCGTAAATATAAAACAACCGGTTAGACATAATTCCAGAATGCGAAATCAACCCATTAGATGAAACTGACACAGGACGTGAAGCGCTGAATGAACTAATTTTTTTGTTAAAGATAATCAAAGGATAATAAATACCGATAATAAAATATAAATAACAATTTATCTTTCTCAATTTAACCGCAAGCGAGTTAGCAAACCGAAGTTGAATAAGTAATTTCACACACACACACAAAAAGAGAAAATAATTTAATTGGACTGACCTCAAAGGTCAACGACCTGGCGATGTGAAGAATCAGAACAGTGAACAGCGACTAAAGAAGCGCAAAATCAAAATATCTGGAATAAGGAACACTACAACATCAGAAATATGCATCAAAATTACACATTTATATGCCTAAAAGCAGAAGAGAGAGAAGGGCCCAAGCATGGAGCAAAGTTATTCATACATCCCATTATACATTTAAATCAGGGGAGGCAACTATTCTTTTCTAAAGTCCAGGTAAAACTACGAAGACACCGAGGGGTAGATAATCGCCTAATGAAGCCATTATAAATTACCTAAATTGTATTCACAAGCAATTATAACATAAAAATTGTATCAATGGTGGAGAGTGGAAGACAGAAAAGAGAGTGGAATAAAAGTGAGAGGAGTGAGACAGAAACAAAAAAGGATGGGGATATGGGAGAAAATTCAACAATAAACTATAAATGGAAAAAGCTTACCACTTAATGTTTGTACATTTATGTGTTACTTTGTGTTTATTTATTTTTAGCTCAGGGAATGATGGAGTGTATAGTAAAATAGCTTGTCGGGTCGGTTCTGGCCATCGGGAAGGTTGCTTGCTTCTGTTTTAGATAAAAGTCGACGTAACCACTTACAAGAAATGATAGACATAATAGTAAAAGAAAGCAACAAAAAAGGTCTCAGTCTAAATAGTAAGAAAACAGAAGTAGTGGTCATATTAAAGAAACAGTCATCACCATCATGCAGCATATAAATAAACAGGACAAATTTGAAACAAGTGCAACACGTCAAATACTTGGGCACAATAATAACATCAGATGGGAGATGCATGATAGAAATAAAAAGCAGAATAGCTGAGGACAAAATAGCATTTCGCATTTCAGAAAATGAAAAACGTCTTATGCAACAAATCCGTGTCAATAGAAGTGATAAAGAAAGTTCATCGGGTCTATATAGAACCAATTCTTACCTATGGAAGCGAAACATGGACAATAGACAAACAAATGAAAAGACGATTATAGGCCACAGAGATGGGATTTATCAGAAGAATGTTGAAAGTTCTCTGGACAGCTAAAAAAGACCAATGAAGAAATTCTCAAAGAGGCAAACAGAAAACGGGTACTCATAAAAAACATCAGGAAGAAATAATCAACATTTATTGGGCACTTCATGAGAAGAGGAAAGTTGGAATATTTGGTTACAACTGGCAAAATACAGGAAAAGAGAGATCGCGGACGACAAAGAGAGAAAATACTGGATAGCTTGGTGTCATGGCATGGACTATAGTCAACAAAAGAACTGATACGATGCACTGTAGATAGAAGATTGTGGAAGGACAGGATGGCCTACGCCAACCGGTATGGCACATGATGTTGATGATGATGCATGAGACGTAACCAACAATGAGAATCGTGACACAGAAATTGAAGAAGTTGAGGAAAGCGTAACAAACATCCAAACAAATATTTCCTCTTTAATGTTACTGTCACTGAGGGAGAATGTGAATAATGTACAATTATTTTGAAACCATAAATAAGAGAAGCGCTGTGATCATTTAATAGCACTGATTGATTTCAGCGCAAGGCCAGGGCACAATTTAATAGCCCTGATTGATTTCAGCGCAAGACCAGGGCACAATTTAATAGCCCTGATTGATTTAAGCGCATGACCAGGACACAATTTATTAGCCCTGATTGATTTCAGCGCAAGACCAGGGCACAATTTAATAAAAACTGAACTGTACATTAACAGAAAAAAATGACCCCATAAAATGCAATTATAAGATGGGTCAAGTCTTTAAGGTGTTTACGTTACAAGCGCGTTTTTAAACACAGAGAAACTAGCATATCGCATGGTACAACAATGACTAAATGGAGAGTAAAGGTCAAGATTACAATTATAATGAGAGAGAGAAAGAACTTAAATTGTCATTGATTCAAGAGCTAACTATAGCTAAAATACGAATCGCGAGAACCACTCAGTTCTAGTAGTATTATTCCCTTTGATTGTTTCGCGAGAACCATTCAGTTCTAGTAGTAGTATCGCTTTGATTGTTTCGCGAGAACCACTCAGTTCTAGTAGTATTATTTCCTTTGATTGTAACGCGAGAACCACTCAGTTCTAGTAGTAATAGTCCCTTTGATTGTAACGCGAGAACCACTCAGTTCTAGTAGTAGTATCGCTTTGATTGTAACGCGAGAACCACTCAGTTCTAGTAGTAGTATCGCTTTGATTGTTTCGCGAGAACCACTCAGTTCTAGTAGTAGTATCGCTTTGATTGTTTCGCGAGAACCACTCAGTTCTAGTAGTAGTATCGCTTTGATTGTATCGCGAGAACCACTCAGTTCTAGTAGTATTATCGCTTTGATTGTTTCGCGAGAACCACTCAGTTCTAGTAGTAGTATCGCTTTGATTGTATCGCGAGAACCACTCAGTTCTAGTAGTAGTATCGCTTTGATTGTTTCGCGAGAACCACTCAGTTCTAGTAGTAATAGTCCCTTTGATTGTAACGCGAGAACCACTCAATTCTAGTAGTAATAGTCCCTTTGATTGTAACGCGAGAACCACTCTGTTCTAGTAGTATTATTCCCTTTGATTGTAACGCGAGAACCACTCAGTTCTAGTAGTAATAGTCCCTTTGATTGTAACGCGAGAACCACTCAATTCTAGTAGTAATAGTCCCTTTGATTGTAACGCGAGAACCACTCAATTCTAGTAGTAATAGTCCCTTTGATTGTAACGCGAGAACCACTCAGTTCTAGTAGTAATAGTCCCTTTGATTGTAACGCGAGAACCACTCAGTTCTAGTAGTATTATTCCCTTTGATTGTTTCGCGAGAACCATTCAGTTCTAGTAGTAGTATCGCTTTGATTGTTTCGCGAGAACCACTCAGTTCTAGTAGTATTATTTCCTTTGATTGTAACGCGAGAACCACTCAGTTCTAGTAGTAATAGTCCCTTTGATTGTAACGCGAGAACCACTCAGTTCTAGTAGTAGTATCGCTTTGATTGTAACGCGAGAACCACTCAGTTCTAGTAGTAGTATCGCTTTGATTGTTTCGCGAGAACCACTCAGTTCTAGTAGTAGTATCGCTTTGATTGTTTCGCGAGAACCACTCAGTTCTAGTAGTAGTATCGCTTTGATTGTATCGCGAGAACACTCAGTTCTAGTAGTATTATCGCTTTGATTGTTTCGCGAGAACCACTCAGTTCTAGTAGTAGTATCGCTTTGATTTTATCGCGAGAACCACTCAGTTCTAGTAGTAGTATCGCTTTGATTGTTTCGCGAGAACCACTCAGTTCTAGTAGTAATAGTCCCTTTGATTGTAACGCGAGAACCACTCAGTTCTAGTAGTAATAGTCCCTTTGATTGTAACGCGAGAACCACTCAGTTCTAGTAGTATTATTTCCTTTGATTGTAACGCGAGAACCACTCAGTTCTAGTAGTAATAGTCCCTTTGATTGTAACGCGAGAACCACTCAGTTCTAGTAGTAATAGTCCCTTTGATTGTAACGCGAGAACCACTCAATTCTAGTAGTAATAGTCCCTTTGATTGTAACGCGAGAACCACTCAGTTCTAGTAGTAATAGTCCCTTTGATTGTAACGCGAGAACCACTCAGTTCTAGTAGTAATAGTCCCTTTGATTGTAACGCGAGAACCACTCAGTTCTAGTAGTATTATTCCCTTTGATTGTAACGCGAGAACCACTCAGTTCTAGTAGTAATAGTCCCTTTGATTGTAACGCGAGAACCACTCAGTTCTAGTAGTAATAGTCCCTTTGATTGTAACGCGAGAACCACTCAATTCTAGTAGTAATAGTCCCTTTGATTGTAACGCGAGAACCACTCAATTCTAGTAGTAATAGTCCCTTTTATTGTAACGCGAGAACCACTCAGTTCTAGTAGTAATAGTCCCTTTGATTGTAACGCGAGAACCACTCAATTCTAGTAGTAATAGTCCCTTTGATTGTAACGCGAGAACCACTCAGTTCTAGTAGTAATAGTCCCTTTGATTGTAACGCGAGAACCACTCAGTTCTAGTAGTATTATTCCCTTTGATTGTAACGCGAGAACCACTCAGTTCTAGTAGTAATAGTCCCTTTGATTGTAACGCGAGAACCACTCAGTTCTAGTAGTAATAGTCCCTTTGATTGTAACGCGAGAACCACTCAATTCTAGTAGTAATAGTCCCTTTGATTGTAACGCGAGAACCACTCAATTCTAGTAGTAATAGTCCCTTTGATTGTAACGCGAGTACCACTCAGTTCTAGTAGTAATAGTCCCTTTGATTGTAACGCGAGAACCACTCAATTCTAGTAGTAATAGTCCCTTTGATTGTAACGCGAGAACCACTCAGTTCTAGTAGTAATAGTCCCTTTGATTGTAACGCGAGAACCACTCAGTTCTTGTAGTATTATTCCCTTTGATTGTAACGCGAGAACCACTCAGTTCTTGTAGTATTATTCCCTTTGATTGTAACGCGAGAACCACTCAGTTCTTGTAGTATTATTCCCTTTGATTGTAACGCGAGAACCACTCAGTTCTTGTAGTATTATTCCCTTTGATTGTATCTTTCTGTTATTTATGATTCAAGTCTAAGATAGTATCAGCAGTGCTCCTTCGAGGAGTTCATGACAAGTGAAAACATGCAAACTCAAGTGTTACATACACAGCCTTTTTTTTTTGGGGGGGGGGGGGGGGGAGGGAGGGGTGGAAATACTAGTTTTTTTTAAAGGAAATGTTAAGGGGAGAAGAATGCAATGATCATCATCATCAAGTACAATGCCTGCTGGGTTAGCTGATCGCTGGGTTATTGAGTTATTTGAGTTATTGAGTTATTTGCGGGTCATCATCATTACACTCCGAACATGTCCATAGGTGCTCAGATCCCCTCCTCAGCAATTCCCTCAGTGTCCAGCGACTGACGACTCCAGTTCTATGTTGGTTGATAAGTCTTCTTACACGTCCACCAAGTTTCTCATTTCTGGCTGTGCCCATCCCAACTCCCATCTCTTTCATCCGAAGAAGTGACGTGGATCTGTGTTTTCCGAAGTCATGTGCCCTTCCCACATCTCGGAGGGCATTGATGATGTCCGCCCTATTCATTGGTTGCCCGTCCTCAACGACAGCGCAGCTAGCCAACCTGTCCGCTCTTTCATTTCCCCGCATGTCCAGGGACATAGACAAAGGTGACCTTATGTATTTTGGATTTCTGCAACGACTCTACCCATTGTATGCGTACAGAGCCCGCCTCCACTTTTTTTTATCATGCTCATCGAATCACTCAGTATACAGGCGTGGGTGTAGTCTTGTGACTCTAACCATTTGCATGCCTTGGTCACTGCCATCGCCTCCATTGTCATGCTACTCGTGGTAACGACGTATGCACCACTGTCTTCTTTGACTATTCTGCCTGCCGAGCGTGCTGTAAATGCCCATGCACTTCTTTCGTGTCGTCTTACAGATCCGTCTGTATAGATGACTGCATCTTTCTCATCGGTGTTATCGCAGATGAGACCGTTGACCTCAGCATTAACCACGACCGGGTTCTGTTCCCTACTTTTCCTGTCGAGTGTGACAATACACGAGAGTCCCCTTGAATGACGTAGGCACTGGTATCCACTCCTTGCCAACGCTGATATTGTAAGCCCACGGACCTGTTTGATTATATTGAGTTATTTGCGGGTCATCATCATTGCTTTCCGAACATGTCAATAGGTGCTCAGATCTCCTCCACAGCAAGTCTCGATGTGATCATGTCTCTCCACAACTTTTGATCTGGACAGTTATTTATCATTGCTGTTGTTGATCTTCTACCAAGCCATTTTCTTAAGCTGTCTGGTATCTTTTCTCTTTGTTTCCGTCTATGTCTTCGTCCCTACATTTTACCAGTTGTCATTATATATTCTCGCTGTTCCTTTCTCATTATATGGCCAAAAATGATGATTGTTTATATCTAATATTGGAAATTAGCTCTCTTTTTGCTTTGACCTCTTTCATGTTTTCATTATTCTTATTAGCTGTTCATGAAAATAATAATTGAAGATAAGGACGGGAATGCAGCCATGGAGATCGGAAAGTATTGACTTTGTTAATAGCGAGCATCCACATACAGGGTAGAATGGATTGTTAGTTCTTGTAAATGTTTCATCAACAAACAAAAAGGGGTGGAGAAAGGAGGGAAGAACCATTACCAAATAAATGAAATTAAGCAAAAACAATTGCAAAGAGACACCTGACTGTGTAGCCCCTTTCACAGATAAATAAGTATCATCCCGAGTATCGTGACTGATGGCGCAGGTGATCACACATCAGCACAACTACCCCAGCAACTGTTTATCAATTACAACTTCCTATCAGATCATACTTTTTGTTTAGTATCTTTTTCTCTCTGTTGTCCTCTATCACTTCTTGTTAAGACTTTTCCTTTTCGTTTTATTTTTTTTCACGTACTTTCTTTCTTTCTTTTCTTTCTTTCTGCCATTCCTCATTTGCCTTTCGGCGTAGAAGGAAAATGTGGTTCTTGCTCTTCTACTGTTATACCTCCGAGTGTTTCTAACATTCTGTTCTTCTACCTTTTTCTTGGTCGGCATCTTGATCTGGTGTTTTCGCATCGTTTGTTGGTACCACGTTGTATTAGATTTAGTTCCTTATTTTTTATCACATGCACGAACCACTTGATCTGTTGTTGATTTATGTATTCAAGTGCTAACTCTGTTCCTAGTCTTTTTCGTAACTCTTCATTTCTGATCTAATTTCTCATGTTGTTTCTTGTCATGCGCCTGACAAACTTCATTTCTGTGGTCATTAATTTTCTAATAGTTCTTGAATCTAAGATCCAAGTCTGGCACTGGGGACCACGATGATCGCATATACAATAACTAAATTAACAAAGTAATCAGGTTTACACACATTAACATCAATTAAAAGACAAAGTAATTAGGCTTGTGTACGTTAAAATCAAACTAACAGACAAAGCGATCACATTTACACACATTAAAATGAAATTAGCATACAGAATAATAAGTTTACGTACAATAAAATCAAATTAACAAAGTAATCAGGTTTACGTACATTAAAATAAAATTAACAGACAAAGTAATCCGGTTTAAGTACATTAAAATCAAATTATAAGTCAAAGCTATCAGGTTCAGGTATTTAAAAAAAAATTAACAAAGTAGCAGGACTAACAATTTAGCGGTGCGGACAGTAAAAATAGGCAAGTTCATAAACACAAAAATCTCAATCACAAACAGTATAAATAGGTGTCAATTTCATGTTGCCAAGTTCACAGACAATATTGCTTGGTTCACAGACCTCACAATATTACCTAGTTCTTCCTCCTCTTTTCTCTTTCACTGATACCTAAAAGGTGTCATGGTTTATATCATTTGTTGTTCTTGAGCTGCTCGAATTTTCTGAATTAATAATTTTCCTTTGTTGTTACATGTCTCTGTCACTGCATCTATCCATCTTCTTCTGGGTCTTCCTCTTGGTCTTTTCCCATGCATTCTCGAGAAGAACGCCCTTGATGGTGATTGGTGAGGATTCATTCTGACCAGGTGGCCAAACCATTTAAGTTGTTGTTGTTCTATATATTCTTGGCAGGGTTTTGTTCCTACTATTTTTCTGATGGTTTCATTTCGTATTCTATCTCTTCTTGTGTTGTTTGTTACTTTTCTCAAACAAAGCATCTCACATGTATTGATCTTTCTTAAATGTGATTTAGAAAGGGTCCATGTTTGACTTTCATAGCACAAAGTTGGTATGAAGATGCTATTTATCATTTGTTGTTTAGCTGGCATAGAAATGTTTGGATGTCTTAGCAATGGTGAAAGCTGGTATGTGACAGCATTTGCTTTTACCTAGTTCAATGACAATATTACTTGTTCACAGACAATATTGCTTAGTTCACGGACAAAAGTTCAGACTTTTTGATTAGTTCACAAACAATATTACTTAGCTTTTCAGACAATATTGCTTAGTTCAAAGTAAATATTATTTAGTCCGCTGACAATATCACTTAATTCTAATACAATATAAAATAGTTCTGTTGTTTGATGTGCGACGGGGATGATCTGACGACTAACTGTGTGTTTGTATGTTTGGAATTGGAGTCAACACCGATGGCCTAACATCATCGAGCGCTATACATTTTTAAGGAAATATGATGATCATCATTTTCGGAAGGACGTGGGCTTCGGGGTAAATGGTGGGTAGGCGGCGGGAACCATTGAAGGCTATGCATGAAATGTGTTCCTTGTTGCAGTTTCCTCATATTCCCAGTCCATGGGGGACTTGTTGGTCTCGAGGCAAGACGCCGGCCTCGGAACAGAGAGGTTGTAGGTTCAAATCTCGGCTACACCAGTTGGGATGTTTATTTATGATTTCTCTCTGCGGCAACCACCCCTGGTCTCAGCAGCGAGACCCGGCTTGAAACGTCAGTTACTCATCGACGGAAACAAACATGAGTACCTCCGAAGTCGGAGTTATCTGCCTGTGCGGCAGGGACCCCTGTGCCCACGGTTGCCAGGAAAAAAATGGATTAACACGCAAAATTCAGTTCCTAGTCTCTAGGGACTTCTTCAGAGTTGAAAGCTGGCGAACGCAACAGCAACAACAACAACATAATACAATATTGCTTATTTACAGTCAATGTTACTTATTTGACAGACACAATTATTTTATTCCCATACAAAATTGCTTAGTTCACGGACAATAAAACCATGTTCACGAACCAGCTGAAAGTTAAAAAAAAAAAACAAGTAGAATAAATATCATTTAAGGAAAAAAATATAAAACTTAAATAAATAATGAGAAATCTGGTCTTTTTTTTCTAACCTAACTGGCGATGCTAGTTCCAAGTTGGCGGAGAACACGTACAGAACACCCACTGTGATAAGGGCACAATCAGGTTACAAGGAGCCAAATGGACGTGGCCTACTTAGAAGATTGGCAGTTGTAGCTAGAACGAGGCAGATTATCAAAAGCGTTTGGAAACAGCAGATAAATAAGGCAACCCAAAAAGCAAGGAGAAAATTGGCTATTCTAAGAAAGCTGTGTGGAACTACGTGGGGTGCGAGTGGGAAAATACTCAGTAAAGTTTACCAACAGAGTATACGCCCACATTTAGAATATGGATCATCTGCATGGTGTTCAGCATCAAACACCACACTTCAAGAACTGGATAAAGTACAAAACCAGGCACTTAGGGTCATCACAGGAGCAATGAAATCAACACCAATATTAGAGATGGAGAAATTGTGGAGGATACCAGCACTGAGAGAACGGAGGGACACAAAGGTGCTGATACAGGCAGAAAAATTTGCTTGCATGCCGAGACATCCAATGAAGGACCGATTCCAAAATCTTGCATTGGGACGACTTAAGAGAAGCAGTTTTATCCACCAAGCCAAGCGTATTAGTAGACAAACACCAGACATGCCAAGAGCTGTTAACCCCCTACTGCCCATACCAGAACAGACTCCCTGGACAGAGGAATCTGGATTATCAGTTCAAATACGGACAGAAGTGAAAGGAATAGTTGATAAAGAGGAACAGAATAGTCTACAGCGAAAAACAATAACTCTCAGTTTCCTGGATGAAGAATACCCACAAGACCTATGGATTCGTGTGTATACAGA
This sequence comes from Megaustenia siamemsis, assembly GCA_032433765.1. Lineage (NCBI taxonomy): Eukaryota > Metazoa > Mollusca > Gastropoda > Stylommatophora > Ariophantidae > Megaustenia > Megaustenia siamemsis. Next base: position 74,122,273 of record JAVIAB010000050.1, read on the forward strand.
TGGATCAGCACAGAATGCAGTAAAAAATGGGGGAGCAGGTGCATATATAGAATACCCAAATAACACTAGGGATATGAATAAAATAGCAACAGGGAAATATTGTCACAATTATGATGCAGAAATACAAGCAATAAAGTTAGCAATAGAAAAACTGCTGAACATTAATCTTAGCCCGCAGCCTGTAGTGTTTTTGACAGATGCAAGATCAGTACTCCAGGCACTACAATCCAGAAAATTACCACATCTGCAGACCTTATTGACTGAACTCTGCAAGCACCACAGGGTTGCCCTGCAGTGGATCCCATCTCACTGTGGAATACCAGGAAATGAGAAAGCAGATCAGTTGGCAAAGGAAGGTTCAACAGGCACACAACTAGATACACCTGTTACATACCATCATAAGAAACAGATAATCAAATCAATCAGAGGACCACAAGCCCCAAATCAGGATGCCTTTTATAATATGAATAGATATGAACAAGTTATCATTATACGTCTCAGAACAGGACACAATCGACTCCATAGTCACATGTATACAAAATTCAAGATCGGCACCTCAACTACTTGTACATGTGGACAGGCGCCCCAGACTGCTGAACACATACTTCAAGACTGCACTGAATATAGTAGACTGAGGAAAATCCATTGGCCCATAGATACAACACTACAGACAAAACTATATGGGCCACTGCAAGAATTACAAAAGACAGTAACATTTATACAGGAAACGACATTGCAGATATAGACAATGCTTCAGGCGAACGAAAGATAGATAGATAGATCAAAAGCGTGAATCAGTTCTCAAAGTGGTGGAAGGAGCTCGACTAGAATTCGACACAGCCATCCGGAAAGCTGACGAATTAAGAGATTACAGTGATTGTGTTGGGAGAGAAATAAATGGAGTTCTTGAGTGTCTCCCATATCATAGTTTTTTGTTTTTTAACATTTAATACCAAGTTATGGGAAATGCCACAGAGATGGGATTTCCCAGAAGAATGTTGAAAGTACCCTGGACAGCTAAAAAGACCAATGAGGAAATTCTCAAAGAGGTCAATACAAAAAGAGAGCTCCTAAAAAACAGACAGAAACAAACAATATTTTTTCTGGCACAATATGAGAAGAGGAAATTTAGAATACTTGGTTACAACTGGCAAAATACAGGGAAAGAGAGATCGCGGACAACAAAGAGATAAGATACAAGATAGCTTAGTGTCAAGGCATGGAAAACAACAGAATAGGAACACTGTGGATAGAAGATTGTGAATGGACATGATCGCCTACTCAAACCGGCATGGTACACGATGATGATGGAAAATGCTAGGTTCAAATAAATAACAGAATTTTAAAAAGTAAAACTCCTTCTTTCATGAGTGTGATATTAAATTAAAATAAATAACATGTAAATTGATATAAAGAATATCCTATATTGTTAGCTGTTATCTCCGTTCAGCACTTCTGATTGAAACAGGTGAATGTGCACTAAACCAGAAAACGCAAAGGAGAGGTGAAGTAGCAGAAATGTGAGTCTTTGGAAGAATAGGTGAAGCTGTGGGTGCTGAACAAAACAAATAATGAAAGTTGAGAGCAGCAGAGCTTATTCTCCAACATTCGGATTTATATAGAGGATTTATATACAGGATTTATATCGAGGATTTATATAGAGGATTTATATAGAGGATTTATGTCGAGGATTTATATAGAGGATGTCTCACTCTCTGCCGAACCCGACATTTCTTGAATGGGTTTCACTACTAAAAACTCCATCCTCTAGACTCTACCAACACATTTCCCAGCTGTCCTGTGTAACTCACGCGTTCTGTTTATGAACAATAACCGTGTTGTGTTGGCCCCCACACCCAATGACAAATGTCAGCAGAGAGGCTCGTCAGACAGGCTGTGCAATACATAAGCACCACAAACACCCACGTGAAGATGTGACCATAACATTTTTTTTCATTTTAAATTTATAATTAGCTTTGCTGTTTTGACTTTATAGTTAAAATGTTTCGGGCACATCATGAGAAGAGAAAAGTTGTAATACTTGGTTACAACTGGCAAAATACAGGGAAAGAGAGATCGCGGACGGCAGAGAGAGAAAATACTGGATAGCTTGGTGTCATGGCATGGAAAACAGTCAACAACAGAACTGATACGATGCACTGTGGATAGAAGATTGTGGAGGGGCAAGACCGCCTACACCAACATGTATGGTCCATGATGATATAACAGGCCGTTAGCATCTATAGACGGATTGGGCATACATTCAATGTATCATCAGATAAGTGAAACTTCGTGGAAACAGCCAGTATCTTTATGGTGTTGGAGACAGACTAGGGTAAAGTACACATTAGATAGATCTAGATTCGATGTATTATAAGAAGTCATTTAAATGAAATGTAAACATTTTCATTAATTCAAGATATGTTGTTTTCCTGATTGTAATTAATATGCTATGTTGTATTGTTTGAGTAGTTATGCTATTTAGTTAATTTCACATTTGTGGACGATTGAACCATTGTTATTTTCGAAACTAATATAAGACGCTCCAATTTTGCAAGTCCGGTACTCATTTAAACACTTGGTCAACTGTAGAGGGCACGACAGAATACAACACATTTGTTTCAATCGTGAAACTAGCGCCGCGCTAACCGGTAAGCTAGTGGTATCGTCAGGAGATGTATAAATGACAGCCTGTCAGAATGTGCCCCCATGAATAGACAAAAAATAATGATAATTTCTTGACATACAATTTCCGATATGGTAACGGGCCAGTGGGCTTGTCTGGAGCAGGAGTCACAGAAGAAATCACACAGATTAAGAAAGAGAAGTGAGATCGAATTGGAAAAATGAAAGAAGTTAATTACGTAGAGAGAGAAAGAGAAAGAGAGAGAGAGAGAGAGAGAGATATGAGGTGAAAAAAGAGTCAGCGTCAAGTATCTGTTTAGTTATATAAAATGATATAGACCAAACAGATTTGAGAGAAATATCATCTGTCTCTGCCTGTATCTAATAAAGAACAAAAATAAGTAACAACAAAATACACAAATGGCAACAAAATGAAAAGACAAATCTGATGATTTGAAACATAGAGAATCGCATCATTTTCGCTATTACAGTACGTACCGTGTCTGTTGTCTTGAGGATCTGATAGATGTGACTAGACACATTTGTTATCCCCCACTATTCACTGCATATCGACCAGATCCCTTGTCCACCTTTAGATACCGTCAATCTCTCAATATATATATCACTGCCACAACCATGCTCCTTCTCTTCTCTTATGGAATGAAGAAAAGATTTAGCGATGTTCTCTTTGCCCAAAATCAGGGCACTCTCACCGTCACAGCTTCCATCGAGTCTGCTATTTCATTGGGCGTGTACACAAGCGTGCCCGGGACAATACAGTACAACTATCTGGCCGTGCACACCAGCATGCCCGGGACAATACAGTACAACTATCTGGCCGTGTACACCAGCATGCTCGGGACAATACAGTACAACTATCTGGTCGTGTACACCAGCGTGCCCGGGACAATACAGTACAACTATCTAGTCGTGTACACCAGCGTGCCCGGGACAATACAGTACAACTATCTGGTCGTGTACACCAGCATGCCCGGGACAATACAGTACACATATCTGGCCGTGCACACCAGCATGCCCGGGACAACACAGTACAACTATCTGGCCGTGTACGCCATCGTGCCCGGGACAATACAGTACAACTATCTGGCCGTGCACACCAGCGTGCCCGGGACAATACAGTACAACTATCTGGCCGTGTACACCAGCGTGCCCGGGACAATATAGTACAACTATCTGGCCGTGTACACCAGCGTGCCCGGGACAACACAGTACAACTATCTGGCCGTGTACACCAGCGTGCCCGGGACAATACAGTACAACTATCTGGCCGTGTACACCAGCGTGCCCGGGACAACACAGTACAACTATCTGGCCGTGTACACCAGCGTGCCCGGGACAACACAGTACAACTATCTGGCCGTGTACACCAGCGTGCCCGGGACAACACAGTACAACTATCAATGATCGAGATCTACAAATGAGAACAATGTTAAAGAAAAGAAATGTTTGGAAGCAAAATCCTTTTTTGTAAAGACCGCTTTCGGGCTTCCTCAAAGTATAAACCATAAATGAGCATAAACACACACACACAACTGAACCAAATTTATTTTAAGATTAAGAAGACGTGTTGGCTGAATGCACCAGGATAATATAATTATGAATCTATCTTCTTATCGTTCTTCATCTATCTTCATTGTTTCCATTCATTCATGCTTTAGCATTGCGTGTTGTGTTCATTTGACCAAAACCCAAAACACAACTCGCAGATATCCTCTCTTAGCCATCATTAAACCCTAATTAATGATTCCTCTCTCTTCCAAATTAATAAACTTCCAATTAATGATTATTTCTGCTTACACCCTCATCAGTATCCCATTATTTGTTGCCTTCCTTCCCAACCTTGCACACCCCTCCCCCTCATTTCAAGCTCTTTCTGGCAATCTTATATAATTTATTATTGTTTTCTATTCAACTTCAATTCAATTCCAATTTTACCACTTCAGACTTGACAAACGCTCTTCAATTGTAGCTTCTCTATCAATATAACTGGCATCAGTTCAATGTTGATCCACTTTAGAAAGCTTACCGCTTCGACGCTATGAAACAGATGAGGGTTTCTGCTACATGGGCTAAGTATTAATTCATTATAAATCACTTAGGTAAAAATTGACACTTACTCGTTATAAATCACTAAGGTATAGATTGATACTAACTCGTTATAAATCACTAAGGTAAAGATTGACACTAACTCGTTATAAATCATTAAGGTAAAGATTGGTACTAACTCGTTATAAATCACTTAGGTAAAGATTGGTATTAACTCGTTATGAATCATTAAGGTAAATGTTGGCACTAACTCGTTATAAATGATCTGGTAAAAGATTGGTACTAATTACCAAAATGCTATAACAACCATCAACGATGTAAAACGACATCCCTGGTATTCACTCACACACTTTCGAGTGCCTCAACCTCCTATTACTAATATTGCCCCCCCCCCCTTTCCCGTCAATAAACTAGCATTAATCATTGCACCTACTTAGGACCTCCCATTATTAATTTCTTCCTCTTAAACGTCCGAAAGTCATTGCTTCTCCATTAACAACTTCCCATAAACCAGTGTTTCCTCTATCATCATCATCATCATCATCATCATCATCATCAAATACCGGGCCTACTGGCGTAGGTGATCATGACTCTCCACAACTTTCGATCTCGGCAGCTATTTATCATTTCTGTTGTTGACCTTCTGCCAAGCCATTCTCTTAAGGTGTCTGTGATTTTTTTCTATTTGCTTCCCTCTATCTCTTCGTCCCCCAATTTTTCCAGCTATTACAATATATTCCAGTTGTTCTCTTCTCATTACACGGCCAAAAAATGATGATTGTCTATTCCTAATATTGGAAATTAGCACTCTTTTTTCTTTGACCTCTCTCAGAACATCTTTATTACTCTTCTTAGCTGTCCATGGTATTCTCAACAGTCTTCTGTTAAACCACATTTCTACAGACTCCAGTGATTGTATTGTCTGTTGTCCTATTGTCCATGATTCGCCTCCATATGTTAAGACTGGCTCTATGTAACCTTTAAGATCTCTTTTTCTTGTTTCTATTGTAAAAAATGGATTGCATAGTTTCTTCCTCATTTTTTGGAAAACTGCTTTTGCCTGATCCATTCTGCATCTCACCTCTTTTGTACATCTTCCGTCTGAGGTTAATAAAGTTCCCAAATATTTAAATTAATTTTCCTGTTTTAATATTGTTCACTTGTCTTTATTTTGCACTGAGGTGATGTCTTTTTCTTTGTTGTTACCATTACTTCTGTCTTTTTGCTTTTAAGGCTGAGTCCTTTATTTTTGCTTTCTTTCACTATAATGTCCAACATTTCTTGTAACTCATTTTCATTCTTAGCGATTAAGACTGTAACATCAGCAAAAAAAAAAAAAAAGTAAAGTACCCACGCCAAGTGGCGGATAGGGAATATGGTGTTAGTGACCATAAATTTGACAGACCTTCGGCACATGATTTTTGGGGTAATGTGGGCGGTATTACGCCCGTGCCGCTTTACTTTCCCAGAAAAAAATCCGGTACCTATTAAAGGCTGGCTGAACCCGAAAGCCGTCGATTGGGATCGAACCCTATCTCTTGCCCTTTGTAGTCCAGTTCACTAACCACTGAGCTATCGCGGCTCCCGTATTATCAGCACACCTTAGATTATTTATATTATGACCCCCACTTGTTATTCCAGGCATGTCGCTTATGGATCTTAAAATAATGTCACTATAAATATTAAACAAATCTGGTGACAGCACACAACCTTGTCTAACACCCTGTTTTATTTGTTGAAACATTCCCAATTGGTTTCCAGTTCTGATGGCCGCTGTTTGTTGCCAGTACATGTTCTTTTTATTCTTAGAACTTTGCTGTCTACGTTTATGCTTTCTAAAATGTTGATTATTTCTTGGTGCTTTACTTTGTCAAATGCCTTGGTGTAATCTATGAAACATAGGTATAGATCTGTTTTCACCTCTATGGCTCTTTCTACTAAAGATCTTATGATATAAATGGCATTGCTCGTTCCTTTATCTCTAACAAAACCACACTGTTCATCGCTAATTTCTGGACTGATTTTGTTTCGCACTCTTCGCATGATGATTCTTAGTAATATCTTAGTCATATGACTCATAAGGCTTATTGTGCGATGATCATCGCATTCAGTCGCACCCGATTTCTTTGGTAGAGCTATGAATATTGATTTGAGCATGTCGTCTGGTATATATCCGCTGTTGTAGGTATCATTCAATATTTTTGTTATTATTTCTGTTCCAAAATCACCCATGGCTTCAATCTCTTCTTTAGTTATATTATCTGGTCCAGGAGCTTTTCCTGCTTTCATATTGCGCCACTTCTTCTCTGAGTATTTCTGGTCCTTCTCCATTATCCTTAATATTTACTTCCGTTCGTTCATCATTATAAAGATCTTTAATGTATTCTGTCCATCGTTCCCTTATGTTTTCTTGATCAATCAACAGTTTTCTTTCCTTTGATCTTAGACATCCAGTTTTCGATTGCGTTTTTCTTCCTGTTAATTCCTCAATTTGTTTGGTTAGTTGCGTTCGCCCGATGACTAAAGTATTCTAGAGTACCCGTAGACTGTAGACTTCCTCGTCGTCATCCGCCCTTAAAAGGACATTAAGTGGACGTGTTTGCGTTGTGTTGTAGTTTGCAGTGTAACACTGTGATATTTGCGCCTTTCAGCCCAACACATACGACTTCAGCACGACGTTTTTGAGTACCGGGTTGTCTTCCCTCTTCGATCCCTGCTCGCTTGGCGAGACTAGATAGATTAGTCTGTTACTCGAGGCACCGCGGAGAGGTGGAACAGGGTCTGGATGGTTTTGGTTCACCGATCCTGGCGCAAGCCATCAGCTATGTGTCGCTGACAACTTAAGCGAATCATGGACTATAGACAAACAAATGAAAAGACTATTAGAGGCCACAAAGATGGGATTTCTCAGAAGAATGTTGAAAGTTCCCTGGACAGCTAAAAAGACCAATGAGAAAGTTCTCAAAGAGGCCAACACAAAAAGGGAGCTCTTATAAAACATCAGAAAGAAGCAATCAACATTTTTTGGGCACAACATGAGAAGTGAAAAGTTGGAATACTTGGTTACAACTGGCAAAATAAAAGGAAAGAGAGATCGCGGTCGACAAAGAGAGAAAATACTGGATAGCTTGGTGTCATGGCATGGAAAACAGTCAACAACAGAACTGATACGATGCACTGTGGATAGAAGATTGTGGAAGGACATGATCACCAACGCCAACCGGTACGGCACATGATGATGATGAAAGGAATATTGAGTTTTACATCTCAAACACTTAAATAAATAACGTATATTTGGAAGTGCTTTACGCCTTGCCTATCCTTGTTGATATTATATTCTATATTCTCAAATGCCTAATGCAAAAGGATATGCTTTCAATGTTAATTGAACTTTGTTTTTAAAATTGTTAATGCTCTTTATTAATTTTATTTCTTGCTTTATTTTATAGTTTTCCTGTTTGCAGTGTAATTAATGCTATTCATCTTTATATTGTTTTAAATTTACGACACTGATTTAATTATGCAAATTCTCATTTGATTTGAAGACATAATGAGTTTATATTTGTTGAGTTGTCGGACTGAAGCATTTATGTAGATTGTCGATGTGCGTAGATGTTGGTAGGCTGATGTGAGACGAGAACGAGACATTTGATTTTTTATTGTTATGGCTAGGCACCTCTCACTTGTTAGGCTCCACTTCTGGTCCTCTTCTCGTGAAATTGTTTGACAATTAAGATCCAGACCTCGGGGATTGTTCGAGCAATTAAAATTTGATGTGTTCATCTATGATCCCGGGGCTGTATGTGAAGAGATGGAATGCTGGAACGTGTCTTATCAAACATAATTTAACATTTTTTCATTGATTTGTGTAGTTGGCTGGTTAGTTGGACATCTAAGTGATTCTTTGCTTGATTGAATAGTTGTTTTATGTGTTGGATAATTGAGTTGTATTTTGACGAATTGTTGGAGAGGTTTTCTAGTTTTTTGAAATAGTAGTTGATGACTTCACAATAACTTATTTTTTACATGTTCGATTGGGTGTTTTGTTAATTAGCTCGCTAACGTTTCACTTAATAGACTTATTTAATTGTAGGTTACTTGATAGTTAGATGGATAGGTAATTTGAGAGTTTATTTTTTTATGTCACTAATTAATATGTTAATTGATAGTCAAGTTAAGAGGTTAATTGATATAATATTTGATAGGAGGTTACTTGATTGGTTACTTGATCGAGCACTTGATAAGTAACTTTCCACATTCATTGGATGCCGTCTTCACATCGAAGGTGATAGAATGTCATTTTACTGTCTCATGTCGAAATGGCGGGAGCCGCGATAGCTAAGTGGTTAGTGAACTGGACTACAAAGACAAGAGGTAGGGTTCGATCCCAACCGGCGGCTTCCGGTTCACCCAGCCTTTAATGGGTACCGGATTGTTTTCTGGGAAAGTAAAGCGGCAGGGGCGTAATACCGACCACATTACCCCAAAAATCATGTGCCGAAGGTCAGTAAAATTTATGGTCACTAACACAATATTCCCTATACGCCACTTGGCGTGATGGGGGTACTTTACTTTTTTTTTATGTCGAGATGGTACACATTGTCATAGATTCACCTGTGCACCTTTTGATGCTATCAGTCCACTTTAGTCTTGGTTTGCCTCTGCCTCGCCGACCTTATACCTTCCTATCCAAGTTGACTTTTAGAATGGCATTGTCTCTTTACATGTCCAATAAAATTGTAGTTGTCTTTTTTGAATTGTATTAAATAATTATTTTGTGCATTCTCAGCTGATTCGGAACTTCCTTGTTTATCCTTTTTTTTTCTTTCCAACCAAATCTCCCCATTTTCTTATAGATCCACATTTAAAAGGTGTCAATTTTCTGCTCTGTTTTTTTTTTATATTTTAATGTCCATTTTAGAAACATTGAAACAAGGCAACCTGATAGGTTATCATAACAATAAAATAATAGATTACGTGATAGATAACTTAACAGATTACTTGACAGTTAACTTAATGGATTCATCATCATCATCAAGTACTGGGCCTAGTGGCGTAGGTGATCATGTCTCTCCACAACTTTCGATCTCGGCAGCTATTTATCATTTCTGTTGTTGACCTTCTGCCAAGCCATTCTCTTAAGCTGTCTGTTATTTTTTCTCTTTGCTTCCCTCTATCTCTTCGTCCCTCAATATTTCCAGTTGTTACAATATATTCAAGTTGTTCTCTTCTCATTACATGGCCAAAAAATGATGATTGTCTCTTTCTAACATTGGAAATTAGCTCTCTTTTTGCTTTGACCTCTCTCAGAACCTCTTCATTACTCTTCTTAGCTGTCCATGGTATTTTCAACATTCTTCTGTAAAACCACATTTCTACAGACTCCAGTGATTTTCTTGTCTGTTGTCCTATTGTCCATGACTCGCATCCATATGTTAAGACTGGCTCTACGTAACATTTAAGAACTCTTTTTCTTGTTTTTATTTTCAAAAATGGATTGCATAGTATCTTCCTCATTTTTTGGAAAGCTGTTTTTGCCTGAGCCATTCTGCATCTCACCTCTTTTGTACATCTTCTGACTGAGGTTAACAAAGTTCCCAAATATTTAAATTCATTTACCTGCTTTAATATTGTTCCACTTGTCTTTATTTTGCACTGAGGTGATGTCTTTTTCTTTGTTGTTACCATTACCTCTGTCTTTTTGCTATTAGGGCTTTATCCTTTATTTTTGCTTTCTTTCACTATAATGTCCAACATTTCTTGTAAGTCATTTCTTAATGGATTACTTGACAGATAACATAATAGATTATTTGACAGATAAAATAATGGGTTACTTATATAAACAAATTAATGGATTGAATGGCTGCTTACATTATTAGGTTTTATTTTGGTTGATATATTAAATGATTTGTTGGTGCTATATTTTTATTCATATCACTAAGTCACATTGAATCGACAGAACGATAACACATCCGTTCAGATATAATCGATTTGAGCTGCCTGTGTTGGGGCAACTTCGTCAGCGGGCATTGGGACAGTGGGAAAGACGAGTTAGGACATGTAGATCACCGCGGGGGAATACAGGAGATAGAGTGGGCCTGGCTTGAGAAGACACAGTGACTTGACGCAGCAGCCTTATACACATATTGTGTTTCCTCAGTGGCGCAATGAGTATATTCATAAAGATTGCAACTGGCTGTGTTCGACGGCAGTGGTTAGAGTCTCTGAAGAGTCTACTCAAACAAGTGTCTGCTTCATTTTCGTGCCAGAGCACACGGGTGTAAGAGGTAGTGACAGAATTGCCAGTTTGGCTGATGTTAAGTAAGGAAGGGCAATGGACCACTATAACATTTTGAATACCCTCACGGACACCGGACGAAAAAAGCGACTAAAAAAATGACAATGACGCCGCAGCCATGAACAGATTTATGAATATCATGTCAAGGTTTTAGATACCAGACCAAAGTGCTACGTTGAAATTCAAAGAGACATACCAACCAACATAACAACGATGTCGTTAGTCGCTGTACTTCTTCCTCTTCTATCCTTCCTCATTTCTCTTTCAGCGTCGAGGGGAGGTATAATTTGAGGTCTTTTGTTCCACTGTTCGCCTCTGCTGCTGTTATGTTTCCTAGTGCTTCTAATATTCTGACAATCCATCTTTTTTGTGGTCTAGTGTTCTCACAACGTTTATTGCGGGTTCGTTATGTTGTGTTTTGATTTTTTCTTAAAAAGGGGTTATTCCTTTTTTTCCCCTCAGTTCTTCTTTTCTGATCTTGTCTCTCAGGATATTTCCTGTCATTCGTCTAACACACTTCATCTTGTTGGAGGTTATTTTCCTTGTTGTTATTGCATCTAACGTCCAGGACTGGCACTGGTAGCACAACGTTAGGATGAAGATTGTATTGTAGAGTGCTCGTTTTGCCTCTAGAGATATTTCCTTTTTGTTTAATACTGACGGGATAGACTTCCGGTGTCATGGCGACTACGTGTTGTCGTTTTTATAATTCGACTCTTGTTGATATATTTAAATGATTTACGCGACAGTCTAGTTGTGAAATTATGTGTTGCTATTCCACGTTTGATGTATATTTTACTTCTGACGGGTGGATGGACTGTGAACTTTACCGATATTTAAGTGGAATATGATTATTCTTCCTTTGTGTAATGTGTTCGCGGTTCGATAGGCAAGCACATGGTCCGACAAAATGATGTCGGTAGCCGGGTGTGTTCAACCCGAATGTAAAAAGTCTGTGACGGTGGATGGGGCGGAGGAATTTAAAATAATCAACTGCCCAGAAAGCGAAAACAGCAAAGTGTGTGGTACACATGAGGCATATTCAGAACACGAAAGGCGAATATGGCAGACCACCGTGAAAGAGATTGGAGCCTCATCACGTAACAGTCCAAAGAAAGCCAAGGAGAGAAATTCTAACTACTGTTTTAGAAGGGAAAATACAAGGTTAAAGAGGCAGAGGCAGACCAAGACTAACATGGACGAGTAACATCAAAAGATGGACAAGGCAGCCTATGGCAATCTGCACCATCAAAGCAAGAGACAGAGTGGAATGGCGCTCCATGGTAGCCAACCTTCGATGCGGAGAGGGCACTCAATGATGATGATAATACTGACGATAGCTATCCAATGATTTGACAAGCTTTATTGCATCATGAGTCTATCTCTGCTTGTTGCTTGGTGTGAATTGTCGTTTGTCACTAGATTTTCTAGGTTTTTTTAAATTCCTCTACTTGTTTTATTTGCCTGCCTTCTATAGTTATGTTGATGTTCTGTTTCTCTTTAGCAAAATTCAAGACTTCTGATGTGTTGATGTTAATTTTCATGTTGTATTTTGCTGCAAGTCGCTGCACGTTGATGGATATTCTTCGAAACAGATTTGAGCACTTATGAAATTGTCCGATGTGAAATGTAGATGACCTGTGGAGTAAACTAAACCTAAACTAAGCTGAGAAGACACACATGCTGTAACTCTGGCAGACTTGTAACTGAACCCCTGCGTTTCTCGCAGAATGTCTGATCTTGAGAGGGACATAACAAAAAAAACGACCAGTAATCTCTAACAACTGATAGTAGAGGATTGAGATAGTGATGGATATCACGCTGGAGCTGGCAGCTGACAAAACATCTTAGAAACCTGAAGATTAAACACACGCGCTGAAGTTAACATTCATATCAGTTCATCAGAGACAGCAAACATATTTTACGGCTATAGGCCGGACAAGAATAATGGCACTAACGTCAGTAGTATATATCCAGTGATTGGACCCCTGAATGTGCGTTCAAACGCGCATAAATCCTTATATAAATAGTCTACACGCAGATCAACGCACATTTTTTGGTGCGGTTTTTCCTTATATGAGAGTCTACCGTTTTTCCTTATATGAGAGTCTACCCGCCCATTTTGGTTCCGGTGACCTCTCGTTGACCTCTCAACCTCTCGTGGTGTTGTGAAGGCGTCGAAACGCACCTAATTCCTTATATGAGAGTCTACCCGTACATGGAAGCACATTTTTTCCTTATATGAGAGTCTACCGTTTTTTCCTTATATGAGAGTCTACCCGCCCATTTTTGTTCCGGTGACCTCTCGTGGCGGTGGTGGTGACCTCCCGCGGCGGTGGTGAAGGGGTGGTGAAGGGGCGGTGGTGGTATCATAAATCTATTATATTCTTTGTACTTTCAATGGTGCCGTAACTTTCATAAATCTATTCTTTCTTTATACTCTCAGGCAATAAAAAAACAGTGACAAGTTTATTTATTGTTTTTTAAAAACTTCCTTTAGAATTAAAGGTAACAGCTTAGGCCGTTACACACGCTACACGCCAAATACGAAACACCGCGTTAATTAAGCGAGAGATCAAAGAGCTCGGTACACGCGCAGCCGCGAAGACGCGCAGCGACGACGCGCAGCAAGGGGCCGCAAGATCAAAGAGCTCGGTAGACGCGCAGCGAAGACGCGGAGCGAAGACGCGCAGCAAGGGGGCCGCGTTTAACGTTAAGCGCGATCAAAGAGCTCGGTAGACGGACCGCGTTTACATCAAAGAATCCGCCTCCCGTGAGTACTTACTTCCCGTTAGACGGTAAGTGTTCATCAGGAGAGTCATTTAACAGGGGAATTTCACGATACCGATGTTTTAATGTGAGATGCTTGGGGGTAATTAATATCTTTGCGCCGTTTCGTGTTCAAAGACCGTGTTTCGCTGTGAAAAGTTTTGATTGAATGTTTGAGTGCCAGACTGGCCAGGGCTACGTTAATGACTTTTTATCATCTGAAGATTAGAATACCACTTATCAGGGGAATTTTACTGGGTGGTTGTTTTAATGTGAGATGTTTAGGGGAAAATTAATATGTTTGAACTAGAGAGTACTTGATCGATCAAAGAGGTTAGAACTGTATATAAGTAGATCCAAGCAGCCAGGATTTTATTCTCACTCTCTGAAGCAGTTTCAACGAGTGTCTTGGCTTTAACTCAAGCAAGAGTGTGCTTGGCTGTACAAGTAAATTTTCTTTACAAATCGTAAGTAGAACCTTATTTCATAGATTCTATATTGTCATTTATTTTAATTTAACAAAATAATTTAAAATTAAATAAATTAAAACAACTCAAATAAAAATCAAACAAATATGCTCTTTTATAATGTTTATTTTCACACTGAAACATAAATTTATTTCAATACATCAACGTGGACAATACATGTTACACATTAAAATGTTTATAATTGAACAATGATGATTTCAATAGTACAAATATGAATTCAAATCATCTGAAAAAAGTACACAAATAACAACATAGTCATGTATAAGTAATAAAAATGTCACTGTCCCACTGCAGAATTTATTAATTTTACTCGTCTCGGCTTCCTCGCTTTGTTGGAACTGTCTGTTTGAGCTAAATGGTTATCAAACACTGGTGAATACGAAGGTTGATTAGAGTTCAAAACACAGCCACCCTCCATTTTGACAAAGCCTTGATCAAAGACGGCGTAGGTAATTGGCGACTGAGTGGAAATTGAATCACTCGAGGTATACATATCTCTTGGTTCTTTCGGTTGCTCAACAAGAGGCGTAGTATAGTTGATGTTATCATAAGTTGCTAAAATGTCATCTCGCATATCAACTAGCGTGATAAATTCATCTCTCGAGAGTGTTATTCCAGTTCTGGTAGGAAACTTAAGAAGACTCTCACCACGATATGACCTTATGTTTATCAATGGTCTGTTATGAAAAGCAGAAACTGAGACTGCCTTAACACCATCTTTGGACAGTGGAATTATATTCTCATTTCTACGAGACATGAAAATACGTTGATCACATACATCAAATGAAGCTGGCATATTAACGCTAGCCGATTCCATGTTTGAATCACACGACTTGGTAGCAGGGCTCTGACTTTCTGTATGTAGTAGAACTGAGAACGGCTGACCTTTATACCCTGTAACAAGTGGGGCGTGGCCAGCCTAATTATAGTAACCAATGGAATACGTTCTATTTATAGTAACTGATGCAATGCGTCATCGGACGTGTTGAGACATGTTCAGAGAGCCGCCATCTTTGATGAGTCATGGGAAGTTTGTTCCACTCAGTCGATGGATCCAGGGCGTCATCAACCGATAAATGATACGGTCGTTAATATGTTGTTTCGTTGAAAATGGCATGAGAATTCTGTTAATGCTCGCACCACGACACTTTAAAATTATATAATAAACACAATATAGACCACACGTGTTGCTAAACAAGTCTTGTAACACTCGTGGGTTGTAGACGAATGGAACATGTGAATTCCTCTCGATAAAGTTTAAAATATCAATGTGCCTGGGAGGTAAACCGTAGGAATCAAAATACTCTATTTGTCCGAGGCCATTGTAAAAAATGGCCACCCAGTGTTCACCAGGTTTGTGGGCAGGGTCGGTGTTTACGACAAAGGCGGCAGTCTTGGTTTGATCGATGGTGGGTGGTAAGTGGTCTCGTGGGAGGACACTAACAAGGGCGCAACGTCGAACAAAAACATCGGACATCAATAGACTGTAAATATCCCCCGTGTTCATTTTCTCAAATAGCGTAGTCTGTTAGAACCTGTCTTGTCTTGGACACTTCCAGTACTGAATCCAACTCGGCGTAGACAATAACCTGTAGGGGAGTTGTCGTGGGAGCGGCGAATTTGAGCTCTATCGACAAGGGTCCACTCGTGGCTAGCTCAAACTGGGTTCCATCTAGCAGACTGGGTGAGAGGTCAAAACCAAATAGACAAAAGCCATCCTTGAACTGATGATAATCAATACCATTGCCAGCATCTCTACCAATCAAACCCATGGCCAAATTTGTACCAAAAAAGGCTCGCGCATAGTGATTGTTTTCAAAATCCATAGCTAGGGGCTTTCCGGATACACATCTCCCGTCAACCATCAGGTTCATATAAGTCAAACCAAAGTGTTGAAAATTGAATGGGTTAATGTTATAAACTCCATTAAAACCACCGGCGGTAATCAGACCTATCACTATACGTGTTGGTGTTTGAGATAGGAATAAATTGTCTTGGTTGTGGGAATACATCCCACGAGCAATGGCAAATGTTTTCAGGGTAACCCGCTTGATTGGGTACCGTGCATTCCCACTTAAAAGCGCTTTTTCGTGGGCCAGAGAAATTGCTGGGTTTAGCTTGGCTTTCCTGACCACGAGGGCAGCATAAGTGATTACACTCTTATAACCCACAGACTTATCCTGAGCCATGATGTTGAACACGTCCTTAGAGGGTGTGAGTTTAATCTTTACATCCACTCTGTTTAACATGTAACGGTCCTGCACAAAGAGATCAGAATGCAAACGACCCATCATTTCAACCTCTTTACTATCCGAAGTCAAAGCACGTCGTATTTTAAATCCCTCGTTAGCCTGCATATCATCGTGGTGGCCTGCTGTATCTTTGTAGAACAGAGCAGCCGTCAAGTGCCCCGTTTTCGCATCCTCCCCATAGTTTAGTAAAGTCTCGAACACTGCTCTAAATGGATAGGTATTCTCAGATGGTGTAATCAATGTATCATTCAGAGAAACATCGACTTGAGAAAATAGACTGTGAAGATAATTGTTGACTGGTCCTACCTCGGCATCCAATGGTAAACTTTCACCATTGGGGAGGGTGATCCTGGCCCGCAGATGTAAAAACGTGTTGAAAAGATCTAGATACTCTTCAGTGTTTCCAGAAATGAAAAACTCTATGGGAGCCCCATGCGCTAACGAGGCAAGAGGTCGAATTTCAGTAAATTGCCCCGAGTCTACAGCAGTCTGAGTTGGTGGAACGCTAAATAAATCCAAACCAGAATGAAGACATTCACATGACTTGGGGTGAATGAGAGACATCATTAATCAAATATATCCTTTGGTACCGACAGCTTAGTTCGCCTCTTGTTTGTGGAATGAAGGGGGAACAGTCTAGCTGATGGTTTTATTCTCTTCGTAACGGGTTGGCCAGGTGGGGCTGCCTTCAAGATTCGCTTTCTGATTCGTCGTCGTAAACCACTTCCTGATTGGTTGTTACCCGTCAGGTGGTCTACGGCCCCGTCTAATAACCGCATGCCGGCCTCCTTAGCTCGTGATTTGAAAGCATCGCCGATATTTCTGCCAGCTAAGGCGTCCTGCGCGACCTGCAGACCGGTCCCCACGCCTTCTCTGAGTAAGGCTTTACCCCCTGTTTTTAACCAGGGTAAAATAGCCCTCCCGATTCCACCAAAGAAACTACCGATTCCTCGTCCTCGTTGATTTCGACCTCCTATAAACACTGGCATCCCATCACCCGCCTGACAGCAATAAAAGTCTTCGTATAACCTGGCATTGCGGTGAAAGGGTGTATGTCTCACCATTATACCAGCTCGAGATGTTTCTTCACTCGAAAGTGTACCGTTAGCACCGACGTCCCACTGGTGAATGGAATGGTTTTTTCCGTGTTCGTTGGCTAAAAGGATTTCCACGGTATCGAAGGAAAATCTACTCAGGGGCAGGTAGTGAGGCTTATCGTAGATCTGAAACACCGAGGTGTGATTTCTATTGAGAACAGGCACGCTCCTGAGGAGAGGTACCATCACATCCCCGACGGGTCTGGGTGAAACGAGATCGCAGTAGACGTAGACATTTTTTGCAACACTTTCCAAGTCCATTTCACCCACGCTGAAGATATCGGGAGCCGTGTCTGCTATTGAGTTCGTGGGGAAGGCTAACATGTTTTTCAAAGTGTCGCTTATGGTAACACTGACTCCTTTTTCGTAAAGTTTCAAGATGGCTTTATTCACCTCTTTTGCGTAAATGAATCTCATTTTTTTCCCTTTCACATCCCCGTTCGACTCATCCTCCGCTTTTATGATCGACGCATTCAACGCGCCGATGAACGCATCGGGTTTCGTGTATAACCCAGGCTCCAATGTCACGTTGAAATAAAATCTAGCGTCGCAAATATCGTCGTTAGCGAGAGATTCGTACCGAATCCAGACATCACCCTCTATTACATTGAAATAATTTAGCGGAAACTGTATCTCGACCAGCGCAATCTCATATTGTGTTGTAATATCAATGGTCTGAGGAAGCTTGACGAAAAAGTGGCCGGGGTTATTTTCCTTAAAAATATCCATAGAAGCATTGCTGGGTAACGTGACATAAAAACTCATTTTCCTCTATTCACCTTCTCGTCTCCAACTTTGGATTCGGGAGCATGTAACCTAAACAACTGCTCAGTAGGGCTATCCACAGTTTTCCGTCCTTCGCGTCTGGCTTTTCAGTGGACAGATTGAACAGCGAGACCGCGACAACGGCATATATAACAAGCATTTGACACATAAAGACAATCTCTAAACGGGGGAATAGTTTCCCAAATACTGGCCAGAGCGAGGTTCTCTCCCCACCAGAGCTCAGGGTTCGCAAAACAGGATCTTCAAACGATTCACCTTCTTCCACCATCTCTAGTTTTTGTATCTGACAATATCCTTGGTCGGTATCCAACTGTTGAATGACGAATCATAACCAAACCACTTGACTAAACTCTCTTTTCGTCCCAATGATGTGCGACGTTGGGTTATAACCCTCTCGACCCTGTACTCATTCTTGTCTCCAACCTTTTGAATTTCTTGTGTGTAAAATGACCCCTCTATTTCATCACCCTTATCGTCTTTCAGCACATATGTAACGGGTTTTGTTTCAGTTACTCGACTGATGGTAAAGAGTTCCTCCGTCCAAGCTGGGGCATAACCCTTTTTAAAATTAGCTCTACCCAGGACCATTCTAACTCGATCACCAGCCTTATACAGGGGTCTTTCAAATTTCAAGTTGTGTTTGCTATACAACGTGTTCCACACTTGTTCTTGATTGTCTCTGCTAACGTCGACCGGTGCCATTTTTATACTTCTGTGGTACGAATGATTATAACTTCGAAGTAGGGCGGGTAGCACATGTACATAACATAGTCGATTGGATTTCGTAAAAAATCTCCACATCCTTTGTTTCAGAGTCCTGTTAAAACGTTCCACAACAGCAGCCTTAATATCTTCATTCTGGGTGGTGAAAAAGTGAATATTATTGTCTTCGAGAAATTTCTTAAATGTTTTGTTCAGAAACTCTGACCCCTTGTCGGTTTGAAGACTCGCAGGTTTCCCATCGATAAATATTTTATCAACAGCCTCCACTAATGATTTCCCCGTTTTTGTTCGTATTGGGACGGCCCACGCTAATTTACTGAAAACATCCACACAAGAAACCAAATAGGAGTACCCATCATTGTGTTTTTTCAAATGTCTTAAATCGATTAAGTCTGCTTGGTATTGTTGTTTGGGTCCACTCGTTATAATGGGACGCCGTTCAAATTTATGTCGAATCGGTTTATGAAGGGTATAGGTATCCTGGTTACTCAACCAACGATTGATCGCTTTAATTCCTACTTTGGTGTTACGTTGCAAGGCTCTTGCACCACTATACGACCCTGGTTGATTAGGGTCAAAGTAATAACGTCTCAATACTTTGACCACCTTTCCCATTTTGGTGTTGGGATTTTGGACTTTTTTCTTTTGGACCTCAATTTATACGAGGTTAGCAGTGAAGTGTTTTCATCACTGGTCTTTGGGGTTTCGGGTACCTTGGCTTGTTCTGGATGCACATCGACTGGTGGTGGCGAAGTTGGAGGAGAAGGTATTCTTTCTGTTGACGAGTTATGTTGAATGAGATCGACTGATCCCAAAGGACGTCGTTTATACTGCTCCATTCTAGTTAAATACTGTTGCAAAGTACGTTGGTACACTCTGGCCTTATCAGCAGGGGCTAAATCGTTACGGTCTAAGATACGTTGCATTTCATCGTCTAAATCTCTCAAGTTATCATTGATCGCCTCGGGTGGTGTATACGTGGAAGTCTGTTTCAAACCCTCTAATAACCGAGGATCCATCAAAATCATTTTCTTGGCCATGTTTACAGACCTAATACACCGCCTAGAACACTTAATATAGGCTTGATCAAAGCACCTATGAATCCACCAGTTTGTAGAATTGCTTTCCTCTGCGTAAGATTCGGTTTCTTTTTAGTGAGGAATCTCAGCTTGTTCTTGTGTCGGCGTAGCTCGCACTTCTGATGCTTAGTGAGTCTAACATTACCTTTTAATATGTTATGACAACACTCACATAAAAAGCGAATGAGTTCTGGAGAGGCCGTTTTCAATATGGCTCTTAAACCACTCGGCGTGGCTGAGCGCAGACATTTCAACATTTCACCGTGTCGTCTAAGTGAAGCTTCCATTCTATTACTTTGGAACGTAGACGATTTGTCTCTCCCCTGGAAATGTCTTTGTTCTCAGCCTCAGATGATCCGGTGTTTCCTGTCGAAGGTCTACCAGCAAATAACAGTGGGGAGACGCTGTCGCGTCCTTAAAACTCTCTTGGAGGTACGCCACTTGACCAGGGTACATTTGCTTAGCCAGATTTGTAATTTGACTTCCGTCTCTTGGATTCTTGAAAAGGACTATATAATGAGTATTGAGGCTTATAGTTCGATGTTCCTTATTTTTTCCAAATAGATTTTGAACAATGTAGATCACGCTCATATCTCTGTGATGACTACCTTTGGTGAATAATTTTGTCACCCTCTCATCTGTTTCTGACATCAAGTCGTCGAGGATGATGAGTCTTCTCTTCTTACCCCCTTCCAAGTTATCGATATCTGGTAGACCCTCGATAAATCTCACTTTCTCCATAGTCTCGTATATTGGTTGCCATTCCCCGTAACACCATATAACTTCCTCGGGTACGGAGACAACTAGCTCTTGTAGATTCTGTAGAAACTTTTGAACAAATACAGTTTTTCCACAACCGGTGGGACCAGCAATAAGAGCAGTGAAGGGGTGTTTCCACCGAGGGTCCATCGTCACTAATGACACTTTGATTGAGTATTATCACATTTAAAGTATTTTTATCATGTATTACATGTTCTGTTCCATTCCAAATATTTGTGATGTGGTTTTCTTATATTACAGATTCCCGTAAAATGGCATCTATCAGACCTTACATCTTATTTGACAAGGTGTTGTGCATTCTACAGTATCAACCATATGACTATTGTAAAGGGTGTCAGGTGAAACATGACAACCCGTTACCTCACTCGTGTCTTCTAGAGTTTGAGGAACGCCTTAGCGCGCAAATAAATGATATTTTATATCATGAGTTCACGAAAGAGGATGTAGTCTTCTTGTGTGGGGAACATTTAGCCCAACGAATAAAGGAATACATTAATTGGGAAGGAGCTGACTCTGCACCACCCTCCCCTGTCAGTTCAACTAACTCACCACCCGCATTACTTGACCCCACCACTGAACCCACAGCCACTACATATAACGCGGAGGATGATGAAATTTTACCGCCACCACCCCTATTTGCCGACCCCACCGATGAACCAGAGTCGACGGCCTGTCAACCGGGAAATGAGGTCAGTATTCACCCACTTCTCTGATTGGTTAATCTAGCTGTCAGTCATTTCTTTGCCCCGCCTCCTATACTAATACGCTTCTCTGATTGGTTAATCCAGATATCAGTCGAGGTTTTCATAGTCACTCGCTGATTGGTTAAAATCTTGTACCAGGATATATTTAAACTAGTCTCATGTGAGAATTTGTGTCATAAGTTTGGTTGCTTCAAGGAAAGTTACTGTTCATTCTAGCGGAGAGTATATTTTACACAGTAAGTTGGATTGTTTTCACTTAAAGTATGTTAGGTGTTATCGATAATAGGTTATATTCAGTGTAGATGATTGAGACTATATTTTGCGTTTTAAGTTGGATTGTTTTCTCTTAAAGTATGTTAAGGGTTATCGATAATAGGTTATATTCAGTGTAGATGATTGAGACTATATTTTGCGTTATAAGTTGGATTGTTTTCTCTTAAAGTATGTTAGGTGTTATCGATAATAGGTTATATTCAGTGTAGATGATTGAGACTATATTTTGCGTTATAAGTTGGATTGTTTTCTCTTAAAGTATGTTAAGGGTTATCGATAATAGGTTATTCAAGGTATTTAATGTAGGCATGCTAAGTATTGTTGAATTCCCTCGTTTATTGGATGATTAAACTAAGTATTTTAAGTCTTGCTATTCGATGTTATTAACATGTTTAAACCTAGAAATGTAAAGTATCATTGACAAAGGGTTATTTATTTATTTATTTATTTATTTTTTTTTTCTCCAGATGGTTTCTAACAACGAAGTCGCTCCTGGAGAACATCAGTGTGTGTTGTGTCCAAAGAGGTTTAAATGGCGCCACGCTATGCTTCAACATATACGGGCCGCACATCGACTTATACGACACGCATGTGACATTTGTCAACGTACGTATACGAGTCGAAGTTCTTTAGCCAGCCATAGAAGACTAAAACATTCTACAACAGCACCAGCTTCATCAATGGCTCCTTCTACAACACTTAATTTACCATCAACAACAGCATAAGCGACTGAAACAACATCACCCACTTCACCATCGACCTCTTTTACAATGAACAAACGAAAGATAGATGTAGAACATTCAACTCCAAGTAAAAAATTCAAAGATGATGATCCATTAGCAACACTGCCTGATGATGTACGGGCTGTATATAACCAAAACTGGTCAGCTATAAACACCCATGCTACAATCAACAAGACAGTTTCAACATATACTTTTTTCCATTCACCAGCACGTCCATTTATCACAGACTGGTCTGCTCTTTTAAACACTATATTTGAGAGTCAGACAACCCGATTCAAAATTAACTATGGTCACCACCTCATCCTTAGACACCGGGACACCGGTGATCTACGTTTCTTCCACTCTTCCCTCAACAACTCGGCTGTTCTAGAATTTCCCCAATTAATCAATAATCTTGGAGATTTCAACAGCTTCGTTGATTCTCTAAACGAACAGAACCCTGTAGACATTGCCATGATCAACAGACCCGATACTAAGTGGATGGTGGAGAGTATTCCAGCAACTAGTTTCTATTTATTCCACATACGTGACTTCCCCATTGGATGTTGCCTAGAGGAATTACCATCACATATTACTAACAATAGGTACATTTACACCTTGCAGAAGTGTCGGTCGACTAAGAATTTTTATAATGACAACCTATGTTTTTTCCGCTGTTTGGCGTTATTTAAAGGGAGCAATATCGACAATCTAGAATTGACCACTCGTCATCTCGTGAGTCAGTGGCACTCGCACTGGGACATTCTTTTCGTTGACACTTTTCCAGGTGTGACGTTACAACAACTACCGCACTTGGAAGAATGTTTCAATATAAACATTGATGTATATGAATTCAATGATGAAGAGGCCCTCTGTCCAAAACTCCGAAGCAGGGGATCACATGATGATACTATGCGGGTCTTGTTTCACAAGAACCATTTCATGTACATTAGTAACATTAATAAAGCAGCTAGTGCTTTCTCTTGTCCACAGTGTGGAAAATTATGGGCTTGCTATTCTATGATGACCAGGCATGCCCAAACATGTAATGGTGGTAAACCTAAAGATTATTTTAGAGGTGGAATTTATACACCTAGCGAGACTATTGGGGATGTAATAGAGGAAGAGGGTATTGACGTGCCCGGCGGTTTCGTGTATCCCTTTAGGGCCACCTTTGATATGGAATGTTATTTTGATAATAGCAACTTGCCCACCACCAAAGGTACCTCTGCTAGTACACATTTTTTAACAAAACATGTCCCTCTGTCTGTATCTGTGGCCTCTAACGTTCCTGGGTTTGAAGATCCTGTCTGTTTTGTTAGCGAGGGAGATCCTCAGAAATTAGTAAATAAAATGATTAAGTATCTAAAATCTATCTCGAAGGAGGCGTATAAAATTTTAAAAGAGGATTTCAGAGAACTGTTTGAAAAGCTGGCCGGATGTGCGCAAAGGCGTGATCGGAAGAAATCTGACCCAAGAGGTCGTCTAAAAGCTTACTTGAAGCAGCTCCCAGTGATAGGTTTCAACTCGGGCAAGTACGACATAAATTTAATAAAGCCGTATTTAATACATTACTTCGCTGCCGCCTCCGTACCTGAAACAGCTGGAAAGGGTAACAACTACATTGAGGACAGCGATCAGGAAGACGAGGGAGAGGATGAGGAGCACGAGCAGGAAAGTGTGATACAGGATGCTGAGGAGGAGCGGATAGAAGAAGAAGAAAACCGACTTGGTGAAATAAATTTTATAGTTAAACGAAATAATAACTTTATGTGTATTGCAACACAGAATCTAAAATTCTTAGATATAGTAAATTATTTAGCCCCTGGGTTTAGTTATAGCAAGTACTTGGCAGCCTATAAAGTAGAGGAGACAAAGGGTGTTTTCTGTTACGAGTACGTAACAGATTTAAATAAGTTGAATGAGAGGGAGTTACCCCCATACGAAGCGTTCTTTTCGAAACTAAAAAATTGTAATATTTCCGAGGAGGAGTATGCTCTGTGTCAAAAGGTCTGGAAGGACAATAAAATGACGACCCTTAGGGACTTTTTAGTTTGGTATAACAACAAAGATGTAGTCCCCTTCTTAGAGGCCTTAGCACAACAGTTTTGGTTTTATAGGAAATTAGACATCGATATGTTTAAGAATGCGATTTCGGTCCCCGGAATAACTCTGAGGTATCTATTTAAAACTCTCTCCAGGGATGTGGGTTTTTCCCTGATTGCAAAAAAGGAAGCCGATTTGCATCATACCATAAGACAGAATATTGTCGGAGGCCCCTCTATTATCTTTCATCGGTACCACGAGAAGGATAAAACCTTTATTAGGGGCGGAAAAGTGGTCAAATCCATTAAAGGCTATGATGCCAACGCCCTTTATCTATGGGCACTTATGCAAAAGATGCCCACCGATTATACGGTCATACGTAAGGCTGAAGATGGGTATAAACCCCTTAAAATGAACTACTACACGCGTCAGTGCAGAGAGTATCTGACTTGGATTGCCCACCAAAACCAGGTTCATTTGAGAACCCAGTTTAATGCTCGCGAGATCGCTTTGGGTGAGCGCAAGATTAGAGTGGATGGGTGGGATAAATCCAGTAGGACCGTGTATCAGTTCCATGGCTGTCTCTTTCACGGTCATCCAAACTGTGACATCACCAGGGATCGAGAAGTCAATCCGGTGAATAATATACAGTTGGCTGATTTGTACGCGAAAACCTGTGAAATAACGGCTTATTTAAAGAGCCTAGACCGTGTTCGCGTAGTAGTTATGTGGGAGTGTGAGTGGCAACGGTTAAAGAAAACAACGCCAGCTATTCAGGTCTTTATAGATGAGAACCTACGTGGTTCTAAACCATCTTTTGGTAAATATAAACCAATCACTGATAAAGCCATTATAGATTCAGTTTCAGACGAGTCGTTTTTTGGGCTCGTCGAGTGTGACATTCACGTTCCCGACAAGTTAAAAGAGTATTTTAGTGAGATGACCCCCATCTTTAAAAATGTAGATGTAGGTCTAGATGATATCGGTCCCTTTATGCGGGAGTACGCCACCAAAAACAAACTATTACGTACCCCCAGACGTACTCTCGTGGGTAGTTATAGTGGAACAAAGATTCTGTTGGCCACACCGCTGTTAAAGTGGTATTTAGAGCATGGGCTAGAGGTAACAAAAATTTATCAGGTGGTAGAGTACCTACCCATTAGTTGTTTTAAGGAGTTTGGGGACAAGGTCACAGAGGCGCGTCGGGCTGGTGATTTAGATCCAAGTCAATCTATAGTAAGCGACACGATGAAGCTCTTAGGAAACTCTGCCTACGGGAAGACCTTGACGAATATGGCGAAACACGTGGACGTCTCCTATGTTAAAGAGGGGGCTGATACAACCAAGTTGGTAAATAACCCACGATTTAAAAACATGACATCTATTGGTGAGGACCTGTACGAGGTATCGATGGGCAAAAGAGGTATCATGTGGGATCTTCCTTCGCAGATTGGTTTTTTCGTCTACCAGTACGCGAAATTGCGGATGTTGGAATTTTATTATGACTTCCTCGATAAGTTTGTAGCTAGGTCCAACTTTCAACTCTGTGAGATGGATACCGATAGCCTGTACTTGGCCCTCAGCGAGTCATCGTTAGAAGAGGTCGTTAAAACCGATAAGGTAGATGAGTTTTTCTCACAGTACGACAAATGGTTCCCTTCAGAGACTTGTGAAGTCCATCGGGCCGATTTCATTCAACACAGGGGCGTAAAGTATGACTGTTCAGATTGTAAGGCCAGACAGTTATACGACAAACGGACTCCTGGTCTGTTCAAGTTGGAGTATTCGGGGGATGGGATGATTTCCTTGTGTAGCAAGACCTATTACTGTTTTGGGGATTATGCTAAAGTTAGCACCAAGGGCCTTAATAAACGTCACAACAATTTAGATAAGGATACATTCACAGAGGTTCTAACCAAAAAACAAGCCGGGGGTGGTAAAAATATAGGGTTTAAAACATACAAGGGGTCGGTATACACATATACACAACATCGGAACTCACTCTCGTATTTCTACATCAAGCGTCAGGTCCATTCCGACAACGTGACCACCTCCCCTTTATCCATTTAACACTATCATTTATTACTGCTTGTAAATAAACTACTTTGTTTTCTATATATATATTAAATATGAGTATAATGTACATTAGTTAAAGAATACATTTTTTTTTTTTTTTTTTTTTTTGTTTTTGTCTAAATCATGTGTTATCGATTGTTCAATATATACGAATGAAACAATAAACTTCCATTCTGATGTGACCACCTCCCCTTTATCCATTTAACACTATCATGTATTACTGCTTGTAAATAAACTACTTTGTTTTCTATATATTAAATATGAGTATAATGTACATTAGTTAAAGAATACATTTTTGTCCATGTATTATCTATTGTTCAATATATACGAATAAAACAATAAATAAATAAATTAATAAATAAACTTGTCACTGTTTTTTATTGCCTGAGAGTATAAAGAAAGAATAGATTTATGAAAGTTACGGCACCATTGAAAGTACAAAGCATATAATAGATTTATGATACCACCACCACCCCTTCACCACCCCTTCACCACCACCCCTTCACCACCGCCGCGGGAGGTCACCACGAGCGCTCACCCGAGAGGTCAACGAGAGGTTGAGAGGTCAACGAGAGGTCACCGGAACCAAAATGGGCGGGTAGACTCTCATATAAGGAAAAACGGTAGACTCTCATATAAGGAAAAACCGCACCAAAAAATGTTCGTTGATCTGCGTGTAGACTATTTATATAAGGATTTATGCGCGTTTGAACGCACATTCAGGGGTCCAATCACTGGATATATACTACTAACGTCTCCATTCCTTGCATTTGACGCATTGAATCTTTGTAAAGGAAGGAGTCGGTCCTAGCAGCCCTCGATATCAAGGGTGTCTGCACTTGGGTGGACTATGACACGATTGTATCGCTACTTTGCGAGATGGGCTTTTACCTTCGCGCTGGGTAACATTGGTGATGATGGCGCTACTGATCTGTGCCCGGATATGTGAGCCGCAAAATATATATATATTTCTCAGTAGTCGCCGTATCATCTGCTTTGTTTTATATAAACATTGCAAGGATAGGGCGTTTGAATAATGTGGGACCGGGACAAACTCTCGCCTTCGACACATTAGAGTTTATGTTCACGGGAACGATAGAGAAAAAATGGCTAGGCAACGCCAAGCAAATATGGGTCGGATAATCTTTTGATGTAATAACAGCCACGTGCCCATTAACACAAACAAGCCTTGCGTTGTGCTCACTGAATAACATAATATTAAGGACACCTACCCTATCCTAGGAGCAAAAGAGACTGCAATCAATATAGAGGTATATCTCTTCTCAGCCATGTACGAAAGCTACACGCCAAATCATGGAAACAAGGCTGAGACCAATAATAGAACTACAGTTAAGCGATTCTCAAATGGGGTTCCGAAAAAAACAGAGGATGTACCGACGCACTATTCACATTAAAACAGCTTGCAGAAAAAAACGACAGAACACAATACAAACTTATACATAGCCTTCTTTGACCAGGAAAAAGCACTCGACAGAGTAAACAGAGAACAACTGTGGGAGATACTAACAACATACGGAGTAAACCAACATCTAACCAACCTTATTAAAAGCCTCTACGTCAACAGCAGCTGCAGGGTCAGAACAGCAGCAGGCTACACAGACCACTTCGAAGTTAGATCAGGCGTAAGACAGGGGTGCGTACTACCCCCCCCCTACTGTTTATTACATACATGGACCATGTATGCAAGCTAACCAACCCAACAGAGACAGATGAGATCAACGAGCTTCTATTTGCAG
The DNA here is from genome assembly GCA_032433765.1 of Megaustenia siamemsis. NCBI lineage: Eukaryota > Metazoa > Mollusca > Gastropoda > Stylommatophora > Ariophantidae > Megaustenia > Megaustenia siamemsis. Next base: position 74,150,815 of record JAVIAB010000050.1, read on the forward strand.
ACGATCAGGCACTAATACATAAAACAATAGAAGACCTACAAGAACACTTAAACAAACTCAACATCTCAGGCACAAAATACAACATGAAAATCAACATCAACAAAACAGAAGTCACGAACGTCGCCAAAAATAAACAGAACATCAACATAACTATAGAAGGCAGACAACTAAAACAAGTAGAGGAATTCAAATACCTAGGAAGTCTAACGACAAACGATAATTCTCAAACAGCAGAGATAGAATCAAGATGCAACAAAGCTTGTCAAATCATTGGACAGTTATCACCACTATTGTCCAACAAGGAAATAACTCTAGAGGCAAAACGAGCACTATACAATACAATCTCCATCCCAACGTTGTGCTACCAATGCCAGACCTGGACCCTAGATGCAAGAACAATAAGAAAAATAACCTCTACAGAGATTAAATGTTTTAGACGAATGACAGGAAACAGTCTGAGAGATAAGATCAGAAATGAAGAACTGAGAAAAAAGCTAGGTATAGCCCCCGCCATAGAATATATAAAGAAACAACAGATACAATGGTTTGGCCATGTGACAAGGCAGAAAGAACAAAACACAACACAACGAGCTTTCAACAAACGTTGTGAGAACACCAGACCCAAGGGTCGATCACGAAAAAGATGGGTCGATGGAATATTAGAAGCTCTAGGAAACATAACAGCAGCAGAGGCGAACAGAAGAGCAAAAGACCGCAAATTATATCTCCCCTCGACGCTGAAAGGCAAATGAGGAAGGAAAGGAGAGAAGAAGAAGACCTATCCTATCATGGGCTGGAGATGTGTCAACATTGTGAGATATCAGACAATTAAATATTTAGGAAATACATTTGATAGGTTTCTTTCTTTCAATCACCACGTTAGGAATGGCATCAAAAGGCATGGGGAGGTGTCAGTGCAATGAAGATCATCGTGAACGCCGACATTTGTTGCTACTCATGCAGTCTGCGGTGCTGTCTCTGCTGGATTATGGCGTGTATATGCTCACTCTCTCATCAACTCAGATCGCAACTTTAGAAGCAGTACAGGACGATGGCGTACGCACAGTGCTGGGATGTTTCAGATATATATCTATCTGTTGAATGATGTACCTACCTGACTTACCGAGCATTACAGTGTGGTACACGTATGTTCAGGTGCCGCTCTTTTTGAATGTGGTCAGAAACATAAAGCCTCCTGTTTGGTTTTATTTGTTTGTATATTACATTATTGTTAGCAATATTGTTTGTATATTACATTATTGTTAGCAATATTGTTTGTATATTACATTATTGTTAGCAATATTTCTATTAGACATAATATACATTAAGATAGATAATGAACGTTAAAATGACGCTATAGATGTTTGATTATTAACTATTGATCTGATTGATTGATTATATACATAATTGGCATGACATCACTAAGGAAAAGACAGTCCCATATGTACATGGTCACTTTTAGCAGAGAATGAGCGATGACTTCAGTGTCTATAAGTGTCTCTGGGTAGTGACTTATCAAATCCACGTCACAGTTATTACCTCCACAACCCACTAACCCACTCAGCGGGATCGGTTTGTTTGGGACTGAAATTATCAGGCAGGGACTGAAATAATCAGACTGGAACTGAAATCATCAGTTTGGGATTGAAATCATCAGGGACTTAAATCATCAGGACTGCAATCATCAAGACTGGAATCATCAAGACTGGAATCATCAGGGACTGAAATCATCAGGCAGGGACTGAAATAATGACACAGAATGAAATAATCAGGCTGGGACTGAAATAATGACTCAGAGAATGAAATAATCTGGCTGGGACTGAAATAATGACACAGAGAATGAAATCATCAGGCAGGCACTGAAATCCTCATTAGACTGGGACTGAAATAATGACACAGAGAATGAAATCACCAGGCAGGGACTGAAATCCTAAGGTTGGAACTGAAACCACCATCGTATCTTCTCGACATCAATTTGATGTAAAACAGATGAAACATGTTTCTTGCATAACGAACAACAAAGACATGTATCCTATTTCGCATTTCTCACGAAAGAGTTGGCTTGTCCCGACCTACAAAAAGTTAAGTACTTCCTTTACGGAGTACATTTCCAATTTGTTTTAATTTTTCCCCAATAAAACCTTCTGGAATAAATTAAGTAATTAAAGCACTAATTTACTCTATAATCTAAACCTAGGGAAAGACTTCAACAAGAGCAGCGGCTATAAAAGCAATGTATTTTAACAGCTAAAAGCCCTTCACGTGAAGAATGGGAGCGTTTATTCAGCTAAAAGCCCGCAGAGATCCTCTTTAATGGACTTGCCGCTTGCTCTGGCTGCGACATTTTGCTCAAACACATTCCATCTATACAAATGTTGAACGGTTCTAAAATATTCACCATTTTTGATGACTCCATAAAACTAAGTCAACGCGGCAATTCCACATCGATTGAATATTAAATATTAGTATTTCAAAATGTAAACGAATCGATTTATTATATTTTAAATTCACAAATTAATGTAAATGGTGGGAATCGCTGTATTACTTTTAGACGTGAATTCTGAGATATATGTTGAGAACCGCTGGACGAGAAGCAAACACAAACGATTTATTCCCAAGGGGCGCTGTCAAGGCGCAGACGATTGAGTAATGTTTGTATTCTGTCCGTCCGTTTTTTAAGCTCCAAAATTAATTTGTCTTTCGCTCTCTACATTCTAGATCCCTATCTATATTATCTATCTACATATATCTGTCCACACCACTTTTCTAAATGAGAGCGTGCATGGATATCCATCAATATCTTAACTATGCTATGTAAACGAGAGCGCTATTGTGTGTTAACTGGGATAGGGTATATATATATATATATATATATATATATATATATATATATATATAGAGAGAGAGAGAGAGAGACGTTAAATGATAGAAGACGGTGCCAAAATTAATAATTACAAATAACACATTTATCAACTTAATATTGACCAAGGGATTAAATTAAAGATCTGAACCTTACTGCACGGTCTTTTTTCAATTTCTAATTTGTGCCGGAGCTATTCTGAGAGGCTGGAAAGTAAAAGTCGCATACCAGTGCAGTCGTCATGAGGTGGTATTCGGGTCATAGTTTCTTAAAACCCCTACAAAAATAATAATAATATTAACATAAATTCATGAATAATAATATTACTAAATGATAATAATCAGTAATAATAATATTACTAATATTAATAAACGGTTCAACTCTACCGTGATTCAAACCTTTGTTCACCTGATTTGAAGAGCAACAGTGTTCACTGAACCACAGATTTTTCTCTGAGCAAAATAAATTGTCATTTATACTTACATAAGAAAGATGACAGACAAAATAGTTTGGTCACGTGATAAGACAAACAGATCAAAACACAACACAACGAGACTGCAATAAACGTTGGGAGAACACCAGACCCTAGTGTCGACCACGAAAAAGATGGATTCATGGAATATTTCATTCACTAGGAAACACAGCAGCAGGAGAGGCAAAAAGATGAGTAAGAGGCAAACAACCACAGACTATATGCCCCCTCGACGCTGAAAGGCAAATATGGAAGGAAAGAAGAAGAATATTAGAACAGTAACTTTCAAATTCTTCTCTTCAAATTTCCTAGTCTATTCTCTTGTGTCTAGTTGGGGTTCTGGTCTACCTCCATTTTGTAGTTTGCTAACGAGAAAAAAAAAATCACAGATGAAGATAAAAGAAACGAGGTAGCATGATGTTATCCAGGTATCACAAAGCACAGAAACAAATAGAATTAATTCGATAATTAATGTGATCAAACACATCGATCAGGGGAACCACAACCCGCGGTTCAGCACTAAAGGATTGTTTGAGCATTTATTTACATGTCTCACATATTTCTTGGAACCTCATATCTTTTATTTCGGTGATGTCGTTTGAAATTGTCGCCCATGCAGCCGACATGGTTCGCACTGGAGTTAGACATTGTTAACAGCCGTCAAAAGACAATACAAAATTAAAGTGACTGCATGTCGTCCTGTTTTTGCAGAGACTAACGTAGTCACTGAAACTGTTCCAGTTGCTTTGTTGTTTTGTTATGTGTGTTTTATTGAAAATTGTAGTAAGGAAGTGACTATGCACTCTGTTTTCGAAGGAAGTTCTTCGGGATCGTCGCCTATGTGCCGAGATTAGGTCTGCGCGCTGGTCGACCATGTCAACAGAATTTACCACCCCATTTGCCTGGAGTTGTGACATTAACGGAGCGGATATGGGGAATTCCAGACTGCAGTGATGCCAATTCAATTAAAAGAACAGAACAGAAATCTCTATCTTAAAATTTCAACGAAATTTTCTGGCTTTTTCAACCTGATTCCAGTGTTTATAGTGAATCCAAATAATGTTTTTTTTCACCGTTATTAAAATTATATAATTCATTGCTCCTGAAATAGGTATCGTCGTTGCAGTATATAACTTGCTTGAGCACCATTAGTTAGTGTCAAATATAAATAGCAAATTAAACCAAAACGAAGATATCACAAACTGAAATTAGCGGAGGTGATTTATTTTACAATCAGAGCGTAAAATAAAATACTATTCAAGATTATAACATTGAGCCCCGATAGCTCAGTGGTTAGTGAACTGGGCTACAAAGGACAACAGGTAGGGTTCGATCCCATCCGACGGCTCCGGGTTCACCTATGGGTACCGGATTTTTTCTGGGAAAGTAAAGAGGCACGGGCGTAATACCGACCACATTACCCCAAAAATCATGTGCCGAATGTCTGTAAAATTTATGGTCACTAACACCATATTCCCTATACGCCACTTGGCGTGACGGGGGTACTTTACTTTACAAGATTATAACACAAAGATTTTAGAGACGAGTAGAGCTCAACAAAGTGCAACCATCGCTCTTAAAGAACAAAAGTTGAATGGATGATATCATCGTTCTCAAACACATAACATATTGTCCAGAATCTACTCACAATGTTTTTTTTTCGTTAAAGACTAGTGTAGAGAGTTGTCTTTCCATTGAAGACTGGTTTGGAAGTTTGTTGATTATGTTTTTCATGTAATGGAGAAAAAAAAGCACCTTTCCAGCAAATGAGCTAAGAACGGCCAACTCCCTACAGGTGAACATATAACATAAACATAACATGGTACGGTGCGACTAAACTAATAGAACAACAAGACAAATTACAACGTTTCGGCAAAAGCCTTCATCTGGTTTAACACACAAACTATATAAATTAAACACATAAAAACCAAGCCAGAACACATAACACATAGGGGGCATCGATAGCCTATTGGGAAAACCACTCGACTGGGCTACCGACGTTCGGACAACCCGTGTTCGATTCCCGCTGGGAGCAGTGTGAATTGTACTCGTGGTTGGAAAAAAAAAACATACCCCCACGGTCGACCCAACCGTTGGCAGAAATGGGTACCAGGGTATTACCCTGGGAAGGTGAGGAATGTCGCCTCACATCTGAGTTTCGATGCTTGAGGCGGCACTATACAGAAATCTCTGAACATTTCTGGATAGGCGACCCAGCACATATGGGCGAAAACTCGCGCACTAAGACGCCGGTTCAAGTCTCGTACTTTACCTTTACTTTACATAACACATATCTAGAAAATGGCGGAAGCACCGCATAGTAAAAAATGTAAAGTGCCCCTTCACGCCAAGTGGCGTATAGGGAAGATGGTGTTAATTACCATAATTTTTACAGACCTTCATTCAGCCTATGAATTTTGGGGTAATGTGGTCAGTATTACGCCCGTGCCGCTTTACTTTCCCAGAAAAAGTCTGGTACCCATTTAAGGCTGGGTGAACCAGGAAGCCGTCGATCAGGGTCGAACTCGACCTCTTGACCTTTGTACTCTAGTTCACTAAGCACTGAGCTGTCGCGGTTCGGATGCACCGCGAAGTATTTAATATTTTGTACATTTGTTATTTGTGCTTATCTCTTCCTACAGCTGACACGTGCGTCAGTATCGATGAGCAATAGAATGAACCAGACAACACTTCAAGTAGTGCTTCTCGAAGTAGACTAATCAGCCTGACCAAGCAAGAAGGTTTAGAACAGGGAATGCAACCCGGCACTCAAAAATATCATGTTAAAGTCGAATGTGTTGGGACGAAACGAGCAAATATTTCATTCTCACTGCAAACCACGGTGCAACACATCTACGCCCCCTTAACGTCCTTTTAACGACTATTCAATTCTTTAGTGGTCGTCAGGATAGCGAGAGAAAAAGAAATGTGTTTCTATTAATGTTAATTTTGTTAATTGTGTCTGGAAGAATACTGAGATAATGGTGAACTGTAGGTGAGAGACGTCATCATTAACATCAAATACCATGCCCACTGGCGTAGGTGATCATTTTTCTCAACAACTTTTGATCTCGACAATTATTTTTCATTTCTGTTGATGACCTTCTGCGAAACCATTCTTTTAAGCTGTCTGGTATCTTTTCTCTTTGTTTCCCTCTATCTCTTCGTCCTTCCATTTTCCCAGTTGTTACAATTTTATTCCAGCTCTTCCCTTCTCATAACATAACCGAAGAATGATGACTGTTTCTTCCTAATATTGGAAATTAGCTCTCTTTTTGCTTTGGCCTCTTTCAGAACGTTTTCATTACTCTTCTTAGCTGTCCATGGTATTCTTATTATTCTCCTGTAATACCATCATTTCTACAGCATCCTGTGATTTTCTTATCTGTTGTACTATTGTCCATGATTCACATCCATATGTTAGACTGGCTCGGCATAACATTTAAGAACTCTTTTTCTTGTTTCGATTGTCAAAAATGGATTGCACAGTACCTTCCTAATTTTTTTTCGAAAGCTGCTTTTGCCTGAGATAGTAGATGTACACCAGATAAGAGGAGAGAGACAGGATGGATATACAGTAATCCCTCAGTTATCGCGGTTAATAGGGACCAGAACCGGCCGCGATAAGTGAAAAACCGCGAAGCAGTGTCACCCTCTCATTTTGAACATTCGTACATTTTTTGTGTATGTATAATATCAATAAGTGTATATGAAACCATATAAGTGCATATGTTATCATTAGAACATTAGAGAATAGTTTCAAACATGTAAATAAAATATTAATAGTATAAATAACATACATAAAATAATGTTTTTTTTAATAATAATTCCTGAATTTGGAATGTTTGAACAATCCGCGATGTACCGAGGCCGCGATAAATGAACCGCGAAGTAGCGAGGGATGACTAACTGTATTTACAAGGAGGTACTAATGATTTATGGTAGCCGCGATAGCTCAGTGGTTAGTGAACTGGACTATAAAAGACAAGAGGTTGGGTTCGATCCTGACCGACGTCTCCCAGGTTCACCCAGCCTTAAATGGGTACCGGATTTTTTTTCTGGAAAATTAAAGCGGCACGGGCTTTACTGCTACATTACTCCAAAAATGATGTGTCGAAGGTCTGTAAAATTTATGATCACTATCACCATATTCCCTATACGCCACTTGGCGTGATGGGGCTCTTTACGCTTTACTTACTAATGAAGCATGAGACGTAGCTTAGGTACATAACGTCTCGTAATCGCCCATGCTCAAAACTTATCTGCACACGGGTGACAGGCTTTATGTTATTCTCTTCCAGGAATCTGCTTGACAGCTAGAGAGACTTAAAGACGAGATTCAGGCGCTATTAAATTCACTGGCAAAATTGGATAGGGATGAGTCTACCTACCATGAAATGTGCTGAAATTAGCGATACTGAGCTTGAAGGCAAAGAGGAAACCAGTTTCAAGCAGCCCGACTGCAATGGTGAATCTGTCGTTAAATAATTCTTGTTCTTTTGACCTGCACCATGCAAGCGGAGTGTCGAGGTCTGAGCCTCAAGAGAGGCCACCACTGGCTCGAAAGGTCATCTTTGTCAATAGAGATGTATGAAGCAAAATAGATGCACGTGACAGCGGTCAAATAAACACTTGCCTGGTGATGTAAACACCCACAATATGAATACAAGAAGGAGGGAAAAGACTTGTGAGCATGCGATGAACTTGAGAGATTTGTGAGCATTTTGTGAGAAAGAAAAAAAAGAAAGAAAGAAAGAGAGGAAGAAGGAGCGCTCGATCTTAGATACCAGAGTAAAGAACAAACAAACTGTCATGCAAAGAGACAGAAAGAGATAATTTGTGACCAAAAGAAACACACAGAGAGAGAAAGAGAAAGAGAGAGAGAGAGAGAGAGAAAGAGTAGGATAAACATGGATGAAATTATAGAAATAAAGTAAACATAAAAGATTACAGAATTACAATCAAAATGGTTGTGGGTTACATCATGTACATCAAAACTTCTATAAATACAAAGCTGTATTTAAACATATCTATCTATTGACCTTTCGAGCCGTAACCGGCCCATAGGGCGTAGACCAAGATACACCTTCTCCTATATGAATTTTTGTTCTAGCAGTTTTCTTTTAAAGATATTTTATCAAATCTCGCCATCTGTCTCTGTTCTGTGCAAGCAGTTCTATCTCATTGATGGAGCCGATTCCTGCTGCTCTTGCCTCTCTCATCAATGTTCTTCTCAGTGTCTCCCTGGGTCTTCCTCTTTTTCTTTTACCTGTTGTTTCCCATATGAGGGCTTGCTTTGCTATTCGATTATTATCTCTTCTCATCACATGTCCAACGTATGACCATCGTCTTTTCTTTATTACTGAAGATATTAGTGGTTGATTGGCGATTTCTCTAATTTCCTCGTTTGTTTTGAATTCGTTCCATTCTATACCAAGTATTTTCCTTAGACATTTATTTTCGAATGCGTTCAACTTTGTTTCTATATCTCTTGTTGTTTTCCAGCTTTCACACGCATACGTAAGGGTTGATAGTACATTTGATTTGAATAGCCTAAGTTTTGTGTTTGTGCTAATGAGTTTTGATTTCCACAACTTTTCAAGGCTTCTGAAAGACATTGCTGCTTTAGCCAGTCTGATTCTAATTTCTTTGCTCGTATCCCCTTCTCGATCAATGTGACTTCCAAGATAGATAAAGTGATCGATCTCTTCTACTGGTTTGTTTTCCATGTATATTTTGTCACTTGTTGGAATTAAACTTTTCATGACTTTAGTCTTTTCATGATTGACCTCAAGCCCAATTTTGCTGGCTATTGATGATAGTTCATTTGTGTTTTCCTGCATCGTTTTTATCTGACTGCTGATGAGAACTATGTCATCAGCAAAGTCGAGGTCCTCCAAATGGTCTCCTTGTATCCATTCGATGCCTTTATTACCAGTGCAGCATTTCTTCATTATGAAGTCCATAACAATTCCAAATAACAAGGGCGATAAAATACATCCTTGTTTAACCCCAGTTTCTATTGGGAAACATTCGCTCAGTCCTTCCTCTGTTCGAACTGCACATGTGTAACCATCATACATGTCTTTGATAATATTTATGATTTTTGATGGTAAGCCATATTGCTTCAGAATTTTCCACAAAGAATCTCTATGAATACTATCAAATGCTTTTTTGAAGTCGATGAAGTTAAGTACAAAAGGTTTTTGCTTTTCAATGTGTTCCTCCAATATAAGTCGTAGAGTGAAAATGTGGTCAAGACAGCTTCTCCCTTTTCTAAACCCAGCCTGTTCTTCACGCATTACTGTATCTATTGAATCCTTTATTCTATTTAGGATGATTTTACAGAATAATTTTGAGGCAACTGACAAAAGTGTCACGCCTCTCCAATTGTTACAATCTCTAAGATTGCCCTTTTTTGGGATCTTAACAATGATTCCTTTTTTCCATTTATGAGGCGTCTTCTCTGTTTTCCAAATGATGTTGAACATTTTTTGGAGATGTATTAAATTATGGCTATCAATTGCCTTGAGGATCTCAGCTGTTAACTTATCCTCTCCAGCAGCCTTGTTATTGGTCATTAGCTTTAAGGTGGTTTCTATTTCACTCAAGGTGAAGTCATCTAAATTTACATCTAATTCTGCTGCTGGTGTTTCAACTTCAAAATCTATTAAACTGTGAGGTAGTGGACGGTTAAGAATTTCTTTGAAGTGTTCCGCCCAACGGGCTTTTATGTCTGCGCTTGTTGTTAGCATTAATCCAGATTTGTCTAGAATTGGTGTTCCACTGGATGTATAGGTGTTTGTCAGCATCTTTTGTACAGTATAAAGAGTTCTGCTGTCTCCTGTAATTGCAGCTGTCTCTGCTTTCTCTGCCAAGTTGTCTATATAAGCTCTTGTATCTCTTCTTGCCGAACTTTTCACTTTGTTGTCTAATTCTTTGTATGTTGCTTTTGCCAGAACCTTTCCAAGATCTGTCTTTACATTAGTCATGGCTCTCTTCGCTTCTCTTCTTTCTTTGATGTATTTCCATGTGGTGTCTGAGATCCAAGCTCGTTTTTTTTTTTTCTTCAGTCCAGCACTTGCTTCTGCTGCTGTCATTAGTATTTTGCTCTGTGAGTCCCACATTTCATTGATATCTAAGTCTATTTCACCAAGTGCTGAATAACAATTACTTAGCTCTATGTTAAACTTTTCCTTTATTGCTTCATCTTTCAGTTTATGACTATCAATTTTATGTGTAATTGACCTCTTCTGTTGGTTTCTAAATTTTAATCTTATTTTCCCAATGCACAGGTTGTGGTCACTATTAACATCAGCACCTCTGTATGCTCTTACATCTATTAATGATGATCTGAATTGTTGTTTAATACATAGGTGGTCAATTTGATTTGATGTTCTATCATCAGGAGATATCCATGTTGTTTTGTGGATATTTTTATGTGGAAATAATGTCCCACCTATAACTAAATTTTCTATTAAACATAATTCTATTAATCTTTCTCCATTCTGACTTGTTGTATTACAGCCTTCTCTCCCCATCACATGTTCCACTCCTGCGTTATCTTGTCCTACTTTGGCGTTGAAGTCTCCCATTACAATTAAAAGATCGTGTTTTGGTATTTTGTTTATAAGTTGTTGCAGTTGGTTATAAAAATCATCCTTAACTTCATCATCAGCTTCGTTAGTAGGCGCATAACATTGAATAATTGAAAGTCTTCCATGTTTTGTTTTGTATCGTGTTCGTATCAGACGGCTATTTACCGGTTCCCATTCTAATAAACTTCTTGCAGCTTTGTCTGTCATCATTATGCCTACTCCTTCACGGTGTTTTCCATCTTCCCTTCCAGAAAAAACTACTATTTTATTATCAATAGATCTCCTACCTGTTCCAGGCCAGCGCATTTCGCTTAATCCTAAAATATCTAGATCGTATCTGTCCATCTCGCTCGCGACCTGTGCATGTTTCGTCGGAGCGGCCATTGTTCGCACATTCCAGAATCCTATTTTTGTTGTTGTTTTAGGGCCGAAAAAACTATCACTACTATCTACTGCTAATTTACACATTCTGTATCAGGTCTACGTTTCATTAACAACATCGTTTTTACGATAGCGGCTTGTTAAACCTCTGATCAACGGTTCTATACCAAGCCGGAGAAAAATAATTCCTCCATTTTGGAAACAACCGGAACCTATTTAAACATATACACTAAATAATAAATGTTGTGAAGAAAGAATAAATACAACTGTATGTAGACTTCACACCCAAAAACGGCGGAAATCAATAGACGGGAAGGAACACCGATAAATGTCATAACAGTATTTGGCATTTCTCCAGCCAGCAGTCAGTAGCTGCCGTATATTTCTGTCTACTTCAGCTGTCGTATAATCTTATCTACTCCAACCGTCGTATATTCTTATCTACTCTAACCGTCGTATATTCTTATCTACTCTAACCGTCGTATATTCTTATCTACTCCAACCGTCGTATATTCTTATCTACTCCAACCGTAGTATATTCTTGTCTACTCCAACCGTCGTATATTCTTATCTACTCCAACCGTCGTATATTCTTGTCTACTCCAACCGTCGTATATTCTTGTCTACTCCAGCTACCGTATATTCTTATCTACTCCAGCTACCGTATATTCTTGTCTACTCCAGCTACCGTATATTCTTGTCTACTCCAGCTACCGTATAATCTTGTCTACTCATGTCTCTCCATGACATGACATATTCTTATCTACTCCAACCGTCGTATATTCGTATCTACTCCAACTGTCGTATATTATTGTCTAATCCAGCTACCGTACATTCTTGTCTACTTCAGTTACCCTATATTCTTGTCTACTCCAGCTACCGTATAATCTTGTCTACTCATGTCTCTCCATGACATGACATATTCGTATCTACTCCAACCGTCGTATATTCTTATCTACTCCAACTGTCGTATATTCTTGTCTACTCCAGCTACCGTACATTCTTGTCTACTCCAGCTACCCTATATTCTTGTCTACTCCAGCTACCGTACATTCTTGTCTACTTCAGCTACCCTATATTCTTGTCTACTCCAGCTACCCTATATTCTTGTCTACTCCAGCTACCGTATATTCTTGTCTACTTCAGCTACCATATATTCTTGTCTACTCCAGCTACCCTATATTCTTGTCTACTCCAGCTACCCTATATTCTTGTCTACTCCAGCTACCCTATATTCTTGTCTACTCCAGCTACCCTATATTCTTGTCTACTCCAGCTACCGTATATTCTTGTCTATTCCAGCTACCGTATATTCTTGTCTACTCCAGCTACCCTATTTTCTTGTCTACTCCAGCTACCGTATATTCTTGTCTACTCCAGCTACCGTATATTCTTGTCTACTCCAGCTGCTGCATATTCTTGTCTACTCCAGCTACCGTATATTCTTGTCTACTCCAGCTACCGTATAATCTTGTCTACTCATGACTCTCCACAACTTTCGATCTCAACAGTTATTTATCATTTCCGTTCTTGACCTTCTGCCAAGCCGTTCTCTTAAGCTGTCTGGTATCTTTTCTCTTTGTTTCCCTCTATCTCTTCGTCCCTCGATTTTCCCACTTGTTACAATATATTCCAGCAGTTCCCTTCTCATTACATGGCCAAAAAATGATGATTGTTTCTTCCTAATATTGGAAATTAGCTCTCTTTTTGCTTTGGCCTCTTTCTGAACTTTTTCATTACTCTTCTTAGCTGTCCTTGGTATTCTTAACATTCTTTTGTAAAACCATTATTTCTGCAGCCTCCTGTGATTTTCTTCTGTTGTCATATTGTCCATGATTCACATCCATAAGTTAAGACTTGCTCTACATAACATTTAAGAACTCTTAAATGTAATTAATATCACATTTAACTCATCAGAAATAACAAACCACCAACGGGGCAAAACAGTTGTTTTGACAAAACTTATAAAATAATTTGAATGTGATCGAATGCTGTTTTGTAAAATGAATATGGCGAGGAAAAAAGGATAATTTAAAACAAAAATTGAAGATAAGAGCCGAGGTCCTTGACATTTGAATATCGTGGCAAAAAAAAAAGGAAGCATTCCATAGATAAAAAAAAATAAGCAAATAAGATAATTCTGTTAAAAATCAATTCAAACGAGAATTCGTTAGAATACATTAAGATGAGACAATTTAGATATTTTGTGTGGACACGCAGTGAGCAGAGCTGATTGTTTTCATTTAGCTTTTGTTGCTCTAATCCTGTAGATTGTGCAGTATAGACATACACACATACATACATACATACACACATACATACATAAACACATACATACATACATACATACATACATAAATACACACACATACATATATATATACATACATATACACATACCATACGTACAAACGTACATGCCTACATAATATATACATACATACACGTACATACACACGTACATACATACGTACACACACGTACATACGCACATACATACATACATACATACACACATATGTACGTACATACATACATATACACATACATGCATACACACATATGGTACGTACACACATATACACATACTTACATACATACATACATACATACATACACACATATACATACATACACATACATACAAACATACATACATACATATTGTCCATCTTTTGATGTTACTCGTCCATGTTAATCTTGGTCTGCCTCTGCCTCTTTTACCTTGTATTTTCCCCTCCAGGATTACTTTCAGTAGGCTGTTGTGTCTTTTAACATGGCCCAAGAATCGCATTTGTCTTGTTCTAATTGTGTTTAGAAGTTCTCTTTTCATTTTTAGTTGTTTTAAGACTTCATCGTTTGTTTTCTTTTCCTTCCATCCAATTCTACCTATTCTTCTATATATCCACATTTCAAAGGCTTCAATTCTCTGTTCTGTTTTCTTGTCTAATGTCCATGTTTCAGCACCATATAGGAATATTGAGAAGATGTAACATTTTGCTATTCTTAGTTTTAGCTCTGATGTTATTTGTTTTGATGTTAGTATGTCCTTCATGACATTAAAATTAATTTTTGCCATTCCTATTCTTTTGTTTATTTCAGTTGTACATTTTCCATCACTGGTTATAGTATGTCCAAGGTAGTTATAGTTCTGAACTGTCTCAAGGTCTATTCCTTCAATTTTGATATCCACTTGTGGGTTTTGAGTATTTTCTTTGTTTATGATCATAGTTTTAGTCTTTTTGATATTCATATCTAGTCCATATTTTTTGCTTGTCGTGTTTATTTCATTAAGTAATTGTTGTAGGTCTTTAGGATTTTCTGCTAGTAGTACAGTATCGTCAGCATATATTAGGTTATTGATTATCTTTCCATTAATTTGTAGGCCTGGCATCTCTATGATGTTTTTAAAGATTTGCTCAGTGTATAGATTGAACAAGCTTGGTGTTAGGATGCATCCTTGTCTTACTCCTCTTTTTATATTAATGGGTGAAGAGAACTCTTTGTTATATTTTATTATTGCTGTTTGCTCCCAGTATAGATTGCATATTAGTCGTATATCCATGTCATCTATATGTATCTCTTTTAGGCATTCTATAAGTTGTTTGTGGTATACTCTATCAAAAGCTTTGGTGTAGTCTATGAAGCAGGCATATAATGGTTTGTTTACTTCTGTGTATTTTTCGATTAATGTTCTAGTAATTAGGTTAATGTATTAGTTATCCGTTTTTGTTTTTTGTTCTTTTCTCTTTTGGGTAAGGTGTCGCAGGCTTTTTGTATGCTTTTCTTTATGCATTGCCATTTGGTTGTTACTTTTTCATCAGGATTTTCTCTTCTGTATTGTTCAATTCCTTCCTCTAGCAGCTTCTGGCATGTGTTATTTACTTGTATTGTATAGGTATCTTTAATATCTTTTTGATTTAAAGCTGTTATATCGAGTGGATTTGTTGATGAGTTAGATTTTTGCTTGTTTCTCTTTAGTTTGATTTTCATTTTAATCATTACAGCATTGTGATCAGAATTAATATCTGCTCCTGTGTAGGTTTTGGCTTTCTTTACGCTGTTACGGAACCTTTCTTTTATCATTATGTAATCTATTTGATTCCTCTTCCTATCTCCAGGGCTTTTCCATGTGTATAGTTTCCTTTTCTCTTGCTCAAAGTAGGTGTTACATATTATCAGCCTGTTTTCTTCACAGAATTGTATTAATCTTTCTCCTCTGTCATTTCTTTTTCCTGAACCATGATTTCCTATAATTGTCTTATAGCTACCTTTTCCTACTTTAGCGTTCATGTCACCCATTACAATCAAGATGATGTCTGAAGATTTCACTTGCTTCATAACTTTATTTAGGTCTTCATAGTATGCCTCTATTTGTTCATCTGTGTAGTCTTGGGTAGGTGCATATGTCTGTATTATTGCTATGTCGAATGGTTTTGCTTTCAACTTGAGTAGTATAATCCTATCACTGTATGTCCAGTGGGTACTTATATATTTTTGTAGCTCTCTTTTTATCAGTATTCCTACCCCCCTTTGATGTTCTGTTGTGTTTCCTGAGTATATAAATGTATATTTTTCGTCTTCAATGTACCCACATTCTTTCCATCTAGTCTCTGATATGCCTAAAATATCTATATTTATTCGTTCTGCTTCTTGAATCAGATTTTCCAATTTCCCTTGTTGATATAGAGTCCTAACATTCCAAGTACTTATTTTAAGATCTTTCCTCCGACATAAGTTCGAATTTCTCCGACTCTCCATGGCTTCCTCTGGACTAGTACGTGATGAGGCTCCAATCTCTTTCACGGTGGTCAGCCATGTTCGTCTTTCGTGTTCTGAACATGCCTCTTGTGTACCACACACTTTGCTGTTTTCGCTTTCTGGGCCGTTGATCATTCTTGATTCCTCCGCCTCCATCCACCGTCACAGACTTTTCACATACGGGTTGAACATACCCGGTTTGCCGGCGACATTTTGTCGAACCATGTGCTTGCCTATCGAACCGCGAACACACGACACAAAGAAGAATAAATCATATTCCACTTAAATATCGGCAATCACAGTCCATCCCCACGTCAGAAGTAAAACATACACCGAACGGGAGAATAGCAACACATAATTTCACAACTAGACTGTCGCGTAAATCATTTAAATATACCAGCAATTGCCGAATTATAAAAATCGACTACACGAAGCCGCCATGACATACATTTGTTACATTTATAATTACATACATATAAGGCCTTTCGCGTCTTGACAGACGGTTGGTAGCAAGCAATCATGATAAGTCAGTAGTTTGGTAAAGCATTAGTGTCTCATACTGGGTGCTGCTTTACTGAACATCTTTTCTCGTGGCTTATATTGAAAATCCTGGATAGATACATACATACATGTATACACACACACACACACATACACACATACACACATACACACATACATACATACATACATACATACACACATACATACATACATACATACATACATACATACATACATACATACATACATACATACATACATACATACATACATACACACATACATACATACATACATACATACATACATAAAATCTGCTGAAACTATTGTTTCTGAACACTAATTCCTGATGCACGATAGAAATAAAAAAAAAACAGAATAGCTCAGGACAAAATAGCATATCAGAAGATGAAAATCGTCTTATGCAACTAGTCTATGTCAATAGAAGTGAGAAAGTGTTTATCGGTGCTATGTAGAGCCAATTCTGACCTGAGGAAGCGAATCATGGACCGTAGTTAAACAAATGAATAAAGGATTTTTTGGCCACAGAGATGGGATTTCTCAGAAGAACGTTGAAAGTTCCATGAACTGCTAAAGAGACGAATGAGGACATTCTCAAAGATGCCAACACAGAAATGAGAAGTCCTAAAAAACATAAGAAAGAAACAATAAACATCGTTCAAGGACACGATCGCTTACACCATCATGCATTGCACATGATGATGATGTTTGATGAGAGTGGCTCCAATTTATAATAATATATAAATTGTACATTCTCTAACTTAACTGATGTTTGTGCGTGTGTGATGTTTTAGTACAGTAGTGTACAATGTTTGTATGTGTATGATGTTTTAGTACAGTAGTGTACAATGTTTGTGTGTGTGTGATGTTTAAGTACAGCAGTGCACAATGTTTGTGCGTGTGTGATGTTTTAGTACCGTAATGTACAATGTTTGTGTGTGTGTGATGTTTTAGTACAGTAGTGTACAATGTTTGTGTGTGTGTGATGTTTAAGTACCGTAGTGTACAATGTTTGTGCGTGTGTGATGTTTTAGTACCGTAGTGTACAATGTTTGTGTGTGTGTGATGTTTTAGTATAGTAGTGTACAATGTTTGTGTGTGTGATGTTTTAGTATAAAAAGTAAAGTACCCCCGTCACGCCAAGTGGCGTATAGGGAAATATGGTGTTAGTGACCATACATTTTACAGACCTTCGGCACATAATTTTTGGGGTAATGTGGTCGGTATTACGCCCGTGCCGCTTTACTTTCCCAGAAAAAAATCCGGTACCCATTAAAGGTTGGGTGAACCCGGAAGCCGTCGGTTGGGATCGAACCCTACCTCTTGTCCTTTGTAGTCCAGTTCACTAACCACTGAGCTATCGCGGCTCCCTGATGTTTTAGTATAGTCGTGTACAATGTTTGTGTGTGTGATATTTTAGTAAAGTAGTGTACAATGTTTGTTTGTGTGTGATGTTTTAGTACAGTAGTATATGCATTAGGAGAGCTGGGAGTACAAGTCATAACAAAATCACTGTATGACATATATAACACTGGACACATACCCGAAGATCTACTAAAATCTATCGTTGTAGCCATACCGAAGAAGTCAGGAGCAACTGATTGTGAAGACCATCGCACAATTAGTCTCATGAGCCATATGACTAAAATATTACTAAGAATAATCACGTGACGTGTAAGCAACAAAATAAACCCAGAAATAAATGAGGAACAATGTGGATATTGTTGGGATCGAACCCTACTTCTTGTCCTTTGCAGTCCAGTTTACTAAAGGAAGAAGCAATCAACATTTTTCGGGCACATCATGAGAAGAGGAAAGTTGGAATACTTGGTTACAACTGGCAAAATAAAAGGAAAGAGAGATCGTGGGCGGCAAAGAGAGAAAATACTGGATAGCTTGGTGTCATGGCATGGAAAACAGTCAACAACAGAACTGATGTGATGCACTGTAGATAGAAGATTGTGGAGGGACATGATCACCTACGCCAACCTGTATGGCACATGATGATGAGTGTACAATGTTTGTGTGTGATGTTTTAGTACGGTAGTGTACACTGTTTGTGTGTGTGTGATGTCTTAGTACACTAGTGTACAATGTTTGTGTGTGATGTTTTAGTAAGGTAGTGTACAATGTTTGTGTGTGATGTTTTAGTAAGGTAGTGTACAATGTATGTGTATGTGTGATGTTTTAGTACACTAGTGTACAATGTTTGTGTGATGTTTTAGTAAGGTAGTGTACAATGTTTGTGTGTGATGTGTTAGTAAGATAGTGTACAATGTATGTGTATGTGTGATGTTTTAGTACACTAGTGCACAATGTTTGTGTGTGATGTTTTAGTAAGGTAGAGTACAATGTTTTCTAGGAGGAAACGTTATTTAAAAAGACCTAAATTTAACACTTTCATTTATTAGATATTCAGTTTGTCATCACGCTTGCTATTTGATGTTAATATTTAACTTCTTGTAATTAATTTAAATGTTCTATAGAGAAAACCTACAAATGCCTGGCTATCTAGACTGTGTGAAGTGGGAGTGAAGACCGTCGTTGCCAGAACAGAGCGATATTCAGGACGAATGAAAAGATTTGTCAACCAACACCGAACTTGCACAATTAGTCGCTGTGTGCTGATGGCCATTTTGAGGAGAAGATTGGAGCACCTATGGAAGTGTCCGGAGTGCTGTGATGATGATCCTAATTTAACATAACATAGAGAAACCATATACAAATTGTATGTCTAATTATGAAGTAAACAAAACAAACAAAGACAACCAAAATAGCAGTGACAAACGTGAGAGATGTGACGTCTAGCCTGATATATCACTGGGCATAAGGGTATGTGGGTAGCCGCGATAGATCAGTGGTTAGTAAACTGGACTGCAAAGGACAAGAAGTAGGGTTCGATCCCAACCGACGGCTTCCGGGTTCACCCAGCCTTAAATGGGTACCGGATTTTTTTCTGGGAAAATAAAGAGGCACGGGCGTAATAGCGGCCACATTACCCCAAAAATCATGTGCCGAAGGTCTGTAAAATGTATGGTCACTAACACCATATTCCCTATACGCCACTTCGGTGTGACGGTGCTCTTTGCTTTTACTTTACTATAAGGGTATGTGTAAGCTGCCAAAGAAGGGCCACAACTCTATAGTTGCGGAAGAAACAGCAAGAGATGGACTAGTACCAGACTGTAAAATGATGTGGATAAATCAATGATAATGTTATAGGTATAAGAGTTACTGTAAGGTGGGGACTACTAAACAGTTGTAATTTAATGGTTCGACATTTATAGGATATATCAGCTACAGAATCAACACCATCAAGTGCCATGACTGCTGGGACGGGATGATCATGTCTCTCCACAACTTTCGATCTCGACAGTTATTTATCATTTTTGTTGTTCTGTCAAGCCATTCTCTTAAGCTGTCTAGTATCTTTTATTTTTGCTTCCCTCTATCTCTTCGTCCCTTTATTTTTCCAGTTGTTACAATACATTCCAACTGTTCCCTTCTCATTACAAGGTAAAAAAAATGATCATTGTTTCTTCCGAATATTGGAAATTAGCTATTTTTTTGCTTTGGCCTCTTTCAGAACGTTTTCATTGCTCATCTTAGCCAAGGTAGTCTCAACATTCTTCTGTAAAACCACATTTCTACAACCTCCAGTGATTTTCTTGTCTGTTGTCCTATTGTCTTTGATTCACATCTATATGTTAAGACTGGCCCTACATAACATTTAAGAACTCTTTTTCTCGTTTCTATTGTAAAAAACGTATTGCACAATTTCTTCCTCATTTTTTGGAAAGCTGCTTTTGTCTAACCCATCTGCATGTCACATAGGCTGTACATCTACCATCTGATGTCAACAATGTTCCCGGATGTTTAAATTCATTTACCTGTTTTAATATTCTTCCATCATCATCATCACTGGGTGCCGTCTCCGTAACGAAGGTTGGCTACCATGGAGCGCCATTCCACTCTGTCTCTTGCTTTGATGGTGCAGATTGTCATAGGCTGATTTGTCCATCTTTTGATGTTACTCGTCCATGTTAGTCTTGGTCTGCCTCTGCCTTTTTAACCTATATTTTCCCTTTCAATATTACTTTTAGTAGGCGGTTGTGTCCTTTTAGCATGCCCCAAAAATGTCATTTCTTTGTTCTAATTCTGTTTAGTACTTCTCTTTTCATTTTTAGTTCTTTTAAAACTTCATCGTTTGGTTTCTTTTCTCCAACATGTCCAATGTCCAACATTTCTTGTAACTCATGTTCACTCTTAGCTATTAAGACTGTATGATCAGCATACCTTAAGTTATTTATATTATGACCTCCAATTGTTATTCCAGGCATGCCCCATATGGATCTTAAAATAATCTCACTATAAATATTAAACAAATCTGGTGACAGCACACAATCTTGTCTAACACCCTGTTTTATTTGTTGAAACATTCCCAATTGTTGTCAAGTTCTTATGGCCGCTATTTGTTGCCAGTACATGTTCTTTATTATTCTTAGATCTTTGCTGTCTACGGTTATGCTTTCTAAAATGTTGATTATTTCTTGGTGCTTTACTTTGTCAAATGCCTTGGTGTAATCTATGAAACATAGGTATAGATCTGTTTTTCACCCTATGGCTCTCTCTACTAAAGATCTTATGATATAAATGACATTGCTTGTTCCTTTATCTCTAACAAAACCACACTGTTCATCGCTAATTTCAGGACTAATTTTATTTCGCACTCTTCGCATGATGATTCTTAGTAATATCTTAGTCATGCGACTCATAAGGCTTATTGTGCAATGATCATCGCATTCAATCGCACCTGATTTTTTGTAGGGCTATGAATATTGATTTTTGCAGGTCTTCTGGTATCTATCCGCTGTTGTAGATATCATTCAATATTTTTGTTATTATTGCTATTCCAAAATCACCTATGGCTTCAATCTCTTCTTTAGTTATATTATCCGGTCCAGGAGCTTTTCCTACTTTAATATTGCGCAAGGCGTCTTCCACTTCTTCTTTGAGTATTTCTGGTCCTTCTCCATTACCCTTATTATTTACTTCTGTTCGTTCATCATTATAAAGATCTTTAATGTACTCTGTACATCATTCCCTTATGCTTTCTTGTTCATTCAACATTTTTCCTTCCTTTGTTCTTAAACATCCAGTTTTTGATTGTGTTTTTCTTCCTGTTAATTCCTCCATTTGTTTGTATATAGTTTTAGCATCTCCTTTTTGTTACGTTTCGATCTCTTTGCATCTCTGTTTTAGCCATGCTTCTTGTGAGTGTACACCGAAGCTGTTCCGATGGAAAATGCTGGGAATTGAATTCCGATCCCTTGGTCAGGGGTCGAGTACTCTAACAACTTCGCCACAATAGCTTCCAAATCTATAACAACGTTCTAACGGTAGAAAATATAACTGACATATTATTACAAGAATGGATTTTGTGGAAGACTTGTGTAGAGAAATCAGTAATCGCCACCACATATGACATTTTTAAAAATAATAAAGATGAAAACAGCCATCATCACACGCAACAGAAACATTGATTGGTGGCTGTGTATGTTTATCACCGTGTAATATTGATCAGATAATGATGTGAGGATCCTAGATTTGTTTAAGAGTGTCAACTTCCTGTAATTGAAAAAAAAAAGTTAACCAGAAAATAGTTATAAATTAACAATGACCCGAATTTTCTGCTTGAAAGCAAAATCAGCCGCAAGCACAGTGCTTGGAAAAAAATCAATACAGGGAATTGCAACACAAAGAGACCTGACCAACAGGAGTGTACCATCTCCGCATAGGTTGTCAATATAGAATATGCTTTGTTTGTCAGTTTTTTGTATTATTAGCATTTTAAAGCTGACCTGTCTACGTAGGTTGTGACTTTTGCGAAGCGTTTTTCTGTTGCATTGCTTTTATGTGCATTAGTGTATCGTTAAATCTACTGGACCTGTTGATTACCACTCGCATGCACGTTTGATTGTTGAGTAATCTGTTGATTAGCACTAAGCTGGGCACTGGTCCGATTGTTGAGAAATCTGTCGGTTGGCACTAGGCTAGGCACTGGTCCGATGGTTGAGTAATCTGTCAATTATCACTGAGCTGCGCACTGGTCCGATGGTTGAGTAATCTGTCGATTAGCACTGGGCTGGGCACTGGTCCGATGGTTGAGTAATCTGTCGGTTAGCACTGGGCTGGGCACTGGTCCGATTGTTGAGTAATCTGTCGATTATCACTGAGCTGGGCACTGGTCAGATTGTTGAGTAATCTGTCGGTTATCACTGAGCTGGGCACTGGTCCGATTGTTGAGTAATCTGTCGGTTATCACTGAGCTGGGCACTGGTCCGATTGTTGAGTAATCTGTCGATTATCACTGAGCTGGGCACTGGTCCGATTGTTGAGTAATCTGTCGATTATCACTGAGCTGCGCGCTGGTCCGATGGTTGAGTAATCTGTCGATTATCGCTGAGCTGCGCGCTGGTCCGATGGTTGAGTAATCTGTCGATTATCACTGAGCTGTGCGCTGGTCCGATGGTTGAGTAATCTGTCGGTTAGCACTGAAATGGGCGTTGGTCCGTACTTTTAAGAAGATTTAATCATTACTACTCAAGTAGGCTACGATAGTAGGTTGAGTGCATCTGACAATTGTCACAAAAATGGATGTCACTTTGATGTTGAGTCGGGATATCACTTATCACTACAGGTGTGTGCCGCTCCAATTGTAAATAGATATGTCAATTATTACTGCACTGGGTGCTGGTCCGATTGTAGAATAGGTCTGTCGATTATTACTGCGTTGGGAGCTGGTTCGATTGTAGAATATGTCTGATGATTATTACTGCGCTGGGTGCTGGTCCGATTGTTGAATATGTCTGTCGATTATTACTGCACTGGGCGCTGGTACACTTGTAGAATATGTCTGTCAATTATTACTGCACTGGGCGCTGGTAAACTTGTAGAATAGGTCTGTCGATTATTACTGCACTGGGCGCTGGTAAACTTGTAGAATTGGTCTGTCGATTATTACCACTGATAAACGCCACCTGATATTTTAGTGGACCTGACCTGATCACTATCATTTCGTTACAGCTAGAAGTTACGCCTGAATCCAGGGGCAAGTTATTTTTCCTGTCTTCAGTGTGGGTTCGTTGTGGTGAAATAACAATTTGAAGGAAGTCTGATGAGCTATAACACGGCGCTACATAAAAAATGTGCCGATTGTTTAAAAAATAAAAGAATGGCACTAAAACAATTATATCCAAACTCGGCATCTGATGTGAGCGCTTCTTACAGTCTTTATTTACATCTCGCTAATTATCTCTGCATTATTATATTGCGAATTGCAATACAAAAAAATAATATCATATTATCTCGTATAGCATTTAATAATATAATACTAGTGTTAGTCAAATAATCCGAGTTTTCACAAACGTCTTAATCACGTTTAACATTAAGTCCACGCTCATAAACAAATAGAAAGTTGCAAGTATGAAATTATCCCCAACTTACAAATACAAGAAGAATTATTTACGCGTTAAAAGAATTAAAATAAATAGCAAATCAATTTGAGAATGTAAAGAATAAAACGAAACGTTTCATGGAAAATTCAATAATCTAAAATCGTGTTGCATATTCATAAAAATGTGTTTGCTTTAGGATAGATGATTGCTTGTTCAATGAGAAGCGTTACAGAGAAAACTGAAATTAAAGACGAAAAAAAATAAGATAGAAATATTTAAAATAAGGCATGGGGAGAATATGAAAAGGTAATCGGATTTAGCAAGTGATCGTGGACAACTGACAGTCCAGGACGCGTTGACAACAAACAGAAGTAGAGACGACAACACTGGTCCTGGTAGTTTACATTTTCTTTACAAAATCTGGTTAACTTTCATCAGGGCGTTTTTTTTTTCTAAAGGAAAATTTGCGGAATGTCCCGATACCACGAAACAAAACAAATCGAAGTGTAGCTGACTTCTGATTTCTCTGACGTTTTTACTTAACAATAGATATTCATCATCATCAAGTACTGGGCCTGCTGACGTAGGTGATCATGTCTCTCCACAACTTTCGATCTCAACAGCTATTTATCATTTCTGTTGTTGACCTTCTGCCAAGCCATTCTCTTAAGCTGTCTGTTATTTTTTCTCTTTGCTTCCCTCTATTTCTTCGTCCCTCAATATTTCCAGTTGTTACAATATATTCCAGTTGTTCTCTTCTCATTACATGGCAAAAAAAAGATGATTGTTTCTTCCTAATATTGGAAATTAGCTCTCTTTTTGCTTTGACCTCTCTCAGAACATCTTCATTACTCTTCTTAGCTGTCCATGGTATTCTCAACATTCTTCTGTAAAACCACATTTCTACAGACTCCAGGGATTTTCTTGTCTGTTGTCTTATTGTCCATCATTCGCATCCATATGTTAAGACTGGCTCTACGTAACTTTTAAGAACTCTTTTTTTTCTTGTTTCTATTGTCAAAAATAGATTGCATAGTATCTTCCTCATTTTTTGGAAAGCTGCTTTTGCCTGAGCCATTCTGCATCTCACCTCTTTTGTACATCTTCCGCCTGAGGTTAACAAAGTTCCCAAATATTTAAATGCATTTACCTGTTTTAATATTGTTCCACTTGTCTTTATTTTGCACTGAGGTGATGTCTTTTTCTTTGTTGTTACCATTACCTCTGTCTTTTTGCTATTAAGGCTGAGTCCTTTATTTTTGCTTTCTTTCACTATAATGTCCAACATTTCTTGTAACTCATTTTAACTCTTAGCGATTAAGACTGTATCGTCAGCATACCTTAGATTATTTAAATTATTACCTCCAATTGTTATTCCAGGCATACATGCCCCTTTGTGGATTTTAAAATAATCTCACTATAAATATTAAACAAATCTGGTGACAGCACACAACCTTGTCTAACACCCTGTTTTATTTGTTGAAACATTCCCAATTGGTTTCCAGTTCTTATGACCGCTGCTTGTTGCCAGTACATGTTCTTTATTATTCTTAGATCTTTGCTGTCTACGGTTATTCTTTCTAAAATTTTGATTATCTCTTGATGCTTTACTTTGTCAAATGCCTTGGTGTAATCTATGAAACATAGGTGTAGATCTGTTTTTCACCCTATGGCTCTTTCTACTAAAGATCTTATGATATAAATGGCATTGCTTGTTCCTTTATCTCTAACAAAACCACACTGTTCATCGCTAATTTCTGGACTGATTTTGTTTCGCACTCTTCGCATGATGATTCTTAGTAATGTTCTTAGTCATATGACTCACAAGGCTTATTTTGCGATGATCATCGCATTCAATCGCACCCGATTTCTTTGATAGGGCTATGAATATTGATTTGGGCATGTCGTCTGATATATATTCGCTGTTGTAGATATCATTCAATATTTTTGTTATTATTACTATTCCAAAATCATCCATGGCTTCAATCTCTTCTTTAGTTATATTACCTGGTGCAGGAGCTTTGCTTGCTTTCATATTGCGCAAGGCGTCTTCCACTTCTTCTCTGAGTAATTCTGGTCCTTCTCCATTATCCTTAATATTTACTTCCGTTCGTTCATCATTATAAAGATGACACGATGGACAGAATACATTAAAGATCTTTGTAATGATAAACGAACAATAGATATTACATTTATCATATTATTATAACAATTATAGCTATTCTATTATATTATATATTATCTTATTTTAGGCTGCCCACCTAAATTACTTAAGCTGATTATGTCCTTTCATGAAAACATGCATGCTAAAAACCACTTTGATGGGAGTTCATCGGAGTGTTTTAAAGTCAACAACGGAGTGAAACAGGGATGTATCCTCGCTCCCACCCTTTTTGGTATATATTTTTGCTGCCCTTCTAAATTACGCCGTCGAAAACAGCTCAGGGGATTTTTACATTCGCACAAGATCGGATGGCTCACTGTTCAACTTAGCACGACTAAGAGCAAAAACCAAAACAAATGTTGCCCTACTTAATAAAGAACTTTTATTTGCTGACGATGCAGCCCTAGTCGCTCATAGTGAAGCCACCCTACAATCCCTGATCAACAACCTGGACAAAGCATGCGACCTTTTATCACTGTTAATTAATGTTCAGAAAACTGTAATACTAAGTCAAGGCGACATCAAACCTCTATCAATCACTCAGAAAGATTGCCCACTAGAATCAGTTAAAAAATTCGCGTATCTTTGATCCACAATTACACAAACCACTTCTCTTGATGATGAAATAAACAGCCGAATTGGTAAGGCAGCTACGACTTTCGGCAAACTCATAGAAAGGGCCTGGAACAACGCGAAACTAACACTGAAGACTAAACTCTTAATATATCAAACTTGTGTGCTTAGCACACTATTATATGGATCTGAAACATGGACAACATACTCAAACCAGGAAAAAATACTAAATGTCTTCCACATGCGATGTCTCCGCAAAATAATGCACATCAGATCATCATTATCATCATCGAGTGCCGTCTCCGCAACGAAGGTTGGCTACCATGGAGCGCCATTCTGCTCTGTCTCTTTCTTTGATGGTACAGGTTGTCATAGGCTGATTTGTCCATCTTTTGATGTTACTCGACCATGTTAGTCTTGGTCTGCCTCTTTTACCTTGTATTTTCCCCTCCAGGATTACTTTTATTAGGCTGTTGTGTCTTTTAACATGGCCAAAAAATCGCATTTGTCTTGTTTGAATTGTGTTTAGTAGGTCTCTTTTCATTTTTAGTTGTTTTAAGACTTCGTCGTTTGTTTTCTTTTCCTTCCATCCAATTCTACCTATTCTTCTATATATCCACATTTCATAGGCTTCAATTCTGTGTTCTGTTTTCTTGTCTAATGTCCATGTTTCTGCACCATATAGGAATAGTGAGAAGATGTAACGTTTTGCTATTCTTAGTTTTAGCCCTGGTGTTATTTGTTTTGATGTTAGTATGTTCTTCATGACATTTAAATTAATTTTTGCCATTCCTATTCTTTTGTTTATTTCAGTTGTACATTTTCCATCACTGGTTATAGTATGTCCAAGGTAGTTGTAGTTCTGAGCACATCAAATGGCAGGACAAAATAACCAACTTAACTGTCCTGCAACGTGCTAAGACCCCAACAATCATGTCGATGCTCAGAAGTCGAAGAGTAAGATGGCTGTGGCATGTCCAACGAATGGAAGAAAAGCGCATTCCTAGGCAAATACTATATGGTGAACTAATACACGGAAAAATATAAATCGGCAGACCTAAACTACGATATGCAGATATCTGCAAATCATCTCTGAAAGACTTCTCCATATGTGAAAGTGAATGGGAACATCAGGCAAGTGATCGCACATCATGGAGAACATGTATAAAGAATGGTATAACATCATTTGAGACTGTGCTAAGACAAAACTTAGAAGTGAAAAGACTCATGAAAAAGGATGGTAAACCCTGTGGATCAGTGGGTCTGACTTGTTCATTCTGTGGTCATGTGTGTTTGTCAAACATTTGTAGAATTAGCCATGAGAGAAGCTGTTCGACAAAAACAAAACCTCAAAAAAATACACAATAGCCTCCACTAGACAGTCTGACAATACAAAAAAGGGCATATATAACAAGTATATTACAATTATAAATTATTATAACACTTATATAACATTTGTCATATTATTTTAACAATTACATTACTTTAATAAATTTATTATAACAATTATATTACATTTATAGTATTATTATAACAATTATATTATATTTATACAATTAACGAAAAAAAACATGCCAGTAATTGGACAGTGTGGTAAAGTGATTGTCAAAACCCTGAAAGTTTACCGGGGACGCACTCCGCAAAAATGCTGACTTTTTAAGCCAACACCTAATTTAACTACCCGATTGCAACGATTCGATTGGCGACACACTTTTAACGAATCGTGAAATAGCAACACTCGTGTATGCTCGGGGACAAGGTGGGCTCGAATCCCAGTAGGATTCGTTTTATATATATGGGGGGGGGGGGGGGATGAAATAAAATCCAGACGTGAATACTTCGCGGCGACAGCTCAGAACAAATGGCCTTCGTTTATTCTCTTGGTCCTATATGAGACACCCTCCCCGCGACAGGCCCTATCAGTAGGAAAAAGCGGCAGAGATAGTTGTTGCTCTTTACTTGATTGTTTCATCAACTCTTGGATGTGACACCGAATTATAACAATAGTTCTCATTTTGACACTAAGTTTCACTGTGTACATGTTTTATTATTTTGTTGTTGCTAGTATCATCATCCCTGCACACCGGTCGAAACCATAGGTGCTCCGATATCCCCCTCCAGAAACTCGAAAAAATCCCAGGAGAGACCTGGCTCACGTGCACGAACTCCGTAGCACGGCCCGGTGGGGTCACGGTGTTGGTATATTTCTAGTGACATTTTTACCTTGACAGCGGCCATATTTATGGCCTTCTCGTTTCGATTTTAATTGCCAAGATGTCTTTAACGTGCGGTAATGCACACATGACCTCCTGTTTATTGCCGTTATCTGAGAGGGCCAGACATTGGATCTCACTACCCAAGAGATCGTCATGAATTGCCCACGGATTAATTTGTCCTAGTTTGTCCTGCCATGAGGCCGACGTCGTGCCTCTAGACTACCTCCTCTCCCCACCCCACTGTGCACATTTGGCTGAACATAGGACAGGCTGGCATGCTACTTGAAATCATGAATATGATCTCTTTTGAGGTTTAAGTTGATTCCAGAGACGTTTGTAACAATCAGAGGTTATCAAACAGAGGTTTTCAAACTCTGGCATGCGAGTTTACATATCTGGTCCATCAATATTAGTAACAAATAAACAAGAGTAACAGAAACAAAGAATAGTCTTAATTAAAACGATAGCTGGGTTATTTGTGCAGTCTGTACAGGGTAGAAAGAGTTCAATTTCCCGAACCACGCTGACTTAGGGGGTTCCTCGTCTCCTGAATATGGAAGATGGGCTGCCTTTATGTGAAAGGAGGATGGTATGACATGATACGAGCCCGTGTCACCCATAGAAGGTACAGTTTATCGTTGACAAAAATAAATTATAACACCACGTCCTCATATGCTATGCGACGTGGATGACCCCTTATTTACTTATAAATTAATTAGTTAATAGTATATGGCAAACATAAGGACGGAAATAGACCAAAGGGCAAACCAGTGCTGAGATATAAGGATGTTTGGAAGGCTTCCTTGAGGGAGTTCTCTATCAGTGTGAGAAATTGAGAAAATCTGGCTGCAGATCGTAGAAAATGGAGAACAAAAATAAAAACAGCACAGCAACTTTCAAGGCAGTGGTGATATCAGATTCAGAAGACACAAGGAGCAGGTGAAAGGAGACGAGACCAGGCACCACGAATAATCGTGTACAACTTATAATAACAACTTATAATAACAACTTATAATAGTGGAGTGCTAAATAATGAACGCATGAACTCTTCAGTTAATTCGAGGGTTTTTATCAATTTAGCGGTAGAGATTTCAGAGACAAAATTGTTCATACTTTCGAATATTAATCTGTATGTCTATTTTATCTAACACTTAACATACTATATATATACATTTTGAGAAAATTAAAAATTTAATCAATACCAAGATGATAGAAGATATTTAAAAAGAATACGGTTTGATGACAGTTTACACTAATCAAATTGAGAGTGACGCGCTGTGCGGCTAAACGTACATGACCGAAATCGGCATGGCGAATGGTGCATCGAACCGTATGCAAAGAGTTAAATAAACTTGCAAATGACATGATTTTCGAGATATAATAACGTATCTTCAAGCAATCTCGCTAACAGAAAGGAGGTAGATGTTAGATGTATCCATTCGAAACAAGATACTGCAGGAAAATCCTTAAGATACCTTGGATAAGGAAAAAAAGAAATGCAGACATTAAAAGATTTAAACATTAAAACGAGAACTGGCTTATACACACAGAGGAAATTAAAATACTATGTCCACATTATAAGACACAGCGGGCTTGGAAATAACAATAATGGAAGGTATGGTTTCTGGACCAAGCATCATGGGTAGATCAAGAAGAATGTTGTTTCAAGTTATCAAGGAGTCATTGAAGATGACAACAAGAGGAGCGGAAGATCTGGCTAGAGACAGAGATTCCTTCAGACCGGCTATGGTGAATGCAACGTTCTGTGGGAGATCTGGCTAGAGACAGAGATTCCTTCAGACTGGCTATGGTGAATGCATCGTTCTGTGGGAGATCTGGCTAGAGACAGAGATTTCTTCAGACCGGCTATGGTGAATGCAACGTTCTGTGGGAGATCTGGCTAGAGACAGAGATTCCTTCAGACCGGCTATGGTGAATGCAACGTTCTGTGGGAGATCTGGCTAGAGACAGAGATTCCTTCAGACTGGCTATGGTGAATGCATCGTTCTGTGGGAGATCTGGCTAGAGACAGAGATTCCTTCAGACCGGCTAAGGTGAATGCAACGTTCTGTGGGAGATCTGGCTAGAGACAGAGATTCCTTCAGACCGGCTAAGGTGAATGCAACGTTCTGTGGGAGATCTGGCTAGAGACAGAGATTCCTTCAGACCGGCTATGGTGAATGCAACGTTTTGCAAAGGGCATGCGACCTGTTGATGACCTTGAAGCTAAAGTTTATTATAATGAACTGTATATGACATCAGATAGCTCCCAACATTGCTTGATATATAATTGAGATGTTCGATTCGCTCCCCTGGATTAATGTTGTAGTCGAACTCTTCCAGTGTGCGTCAGCAGAATGTTGAAAGTCACGTGTACACGTTTTTTGGTGTTTCCTGGCTGACGTCATTCTTGTGTACGACAAATATAATGGTCAATGTTTATTTCTAACATAAATATATAAGTGTTATATATATATATATATATATATATATATATATATCAATAGGCAATAAGACGGAATTGTTTAGTTTGATGACGTTAATTGTGTGTGTGTATCTAAACTTCTGACATCTACATTTATTATCATTTTGTAGAGGATGAAGTTATCATTTCCCTTTTGTGACCCTAAAAAAATAGATTTCATTTAAACCTGGGTCAGTTTAGTTTCAATGAAAAAGAATTGTCCTTCTATATTCCTACCTTCGTCTTTAGCTTTTTTCATAAAACTGGGACTGTTGGAAATGTAGGCCAACTATTGTTATCAACTGTCGGCAGTAAGAAGTTTCCATTTTAGGTAATAATTGTTCCGCCAGAAAGAATATACTTTTAAAAAAAACTATTTGATGTTTTTTTTTGTGGTTGTTAACTGTTCTGTTCATGGAATCAGTATCATGCAGTCGGGAATTCCTCATATCCGCTCCACACATGTCGTAGCTTCCGCCTAAACGTGGTGGCAGATTCTGTCTACATCGTCGACTACCGTGCAGCCCTAATCTCGGCACATAGGCGACGATTCCAAACGACTTATATCGAACAGAGAGTGCACAGTCACTTCCTTACGCAAGTTTCCTCGAAGGCACACATTTGTGAGAAACAAAGCAATCGAAACGGTTGAAGCGACTGCGTTAGTCTGCAAAAATAGGGCGACAAGCAACCATTTTACTTTTGCATTGTCGGTTGGCGGCCGTTAGCAAGGTCTAACTACAGTGCGAGCCAAGTCGTATGCGTGGACGACAATTATAAACATCACCGAAAAGAGAGTACCTAGATTCAATTAAAGCTCCAAACTCGAATACATCGATAAAACACACAGAAACCTTTAGTATTGGCTCTCTCTAGAGGTACCTGCACCAATGGCAGCCATCTTTCCCGGAAGTACGTAAGTCACCTAATGTAAGACATGAGCTACCTATTCGTGCAAATATGGTGTTTTGATGGATGTAGGGTGGAAACTAAATTGCTTTCATGACGAAACAAGGAAAAATACCAGACTCAATTGTCACATGAAACCGATGGGATATTGTCACATGAAAGCGATGGAATATTGTCACATGAACGCGATGGAATATTGTTGTACTGTTGATCGTTAACCTTAAAGTATGCGTTATCGAGTTACTAGACCTACTGGAGACTGACATATAAACGTGTACGTCTTGCTCAAGTTGAACGCCTATAATAACCTTGGAAGTTGACAAACTAAAACTGTCTGCTGTATGCCGCTGCCCAGACTCGCGCATTTTAAAAAAGTAAACTTTGCAACTTGATGAATATTATTTCAACATTTCTTTTTTTTTAAATATAAAACAACTAAAGTTATCTTCCTCTGTGACCTGAGACAAGATAAGAACGTGAATAACAAATGTTCTAGTATTTAATTGATGGGCTCCAAACACGCCAATGCCTTTTTAAATTAGTTTTCAACTTGAAAATGTTGTTTGTTCTTTGTTAAGTCTTATTTTATTTTAAGAAATGTATGTTCTGTATAGTTTCCCCTGAATGTCGTCTTTAGGTACTACTCTCTCTACTTCCGGTAGTTGGAAAATTGTGCAAGAACAATTAACGTGCTCGTGTGGGTGCTTTCTATAGCACTTTGTCTTCGAAGAAGCTGTTTAGCAACATTACAATTATAAATTACTCTGATTCTATTTCTTAATTGTTCATTTTAAATCCCACGCTATTTTTGTCACTTTTAATGTTGAACGTTTCGCAATCTCATTTCTAATGTTTGATTCCAATTTGTTCAATATCTTCTAATTCTATGTTTTTCTTTTTTTTTTTCCCTTTCAAACATCCAGTTTAACAACTGTTTATTTTCAGTACTTCATTTTGTGTTGTTCATTTTAAAAGTTCAGTTTTTCTATTTGCATTTCTGAGTTTAGTTTTATTTATAGGTTTCTTGTGTATATATATATATATAATAAAAGTTTACTTATGCCAGCACGCTATACATTTATCATTTTTAATTTGACCGTAGTTCTAAAGGAATGCAAGTTATAGGGTATACATACATAGACAATTGTGTGCTTGTTCAGTGCGCTTGTTGTTAATCCCAAGGTTTCTGAATCAATTCCAGGATAAGGCAATTTTTAAATTATTCTTATTTTAACAGAGAGGGTTTTGTGATTTACCCAGTTTTTGAAAATGTGTACCGTGTATGGCAGCCTGGCGTGATATGGGCAACATCGCTCATAAAATATGCAGTTCGTCTATGGGACATACGGGCTATGAGACCATATTACCTTACAGGTTAAGGACATGGTCATGTCACAGATTTTGATGTCTTTAGTCACAGATATTGTATTTTAAGTCACAGACTGTGATATATTTAGTGACAGACTGTGATATCTTTAATCGCGGACTGTGATATCTGTAATCACGGACTGTGATATCTTTAGTCACAGACAGTGATATATTTAGTGACGGACTGTGATATCTTTAATCGCGGACTGTGATATCTTCAACCACGGACTGTGATATCTTTAGTCACGAACTGTGATATCTTTAGTCACAGACTGTGATATATTTAGTGACGGACTGTGATATCTTTAGTAACAGGCTGTGACATCTTTAATAACAGACTGTGATATCTTTAGTAACAGACTATGATATCATTAGTAACAAACTGTGATATCTATAGTAACAGACTGTGCTATCTTCAGTAACAGACTGTGATGTCTTTAGTAACAGACTGTGATATCTTTAGTAACGGACTGTTATATCTTTAGTAACAGACTGTTATATCTTTAGTAACCGACTGTAATATCTTTAGTAACAGACTAATATCTTTAGTAACAGATTGTGATATCTTTAGTAACAAACTGTGATATCTTTAGTAACAAAATGTGATGTCTTTAGTAACAAAAAGTTATATCTTTAGTAACAGACTGTGATATCATTAGTCACAGACTGTGATATCTTTAGTAACAGACTGTGATATCTTTAGTAACAAACTGGGATATCTTTAGTAACAGACTATGATATCTTTAGTAATAAACTGTGATATCTTTAGTAACAGAGTGTGATGTCTTTAGTAACAGAATGCGATATCTTTAGTAACAGACTGTGATATCTTTAGTAACAGACTGTGAGATCAATTAGTAACAGACTGTGATATCTTTAGTAACAGACTGTGATATTTTAGTAACAGACTGTAATATCTTTAGTCACAGACTGTGATATCTTTAGTAACAGACTGTGAGTTCTTTAGTAACAGACTGTGATATCTTTAGTAACAGACTGTGATGTCTTTAGTAACAGACTGTAATATCTTTAGTAACATACTGTGATAACTTTAGTAACAGACTATGATATTTTTAGTAACAAACTGTGATATCATTAGTAACAGACACTGATATCTTTAGTAACAGACTGTGATATCTTTAGTAACATACTGGGATATCTTTAGTCACAGACTGTGATATCTTTAGTAACAGACTGGGATATCTTTAGTCACAGACTGATATCTTTAGTAACAGACCGGGATATATTTAGTCACAGACTGTGATATCTTTAGTAACAGACTGGGATATCTTTAGTCACAGACTGTGATATCTTTAGTAACAGACTGGGATATCTTTAGTCACAGACTGTGATATCTTTAGTAACAGACTGGGATATCTTTAGTCACAGGCTGATATCTTTAGTAACAGACCGGGATATATTTAGTCACAGACTGTGGTATCTTTAGTAACAGACTGGGATATCTTTAGTCACAGACTGTGATATCTTTAGTAACAGACTGGGATATCTTTAGTTACAGACTGTGATATCTTTAGTAACAGACTGGGATATCTTTAGTCACAGACTGTGATATCTTTAGTAACAGACTGGGATATCTTTAGTCACAGACTGTGATATCTTTAGTAACAGACTGGGATATCTTTAGTCACAGACTGTGATATCTTTAGTAACAGAATGTGATATCTTTAGTAACAGACTATGATTTCTTTAGTAACAGAATGTGATATCTTTAGTAACAGACTATGATATCTTTAGTAACAGAATTGAGTTATTGAGTTTTTGAGTTATTTGCGGGTCATCATCATTGCACTCCGAACATGTCCATAGGTGCTCAGATCCCCTCCTCAGCAATTCCCTAGTGTCCAGCGACTGACGGCTCCAATTCTATGTTGGTTGATAAGTCTTCTTACACGGCCACTAAGTGTTTCATTTCTGGCTGTGCCCAACTTAACTCCCATTTCCATCATCCGAAGAAGTGACGTGGATCTGTGTTTGTCGAAGTCCTGCGCTCTTCCCACATCTCGGAGGGAATTGATGATGTCAGCCCGATCCATTGGTTGCCCGTCCTCAACGACAGCGCAGCTAGCCAACCTGTCCGCCCTTTCATTTCCCCGTACTCCCGCATGTCCAGGGACATAGACAAAGGTGACCTTACGTATTTTGGATTTCTGCAACGACTCTACCCATTGCATGCGTACAGAGCCCGCCTCCACTTTTTTTATCATGCTCATCGAATCACTCAGTATACAGGCGTGGGTGTAGTCTTGTGACTTGAACCATTTGAATGCCTTGGTCACTGCCGTCGCCTCCATTGTCATGCTACTCGTGGTCACGACGTATGCACCACTGTCTTCATAGACTATTCTGCCTGCCGAGCGTGCTGTAAATTCCCGTGCACTTCTTTGGTGTCGTCTTACAGATCCGTCTGTATAGATGACTGCATCTTTCTTATCGGTGTTATCGCAGATGAAACCGTTGACCTTAGCATTAACCACGACCGGGTTCTGTTCCCTACTTTTCCTGTCGAGTGTGACAATACACGAGAAAGCCCCCTTGAATGACGTAGGCACCGGTATCCACTCCTCACAAACGCTGATATTGGTAAGCCCACAGACCTGTTTGATGACATCTTCTGCTCGGCCCACCCATGATTTGCCTCTTTTTAGCCTGTCACCTTTCTCTGTGTTGAGCACGTGGTGCAATGGATGCTCTGTATCTGTACTAATCTTCAGGTATGCTCGTGCTCTCCAGATCTTGATTCTGTCATTCATGGTTGGAAAGTTAAGAAGATACCTCATTGCTACACAGGGAGTGTCCCTTGTACATCCCAGGATAATACGCATGGCTTCATTTTGTATTTTCTCCAGCCTATCAATTTGAGTCGTACTGACAGTGAGAATTGCCAGGGCATACTCGATTGGTTCGAGGACTAATCCCTGGAACAGAAGAGTAGGTAGCCTCTGCTCGATGTTGCCAGCTGCCATGACCTTCAAGGCGGCTAATCCTTTGCGGGATTTTGTTATCACATGGTCAACGTGGTCCCGAAAACACAGGCTGCGATCAAACTTAACTCCGAGGTATGTCATCAACTTGTACCTGGTCACCTCATCAGCTCCCATTCGTACTACCGGTGTGGTCGTATGAACGATATGATTGTTAAGGGAGAACCATGAAACTGATGCTTTATTAGGATTATAATAATAGTAACAGAATGTGATATCTTTAGTAACAGACTGTGATATCTTTAGTCACAGACTGTGATATCTTTAGTCACAGACTGTGATATCTTTAGTCACAGACTGTGATATCTTTAGTCACAGACTGTGATATCTTTAGTAACAGACTGTGATATCTTTAGTAACAGACTATATCTTTAGTAACATACTGTGATATCTTTAGTAACAGACTGTGATATCTTTAGTAACAGACTGTGATATCTTTAATAACAGACTGCGGTACATTTAGCCACCGACTGTTATACATTTAGTCACCGACTGTGACATCTTTAGTCACCGACTGTGTAAGGCATTTGTCTCGTTTATCATGATTGGCTAAAACAACATCGCCTTTGTCATCAACCAAGTCCTGTGATTTCCAGTCTGTAAAAGCGGATGTGTAAATTAAACAAGGGAAACTAATCCCTTGCGTGAAATATTCTGTTGTGGGATGAAAGGATGGGAATGAAACAATAGCACCTCCATGTACTAGACAAAGGCATTCATAAGCCAGTTCTCTCCTTCAAAGTAACGATTAACCTGAGAGAAAATCTGACAGGAATATATACACAGTAAGTGGCGTATAATTAAATCTATTCCGTGTCTATCTTCTTCCTCTTTACTTCCTCATCTGCCTTTCAGCGTCGAGGAGAGATATAATTTGCGGTCTTTTGCTCTTCTGTTCGCCTCTGCTGCTGTTATGTTTCCTAGTGCTTCTAATATTCCATCCATCCTTTTCGTGGTCGACCCTTGGGTCTGGTATTCTCACAACGTTTGTTGAAGGCTCACCGTGTTGTGTTTTGATCTTTCTGTCTTGTCACGTGGCCAAACCATTTTATCTGTTGTTTCCTTACATATTCTATGGCGGGGGCTATTCCTAGCTTTTTTCTCAGTTCTTCTTGTATTGATCTTATCTCTCAAACTGTTTCCTGCCATTCGTCTAACAGATTTCATCTCTGTAGAGGTAATTTTCTTATTGTTCTTTCATCTAGGGTCCAGGTCTAGCATTGGTAGCACAACGTTGGGATGAATATTGTATATCCATGTCTATGTACAATCATTATGAGGTCAACAGTGTGTGTTATCACTCTTTTCTGGTAGCATTAGGCAACGGAGCGCAACGATGGGAACTGTGGGGAAAGATAAAAAAGGTTGCTCCACGCAAAATTTTGAAATAGTATTTTATGAACACGAAACCAGCGTCGCAACTTTAAATATCTTTATCGGTGCCCCTCTTCCAAAAACATGTATAGACCTTGAACTTGAATTGAACTTGATCTATAAATTTTGAAATTTTACTTGAATTGAACTTGAATTGAACTTGAACTTGAACTATAAATTTTGCACTTTTACTTGAATTGAACTTGAACTTGATCTATAAATTTTGAACTTTTACTTGAATTGAGCTTGAAACAAAATTTCTTTACGCATGAGACATTATCACAGGTGTGATTAAAGACCTGAACTACACACAGACGCAAATAGAGATTCATTGTTATAACATTTAAGGCTGGGTGAACCTGGAAGCCGTCGATCAGGATCGAATCTCTTGTCCTTAGTCGTCCAGTTCAATAACCACTGAACTATCGTGGTTCTCCAGTTATGTTAGTACCTATATGGAGATGAATCTCGGGTATCACCAGTTTGAAAGTTGAACTACTTTATGTGATGGACATTGTTCTTTTCCTAACGACCCACTTTTACTTTGATAAACGTGGCTATCTTGACCTATGAGGAGGTCTCCTGGTAATATTTGTTTTGTCATATGCTTGCTATTACATATTTTATATTTTCGTTTTTTTTTCTTTTCAACTCATCTTCAAATTTGCTAATAACAATATTATCTTAGTTTTAAACAAAGAGAAAATTGCTAACGACAAGAACAAAATGAACGATAAATTCTCTCCAGAAATAAACGGAAGGCAGAAATTCTCGGGAGAAATTTCGTTAACACGTGAAGGTTACAAGCATATTGCTCTTCATGCGCAGGAGACTGGGACATTAGAGTCCGACATTTTCTAAGATTTCCACTTCCGGTAACCCGCTTTGACCTTCGATTGCTACCATTCCGTCCGTGGAAATAAATTGCATTTATGACATCCTCGTCTGCGTCATGGGGGAGCGCGTCTGCGTCAATGGCAATTTTAGCAATCCTCCATTTTCATTTCTGCTTTTCACGTGAAAGGCGCTGTCTTGGTGCAGACTTCAACATTTTTTGGCGGCAAAATATTACAGTTCAGAGAAGACTGACATTATCTTTATATACGTGGAGACAACAGCAACGTTATTCTCTTCTATCATGTCCACGGGACAAGTTTTATTGCAGTCAAGAATTCCCCATATCTCCTCCACCACTTATTACAGTATTTCCCAAAATACATCGGTAAATTTTTTTGACAAGGTAGCTCCGTACACGTCTTACTCGACAACAGAGGCGATGATTTCAAACCTCCTTAGCTGCCTCTTACAACATGCGTGGCAGGTAATAGTGTATTCTTTTCTTTTCTTCCCTCACGTATTGAAGTTTTATCTTTCCTGCACATAAACAAATAATCCCATTTATGTTGGAGTTGGAACTATGGAGTCGCATTTCAGTTGTTTTGTTTGTCAAATTAAAGCTGGAGTAGAGCAATGGTTAACAACTGAGAACAACACGGTCGGGTTCAATCCCTGTGGATGGCTTCTTAGTTTCATCATTCATAAATGGATACATTATTGTTTTCCTGTTAAAAACGGGGTCATACCAACATACAATTAAATTCATTACCCTAAAATGTGTTTACCTGGAGTTACAAAATATTGTCAGGAACACCAAATGTCCTAAACGACCAGGAGCATGATGGAACTCGATCTTCTTTATCTGAACCAGAAGGATAAAAAACTTTAACTGTAATGGTATTATCATCGGGTCCTTTGCAGAATGATGCACAGCCCCCGTCTGAAAGAATTAATGTCTCTAGTGACTCTCACTTCTTCCTGTAGTTGTAAGGCGATTTGTTTAAAGGATCGAGATTTTAAAAATAACCTTTGCCCTTAGAATCATATTTTATTTTCTTTGCTGGATTCTATCCGATTCACCTATCATCTCTTTTCATAAGCGCTCGAGCTATGATCCTGCTTTTGATCTCTTTATTGTTCAGAATCTTGCACGCAATATCGGTGCATTCAATTGTAACTGGATCAATTCGGCCCTTTTCTAGCGATAGGCAGCGTTTAAATACGTGGCGTGGACCTCTGAGCCAACGATACGCGCTTGTCTACCACAGGATTGAATAATGTCTTCAGTTTTGTTCAGTAGCCACGCAGTGAGAATTACAAACAGGTCGCTGCTGAGGGAGGACAATGTCTTAAGCCGACTCTGTCTTGCTGTAAATTTGGCATCTTTGGTCTTTACAGACGGTTAGAGACAAAGAGATCTTGGTCTCTTCTAGTTACTACCGGCGTTATTTTGTTCAGCAGCTTCTGTCAGAGTTGATTTTACAGTCCCGTTACAGGGCGACCAACACAGTTTTATGTCGAAGGGTTTCCAATCGTTTCTCTTTTTAACTTTCTTTTTCTAAATATATCGAATGTTATCATACTGCTTACATCTCCTCTATGTGATACCATCATCTGCAAACTTTTCCCATTGTTTATCACTAAAGAAGAATTCACTCAGAAATGCTCTGCAATCATCATTTTATCTCAGTTTCTGACTACCCACAGGCTGGTACCCATCTTTAAGCTGATCATACAACACTTGCTTAAGGATGCAATTGTTGCCCATTCTTGGAACATGTCCCAACCAACTTAATCTTCGCCATACGAGTGTTGCTGTAATGAATGTAAGACTGGAACGTTATAGAACAACTGTGTTGGTGAATTTGTCCTCAAGCTACATTCTTTTATTATTGCGCACCCTCCGCGTTAATTTATCAGTGATGTGACCCTCTTGCAAATCTGTATTTTTAATTGTGTATGGAAGTAAAGCGAGGGCGAGGGAGCGAGACAGTAGATCAAAGGAAGCGGATACTCAAATTTTTTTTTTTTTTTTTTTTTTTTTGCGTTCACCAACTTTCACCTCTGACGAAGTACCTAGAGACTAGGAACTGAATTTTGCGTGTTAATCGCACAGGGGTCCCCCGCCGTACAGGCTGATAACTTCCGTCTTCGGAGGTACTCATATTTTTTTTGTCGATGACTAATTAACGTTTCAAGTCAGGTCTCCCTACTGAGACCAGGGGTGGTTACTGCAGAGAGAAATTATAAATAAAAAATTCCAACTGGTTCAGCCGGGACTTGAACTCACAACCTCTCTGTCTAAAGGCCAGCGTCTTGCTTCGAGACCAACCAGTCCCCCTGTAAAGCGGATAAAAGAAGGGATTTCATTCCAGGTTATGATTGTGTTCTTGTTGTCTCATTATGCTAGATTGTATGTGAACTATTGTTAACAAGAATAGGATACATGATTTTGACAAGCTGTAAGTGATTGCGAAGTATCCTCTTTGTGAGCAACTAGGACTGCATCGTAGGCAAAAATTAGCTAGCTTTCTAGGGCTTAAGACGTTTTCCTATTTGATTTCAAACGAGCTATGTTCAAGAAAGAGTGGTAAGATCTTGAGCTTATGTGGATGTCACATCTCCACTGTTGGGGAGAATTGACGAGCAGTAACTGGCTGACACTCTCACTGAGAGTGGGCGAGTAAGTGATTCGGGCCATGGATGCGAATCTATAACTTTGATTAGACGTCAAGAGCATCACGGCAATAGGTATCATGCCAGAGAAGAGCGATAGGCAGGGGGCAAAAAAAAAACTGGTTATCTATCACAGAACTTGTACTGTCAGTAGCAAAGCACTGAGGGATATACTGAGGGGAAGACCCAAGCACTTACAGAGTTAAGCAAAAAGAATGATCTGTCGACTAAATAAAATGCTTTCAAAATATACATCGTTTTTTTATGAAAATTTTATGTTAAATTTTAGTGGAAAACTTGATAGAACGCATATAATGAATAAGGAAACCATAAAAGTGACAAATCGCATACCAGTAAAGTTATGGAACAAGATTAAGAAAAGATAATAATCCTAGGTATAGATGAATGATGCATATCAAAAGAATTAATTTAGACGTTAAACTGGGACACCACTTGAGATTGTTATTCAAGGACAGTACCTTCTCTGGTTGTGTGGTCTAATTTTGGAGAGAGAAAAAAATACATATCCGCAAACATTTCATGCTAAAAACTGTGTCTGATTTCACAGTCTCTGTTTTTCTTTCAACAAAGTGACGTGTCATTCCTCTTTCCACTTCATTATGTCTCACTTCGAAATTAATCACTAGTGGCCTGTCTTATGCCTAATAGTCGCTCTTATGTTTAATATATACAAATGAAATCAGAACTACTAAACACAATTCAAACAATACAAATGAGATTTTTGGGGCATGTTAAAAGATACAGGAGTCTACTAAAAGTAATCTTGGAAGGGTAAATACAAGGCAAAAGAGGCAGAGGTAGGCCAAGACTAACATGGACGAGTAACATCAAAAGATGGACAAGTCGCCCTTTGACAACCTGCATCATCAAAGCAAGAGACAGAGCGAAA
The DNA here is from genome assembly GCA_032433765.1 of Megaustenia siamemsis. Lineage (NCBI taxonomy): Eukaryota > Metazoa > Mollusca > Gastropoda > Stylommatophora > Ariophantidae > Megaustenia > Megaustenia siamemsis. Next base: position 74,193,362 of record JAVIAB010000050.1, read on the forward strand.
TGGCGCTCAATGGTAGCCAAATTTCGATGTGGAGACGGCACTCAATGATGATGATGAATGTTTAATATAGGGTGACAATTCGTCCCCGATTTTCGGGGACAGTCCCCGACGTGTAAAAGTTGTCCCCGAAAAAAATGTGTTCCCAATTTCAGTGAATAAATAAATGTTCATACACGGAATCGGCCCTCTTTTAAAATAATCACTAAGACTCATGACGTTACTGAGTTGTGTTTCTTTATCCCAGACTGAGCGGCATTAGCAGGAAGGTAAAAGAGAAGACTTGGACGCGTTGTGTCGGAGATAGCTCTTTGAACTCTTGAAGCGCAGTGCTACGTCGTTTCTATTCCAGCCACTGACTTCTATTGGGATGGGTTTTACTTAAAAAAAAGCAGACACACACTCCCTCTTCAGTAGAAATAAGGTACTGTATAAACATTACTTTAATCTAGTAATTGATATCTATTTGTTGTTAAATTTTTTTTTTATTTTAAACTTTTTTTTTGTTATTGAGAAACAAAACTAGCTATTGTAATTTAATTAAGTGCGAGTACAAAATTTCTTGTGCACACACAGTCACACACCCACCCACACATGTTATAAATATATATAAATAAATATATATATATGTATACATACACACACACACACATATATATATATATATATATATATATATATGTGTGTGTGTGTGTGTGTGTGTGTGTGTGTGTGTGTGTATTACGTTCGTCCTCGATTTTGTGGGACAGTCTCAGAAATAAGCAAAAAAATCCTCTGAAATGTAACAAATATGACAAATGTCCACGAAAACAATGGGAAGAAAATGGTCACCCTAATTTAATAGTAAGGTAACAGACATCCCGTTTTTTTACTGTTTTTCTAACCTTTGTTTCCGATTTGTTACTGTCCTGAATTTGTCCCGATTTTGGCCGATTTTTTTAGCTTTTGTCCCGGATTTGTTAAAATATATTAGGGACACAAACGTTTACCAATTTTGCCAATATTGTAAACGTCTCGTAGACTTAAAATTATACATTATTCCGATGTTGTGTAGAAAATGTTTAAAAAGTTTAACTGGCTGTTCATTTGGCGAAATAATTACAGTAAAATGCGCTCCAAGTATTTAATCTTGTATACTGAAACTGAAACTCAATAACATTTAATTCAATAACTCATGATAACGTTCTGTAAGCCTATATTGTTACGTGTTTTAATTAGTTTTAAAATATATGCCATTATTTACTTGAAAAAGAACGGAAGAAATGTCATTTTATTGATGGAAAATTAATTCAAATTAATCCGTCAACGATTAGAGTTTCAAAAATTTGGTCACCTTATTAATAGCCTCTCTTAAGCCTAGTAGCCACCCTTGTGACTGAATATGTGCACGCCATGCATGGTTTAATAGCCTCCCTTGTGACTGAATATGTGCACTCCATGCATGGTTTAATAGCCTCCCTTGTGACTGAATATGTGCACTCCATGCATGGTTTAATAGCCTCCCTTGTGACTGAATATGTGTACGCAATGCATGGTTTTCATAGCCGCCCTTGTGACTGAATATGTGTACGCCATGCCTGGTTTAATAGCCTCCCTTGTGACTGAATTTGTGCACTCCATGCATGGTTTAATAGCCTCCCTTGTGACTGAATATGTGTACGCAATGCATGGTTTTCATAGCCGCCCTTGTGACTGAATATGTGTACGCAATGCATGGTTTTCATAGCCGCCCTTGTGACTGAATATGTGTACGCAATGCATGGTTTTCATAGCCGCCCTTGTGACTGAATATGTGTACGCAATGCATGGTTTTCATAGCCGCCCTTGTGACTGAATATGTGTACGCAATGCATGGTTTTCATAGCCGCCCTTGTGACTGAATATGTGCACGCCATGCATGGTTTTCATAGCCACCCTTGGGACTGAATATTTGTACGCCATGCAGGGTTTTCATAGCCGCCCTTGTAACTGAATATTTGTACGCCATGCAGGGTTTTTATAGCCGCCCTTGTGACTGAATATTTTTACGCCATGCATGGTTTTTATAGCCGCCCTTGTAACTGAATATTTGTACGCCATGCATGGTTTTTATAGCCGCCCTTGTAACTGAATAGTTGTACGCCATGCATGGTTTTCATAGCCGCCCTTGTAACTGAATATTTGTACGCCATGCATGGTGTTTATAACCGCCCTTGTAACTGAATATTTGTACGCCATGCATGGTTTTTATAACCGCCCTTGTGACTGAATATTTGTACGCCATGCATGGTTTTTATAGCCGCCCTTGTAACTGAATAGTTGTACGCCATGCATGGTTTTTATAGCTGCCCTTGTAACTGAATAGTTGTACGCCATGCATGGTTTTTATAGCCGCCCTTGTAACTGAATATTTGTACGCCATGCATGGTTTTTATAGCCGCCCTTGTGACTGAATATTTGTACGCCATGCATGGTTTTTATAGCCGCCCTTGTAACTGAATATTTGTACGCCATGCATGGTTTTTATAGCCGCCCTTGTGACTGAATATTTGTACGCCATGCATGGTTTTTAAAGCCGCCCTTGTAACTGAATATTTGTACGCCATGCAGGGTTTTTATAGCCGTCCTTGTGACTGAATAGTTGTACGTCATGCATGGTTTTTATAGCCGCCCTTGTAACTGAATATTTGTACGCCATGCATGGTTTTTAAAGCCGCCCTTGTAACTGAATATTTGTACGCCATGCAGGGTTTTTATAGCCGTCCTTGTGACTGAATAATTGTACGCCATGCATGGTTTTTATAGCCGTCCTTGTAACTGAATATTTGTACGCCATGCAGGGTTTTTATAGCCGCCCTTGTAACTGAATAGTTGTACGCCATGCATGGTTTTTATAGCCGTCCTTGTGACTGAATAGTTGTACGCCATGCAGGGTTTTTAAAGCCGCCCTTGTGACTGAATATGTGCACGCCATGTGCACTTTATGAATGAACTCATTTTTTGACGAAAAAAAAGTGTCACCTAAAAATAAATCTGACATCTTTCATCTACTAATTGTGATGGCACTTCATTCTCGTAAGTTCTTCTGCTATTTCCTAAGTTTCTTTCTTTTCTTCTACTTCTACTGCTGCTATTGATACTGCTGCAATGTTCTCCTAATGAGTAACTCTCATCATCCGCCCTTAAAATAACGTTAAGTGAGCGTAGGGGATACGTTGTGTCATCATTTACAACCAGCTACAGCATTTTGCGCCGTTTGGCCCTGCACACCCCAATTTAATGAGTGATTCGATGAGCATGATAAAAAAAGTTGAGGCGGGCTCTGTACGCAGGCAATGGGTAGAATCATTGTGGAAGTCAAAAATACGTAAGGTCACCTTTGTCTATGTCCCGGGACATGTGGGAGTACGGGTAAATGAAAGAGCGAATAGGTTGGCTAGCTGCGCTGTCGTTGAGGACGGGCAACCAATGGATGGGGCGGACATCATCAATGCCTTCCGAAATGTGGAAAGAGCACAGTACTTCGACAACCACACATCTACGTCACTCCTTCGGATGCAAGAGATGGGAGTTAAGATGGGCACAGCCAGAAACGAGAAACTTAGTGGGCGTGTAAGAGGACTTATCATCCAACACAGAACTGAAGTCGTCAGTCGCTGGACACTGCGGGACTTGCTGAGTAGGGGATCTGAGCACCTATGGACATGTTCGGAGTGCAATGATGACGACCCACTAATAACTCAATCCCAATTCAGTAAATGTGAGTTCCAAGTTGCCTTTCCGTTTAAATACTGACTAATTTGTCCAGACAAGTTAGCCTATGACGCCACTGAATTCAGTTTGCACTGATAATATCCTATTTTGCGAGGGTTATTTTCCATGACTCTCGGGCTTCTCCCAGGACGGTCTAATCTTCTTCCATTAATGGAGAGGTCTCGCAGGAATCTTTTATACAGACGTATTTGCGTCTCAGTTTTATTCAACTCACAGACCGCTTCCTTTAATATGTTCAAATATTTTGTGGGGAATGCCGATTCATTACCATATTGTTTTATTTAACAAAAACTATAGAATAAATTCAGGTAAAGTACATCTTATGTTTATTTGCTTCAGCTGTTGTTGTTTGTCTCTCTTCCAGCAAACAAACAATCGAACAAACAATCAAACATACAAACATACAAACAAACATACAAATAAACAATATAGCAAACAATCAAATAAATAAACAAACAATCCAACAAACAAATAAACAATCCAACAATCAAACAAACAAACAATCCAACAATCAAACAAACAATTATACAAACAATCAACCAAATAATCAAAGAAACAAACTTTCAAGAAAATCTGTAAAGAAAAAATAGTATCGAATTTATTTCGGGCAAAGAAAGCGTTATGAATGTCAACAATCAAATCATTAAGAAGCAGACACATTTGCTGCCCAAATAATGTGATCTTCACAAATGTTTAATCATACAAGCATTGAGAACGTACATTGGACTCCCACGAGACACAGTTTCATCATTTCCCCTGTTTATCTCAACCTCTGTGATACATACCTCGCTGACTTAACTCCTACTCAACAGGAGAAGTCCGATAACTTTTGTACAGGCTGCCAACCGGGCTAGACAGATTCCGATTGGATGGCAACGAATGGAAATGCCAGGGTAAGTAATTTCCTTGCGTACTAAGACCACGATATATTGATGGGACAATTTTGTAGGAAACTACTAAAACATGACAGCGCTCACCAGCTAGATTTAATTAAAGCGCTTGAAATAAAGGAACGATACAAGTAGAGTAATGCTGACTTTTCAGGTTTCGCATAGTGTAATAATAATGCATGGCTTCTACCTATGATAGTCTGTTCAATAAAACTTCTTCTTCTTCTCTTCTACCTTTTAGCTCCCAGTGGAGCATAGGTCTTCAACAAACACTTTCCAAGTCGTTCTGTTTTTTGCAATTCTTTTAAGATCATTCCATGTCTTCCCCATCATCTTCATCTCTGCTTCGATCTGTCTTCTCCAAGAATTCCTTGGTCTTCCTCTTTGTCTTTTCCCCTGGGGATTCCAAAAAAGGGCCTGTTGTGTAATACTCTCAGTTGGCTTCCGTAGTGTGTGTCCTATCCATCGCCATCGTCTACGCTGTATCTCTTTATCCACTGGTATTTGACCGGTACATTTCCATAATTCCACGTTAGTGACTTTGTCTTGCCAATTCCATCCCTTTATTCTGCGTAAGCATCCATTAATGAAAGTCTGTACCTTCGTGATTGTCAATTTTGTTATTCTCCATGTTTCACAGCCATATAATAGGACCAACTTAACATTTGAGTTGAACATTTTTATTTTTGTATTTAACCTAATTTCTTTGGATTTCCATATGTTTCCCAGTGCAATGAAAGCTCCTCTTGCTTTTGATATCCTTATTTTGGTATCATTTTCTGTTCCTCCCTCTTTATCTATATTACTGCTCAGATATATGTAAGATTGTACGTCTAGTAGAGTTATTTCTCCTAGTTTTATTTGGTTATTGCCAACTGTATTAATTCTCATAATGTTGGTCTTATCTCTATTAATCTTTAGTCCTAGCTGTTGTGATCTCTCATCAAGTATACTCATTTTATCCTGCATCTGTTGATGGCTGTGTAATAGGAGAGCTATGTCATCAGCAAAGTCTAAATCATAAAGTTGTTTGGTCAGTGACCACTGGATCCCATTTCTGTTGTTTTGAGTTATTTTCATAATCCAATCTATGGCCAGTAGAAAGAGAAATGGAGACAGAAGGCATCCTTGCCTTACTCCTGTTCTTATTTCAAATGCTTCTGTAAGCTGTCCTTCATGCACCACACTACATTTTGTTCCTTCATACATTGTTTATATCAGATTAATAAACTTTATGGGGATTCCGTAATGACTCAGCAACTTCCAAAGCATTATTCTGTCTAAACTATCTGGTTTCTGGGAATGTGTGAAACAAGATGGCTGGGAGAGAGAAGAGAGAAGAACAATAAAACTTCTACTTTCTTTAAATTATTTTAGAAATTTGTATGGTTCTTTTATTCATTTACTCTGAGTGCCTTTTATACAGTCCAGATCTCTATTTTCTTAAAGATACTGCAATGTCCCACATATTCGTCTCTCTGCTTTTCTCATTTTGCTGATGCCACGATTGTTCATATCAAATAATAAGTTCATTTTAAATTAATTAAAGACAAGTAGACTATAGTGAAGTTAATTATCAGTATTGTTCACAAAATTGAAGCCTTTGAAATGTGGATTTATAGAAGAATAGGTAGAATTCGATGCAAAGAAATGAAAACAAAAGAAGTCTTAAAATAACTAAAAATGAAAAGAGAACTAAAAAACACAAGACAAATGAGACTTGTGAGACATGTTAAAAGAGACAACAGCCTAATAATAAGTAATATTGGAAGGGAAAATATAAGGTAAAAGAGGCAGAGGCAGATCAAGGCTAGCATGAACGAGTAACATCAAAAGATGGACAAGTTAACCTATGACAACCTGCACCATCAAAGCAAGAGACAAAGTGAAATGGCGCTGCATGGTAGCCAACCTTCGATGCGGAGACGGCACTCAATGAATCAATGAATGAATTATAGACAACCTGATGACACAGTCTTAATAGCAGAGACAGCGAATTAACTACAAGAAATGAATGACATAATAGTGAAAGAAAACAACAAGAAAGTCTAAGTCTGAATAGTAATAAAACAGAAGTAATGGTTATATCGAAGAAACAATCATCACCAATATGCAGCATAAAAATAAACAGGACAAATCTGAAACAAGTGCAACGCGTCACATTCTTGGACACAATAATAACATCAGATAAAAGATGCACCACATAAATAAAAAGCAAAATAGCTCAGGTCAAAATAGCAGTTCAGAAAAAGAAAAATGTCTTATGCAACAAATCTATGTCAATAAAAATGAGAAAGAGAGTTCATCTGTGCTATATAGAACCAATTCTGACTATCAGAAAAGGGTAACGAGGGCGTCTTAAAGAGCATCGAGGATGTCTTGAGACAGTTACGAGGGCGTAAAGAGCTACCAGGACGTTTAGTAAAAGGAACGAGAACGTTCTGCAGGTGTAACGAGGATGTCTTTAAAGTGTACCGAGGATGTCTTTAAAGTGTAGCGAGGATGTCTTTAAAGTGTACCGAGGATGTCTTTAAAGTGTACCGAGGATGTCTTTAAAGTGTACCGAGGATGTCTTTAAAGTGAAATGATTAAGTTTTGAAAGAGTAACTAGAACGTCTTAAAAGAGTAACAAGGATGCCTTATAAGAGTAACGAGGATGTCTTAAAAGAGTAACAAGGATGTCTTATAAGAGTAACGAGGATGTCTTAAAAGAGTAACAAGGATGTCTTATAAGAGTAACGAGGATGTCTGAAAAGAATAAAGAGAACCTGTTAAAAATATAAGTAGGAAGTCCTAACAGCGACAAAAGCGGATAAGGAAGTTGCTGACATGAAAAGAAAAGAACATTATTTTGTAGGTCATGTGCTGAGAAATGAACAGCTGAAATATATTGAAAGAAATATAACAATCGAGGGAGAAAGAGAGAAGATTGTGGGAAACAGCAATAAATTACCAGGCAGTCCAGGAGAGTTGTTTCCTATACAACTCAGATAAAAAGTTGTGAAGAGACATGATCACCCACTCCAGCAGGCACGGTACCTGATGATGATGGAAATCCTATTCTAAATTTGTTGTTTTTACCAGCCAAAAGTTTCCTATCTAATGCATCCTATTCTGCCGTCGTGCCAGGCACACACGATCAGGTCACTTAACTTCAACCTGAACTCAACCTTAGGTATAAACCCATCATTTATCAGCATTACCACAACCAAGAAGGGGCCATAACTCGGAAGGTTTCGCCACGAGACGGTTTAATATTAAGGAATCCATGAAACCTAAAGTGCTTTTCCACGACATATTTAACCAATACGACGATTTCTAGTCTGGACGTGGTTGCTGATTTGATTGCACAGTCTTACGTGTCTGATAGATCGTTGTAGTAAAAATGTGGAAGCTGCTACAAGTTTCAGCAATCACTGGACACGAATTTCCTCAAACCACCAGGATCTATTACCACAAGATGGCGTTATCGTTATACAATCCAGCAATAAATTCACTTGATGAAAGCAGATAAATAATACGTGATCCTTCACATGGCATTGCATGACAATTTATTCTGGATGTGACGGAAATAAATATAAACGATAAAAAGGACACGATGTAGAGTATAATAAAGGTTTATTGTAATGATCATTTATGAGCACCGAGTATCACGCAAAATGCGGTAAGCTCTGATTACCCAATACATTTGGTCTAAAGCCCCAGCTGACTCGACAGTGGCATGATGGCAGATATAGCCAGCAAAACGGCGAGAATGCTGTAGAACTGAAATCGTATTGACTCCGTCACCGTTAATTCTGAAACCAACCTTGATGTACTTATTGGAAGGTCTCTGTTAATGCCACTGATAAAAGGACATTAATAAATTAAGGTAGGAGTGGGCAACCTTTTATTTTCTGAGGATTAGATCTTAAAACTATGCATACGCCGAGGGTCAGATCTTGAAACTATGAAGATGCCAAGGACTAGATCTTAAAACTATGAAGATGCCAAGGACTAGATCTTAAAACTATGAAGGTGCCAAGGACTAGATCGTGAAACTATGAAGATGCCAAGGACTAGATCTTAAAACTATGAAGACGCCGAGGGTCAGATTGTGAAACTATGAAGATGCCAAGGATAAGATCTTAAACCTATGAAGATGCCAAGGACTAGATCTTAAAACTATGATGATGCCAAGGACTAGATCTTAAAACTATGAAGATGCCAAGGACTAGATCTTAAAACTATGAAGATGCCAAGGACTAGATCGTGAAACTATGATGATGCCAAGGGCTAGGTCGTGAAACTATGAAGATGCCAAGGACTAGATCTTAAAACTATGATGATGCCAAGGACTAGATCGTGAAACTATGAAGATGCCAAGGACTAGATCTTAAAACTATCAAGATGCCAAGGACTAGATCGTGAAAATATGAAGATGCCAAGGACGAGATCTTAAAACTATCAAGATGCCAAGGACGAGATCTTAAAACAATGAAGATGCCAAGGACTAGATCGTGAAACTATGAAGATGCCAAGGACTAGATCGTGAAACTATGAAGATGCCAAGGACGAGAACCTAAAACTATGAAGATGCCAAGGACTAGATCGTGAAACTATGAAGATGCCAAGGACTAGATCGTGAAACTATGAAAATGCCAAGGACGAGAACCTAAAACTATGAAGATGCCAAGGGCTAGATCGTGAAACTATGAAGATGCCAAGGACTAGATCGTGAAACTATGAAGATGCCAAGGACGAGATGTTAAAACTATGAAGATGCCAAGGACGAGATCTTAAAACTATGAAGATGCCAAGGACTAGATCGTGAAACTATGAAGATGCCAAGGACGAAATCTTAAAACTATGAAGACGCCGGGGGTTTGACACCATCACCTAAAGAAGCCATTTTTGTGTATAGGATTTTTTTTTTTTTAACATTAGTGTGTTTTAAACATGTAGTGATCTTTTATAAGAAAAGTTTTTTGGTTGCCTAAATTTTAAATGATCTAATATGCATTCACACGCGATTGTAGTAATGCAACAATCGCATAAAAGATGAAGAGTGTAAGACAGAAATAAAAGTGGAATGAATAAGAGAGGGGTGAGATAGAAAATTGGGGGGGGGGGAATTAAAAATTCAACAATAAATTATTAATAGAAACCGGTTAGGGTTAGTGTTTGTGCAGCTATGGGTTACTTGGCATCTATTTATTTTCTTTTAGTTCAGGGAATGGAATGTATAGGTAAAAACGTAAAGAGCCCCGTCACGCCAAGAGGCGTATAGGGTACATGGTGTGTGTGACAATTATTGTTACAGACCTTCGACACATGATTGTTTGGAGTAATGTTGTCGGTATTACGTTCGTGCTGCTTAATTTTACCAGAAAAAAAAATCCAGTACCCATTTAAGGCTCAGTAAACCCGGAAGCCGTCGATCACGAACAAACCCGACCTCTTGCCCTTTGTAGTTCAGTTCACTAATCACTGAGCTATCGTGGCTCACCGATCGAGTGTATAGTAATTTTCAAATCAACACAAGGGCCGGTCAAAACACTTGGCGGGCCGGTCAAAAACACTTGGCGTGCCGGTTTTGGCCCGCTGGCCGTATGTTATCCACCTCTTTTATTGATTACTTTCTGTAAGCTAAATTTCATGAATGTAAGGTTAAATACAAGGTAACCGCAAGAGTGAATAAATTGATGACTATAGGCTGCATTTATTGATGTTCTACTAGATTAATATTGTACAATATAGCTATTATTAGTTTATTGAAAACAATATAATATCAATAGCAAGAATTGAAATGTGAATCAGAGGATAAAAGAAATAAAAATAGACCGACCTAGAAAACCACTAAAAGAACACTAAGGGGAGACAACAACAGCAGGCATCAGCTACCTTGGCTAGTTAGAGTTGCTCGCTCAGAAACTGGACTTGTGGTTAGATAGAATACGAGCCCTGTGCAAGGTCTGACACTTGATAATAAAGATCGTCGGACATAAAGAGTGTGAGATTCCTGCCCCATGTGCCTTTCATGTTAGCTCAAAAAGACAATAGACAGACAGACAGGGACAGACAGACAGACGGCGACAGGCAGACAGACAGTCATACAGGCAGGCAGACAGACAGACAGACAGCCAGACTGACAGACAGATAGATAGATAGATAGATAGATAGATAGATAGATAGATAGATAGATAGATAGATAGATAGATAGATAGATAGATAGATAGATAGATAGATAGATAGATAGATAGATAGATTGATAGATAGATAGTAAAAAAAGTAGAATACCCCCGTCACGCCAAGTGGCGTATAGGGAAACATGGTGTGAGTGACCATACATTTTACAGACCTTCAGCTCATGATTTTTGGGGTAATGTGGTCGGTATTACGCCCGTGCTGCTTTACTTTCCCAGAAAAAAATCCGGTACCCATTTAAGGCTGGGTGAACCCGGAAGCCGTCGGTTGTAATCGAACCCTGCCCCTTGTCCTTTATAGTCCAGTTCACTAACCACTGAGCTATCGCGGCTCCCGATAGATAGATAGATAGATAGATAGATAGATAGATAGATAGATAGATAGATAGATAGATAGATAGATAGATAGATAGATAAGTGTTATGTTATGTTATGTTATACCATGTTATGTTAGAATCATCTTCACTGCATTCCGAACACATACGTATGCGCAACGATTTCCTCTCCGAAACACTGAACCAATATGTGCATGTCTGTATGTGTATGTATGTATTAAAAATGAAGACCTATTGACCACCATTATGAAACAAAACCTCAGGTGCTACAGTTATAGAATTCCTGTGTATTTTATTCTTCTTCTGCTTTTCTCTTTTCACTGATACCTAAAATGTGTCGTGGTTTTTTTATATCATTTGTCAGTCTTGAGCTGCTCGAGCTATCTGAATTAGTGATTTTCCTTTGTTGTTACATGTCTCTGTCACTGCATCTATCCATCTTCTTCTGGGTCTTCCTCTTGGTCTTTTTTCATGCATTCTCGAAAAGAACGCCCTTGATGATGATTGGTAAGGGTTCATTCTGACCAGGTGGCCAAACCATTTAAGTTGCTGTTGTTCTATATATTCTTGGCAGGGTTTTGTTCCTACCATTTTTCTGATGGTTTCATTTGGTATTCTATCTCTTCTTGTGTTGTTTGTTACTTTTCTCAAGCATTGCATCTCACATTTATTGATATTTCTTAATTGTGATTTAGAAAGGGCCCATGTTTGACTTTCATAGCACAAAGTTGGTATGAAAATGCTATTTATTTCTGTGTATGATGACTGTAAAATCCAGTAACGGTTGAGACGATTTAAAAACGGATAAACTGTGAAGACAAAGGTGGTACAGTTATCTGCCTTGCTCCACAGATAGTCAGAGTTACGGAAAAAGGAAGGAAATAACGTACAAACCGATATGTAAGATATAATATAAACATGTAAGAAATGTAGCACTCCAGATGTAAACCAGTGATTCGTGGTGCTACTTAACTCGTGGTACAGCGCACTCTTTTCGAAGTCATATCCAACATTGCAAAACATTTAAATAGTTGACATTAAGTGAAGTGTCAAATTAAGATATCGAGGAACAAGGTTCGACCGAAGCTTGTTAAGTGGAATTTGTTATAAGATGAAACACATCACAGAGAAATGCTGGTTAGGAATAGTGACATTCAATATTGATGGCATCTGCAAATATGTCGCGAGAATCGCTTGCCCTTCAGTTGAAGCAATTTGTTGCTGTCATTTGTTGAATATTGGCCTGGAATCCACACACTGTCATACCAGTTAACAGCTAAATTCCCTGTGTCAGAAAAATTCATAAGCTCTTGCAGGAAGGCTTCAGATGCAATATCTGCAACAAGATAATGTTCCTTCTTCCATGAATAGATCTACCCGAGTACCCAAGCTTCAGCTTTTGAAGTATCAAATGAAAGATCGTGGTGTGTCAAATTATGTTTCATTACGGAACGAAATTGGCTATTTTCTAACATGTCGGACTTTTACATGTATCTGGCACGCTATTGGCGCTGTAATCATATTAAATACAAAATAATGATATCAGGATTGATTTTATTTCTTGTTTGAAAGGAAAAAAACAGCGAAACTTCGACCAAGGTGTTCTGTTTGGAATACCATTTTCATATGTCATAAAACCAATGTTAACCTCAGATGGTAGGTGTACAACAGAGGTGAGATGCAGAATGGCTTAGGCATAAGCAACTTTCCAAAATTGAGGAAGGTACTACGCAATCCATTTTTGACCATAGAAACAAGTAAAAGAAGTTCTTAAATGTTATGTAGAGCCAGTCTTAACATATGAATATGAATCATGGACAATAGGACAACAGAAAACAAAATTACTGGAGGCTATTGAAATGTGGTTTTTTAGAAGAATGTTGAGAATACCATGGACAGCTAAGAAGAGTAATGCAAACGTTATGAAAGAGGATAAAACAAAGCTAAGAGAGCTAATTTCCAATATTAGGAAGAAACAATCATCATTTTTTGGCCATGTAATGAGAAGAGAACAGCTGGAATATATTGTAACAACTGGTAAAATTGAGGGACGAAAAGAGAAAGAGGGAAGCAAAGAGAAAAGATACCAGACAGCTTAAGAGAATGGCTTGGCAGAAGGTCAACAACAGAAATGATAAATAACTGTCGTAATCGAAAGTTGTGGAGAGACATGATCACCTACGCCAGCAGGCTTGGTACTTGATGATGATGATGATGATGATATCAGAAAACACAAGAACAACATTACAACATTCTTGTCAACGTTGCTGCTTTAAATTAAGAAACGATGTAAGTGATTTTAAAAATAGTTTTAAAGAAAATATTAGGAGTAGAGGAATAGATATGTTGATTTCTTAAATGTTTTTAATCTCTGTAGCGAAGTGATTGATACACCCGGTTGCTGATCAAGTGGTCAGAGCTCAAGTGGTTAAATGATTAGTGCACTCGGTTGTTCAAGTTGTCAACAGCTCAAGTGGTTAAATGATTAATGCACTCGGTTGTTGTTCAAGTTGTCAACAGCTCAAGTGGTTAAATGATTAATGCACTCGGTTGTTGTTCAAGTTGTAAAGAGCTCAAGTGGTTAAATGATTAATGCACTCGGTTGTTGTTCAAGTTGTCAACAGCTCAAGTGGTTAAATGATTAATGCACTCGGTTGTTGTTCAAGTTGTCAACAGCTCAAGTGGTTAAATGATTAATGCACTCGGTTGTTGTTGAAGTTGTCAATGGCTCAAGTGGTTAAATGATTAATGCACTCGGTTGTTGTTCAAGTTGTCAACAGCTCAAGTGGTTAAACGATTAATGTACTCGGTTGTTGTTCAAGTTGTCAACAGCTCAAGTGGTTAAATGATTAATGGACTCGGTTGTTGTTCAAGTTGTCAAGAGCACAAGTGGTTTAAAGATCAATGTACTCGGTTGTTGTTCAAGTTGGCAAAAGCTCAAATGGTTAAATGATTAATGCTTTCTGCGTCTGATCCAGTGGTCAGAGCTCGAGTGGTCAGGAATGTCTAAACTAAAATACACAATCTCAATCTTTTGTTAAGGAACATCTATTACAAGGTTCTCAAGTTGTACTTTATTACAGACCACACGATTTGAACTGCTCATTTTGCAATCGTTTGCTTTTTATGTCTTCTACTATCAAATTTTCAATTGTTTTTTATCTTTCAATCTATCAATTTTTCGTTTGTAGGCGTCTTCTCGATCAATTCATTAAATAGAATCTGTTGTTCGCTATGTAGATTGTGTTTATTTTCTACTGCCTTGTTATGTTACCATATCGTTTAATTTGTCGTGTCTCTAAATATGATTTTAAAAAAAGGTAAAAGTAAAAAAGCCCCGTCACGTGGCGTATAGAGAATATGGTGTTAGTGACCGTAATTTTTACAGACCTTCAGCACATGATTTTTGTGGTAATGTGGTCGATATTTCTACGCCCATTGCCGCTTTACTTTCTCTGAAAAAATCCGGTACCCATTTAAGACTGAGTTAACCTGGGAGCCGTCTATAAGTATCAAACCCGACCTCTTGTTCTTAGTAGTACAGTTTACTAACCACTGAGCTATCGCGGCTTCTTCTATATATTATATTGGCTGGTTAATCGCTAACATTCGTATTATATCTACGTTTCTAATCTTTTTTCTCAAAGTATCTCCCGTCATACGTATGATAATTTAATCTTGGTGGTAGTTATCTTTTAGATTGTTGCAGAATCTATCGTTCATATTTGAAACTGATATCTCAACGTTCACACGAAGTTTGTACTGAAGAGTATTTTTTATGCCACAATTGTGATTGCTTTCTTGTTCAATAAAGCTGCCATTATAGGTCAGGCATGCACTGCAGCATATTGAATCTATTTCCACTGATAGTTGATTGTCAAACGTCATAAGACCTTTTATATATCTGAATTCGTCTAATTGCCTGAGCCATTTAAACAATTAAAATACTGAAATCATGTGAGCAATGTTGTCTTTCGCTTCAGGCAGTGCTAGTCCTTTCAAAAAGGTAAGGATGAATTTAATGTTAGCAAAACTGTAATGATGATTTTGTAAAATAAAGTGCAGGATGTGGCTGATTTTATGGAATTAACGCTTTCAGTATGGAAGGTTTTTATCAATTCAGGGGTATAAATTTCAGGGATAAAATTTCTCATGGGTTTAAATATTAATCTACATGTTTATATTTATCTAACACTTAACATAAACATATTTGAATTCATAGATAATTAAACAAGGAATTAGGTTTCACTAATACCAAGATGATACAAGACATATAAATAGAATATGGTTTGATGACAGTTTAAAATAATCAACTTGAGAGTGACGCACTGTGCGGTGCAACGTACGGCGACTGAAAATGGCATGGCGCATGGTGTGTCGAACCGTTCAGAAAGAGTTAATGGAAATAATGATGGTGAGTTAATGAGCAAGAAATAAAGATGTCATGAAAAAGAGGAAGGAGGTAGTTTGGAGGTTGATTTCGTTGATTCAAGAGGCGATAGTATGAATGAGTTTGTTAAAGAAAGGGACGATGAGGGCGAGCTTTGAGAGTTAATGAGTTCTATTAATGCCATTGTGGAGCCAACAAAATTCATTGGGAAGGGATGTAGGACTATGTGGCAGGCGGGTATGTTATGGTACGATGAAGGGATTGTTAGAAAGAGCGTTCATAAAATCAAATGATTGCGGGGATGAGTGTTTATGACACATGTTGTTTTAAATGGATGAGTGTTTATGAAGACAAGCAGTTGTTGGAATGAGTGTTTATGAAGTCAAGTAGGTGTTGGAATGAGTGTTTATGAAGTTAGGTAGTTGTTGGAATTAGTGTTTATGAAGTCAAGTAGTTGTTGGAATGAGTGTTTATGAAGTCAAGTAGTTGTTGGAATTAATGTTTATGAAGTCAAGTAGGTGTTGGAATGAGTGTTTATAAAGTCAAGTAGGTGTTGGAATGAGTGTTTATGAAGTTAGGTAGTTGTTGGAATGAGTGTTTATGAAGTCAAGTAGTTGTTGGAATGAATGTTTATGAAATCAAGTAGTTGTTGGAATGAGTGTTTATGAAGTCAATTAGTTGTTGGAATGAGTGTTTATGAAGCCAAATTGTTGTTGGAATGAGTGTTTATGAAGTCAAATAGTTGTTGGAATGAGTGTTTATGAAGCCAAATTGTTGTTGGAATGAGTGTTTTTGAAGTCAAATAGTTGTTGGATTGTTTGTTTATGAAGTCAAATTGTTGTTGGAAGGAGTATTTAGGAAGTCAAGTAGTTGTTGGAATGAGTGTTTATGAAGTCAAGTAGTTGTTGGAATGAGTGTTTATGAAGTCAAATAATCGTTGAAATGAGAGTTTATGAAGTCAGGTGGTTGTTGTTTATGACAGAAGTGGTTTATAAGGATGAGTGTTTATGCAGTCAAATGACCATGGGTGTGAGTTGTGTTTAAGCTACCAGGGAACAGGCAAATAATTACAATGCAGTGGGAAAGCTGATCGCAAGGAGCCAGTAGTCGGGTTTTTGGTCGGATAATTATCTGGACATTCTTTAATCCTCGGTTCTTTGTTTTTACACAGACTTGCTCCCTCGGGTTAGTGTATTATACCACTGTCTCATCCCCCGTCCAACGCCTATTGTTTACGTAGTTGTCTGGCCGGCTCGTCTCCCCCCCCCCCCCATAATCTCACGATTCCTGGTCTCGCTTGACCACGCGTGGTCTTATCACGTGACAGCTTTTCCCGGCAGTCTACCTGAACCGGCCATTTGGATGAATTCCACCACGCAGGACAGCACCGTCTTTCCAGCTAAGTCATTTTTAATATCCATTTTTATAGATTCATTATTTACTTTTCACTCTTTAGTTTCCAACTCCCCATAATTTCTCTTTACATACAATTTTATATATCTCTACACTTCACCATTCTTCCCATATGTTACACATCTCTTCTTCATCTCACCATCCAATCTCTCATCTCACCACCCAATCTCTCATCTCACCACCCAATCTCTCATCTCACCATCCAATCTCTCATCTCACCATCCAATCTCTCATCTCACCACCCAATCTCTCATCTCTCCGTCCACCTCTCACTAACTTCATCGTCCGACATGTAGCTATAGATATTTGTGCCTCACTGTTTGTTGTCGTTGTCCTCGTGTTCCGAAGAAGGCCGCAGACCGAAACGTCAGTATTGTATTGTGTTACTTCTTTGTAAAGCTGTCACCATACCTTAGAGTGTATACCACACCCCACTACTGGCTCCTTTAAGCTACCAGGTTGTGAGAAGTGTTTATGTAGTTTCGTGGTTATAGGTAAGTGTGTTTAAGAAGTCAAGTGGCATTAGCGATGTGTTTTTATGGAATTATGGATGAGTGTTTATGAAGTCAATTAACAGTGGATACGTTTTGTTTGAGCTACGAGGTTGTGCGGGTAAGTGTTTTTGAATTGTGGCAGTTATTAGTATGAGCGTTTGTGAAGTCAAGTGGCATTGAAAATTGGGAACAGGCAAATAATCGTAGTGCTGCGGTAAAGCTGACAGCAAGTGGCTGGGTGTAACGTACACTCCTGCAAGGTTTGATGTCAGTTTTACCAAGAAGAAACACAACAAAATGAGAATCTGTGTTTATGGAATTATGAAGCCACATGGTTTCCACGAACAGCATTGTTGATAGGAATGTGATGACAGCTTTATTACTTCACAATAAAGAAGACGTTAAAGTTCATTGACGGACTTCCGTTTCCAAACATGGTGGAATGAGGTCACGTTCGTTGGACCGCTGCAGAATTTGCATTAGGGAACTGATTATCTTCGGTTCTACTGTGTAATTTTCTGCGTCTGAGCTAATCAACTGATAGAGTTAGCAAAATTAGCCGATGATAACAGGTTGTACTCACCACATTGTTCTTCATTGTCAAGTCAAAAGTTTGTGAATACGACCTTCGCCTGCATAGCGATATTTGCGAATTACGTAAACACATCGTGTGATGTTCCAAAAAAAAAAAAAACCGTCGATGTAATTGTATGACGCCAAGTTCTTGCATTGTACAACTCCTTGCTAAGCTCTGCTCAGTCTAGTCAGTAGCAGTTTTAAATTTAGAAATTGTGCATCAGCTTTTCGTGTGCTGTTGGCTGCTTTTACTATAGTAACTGGGATATTTTGAGTGCACCCATTGCTGTGTGTGCTACGTCATCAAGTTCGTTGAATAGCCCTAGGACGGTAGTACGCTAATCAATGGAAGAAAGAGTGGGGTTTCGTACATGACTTGTCAGCATCGGTGAGATTCCCGGAAGTTCGTGATAGCTAGGAGGGTCTTATTGTGTGTTGTTTGATGTGTGATGGTGATGATCTAATCACAAACTAATAACTACATCACGCTTGGGCAGATGGTGCTCGTAAACCTGGGAGGGCCGACCATCTAAGGGCAGAATCCCCCTACAGAAAAGACAATCTGCTGCCTTGCAGGAAGATTGGTGACAATCAAAGGCTAAGGAAAGCAAACCTGAATAAAATGTTGGCTGAAATCGAATGCACTGGGCCACTGGCGCAGAACACAGTGCAACGTTTTAACAAGTAATCAATCAGACTGGATCTAACAGACTCTAATTATGATAGAAACTACCACTGACCGGAAAGGCTTCAAGAAACAGCTGAATATAATACACTGGAATGCGGAGGGCATATATCACAAAAAACAAGCTCTAACAATCAGACTAGCAGAGGAGGAGATAGACGTTGCCTGCATCCAGGAAACTTATCTAAATCCTCAGCACAGATTTATGATCAGGGGCTACCAAACATTTAGACAGGCCAGGGAAGGTCACAAGGGTCGAATTCTTATACTTATTAAAAATTCGATCCCAGCAAAAATGATAGAGGTAGTCACAAACGGAGAGGCAGAGATCATTGGTACAGACCCATACATTAACTCCGCTAGTATAAGGATATTTAACATATACTGTCCAAATGACAGATTACTGAAGCTGGAGTCAATGGAAATAACACCATCAAAGTGTCTGGTAGTAGGAGACTTTAACAGCCACTCTGAAAGATGGGGATATAAAGAGTCCAATGTTGGAGGTGAAGAAGTGGAAGAATGGGAAATAGACAACAACCTATTCCTCATAAACTCTAGGGAGGACCCCCCCCCCCCCCACCCTCTTTCCCAACCTTCTACTCAAGAAGATCTAAAACAATTTCCGCTCCCGACCTAGCATTTGCAACTGGAGACATATCTATCAAAATAACCAGAAAAGTCTGAACCAACTTGGAGGTAGTGACCATAGACCAGTCAAACTTGCAGTGGCACTTGCTCACAAACAGGAGTTGCAAATACATCTTCCCCGCTGGAACTATAAGAGAGCAGATTGGGCAAAGTTTGCCAGGCTCACTGATGCATATACTGCGCCTATCAACACACACAAAAAGGTCAATAAAGTGATAGAGCGGTTAACAAATGGAATCCTGAGAGCTGCTAAAGAATCCATTCCTAGAGCAGCAAGAAGAAACTACAAGCCATACTGGAGCAAGGAAATACAAAGACTAGAAGAGGAACTGGACTCTGCCAGAGAACTAGCTGAAACATCACACATCACAGAGAGCAACATTGCCTACAAAGCAGTCTCGGCCAAATACAGACGTGAGGTCATGATATCAGCACGACAGAGCTGGATTGACAAAACAGAGAGCTTTAATCTAGACAAAAATGGTCATAAACTATGGAAACTTGCGAAAAATCTGAGCTACGAAAACAACTGCCGACCTCCAATATTATTAGCAAAACAATCAGGACATCCTCACAGGCAAAAGGGCAGCAAATCTACTGATAGAGACTTACAAAAACATTAGTAGAATAAACATTCCAATAGACAAACAGGAAGCTGCAAGACGGGAAAAACAAGATGCAAAACACATGCCTTTAGCACCAGAAGAGCATCAGAAGACCATCTTTACCCCAACTGAATTAGATGTTGCCCTCAAAGGAATGAAGCCCAAAAGTTCCCCTGGTAAAGATGGAATATCCAACGAAATGCTCATAAATTTGGGACAGAAAGCCAAGAGCCAGCTTCCAAGAATAATAAATACTAGCTGGAGGAGAGGTCATGTGCCGGCAATCTGGAAAGAAGCTATTGTGGTGCCCATCCTCAAGCGTGGAAAAGACCCACTAGACCCAAGTAGCTATAGATCAATTAGCCTACTGAGCTGCCTGAGTAAACTCATGGAAAGGCTGGTTAACAGAAGACTTATGTGGCATTTGGAGACAAAACCAAAACAACAAATCGTACCACAACAAAGTGGCATCCGTCAGCACAGATCAACTGAAGACCTGGTCACCTACATCACACAGGAAATAGAGGATGGTCTACAATAAAAGAAACACACACTGGCAGTGTGGGTCGACATGGAAAAGGCTTGTCATAGGGTATGGCGAGAGGGTTTAACGAACAAGCTTTTTAGACTTGGCATCCTGGGTCGTTGATTCAATTGGATCTCTCAATACCTTCAGGATAGAACGGCCAGAGTACAAGTTCAAGGTCAAGTAAGTAAGAAGGTCTCTATCGAACAAGGTGTCCCACAAGGCGGAGTCCTGTCCCCAACACTCTTTCTAATTTTCATAAATGACATCGTAATGGACATTCCACCCAGAATACACTCAGCAATATACGCAGATGATCTGGTGTTATGGTTTCGCGAGGAAAGTGTGTCAGTGGCTGGTTACAGGATGCAAGATGCTCTAGGTGAACTTGAAAAATGGACGAACACCTGGTTCTTACCAATCAACGAAAAAAAAATTACATATACAATTTTCAGCCTATCAAGAAACACTCTCTGCAAACTTGAAGATGAAATACCATAAGCTCCCTATTGACCAAAACCCAACATATCTTGGCGTCACCAAGAATCGCAGAATGCCTTGGAAAAATAAGATAGTGCAAGAAAAAAAAGCCAGAAAACGAACTAATATTATGAAGAAATTGGTAGGAACGGACTGGGGGGCAGACAGCAATATTTTGAAAAGACTATACGTAGGAAGAGTCAGACCAGTTCTAGAGTATGGAGTCACAGCCTGGGCTATGGCTTCCAAATCACACCTTAGTAAAATTAACAGAACACAGAACCAAGCTGCCCGTATCATCACTGGTGCTATGAAATCTACACCTATCAAGACTCTAGAAACAGTAACAGGTTTACAACCCTTAGATGACAGACGGGTCACTAAAGTATTGCAACAAGCGGAGAAATATAGAAGGCTCCTTAGCCACCCATGCACCAAAGAATATCTGGTTCCGGAATTGTACGACTAAAGAGGAGCAACTTCGCTGCAATTGCCAATGAACTAACTACTGGAGACCCAGTACTTTCCCAAACAATATCGAAACCCTTGGGCCCATCTGATATGTCTTCTCATGGGAAACATAAAATACCAGAACTTAAGGAAAATATAACAGGAATCATGAAAAAGGCACCCAATCAGACACAGAAAGAAAACACGTAGCAGAAAAACACATACACGATACCTACCCACAGGACTCTTGGTCCCACATATACACAAATGGCTGTGCTACAAATGCCACCAGAAATGGAGGGGGAGGTGTGTTATTGACGCTGAATAATCAGGACGAGATCACCAAGTCAATAGGTACTGGAAAATTCTCAAACAACTTTAAAACAGAAACTGAGGCCATCAGAGATGCTGCAACACTGTTGCGTAGCAACACAAAAATAACATGCACAATAAATTGGTGATTCTGACTGATGCACTGTCAGTACTATCAGCTCTAAAAAGCCACAAGAACAACGAACTAGATGATTTGAGAACAACCCTGGACCAACTATGCAATAACTTCCACAGAGTAGTCATTCAGTGGATACCATCACACTGTAATATATACGGGAACGAACGCGCAGACAAATTAGCTAAAGAGGGAGGGAGATTACCCCAAGAGAACCATCCGCTCAGTTATGATGTAGCCAAATCCATCCTCAAATGTCAGTTCCATGACAAATGGAAACGAGAACACCCAAAGCATAACGAGAGTGACAGATACCGCCAACTATCAAGGAGGGATCAAGTAATCATACTTCGCCTACGCACTGGCCACAATAGAATGAGAAATCACATGTTCACCAAATTCAAAATAGGCACAACCAGCCTATGCCACTGTACACTGGACAATATGACTACAAAACATGTTCTACAGGATTGCCCCAGTACACAGACCTGAGAAGAGCAATGTGGTCCACGCCCACCTCCCTGGTAGAGAAACTATTGGGGCAATCGATTCACTTAAACAGACAGCTGACTTCATGACAGAATCTGAAATCCTACTCTGATTGAGTCTTGATCGCAGAGAGATGGAAGTTCATTAACAACTGTTTCATAATTAATAAGAATCAATTACAATTCTACTAATAATGATATAACCCACGTAACCAAAGTTAATATTACACAATAAATGTTGCCTTAATGATTGACATATGTCAAAACAATAGAGCACTCGGCTGTAGACTTGTGAATATAAATTATAATTTGATTATGTTTGACTAAATAGTAGAAGCTCAAGTGATACGGTTATAGAACAGATGATCATACAGTCTTAATCGGTAAGAGTGAAAATGAGTTACAAGAAATGTAAAGTAAAATGAAAAGACTCAGTCTTAAAAGAAAAAAAAAAACAGAAGTAATGGTAACAACAAAGAGAATTTCCTGTGGAGCATAGGTATTCAACAAACACTTTCCAAGCCGTTCTTTTTTTTCCATTCTTTTAACATCATCGCATGTGATGTGGCGTCACCAAGACCTCCCCCAACATCTTTTATCTCTGCTACCATCTGTCTTCTCCAAGAATATTTTGATCTTCCTCCTTGTCTCTTCCCCTGGGGGGTTCCAAAAAAGAGCTTGTTGTGTGAAACTCTCAGATGGTTTCTGCAGTGAATGTCCTATCTAGAAAACGTGATATATGTGCTCTTTATTAATGAACGTTCCTACGATATCGTGCCGCAGGATGGGCGCAAATTGTTGGGCCTTAGATCGAGGTGTGTCGTGTCACAGAATGTCTTTCTTGATCTCCAGGTTCTATCGGAAGTTATTGGAGCGCCTTGTTGCAATGATAGGTGTTCCATATCTACATACCACTGGGGAGACTATGATTATTGTCATATTATATAGCTAGCCAGCTTTTATCTCATCTTATTATCTACCAATAAATTATGTTTTGTTATTATCATCTTTTTTGTCCACCAATTTTGTTATTATAATCTTATTAGTCCATCAATCAATTTTGTTATTATCATCTTATTAGCCAATACATTTTGTTATTATCATCTTATTAGCCAGTGGAATTTGAGAAAAATTGTGAATGTGAATTCCAGCTGAGAGGGAAATGAGGTATTGATCAGCTTTGGGCTGTTGGTCGGCACTTCCCCTCTACTCCCTTTTTTCAAAGATGCACAGTAAAATGACATCAAACAATGTTGTGCGTGGTAGTAGAGACGTTTGGGCTTACAAACACGCATACACACATACACATGCACACATACTCGCCACATATAATGGCGTAGTTGTAGCGCCCTTGCTCAGCGATACTACATTTGACGTGGTATAACAGTTTAAGAACTACCAGTCGACAGAAAGGAAAGACAGAAGGAATGGCTACTTGGTTCTACGAGTAAGTAAAAAAATTGGTAACGTGCCCCGTCATACCAAGTGGACTATTGGGAATTTGGTGTTAGTAACCAAAATTGTTATAGACCGTCGTCACATGATTTTTGAAGCAATGTGATCGGTATTACTTCCGTGCCGCTTTGCTTTCCCAGAAAAAAATCCCGTACCCATTTAAGGTCGGGCGAACCCGGAAGCTGTCGATCTCTCGTCCTTTGTAGTCCAGTTCACTAATCATTGAGCTATCGCGGCTCCTTTACGAGTAGGGGAAGGGTTATAACCGCGAGCATTGGCCACAACTATTTTTCTTTCTTTCTTTTTTTCTTTTGTTGCTTATTTGTTTCTTTGTTTGTTTATTTCTTTTCTCTTGTACACGTTCGAGTGACTTGTGACACACAAAGTTATTGTTTTCGTCCTTCATTCATTGCCAGTTGATGTTGGTGCAGCATTTCTTTGATGTTTTCTGTCCATTTTACTTTGGGTCTGCCTTTCGCTCTTCCCCTATTTTAATATCCGCATTGTATGGTAAGGAAACACACGGCTTTCTTTCTAGATGGGCAAGCCAGTTTATTTGTTGTTTCTATATATAGCTTAGAATTGGTTCAATGACTACCCTCCTCCTTATAATATCATTGCTGAATCTGTCTGTCCTGGTTACTCCAAGTGCTTTTCTCAGACACCTCAACTCTGTAGTGAAAAGCTTTCTTTCGTTTTTAGAGAGTGACTTAGTACGGCGAAATAACAACTCACTCCGCTATGAGATACCATATGCTATGGAACGTTATCTATCAACATCATCGTCAATTGTATGCTCCAGCTGTTGATTTCACATCTCATGAACAAATAATGAGTTTCCATCTTAAGTTGATTATATCTGTCCTTTAGCGTTTTCTTTTTTAAGATGTTCTCGTTACTCTCCCTATCTGCTCATAGTATTCTCAACAATGTCAGCATTCTCAACAATCCCAACATTTTCAACATTCTCAACATTATCAACATTGACAAAATTCCTAACATTTTCAACATTCCCAACATTCTCAACATTCTCAATATTCCCAACATTCTCAACACTCCCAGCATTCTCAAAATTCTCAACATTCCCAATATCCTCTACATTCTCAACATTCTCTACATTCTCAACATTCTCTACATTCTCAACATTCTCTACATTCTCAACATTCCCAATATCCTCTACATTCTCAACATTCTCTACATTCTCTACATTCTCTACATTCTCAACATTCTCTACATTCCCAACATTCTCTACATTCTCAACATTCCCAATATCCTCTGCATTCTCAACATTCTCTACATTCCCAACATTCTCTACATTCTCAACATTCCCAATATCCTCTAAATTCTCAACATTCTCTACATTCTCAACATTCCCAATATCCTCTACATTCTCAACATTCTCTACATTCCCAACATTATCTACATTCTCAACATTCCCAACATTCTCAACACTCCCAGCATTCTCAAAATTCTCAAAATTCCCAATCTTCTCTACATTCTCAACACTCTTTACATTCTCAACATTCTCCACATTCTCAACATTCCCAATATCCTCTACATTCTCAACATTCTCTACATTCTCAACATTCTCAACAGTCTCTACATTCTCTACATTCCCAATATCCTCTACATTCTCAACATTCTCTACATTCTCAACATTCTCTACATTCTCAACATTCCCAACATTCCCAATATCCTCTACATTCTCAACATGCTCTACATTCTCAACATTCTCTACATTCTCTACATTCTTTACATTCTCAACATTCCCAATATCCTCTACATTCTCAACATTCTCTATGTTCTCTACATTCTCAACATTCCCAATATCCTCTACATTCTCAACATTCCCAATATCCTCTACATTCTCAACATTCTCTACGTTCTCTACATTCTCAACATTCCCAATATCCTCTACATTCTCTACATTCCCAGTATCCTCTACATTCTCAACATTCTCAACATTCTCAACATTCTCTACATTCTCAACACTCTCTACATTCCCAATATCCTCTACATTCTCTACATTCCCAATATCCTCTACATTCTCAACATTCTGAACATTCTCTACATTCTCTACATTCCCAATATCCTCTACATTCTCTGCATTCTCAACATTCTCAACATTCTCTACATTCTCTACATTCTCAACATTCTCTATATTCCCAATATCCTCTACATTCTCTACATTCTCAACATTCCCAATATCCTCTACATTCTCAACATCTTCTACATTCTTTACATTCTCTACAATCTCAACATTCCCAATATCCTCTACATTCTCAACATTCTCTGCATTCTCTACATTCTCAACATTCTCTACATTCTCTACATTCTCAACATTCTCTACATTCTCAACATTCTCTACATTCCCAATATCCTCTACATTCTCAACATTCCCAACATTCTCAACATTCCCAACATTCTCAACACTCCCAGCATTCTCAATTTTCTCAACATTCTTAACATTCCTAATACTCTCAACACTCCCAACATTCTCAACTAAAGGCACATTTTTGTTGCATCCAAATATTTCTGTCACTGTTGATGGTGATTGGTTCTACACGACAACAAATCTCTTTCCTATTTCCATTACCAAAGTTTTAAATGAGATAACATAACATACATGCTACATGTGAGAAAGAAAAGAATAATAAATGAATACTTTCTGCTGATGCTATAATTTTAAAAAATGCTGACGGGTATACTCAAAAATAAAATAATTTTTGATATTTAAATATATTCAATATACTTTTAAAGCGCATTAAATGAAAATGTTGAGGGAAAGCGAAAAATGACGATCTTACCTCTGTAATTGAACGGTAGTAGCAAATGATGAAAAAATAATTATCTAGATGTACCGCGAGAGGTAAAAGGACAGAGAAATCTGGAGACCTATTACAGTCAGCGTTTGATGAGGAAATCTCACTTGTACTTGGTGTTATCATTCGTTAAGTTGGTCTGAAGATGGACACTGAAGTCGTTGAGCGTGTCTCTCAACTATTTCCTGCAGCCCTCTTCAGCAGCCAGTATCAGCAAGAGCCGTGATGACCAAGCATACTTGGACGTTAAAGTTGTTTGTGAACACCAACTCAATCTTCTGGTTGTACATTTTGTCTCCTTGTGCTCTTTGTTATAGATCTCCATATCTTAAAATGTGACCAAATCACCAGTCTATATATATATTTTAACAGGGTAGTCTACATTGTGTTAATAAAAAAGAAAGATCTATAGTTACTTAAACCAGGCAAAAATATATTTTAAACTAACTATACAGGACATTGGGTATTTTAGCAGGCCTCAGGCCCATAACTTTTCAGATTCAAAGTAAAAATGCATGTCTTTGAACTCAGACACATGAAAGAAACTATGAAGTGCAGTTTAGCTGCGTTCACTTTTTGTGCCGCTTGGTCTTATGTCTTTTGGCGTTTGCTGTAGCTGTTATGATGGGGACTGCAGCTGCCTTTCTTTGTTTGGATCCTACAATGAGATGAATTTTAATTCAGATGATTCACTGGCACTGCGGTTGAGCAATTATGGATTTTAATTCGTTTGTAGTGATACTGGGGCCTTGGGACTAACCATATCTAACTATAACTATAACTAAACTATTAGAATCGTAAATAACATTCAGTTAAAGTATATGCAAAAAAAAAATCAGAATAGACAGAAGGGCTAACAGAAACATGTTACAATCAAAAGTAAACAAAGGCTGCCAAAGCACTTAACTAAGTAATTGAGGTGCAAACAAAGGATAACATATTTCTTTTTTCTAATAAAATTTTCTGTTTTTGGTCATTAAAATTATGGGCACTAACAAAATGTACCCATAGTTTATAGCAATGAAATTTTTGGGTCATGTTAAAATACACAACAGCCTAATAAAAGTGATATTGGAAGGGAAAAGTGGCAGAGGCAGACCAACACTAATATGGACGAGTAACATCAAAAGATGGACAAGTCAGCCTATGATAATCTGCACCATCAAATCAAGAGACAGAGTGAAATGGCGCTCCATGGTAGCCAACCATCGATGCGGAGACGGCACTCAATGATGATGAGTGTATGGCGTCAAAGTCATTCGTTCTTATTTCCGGTCATGTAATGTAGGTTTTTTTTCTCATTTAAAAATTGGGCACCTGTACACATGTGTCCGATACATTTACCCCCTCAATTACCCCTCAGCTCCCCCTGACACCACGTCACTGCTTGTTTCCTTTATTACGTGAGATGTTTGTCCTTCAGACTCCAGCGCTAAGTGAAAAGTAGCATATATTTGCCGCATCAAATGCTCTAATGGAACTGACACAACAGTAACAGAGTGTATAGTTCCTGCAAGCCAAAATAGGAGCGGAAAGGAGGATATAAAGCACTAAAAGCTGCCAACAGATTACATTCACGGAGAAATCAACACATTCAAACTACAAGAAATGTTCAAATCGTTATTTGAAAAGCTCTAAATTCGCATCATCATGATCGTGATGGTAGTTTATTTTGGTTTAACCGGGAAATAATCCTCATCGCACATCGAACAAGTCCATATATTCTCAAATCACCGCCTCAGCAAATCCTGCAGAAACAAACGATTCAGAAATACAAGTCCCTCTCCGTTACTTCTGTTGCTCTATTGAATTTAAAAAAAAAAAAAAACACCTCTTATCTTGAAAAATCTGGCAGTCGTAACCAAAGCCAGAGATTAATCACGAACATCATTGGAATCTTCAACTCGACAAAATTCCTAATTTCGGAGCGTCAGATATAAATTCTCAGTCTATAGCAAGGCTACATTATCCATCTTGACGTAGTACGCACACCGTTCGTCAACAGTGGAAGTACCCATAACTCTTGAATAACTGAAAAGACCGCAGCCCGGTGCATGAGCACCGTAGCGTCGACGCAAAATTTTGAGTTGAACTGACACAACGATCCACATGAGAGAGCTGGAACTATAAATGAGTCGCGGAAAAACAGGTCTTATGAAGACTAGAACTTCTAAAGCCATGACGTAGCACACTGTAATAGTATATAGACTAGGATATAATAGATCACATAAAGGGAGATAGAGTTATAATTGGGTCGGAGTTATAGCTTGGGTCGGATACCTTAGTAGTTACCCATAAATTAAGTAGATGATTGCAGTAACAGTACAATTATAAAGCAGCCATAAAAATAACATTAGCAAGTTTTGGGAATGAAAAATTGTAGCTCTTATTGGACAAGTGGGGCAATAGATGTAAACTTGACTTGACTTTGTCACAGGACCAGCAATTATGTTGACAAACTCGGGGGCAGGTTCAGTTTATGAGAGAGATGTCCCTCTTAGTTTTCATCTTAACATTATTTTTAAATCTCTGTGGTTAACTACAATGCCAAGATGAAGAGTTATTTAGCAAAATTTGAAACAAAAGTCATCTAGAGTTGAACTTCGCATTCAACCATTTGGCTGAGAGATCACTTGACAGCGACTAAACCAATCAATCAAATTATGCAAATGAGACAGGTGTATTTAACCTCGTGAATTAACAAAATTACTAAAAAATATTTAAAAAAAAATACCGAGGGAGAAAAACACCTAGAGTTAGAAACATCAAAATAGAAAACAAGATAAATATAGACATAATTTAGAGAGAAAATCACCTAGTGAACATCAAGTTAGACCAGACATAGTTTGATTGAGAAGTGCTTCAAGTTAGATTCAGAAAGTTTGTGCTCCAGGGAACAAGAGTAAGTAAATTACGAGTAGCATTAAATAAGTCAAGACAGACACATATATAGAATAACAAGTGTAAAAAAAGACGAGTTGTAATATTTTAACAGATAGAATAAGAGATAGTTATAAATGTCACAGACAATTTGTGATGCCTCAATATCCACCGGTGTTAACCTCTTGAGCGCTTCTTGACCAAGAACATTAATTTAAGAATTGGAATTTATACAGTCGCTGGACACCTTCGGGACTTGCTGAGGAGGGGATCTGAGCGCCTACAGACATGTTCGAAGTACAATGATGATGACCCGTAAATAGCTCAATAACTCAATAGGAATTTATAATTTTGGAGGTACTTCACTCTACCTTCACTTGTGCAACCGACAATCAAATAAACTTGTAAAAGTAAAGTTTCATTGTTTGTGCTTATTGCCTATATGGATCCATCTCAAGACAGTGTTAGTACGTCGTGTTGTGCTCTATGTGCAATAATTATAAAAATATCTAAACTGTATACACAAAAATATTAAATAGCAGTTACCAGTCTAAAGATATAAATCTGGAGAAAACTAAGTCGATAATACCACAACACAGTTAATGTTTGGCAATGGCGCCCATGGATCATTTCACTAACTTTTCATATTTTAAGCGTGTTATTTAGGAAGACACTCTACCGACCTTGAAACGCGCGTACCAGATAAAGAGACCTGTGTTTGTCCTAAAGACTATTTACCAAATGCCTGAAGAAGCATCTCAAGGGTCTCGGTAACAGTCTTTCCCAGCTTGACATCAAATACAAACACGTTGCTCAGCTCGTCAATCTTCGCGCTGATCCTAGAGAAGTCCATACGCAAAAAAAATTGTGTGTCACGTGACACACAGAAGGAATCACATTTGGGATCATCGACCTTCAGATTATTGTGTCTAGTGGTTGCGTCATAATAATCCAAGATATATCCGAAAGCCACTCCCTTATATCCATAAATAGATAACTGCATAATTCGGTTAACTTCCAATATTAGGAAGAAACAATCATCATTTTTTAGCCATGTAATGAGAGAGAAGAGAACAACTAGAATATATTGTAACAACTGGGAAAATTGAGGGACGAAGAGGTAGAGGAAAGCAAAGAGAAAAAAAATACGAGACAGCTTAAGAGAATGGGTTGGCAGAAGGTCAATAATAGAAATGATAAATGACTGTCGAGATCGGAAATTGTGGAGAGACATGATCACCTACGCCAGCAGGCCCGGTACTTGATGATGATAATTCGTTTGATTTTGAATCAGTCTTTACCAAGTATAGATTAGTAATGTATACAAAACAGTCAAATAAATTACCGTATAGTAAACTGCATGAAATAAATATTAAAATTTTAGTTTTACTTTAAAAAATATGGCCTTTGGCGTCTTGACAGACGGTTGGTAGCAAGCAGTCATGATAAGTCAGTAATTTGGTAAAAATAATATTTTCTTAGGTTGGATGCCGCTTTGCTGAAGAGCTTCTCTTCTGGCTGAATCTGCCATATTATATAGGGCAGACAGATCCATCCACAGAACGAACGGGTTGTGGTGTTTGGCTTTGTCTTTTTTCTTTTGCACCTTTTGTCTCTTGAATTTGAAATCAGCTTTGTCTCGAAAGTTGCTGTGCCAGTTTTATTTTTGTTCCTATATTCGAATTTTCTTAATTAAATTGGAATTTCTGTCTTTCGCATGCACTAATATTCGTACAATTTCACAAACAAAATAATTACACTCTCGCTAAAACGAAATTCATGTTATTTTTTTTATTGCTGCACACACTAATTAAAATTAATTGCACTATAAAATTCCTTATCCCTTTTTCCATTATTAATTACTTTCTATGGTAAAACAGTAATGTTCTTGATTGTTGTACATTTAACTGTTATCATTCATCTTATTATTTTTCTTCTTTTAAAAAAAAATTAATTACTTGTTCGGTTAATACAGAAGTTTACAAGAAAACAAAACTTTATGGTTACCACTTTTACAGAAGTTTTACAGTAAGGTTTACTTACCAATTTTTAAGAACTTTCTTTGCACAGAAAGGTTCAGTTACTACTTTTACAGAAGTTTCCTACCACAGAAAGGTTTACACACTAATTTTATAGAAGTTTCCTAGCACTGAAAGGTTCAGTTATCACCACTATTGAGGTTTCCTAGCACTGAAAGGTTCAGTTATCACTTCTATAGAGGTTTCCTACCACTAAAAGGTTCAGTTATCACTTCTATAGAGGTTTCCTACAACTTAAAGGTTTGTTTACTAGTTTTATAGAAGTTTCCTAGCACTGAAATGTTTACTTACCAATTTTGTGATTATGGGCGTAGATGGGCTGTTTTATAGTTTACAACGAGCTGCCTTATTTGAGTTTCTTGGTTACAACATCCGTCACCAGTGTGGCATTTTTGAGGTAGAAAAAGACTAAAGTGAACTGATAACAGCAAATGGTGGACAGGTGAACCTATGACATCATGCACCATCAAAACAAGAGACAGAGTAAAATGGCGCTCCATGGCAACCAATCTTCGATGTAGAGATGTCATCAAACAATGATGTTGCATTACTGAGTCATCTATCATAGGTTGGTTGTTATATTTTATATTTAGCTAGTTAAGAGAATTTAGTTGTACTCATCTTTAATTTAAACTACGCAGATCTCGTAGGAAATACGGATATCATCATCAAGTGCCGAGCCTGCTGGCGTAGGTGATCATGTCTCTCCACTATTTTCGATCTCAACAGTTATTTATCATTTCTGTTGTTGACCTGCCAAGCCATTCTCTTAAGCTGTCTGGTATCTTTTCTCTTTGCTTTCCTCTATCTCTTCGTCCCTCAATTTTCCCAGTTGTTATAATATGTTCCAGTTGTTCTCTTCTTATTACATGGTCAAAAAATGATGATTGTTTCTTCCTAATAATGGAAATTAGCTCTTTTTTTTTGCTTTTGGCTTCTTTTAGAATTTTCAATACTCTTCTTATCTTTCCATGGTATTCTGAACATTCTCCTGTAAAACCACATTTCTACAGACTCCAGTTATTTTCTTGTTTGTTGTCCTATTGTTCATGATTCACATCCATATATTAAGACGGATACAATGTTAATATATACGAGTTTCTGTATATATATATATATATTTATTACTTTTGTTATCGTTCTTATTTATATGAGAACAA
The DNA here is from genome assembly GCA_032433765.1 of Megaustenia siamemsis. Classification (NCBI taxonomy): domain Eukaryota; kingdom Metazoa; phylum Mollusca; class Gastropoda; order Stylommatophora; family Ariophantidae; genus Megaustenia; species Megaustenia siamemsis. The sequence continues at coordinate 74,226,084 of JAVIAB010000050.1, forward strand.
CAATAAAAATAAATGAACAAATAAACAAGAAGTAATCAATTATGGGAGAACTAACAGAACAGTGGACTAACGTTCTATGGTGATGGTACGGATGTGACTACAACAATAACTTCAATATCTGAATTCTCTTTGGTCCTGGCGTTACATTAAGCAAGAAGTCGAAATAATAAAAGAGAAATAAATCTGATCTAAGTCCGAAATAATAATTGAACGATAAATCAGTTGAAGGAAGAAAGTACTGCACCAGACACAGTCCATAATTAGATCAATTTTGTTGTATACATTTACAACAAAGATTTAGAGTAGGAATTTTCTATTTGATTGTATCTGATTACTAATTTGGCGTGGCTTTTTCTGCCATTTGTCCAGTGATGGCGTTCCTTCGAGAGTAGCTTCCCTTTCTTGTCTGCACTTAAATGCGAATTGAATTGGCGCCTTTTTTCCGACTCACTGGTAGATTCACATTCGTCGTCCATCCCTAAACAGGCGTTTAGTGGGCGTTGACTCATTGTGTTGTGATCTACAGCCACCCCTGTGCATTACAGCCCTCAACTTCGAAAAGAAATAATATTTTTAAGTGTCGGTTTGCCTTCCCTCTCAATTCATATTTCCTTTGGTTAGATTGGTCAGATATAGGAGCATACTTGAGATGTGTGTTTCAATCGCTTTGATCATTTTTCTATATTCCAATTGTTTACGATCAATGATGATTTCGTATGGCAGGGAACAGTTGGCTGTGTTCTCTTTCTGTGCGGTTTCGCTTTATGTCTTTTGGCGTGTGCTGAGACTGCTATGATGGGAACTACAGCTACCTTTCTTTGTTTGGGAGATTAGTTAGTAATTCCGATGATTACACTGGCAAGGGCGGTTGAGCAATTATGGATTTTAATTCGTTTGCAGTGATGCCGAGGCCTTCCATAACCAAAAAACCAACCAAAGAACCAAAGGAGCATACTTCGGAAGGGGGGGGAGGGGGGGGGGAGAGGGGTAATCTAAGCACATGGTAGTTTCCAATGTGCAAGGAGGATGACTTGTCAACTAAACAAGACTAGTTAGTTATTCCAGAATCTTATATATTTCTCTTTTTATCTATCGTCATCATTATTATCATCCTCATCAAGTACCATGCCAGCTGGCGTAGGTGATCATGTCTCTCCACAACTTTCGATCCGGACAATTATTTATCCTTTCTTTTGCTAACCTTCTACCAAGCCATTCTCTCAAGCTGTCTTGTATGATTCCTCTTTGCTTACTTCTATCTCTTAGTCCCTTAAATTTCCCAGTTGTCACAATATATTCCAGCTGTTCCCTTCTCATTACATGGCTAAAAATGATGATTGTTTCTTCCTAATATTGCAAATTAACTCTTTCTTTGCTTTGACCTCTTTCAAAACGTTTTCGTTACTCTTCTTATCTGTCCATGGTATTCTCAACATTCTTCTGTAAAACCACATTTCTACTGCCCCCTCCCCCCTCTCAATGATTTTCTTGTCTATTGTTCTATTGTCATAATTCACATCCATGTATTAAGACTGGCTCTACAAAACATTTAAGAGCTCTATTTTCTTGTTTCTATTGTCAAAATTGGATTTCACAGTATCTTCCTCATTTTTTTTTTTTTTGGAAAGCTGCTTTTGCCTGAGCCATTCTGCATCTCACCTCTGTTGTACATCTGCCATATGAGATTTACATTTTCCCCAGATATTTAAGTCCATTTACCTGTTGTAATATTGTTCCACTTGTCTTTATTGTGCATTGCGGTGATGTGTTTTTCTTTGTTGCTACCATTACTTCTGTGATTTTGCTATTAAAGCTGAGTCCTTTATTTTGATTTCCTTTACTATAATGCCTAACATTTCTTGTAATTTCTCATTTATTGCTCTTCGTAATATTCTAACTGTATTGATCAGACACAGATCACACCTATAAAAGTATTGAAATTATCAATCATGTTCTTTATTTGAGAGCAACTCTGAAGCTAACGCCGTTATTTATTGAGTTTGTCCCCTAGTACTTATTTTATGTGATACATATAATGATATCTCTTACATTCATATCTGTCTTATTGTAATTGACATAGTGACAATTTTTTTTTTATGGAGCACAATACATTTCTGATTATAACCTGGAACACTTCACAAATAAACTATGTTATAACAGAATTGAGATGGGATTTCTCAGAAGAATGTTGAAAGCTCCCTGGACAGCTAAAAAGACAAATGAGGAAGTTCTCAAAGAGACCAACACAAAAAGGGAGCTCTTAAAAAACATCAGAAAGAAGCAATCAACATTTTTCGGGCACATCATGAGAAGAGGAAAGTTAGAATACTTGGTTACAACTGGCAAAATGAAAGGAAAGAGAGATCGCGTGCGACAAAGAGAGAAAATACTGGATAGCTTGGTGTAATGACATGGAAAACAGTCAACAACAGAACTGATACGATGCACTGTAGATAGAAGATTATGGAGGGACATGATCACCTACGCCAACCAGCATGGCACATGAAGATGATGAACTAAGCTCTTCTAGTTTACATTTCTATTTCTAATTCTCATCTAATTTCTTGAGCTGTAAAATCTTCTTGTGCATGAGGCTAAATATATAAATCTCATTTGCATAATTTATTGACGCAGGCTTCGCGCAATTAACTCGCACCCACCAATCCGCGATGTTAAAGTATATATGAACTTTGTGTCAAAATTGCCAAAACAAGGTGACCATCTTGACACCAAGTTGACCTTACTAACTTGTTCCAAAACAACTCTTATGAGTAACATCTCTCTGGTCAACTTGACCCGGAGTTTATCAACCTAATTTCTGGACATGTTGACGGGTCAAGTCATGTTACCATCCCCACACCTTTTCCAATAACACCTAGAAAATTTCCATAGCCTTCAATTCCTTCACTAACTACTGGCGACTGTTATTCCTATGTTACTGTTATAATATGTTGAGAAATGGGTACCGACTGAGCTATCCGACCAATCCTATATATTTATCTCACATTATGTAATTCAATCTACTCCACTCCATGTACTGTTACATAACTTCTTCTGTGGACTACGGGAAGACAGTGGGCGGTGAGGGTAGATGGACAATGGAATAGAATCTTGCTTGCTTTTTCATTGATACAAACTGCAGCAGACAGTTATTAGTTACTGATTTTTTTTAACTCATTCACTGTAGCATACACCATTTTCGGCCATTGAATCTATTAACTATCAGCTAAGGCATTCAACAGTCATGTTTGCATTGTAAATGCGTCATTAACTGTTTTTGTGGAGATAAAGTCTTAATATTATGCTCTATTCTATTCCATTCTATTCTTTCTATTCATGGAATCAGTTTCACTGCAGTTGAGACATTCCCATATCCGCTCCACCGACAGTCCCAGCATTTCTTGAAGCGTATGCGTACGACTGTTTCTAAAAGCTGTTGATAACAGAAACATCTGCTTTTCCCGCTAAACACTCCGGATCGACCAGATCCACATTCCACCTGTAAACTCTTTATCTCTCAATACATATACATCATTGTCCCACTCACTCTCCTCCCTTTCTCTTAAATTAAGAACAAAAATGGCGATGTTCTCGTTGTCGAGAGTCAACCTACAGTGCCAGAACTACCTACCAACGACCTTGTCGGCTTTTTTTTATTGCCGTTTACACCAACATGCCTGGACTGTACACAAACGTGGCTGGACTGTACACCAATGTTCCTGGACTGTACACCAACATGCCTGGACTGTACACCAATGTTCCTGGACTGCACACCAACGTGGCTTGACTGTACACAAACGTGGCTGGACTGTACACCAACGTGCCTGGACTGTACACCAACGTGCATGGACAGTACACCAATGTGGCGACTCATTATTGAACAAAGTTACGACGGCGGTTTTCTGTTGCCTTCCTTCCAGGGAAAATTGAGGGACGATGAGATAGAGGGAAGAAGAGAGAAAAGATACCAGACAGTTTAAGGGAATGGCTTGGCAGAAGGTCAACAACAGAAACGATAAATAACTGTCGAGATCGAAAGTTGTGGAGAGACATGATCACCTACGCCAGCAGGCATGGTACTTGATGACGATGTTGTGCAAACACATGCCGTGGACTGTACACCCAGGTCAACGCGATTATTGTAAAGCCATCCAATAGCTGCATCCACTCCTGACGCAGACACTGTCTGTCATTTTGTGGCCTACGTTGTGAGTCAGTCACCAAGACTGCGTCATCCACGTTCTGTAAAGATTTCCGGGAAATTTGGCAGCCGGTTCGCTGATGTTTTCACAAAATTCGCTGATAAAGACTTGATTTTCAGTGATCTTCTCAGTTTGTTTGATTGTTGTTATCATCATTTGAAGAGAACTTGGGATTGTAAGTGATTTCTAGTCGATGGAAGTCACTCGGATTCATCGCATGTGCTGCAGATTTTGCGTGCGTGGAGTTCAACACCGCCCTCAGCAATTAACAGCTAAGACACCCATTTTCGATAGGAAACGGGGACACCGCGGCGATGCGCAAAGGAGAAATCGAAGTGGGAAACCAAAGTCTTAATAAAATTAAATGCATTATTTCTATTTTCCTTGATTAACGTTTGTGATACTAACATTGTCATAAATGAAGTTAATTTTTTTGCTCTGTATCAGCTTGGTCTTTGACGATGCTGAGTTTGTTATACTTTTGCTGTCTTTTTTTAAAATCGATATTATCGTTTAGTCTTGTGGCAAAATGAATCGTTTGGGTCAATGCTCTGTAGTGTGTCTCCTCGGCTGAAGTCATCTTGATGTCTGCGATTTCATTAAACCATTGTTCTCTGGGTTTATCTTTTCCCTTATTTCTGTTCTTTCTGAATGATAATGCCATCTAAGGGATGCTGTCTGGTGGTCATCGTGTTACATGTTCAAGCTACTTGATTTATTCTTTCCTAATACATTCAATCACCGGAGTTGCGCAGGCTCGCTTCTTTATATCCTGATTTATGATTTTGTCTCTTCTTGTCCCATTCAGTATTCCATTGTGACATCTCGTCTCCGTAGTGACGATTTTTGGATAATGTCCACGTCTGGTAGTGATAACAAAGTATTGAATGTTTTGTTATGTTATATCGTATAGAGCTCTCTTTGTATTAGATTTTGTTTTTCTATTCATAAGTCATATTGGATCTAATTGTCCATGCTAAGAGGCATCTGTTGTCAATCTTTGTTTATATGTTTCTGTTTGCTGATGTGGCATTTCTTAAGTCCTTATTCTTACATTTCTTTAATTTGTTATCAATGAAGATTCGTATTTGTTGTTGTTGTTACAATCTCTCTTGTATATGATAATTGCCATTGTGTAATCCTTGCACCCTTTATTCTTATCATTTGGTGATATTTAAGTTGCTTTGTCGCTGACGCTTTTGATGCTAGTCTGCACAAAGTATATCTGTCGGGTGACAGTGCACATCGTTGTCCTACTCCGGATCTGATGGAAAGTCTCTGAGCAGCCAACAGTGCTTCTTACTTTACATTGCCTTTTTTGCTAGAGGTTTTCACACATGCTGATAAGATATTTATTTCCTGCATTGCATTTTAGTAATTGCTATAGTCGTTGTCTGTCTGCTCTGTCAAATACCTTTTCCTGGTCTCATCATCATCATGTGCTATACAGGTTGGCGTAGGTGATCATGTCCGTGCACAATTCTCTGTCCACAGTGCGTCGTATAAGTTTTGTTGCTGACTGTTTACCTTGCAACGACACCAAGCTGCCTAGTATATTCTCTCTTTGTCGTCCGCGATCTGTCTTTCCCTATATTTTGCCAGTTGCAACCAAGTATTTCAACTTTCCTCTATTCATGATGTGCCCGAACAATGTTGATTGTTTCTTATAATGTTTTTTAGGAGCTCTGTTTTTCTTATGCCCTCTTTGATATTGTTCTTGTTGGTCTTCTTAGCTGCTCTAAAATCTCTCAACATTTTCTTATCTATAAATTTTAAATACAGTTAATGATCATATTAATACATAGTTTCAATTAGTTATCGTAAAGTAGATATAGCATCTATGCAATTTTGCTTCTAATATGAATTCCATTTGCTCTCCACTTTCTTGAGGTTTTGTTATTGTTGTTAGTCTTTTCAGTGAAATTAGTGTAACAATTTACTCAACGTTGTTTTATTATCAATATTCCTCTGTATTGTGTAAATCTCTTTCATTGCCATACTCCTTCCATATAAGAACAGTAACAGCGTTCTTCCGCTCCTTAGATGGGTCTATGTTAACTACGGTTTTATTTCGATGTTGTCAATTATTTACGAAATCTCCTGCAGGTTTGATTAATTCATCAGGGTATACTATCCTTATTGTGCCCATTATTTTTAGGGACTGTTATTTGAGTCTCTATGATTTCATTTGGAAGAATAGCTGCCACTCTAACATTTTAATCATTTATTACCTCCGTATGATCATGTGTTGTTGACCTTTGCTTATATTTGGTTTAATCTTTTTGTAGAAGTTGCTGGATGCTGAGACTGTTGCTGAGACTGTTGCTGAGACTGTTGCTGAGACTGTTGCTTGTTTCTAATTTCTCTTCTTAGATTTTTTTTCCCCCAGCGCTGTCCTTGACCTAATTGAATCTGTGTTTCTAATTTCTCTTTTCTGCGTGTTTCTAGTGACCGTCAAATCTTGCAGGGTATAGAAAAATAAAAATTAAAGTTCCCTCCTCTGTCTAATTAGGCACTTGGGGAATTATGTGTTAGTGACCATATTTTTCTATGACCACGGTACTTTTTGGGGGCAATGTGGTCGGTATCACTTTGCTTCACCGCCTTTGTGTCCCCGAAAAAAAATATCTGGTCATCCATGTTTAGAGACCGCGTGAACCCTGCAACCATGACATTCCCAAAAAAATGCAGTCACTTCTGGGACCCATTCCGCCCAGGAAGTGTCCACAATAACCAAGGAAGCCACGGAAGTACCTAGGGTATTGGCACTATGATGTTAATAAACGTGCTAGTAATTTTCATGATCTTCTGTACATTTATGGGTAATAATGCGGGCATCACGTCAGATAAGCATTATACCCCGAACGAAAATACTCCTTTCGAACTCATTTTGTGATATAGGGTTTGTTATTGAGTTATGGTGCCAGGAAAAAATATTAAGCAGAATCATTCTGGAGAGACTAAAAGAGGCCACAGAGAAACATTTCAGAGATGAACAAGCAGGTTTTAGGAAAAACAGATCATGTGCTGATCAAATAACTACTCTACTTATAATAGTTGAACAAAGTTTGGAACTAAAAACCCGACTTTATATTAGATTCATAGATTACGAAAAGGCATTTAATAGTTTAGAGAGAAGAATGCTTTGGAAGTTGCTGAGTCATTACGGAATCCCCATAAAGTTTATTAACCTGATAAAAACAATGTATGAAGGAACAAAATGTAGTGTGGTGCATGAGGGACAGCTTACAGAAGCATTTAAAATAAGAACAGTAGTAAGGCAGGGATGCCTTCTGTCTCAATTTCTCTTTCTACTGACCAAAGATTGGATTATGAAAATAACTCAAAACAACAGAAATGGGATCCAGTGGTCACTGACCAAACAACTTGATGATTTAGACTTTGCTGATGACATAGCTCTCCTATCACACAGTCATCAACAGATGCAGGATAAAATGAGTACATTAGATGAGAGATCACAACAGCTGGGACTGGAGATTAATAGAGATAAGACCAACATATAAACATATAAAATATAACAAATAAAATTAGGAGAAATACCTCTACCAGACGTACAATCTTACATATATCTGGGCAGTAATATAGATGAAGAAGGAGGAACAGAAAATGATACCAAAATAAGGATATCAAAAGCAAGAGGAACTTTTGTTGCACTGGGAAACATATGGAAATCCAAAGAAATTAGGTTAAATACAAAAATAAAAATGTTTAACTCAAATGTTAGGTCGGTCCTATTATATGGCTGTAAAACATGGAGAACAACAAAATTGACAATCACGAAGATACAGACTTTCATTAAAGGATGATTACGCAGAATAAAAGGATGGAAATGGCAGGACAAAATCACTAACATAGTATTATGGAAATGTACCATGTGGATAAAGAGATACAGCGAAGACGATGGCGCTGGATAGGACACACACTACGGAAGCCAACTGAGAGTATTACACAACTGGCCCATTTTTTTAATCCCCAGGGGAAAATACAAAGAGGAAGACCAAGGAATTCTTGTAGAAGACAGATAGAAGCAGAGATGAAGATGATGGATAAGACATAGTCTTAAAATAAGGGCAAAAAACAGAACGACTTGGAAAGTGTTTGTTGAAGACCTATGCTCCACTGGGAGCTAAAAATGTAGAAGAAGAAGAAGAAGAATTTACTTGTTCTGTCTTACTATAGCTCATCTAATTGCTTAAGTCATTGATATCTTTACTACTCTCTAGTTTGTTCCTTAATAACTTATCAACTAACTTAAAACTACAAACTTGATTCCTAACTTCCTAACTAACTTCTCTTGACTAAAGTTCCTAACTTGCGGTCTAACTTCTTAGTCTATATTTCTGATTTCCTATTCCTTACTCAACCTCTAATCTTCACCCTAAAACCTATTGTGTCGAAGATTAAATACTCCAACATCACTTGGCGTGTGGAATTTCTTCAGCCAATGAAATTGTCGCAAAATGACAATTTGCAACCCTTTGAGCAAATAAATTCTCACAACTATGATTCCACCGCTAGATTTCATCTTAGCACTGTGACTCAAAGTTCAACTTATGTCCAAGACTTGTTCGTTCCATGACTTCAGTCTCAAAATTGTCAAAACAAACTGTTTGTGACCATCATACCCTATGGTCAGTTTTGACCTCTCTAAGTCTCAAAACAATGATTACTTCATGACTTTAACCTGTCCTGGTAGCTGTTTACAGGACAGTAAAGTCATGCGCTCAAAACATGCGCTTATTGTCATGCGCTTATTCTCACTTCCACAACCTGCTGCCTGGAAATTTCCATTCTCTAAACATATTATATCTAGTACTTTTCTGGACCTTTCCTTCCTCCCCACTTTTTGTGTCCACTACCCCCTATGAACTTCTATTCCCTTAACTTGTTATGTTCGAGTATTATCTTTCGGTGGGTTCCCTACCCACTATGAACTTTGCGTTATCCCCTAACGTGTGACTCTGTCACTAATACTGATGATCGTCTTCATATGTCACTGCAATGTCTATTAAGAAGCGGGTAAGGGGTTAATTTACCTGCCCCATTCTTTCATTCACCTTCTCTGTTACACTAGGATAAATAAACAATAACTTGGAAAACTTTAGAAAAGCAATAACTTAGAGAACTATAGAAAACATAATTTGTTGAACTATCGAGAAATAATCCTTCGATGAACTACCGAATAATAATGAATTGTTGAACTACCAAGAAACATAATCTTGGAGAGCTATAGAAAAACAATATTTTATCCCAGATTTCTGGAGCTTGCCGAGGGCACTTTAGGGAGGGTGAATAAAGACCGCAAGTGCAATGCGTAATTTGGAGAGCAGAGCTGTTTATCCATTCAGCCACCCACTCATAGCTGTTTATCCATTCAGCCACCCACTCATACTATATTATTTGTCTGCCATAATCGAGTGCCATCTCCGCAATGAAGGTTGCCTACCATGGAGCGCCATTCTGCTCTGTCTCTTGCTTTGATGGTGCAGGTTGTTATATTATGGTTTGTCCATCTTTTGATGTTACTCGTCCATGTTAATGTTGGTCTGCCTCTGCCTCTTTTACCTTGTATTTTCCCCTCCAGGATTACTTTTAGAAGGCTGTTGTGTCTTTTAACATGGCCCAAAAATCGCATTTGTCTTGTTTGAATTGTGTTTAGTAGTTCTCTTTTCATTTTTAGTTGTTTTAAGACTTCATCGTTTGTTTTCTTTTCCTTCCATCCAATTCTACCTATTCTTCTATATATCCACATTTTAAAAGCGTCAATTCTCTGTTCTGTTTGATAGTTTAATGTCTATGTTTCTGCACCATATAAGAATGTTGAGAAGACATGAAATTTTGCTATTCTTAGTTGTTTTTTTTAATCTGCCACTCGCCAAAAAAATGAAGCAACGTCTTTTATTATCCGCTCTTGCACGAAATACTCGACTCGTTGGGATTCTTGTATAAGAGGATAACTACCCTACATATGTTTATCAACTGTATGTACAGATAATATAAAAATATGACGAATATTTTTTCTAAACAACATATCCATCACCAGCACTCAAGAAATATGTTCACGGGCTTCCCAAAAAACCTTGAGTAGTAAAAGAATAAAATGTCTGTTTAGCTGTTCAACATATTATTGGTAAATCAGACTTGTGCAATGACACTATTCTCAACGCCGGCATTATTGTAAAATAGTTATCTATATTGAGTCAAGTATGAAAAAAGTGCGATGAAAAAATGTCAACTGCAAACAAAGAAAACTTATCATATGTTTGAGTGAACCAAATATCTTTTATATCGACTCTTGCAAAGATTAATAAGTAACAACAGTTCATTAGCACAAAACGTACAAATGTTGCTCAATGTTTTATAAAAATTATCACTTTTACAAAAGATCTATACCGCACAAAATTACGCGTTGATACAGTTACATAACTTTTCATGAACAAAACGGTACTCTTATCATTGATATTGTTATAGACACCTTTTATTTTTATAGACACCTTTTATTTTTATAGACACCTTTTATTGTTATAGACATCTTTTATTGTTATAGACACCTTTTATTGTTATAGACATCTTTTATTGTTATAGACACCTTTTATTGTTATAGACATCTTTTATTGTTATAGACATCTTTTATTGTTATAGACATCTTTTATTGTTATAGACACCTTTTATTGTTATAGACATCTTTTATTGTTATAGACACCTTTTATTGTTATAGACATCTTTTATTGTTATAGACATCTTTTATTGTTATAGACACCTTTTATTTTATAGACACCTTTTATTGTTATAGACACCTTTTATTTTTATAGACACCTTTTATTGTTATAGAAATCTTTTATTGTTATAGACACCTTTTATTGTTATAGACATCTTTTATTGTTATAGACATCTTTTATTGTTATAGACATCTTTTATTGTTATAAACATCTTTTATTTTTATAGACACCTTTTATTGTTATAGACACCTTTTATTGTTATAGACATCTTTTATTGTTATAGACATCTTTTATTGTTATAGACATCTTTTATTGTTATAGAAGTTTTTTAACATTCAACTTTAGAGTACACATTTTACAGAAGTCCATCGGAAAATTAAAAAAAAAAATTATGCTTACCACTTTTATAGAAGTTCCCCAGAAAAAACAAACTGTATTCTTACATTTAATGAATTTGACCAGTAGAAAAACTTTATGCTTACCACATTTATAGATGTTCCCTGGAAAAAACAAAACTTTATTCTTACATTTAAAGAATGTGACCAGTAATAAACCGTTATGCTTACCACTTTTATCGACGTTCTCCATAAAACAAAGCTTTATGCTTACAACTTTTATAGAAGATGACCCAGAAGAAAAAAGAAATTATACCTATCATATTTGTAGAAGTTCCCCAAAAAATAAAATGTTATGCCACCTACTTTCATAGAAATTCCCCAGAAAAAAAAGAAACATTATGTTTACCATTTTTATAGATGTTAACCATAAAGCATAACTTTATTCTAACCACTTTTATAGAAATTCCCTAAAAAACATAACTTTATTCTTACCACTTTTATAGAAATTTACTATAGAAAACTCAACTTTATTCTAACCACTTTTATAGAAGTTCCCCAGAAAACACAACTTTATTCTAACCACTTTTATAGCAGTTCCCCAGAAAACACAACTTTTGGGAGCCTCGGTAGCCTAGTTGGGAAAACCACCCGACTAGACTACCGACGTTCGGACAACCCGTGTTCGATTCCCGCTGGGAGCAGTGTGAATTGTACTCGTGGTTGGGAAAAAAATATATATATACCCTCACGGTCGACCCAGCCGTTGGCAGAAATGGGTACCAGGGTGCTACCCTGAGAAGGTGAGGAATGTCGCTTCGCATCTGGGTTTCGATGCTTGAGGCGACACTATACAGAAATATCCGAACATTTCTGGATAGGCGGCCGAGCTCATATGGGTGTAAACTTGCGTGCAACGACGCCGGTTCAAGTCTCGTATTTTACCTTTACCTTTACACAACTTTATTCTAACCACTTTTATAGAAGTTCCCCAGAAAACACAACTTTAGTCTTACGACTTTTATAGAAGTTCCACAGAAAACACAACTTTAATCTTACCACTTTTATAGAATTTCCCCATAAAACACAACTTTAATCTTACCACTTTTATAGAAGTCCCCAGAAAACACAACTTTAATCTTACCACTTTTATAGAAGTTCCCCAGAAAACAACTTTAATCTTACCACTTTTATAGAATTTCCCCAGAAAACACAACTTTAATCTTACCACTTTTATAGAAGTCCCCAGAAAACACAACTTTAATCTTACCACTTTTATAGAAGTCCCCAGAAAACACAACTTTAATCTTACCACTTTTATAGAAGTTCCCCAGAAAACACAACTTTAATCTTACCACTTTTATAGAAGTTCCCCAGAAAACACAACTTTATTCTAACCACTTTTATAGAAGTTCCCCAGAAAACACAACTTTAATCTTACCATGTCTACAGAGATCTCCCGTATATAAAAAAGACTCTCTTTTTACTTTCAGAAAATAACTTATATATGTATAATGATATATTCAACATTAAGAAAAATAATTTAATAGAATAAAATTAACGTGATCGGTTGGACCAAATCTTACTTGAACATAAAATTATTGTGGCAGTAGCATTACTCAATAAATATGTGGTATTAGCATTACACAATAAATATGTGGTATTAGTAAGTAAAAAAAAAAAGTAGAGCCCCGTCACGCCAAGTGGCGTATAGGGAATATGGTGTTAGTGACCATATATTTTATAGACCTTCGGCACATAATTTTTGGGGTAATGTGGTCGCAATTACGCCCGTGCCGTTTTACTTTCCCAGAAAAAATCCGGTACCCAGTAAAGGCTGGTTGAACCGGGAAGCCATCGATTGGGATCGAACCCTACCTCCTGTCCTTTGTAGTCCAGTTCACTTACAACTGAGCTATCGCTACTTCCATGTGATATTAGTATTGCACAATAAATATGTGGTATTAGTATTATAATTATTAAACAAAATTGTTTCTGATTGTAATTATTTTTCTCCTGCTTGTTATAGAACCGTTGAACAGAGGTTTAACAAGCCGCTATCGTAAAAATGATTTTGTTAATGAAACGTAGACCTGATAAAGAATGTGTAAATTAGCAGTAGATAATAGTGATAGTTTTTTTGGCCCTAAAACAACAACAAAAATAGAGTTCTGGAATGTACGAACAATGGCCGCGCCGACGTAACAAGCACAGGTCGCGAGCGAGATGGACAGATACGATCTAGGTATTTTAGGATTAAGTGAAATGCGCTGGCTTGGAACAGGTAGGAGATCTATTGATAATAAAATAGTAGTTTTTTCTGGAAGGGAAGATGGAAAACACCGTGAAGGAGTAGGCATAATGATGACAGACATAGCTGCAAGAAGTTTATTAGAATGGGAACCGGTAAATAGCCGTCTGAGACGAACGCGCTACAAAACAAAACATGGAAGACTTTCAATTGCTCAATGCTATGCGCCTACAAACGAAGCTGATGATGATGTTAAGGACGATTTTTATAACCAACTACAACAACTTATAAACAAAATACCCAAACACGATATTTTAATTGTAATGGGAGATTTCAACGTCAAAGTGGGAAAAGACAACGCAGGAGTGGAACATGTAATGGCGGAGAGAAGGCTGTGATACTACAAGTCAGAATGGAGAAAGATTAATAGAATTATGTTTAATAGAAAATTTAGTTATAGGTGGGACATTATTTCCACATAAAAATATTCACAAAACAACATGGATATCTCCTGATGATAGAACCTTAAATCAAATTGACCACCTATGTATTAAACAACAATTCAGATCATCATTAATTGATGTAAGAGCATACAGAGGTGCTGATGTTAATAGTGACCACAACCTGTGCATTGGGAAAATAAGATTAAAATTTAAAAGCCAACAGAAGAGGTCAATTACACATAAAATTGATAGTCATAAATTGAAAGATGAAGCCATAAAGGAAAAGTTTAACATAGAACTAAGTAATTGTTATGCAGCACTTGGTGAAATAGACTTAGATATCAATGAAATGTGGGACTCGCAGAGCAAAATACTAATGAAAGCAGCAGAAGTAGGTGCCGGACTGAAGAAAATGGAAAAACGAGCTTGGGTTTCAGACTAAATTGAAATACATCAAAGAAAGAAGAGAAGCGAAGAGCGCCATGACTAATGTAAAGACACATCTTGGAAAGGTCCTGACAAAAACAACATACAAAGAATTAGACAACAAAGTAAAAAGTTCAGCAAGAAGAGATACAAGAGCTTATATAGACAATTTGTCATAGAAAGCAGATACAGCTGCAATTACAGGAGACAGCAGAACTCTCTATACTGTACAAAAGATGCTGACAAACACCTATACATCCAGTGGAACACCAATTCTAGACAAATCTGGATTAATGCAAACAACAAGCGCAGACATAAAAGCCCATTGGTCGGAACACTTCAAAAAATTCTTAACCGTCCACTACCCCACAGTTTAATAGATTTTGAAGCTGAAACACCAGCAGCAGAATTAGCTGTAAATTTTGATGACTTCACCTTGAGCGAAATAGAAACCACCTTAAAGCATATGACCAATAACAAGGCTGCTAGAGAGGATAAGTTAACAGCTGAGATCCTCAAGGCAATTGATAGCCATAACTTAATACATCTCCAGAAAATATTCAACATCATTTGGAAAGCAGAGAAGACGCCTCATAAATGGAAAAAGGAATCATTGTTAAGATTTTAAAAAAGGGCAATCTTAGAGATTGTAACAACTGGAGAGGCGTGACACTTTTGTCAGTTGCCTCAAAGTTATTCTGCAAAATCATCCTAATTAGAATAAAGGATTCAATAGATACAGTAATGCGTGAAGAACAGGCTGGGTTTAGAAAAGGGAGAAGCTGCCTTGGCCACATTTTTGCTCTACTCTTTTGTATATTGGAGGAACACATTGAAAATCAAAAACCTTTTGTACTTAACTTCATCGACTTCAAAAAAGCATTCGACAGTATTTATCGAGATTTTTTGTGGAAAATTCTGAAGCAATATGGCTTACCATAAAAAATCATAAATATTATTAAAGACATGTATGATGGTTACACATGTGCAGTTTGAACAGAGGAAGGACTGAGCGAGTGTTTCCCAATAGAAACTGGGGTTAAACAAGGATGTATTTTATCGTCCTTGTTATTTGGAGTTGTTATGGACTTCATAATGAAGACTGGCATGCACTGGTCATAAAGGCATTGAATGAATACAAGGAGACCATATGGAGGACCTCGACTTTGCTGATGACATTAGTTCTCATCAGCAATCAGATAAAAACGATGCAGGAAAACACAAATGAACTATCTTCAATAGCCAGCAAAGTTGGGCTTGAGATCAATCATGAAAAGGCTAAAGTAATGAAAAGCTTAATTCCAACAGACGACGAAATATACATGGAAAACAAACCAGTAGAAGAGATCGATCACTTTATCTATCTTGGAAGTCACATTGATCGAGAAGGGGATACAAGTAAAGAAATTAGAATCAGAATGGCTAAAGCAGCAATGTCTTTCAGAAGCCTTGAAAAGTTGTGGAAATCAAAACTCATCAGCAAAAACACAAAACTTAGACTATTCAAATCAAATGTATAATCAACCAAACGTATGCGTGTGAAAGCTGGAAAACAACAAGAGATATAGAAACAAGGTTGAACGCATTCGAAAATAAATGTCTAGGGAAAATACTTGGTATAGCGTGGAACGAATTCAAAACAAACGAAGAAATTAGAGAAATCGCCAATCAACCACTAATATCTTCAGTAATAAAGAAAAGGCGATGGTCATATGTTGGACATGTGATGAGAAGAGATAATAACCGAATAGCAAAGCAATCCCTCATGTGGGAAACAACAGGTAAGAGGAAAAGAAGAAGACCCAGAGAGACACTGAGAAGAATATTGATGAGAAAGGCAAGCGCAGCAGGAATCGGCTCCCTCAATGAGATAGAGCTGCTTGCACAGAAAAGAGACAAATGGTGAGATTTGATAAAATATCTTTAAAAGAATTGAAAACTGCTAGAACAAAAATTCAGATAAGAGAGGGATTATCTTTGTCTACGCCCTATGGGCCGGCTACGGCTCCAAAGGACAAGGATAGGATAGGATTAGTATTAAAATATAAATAAATGGTATTAATATTAAACTATAAATAAGTGGTATTAGTATTATACAATAAATATGAGGTATTAGTATTTAACTATAAATATGTGGCATTAGTATTAAACTATAAATAAGTGGTATTAGTATTAAAATATAAATAAGTGGTAATAATATTACACAATAAATATGTGGTGTTAGTATTACACAATAAATATGTGGTATTAGTATTACACAATAAATATGTGGTATTAGTATTGCACAATAAATATGTGGTATTAGTATTGCACAATAAATATGTGGTATTAGTATTACACAATAAATATGTGGTATTAGTATTGCACAATAAATATGTGGTATTAGTATTACACAATAAATATGTGGTATTAGTATTACACAATAAATATGTGGTATTAGTATTACACAATAAATATGTGGTATTAGTATTACACAATAAATATGTGGTATTAGTATTATACAAAGTGACTTGTACAGTTGCAAGTGTTTATTATTTCTACATGCTATTACGCAATTAAAAAAACAGTGAAGAGAAAACCTATATCTAAACATACAGAAAACTAAGATAAAGTCCACTGACAAATGAAAAAGTCAACGCAAAATCGTCATCAACAGGGAAGAACTTGAAATTGTAACAAGCTATGAATATCTGGGATCTGTAGTAACTAACAATGGAGACTGCTAGAAAGAGATTAAAACAAGATTAGCATTAGCATCACATAAATTAAATGCTATTAAGAGCATGTGACACAATGTTATCTAGGCCATAAAATTAAAATTACTAAGGACATGTAACTTTCGATAGCAATATAGTGTTGTGAATCACGGACAGTCTCGCAAATAGCACGGAAGAAAATCGATTCATTTGAAACAAAATGCTACAGAAAAATTTTAAAGATACCAAGGATAATGACAACGACAAATGAAGACATATTAAAAGATTTAAACATGAAAAAGAACTGGCTCATAAAGAAAGACAAGTCTACAGAGGAAATGAAGATACTATGGTCACGTCAAATAACACAGCAAGATGGACAGAACAATAATGGAAGGCATGGTTCATGGAAACGCATCAGGGGCAGACCAAGAAGAAGGTGGTTTCAAGACATCAAGGAGACCCTTGAAGATGACAACATAAGAAGTGAGAGATCTAGCTAGAGACAAATTCTTTCAGCCGAGCTGTGGTGAAAACAACATACTGCAAAGGACATACGACCTGATGATATTATCCCACTACAGCAACCTATCTTTATTTGCCAGTGTTTTGTTTAGCAGCTTTATTTATAACAATTTTAATAACAACATATAGAGACATATTGAACGTTTAGACCAAAATGAATTGTTTCAGAGACTGATACATAAAACCTGACAAGAAAAACTAATAAAAATGTATATAATGCTTACAATCAAATTATGTAAAAAAAAAAAAAAACAAGACAATAATCACAAAAAATACACATGTGGAGTGCATGAAAAAAAAACAATTGAAAGTTAAAAAAAGATAGAACTTTACTGCTAAAATTTAAAAATAATTGTATACACTTTGAAAACAACAATCTAATAAAAACAACCGGGAAAAATACAGAGACTGTAGTTTTCTTCTTAGACAATACCTATCCTAGAACCAAACGAGGCAAGTAAGCAACTCTTATTCTGTTGAACTGGCTGGAGAGTGCAGCTTTTGATTAAAATGAAGAAGGGCCAGTTTAGGGAGATGAGAGAATAAGATAAGACAAGATAAGATAAGATAAGATAAGATAAGATAAGATAAGATAAGATAAGAGATTAGTTGAGAGGAAATAAGATATGATAATATTTTTAAAAAATGAAAAAATAACATAACATAACATAAGATGAGTTGAAAGAGATGAGATGAGATAAAAGAAGAAAATACAGATAAAATTAGATAAGGGATGTTAAGAGAGATGACATGAGACGAAATGAGATAAGAAAATATAAAATAGGATAAATGAATTGGGAGAGATGTGCCTAGACAATTAGATCAAATAAGATGTGTTGAGAGATATAAGACAAGATATGATAAGATAAGATAAGATAAGATAAACGCTTCAAGCCCAATGTTTTCACAACCACTTTAACTCATTTTTTAGATCCTCCTTTCTGTCTCTTACGCTTTTCATGATATCGATTCGTCCCTCTTGTCACTAGGGAATATAGTCAAATAAAATACCAACAGGAAACCTCAGTTAAGGATATTGATATTTGCTTGAACTGTGCAATCATGTGTGGGCACACAGTTCGCTTCCCGGTGGAGTTAATGGCTTTTTTTTTTACAAATTTCTACCGAGGCGAAGTAGAAACACAGATCTGTGCGCCACGTGGTGACTGCAGTAATGGTACGACCATCATCCTTCTGTCTCGCAGAACTCCCCGTCCCCCCAGCCTTGTCATTCCACACATTGAATGAATGATGTAGTCGGCATACGGTTATAGAGATCATCATCATCAATTACCATGTCAGCTGACGTAGGTGATCATGTCTCTCTGCAACATTCGATCTTGACAGTTATTTACCATTTCTATTGTTGATCTTCTGCCAAGCTGTCTGGCATCTTTTCTCTTCGCTTCCCTCTATCTCTTCATCTCTCAATTTTCCCTGTTGTCACAATATATTCCAGCTGTTCCATTCTCATTACATTGCCAAAAGATGATGATTGTTTGTTCCTAATAAAGATGTTTGTATATTTTGAGAGACTCATAGTCTCTCTTCTTTAAGCAATGTCATTCACCGGAGTCTTCATGCTTACTTTACTGACGTGCCTTCTTCCACTCTTAACGGCTTTCAACTTTACTTCTTTTCTTATATCTCCCCAGCATTATTCAGATCTGTAATTAATTGTTATAAAATGTTTGATCCAGTTAATGTCACCAGCACAGGCCAAAGTAACATTTCAGGAAAGGCTTGTTTGCTTACGTTCGCCCGATGACTAAAGTATTCTAGAGTATTCGTAGACTGGAGAATTCCTCTTCGTCATCCGCCCTTAAAATGACGTTAAGTGGACGTATCTGCGTTGTGTTGTGGTTCGCAGTATAATTGTTGTATTTGCGCCTTTCGGCCCAACATCGATCCCTGCTCGCTTGGCCAGACTAGACAGGTTAGTCTGTTACTGGAGACGCCACGAACAGGTGGAGAGGGTCTGGATGGTTTTAGTTCACCAAGGAAATGAAAAAATATCTAGTGCAACAAGTCTATGTCAGTTGAGATGAGGAAGAGCGTACATCAGTGCTATATGGAAACAATTCTACACCGTGGATGCGAATTATGAACAGTAGACAAGCAAATTAAAAGACAATTAACGGGCACAGAGATGGGATTTCTCAGAAGAATGCTGAAAGTTCCCTGGACAGCTAAAAAGACCAGCGAGGACATTCTCAAAGAGGCCAACACAAAATGGTCGTTCTTTAAAAACACCAGAAAGAAACAATCGGCATTTTCCTGATACATCATGAGAAGAGGAAAGTTGGAATGCTTGGTAACAACAAGCAAAATACTGGGAAGGAGAGATCGCGGACAAGTGAGAAGATACAATGCAGCTTAATGTCGTGGCTTGGAAAGCAATCAATAACATAATGGATACGATGCACTGTGGACAGAAAATTGTGGATGGACATGATCGCCTACGCCAACTGGTATGGCACATGATGACGATGAAATGTCGTCAGAGTTAACAAAATGATGAATGGTGATATTAGGTAAGACATTAAAGACGTTATTAGATATTGCATCGAGCAAACAGAAATAGAGAAAATAAAGTGCGATCCCATTTAATCATCTTAATGGGAACATAATTAATGCTAACATCAAAACAAATAACACCAGGGCTGAAACTAAGAATAGCAAAATGTTACATCTTTTCAATATTCCTGTATGGTGCAGAGACATGGACATTAGACAAGAAAAAAGAACAGCAAATTGAAGCCTTTGAAATGTGGATTTATAGAAAAATAGGTAGAATTGGATGGAAAGAAAAGAAAACGAACGATGAAGTTTTAAAACAACTAAAAATGAAAAGAGAACTACTACACACACTTAGAACAAGACAAATGGAATTTTTGGGACATAATTAAAAGACACAACAGTCTAATAAAAGTAATATTGGAAGGGAAAATAGAAGGTAAAAGAGGCAGAGACAGACCAAGACTAACATGGACGAGTAACATCAAAAGATGGACAAGTCAACCTATGACAGTCTACAGTAGTCTACACCATCAAAGCAAGAGACAACGTGGAATGGCGCTCCATGGTAGCAAACCTTCGATGCGGAGACGGCACTCAATGATGATGATGATGAATGGGAAAAGGGCCTAGCCAGCTACTACAACTCATTCTACATTCCTTCTACGCCCACCTACTTAACATACACATGTCAGTTTAGATGGTTCTAGTAATCTTGCAGCATCTATGCACGACATCACATGGAATAAGCCCCCTACATTTCTCCAATTAATAATAGTGTTATTTTACAGCAGTGGTTTATGTTTGTAACACCAATCAAATATGTACATTTTCTAGTTTAATTAATGACACGTTAGTACATTGATTGCATTGTGAAATCAATATCTCAACGGTTGAACAGCTTTGGACTTTACGGTGTTAAATGTTCTATTTTACCACAAATGTTGCTGATTTCTTAGATAAAACTGTTTCTAATCAATTTGAATGTGTCATCATGGAGGAATCATAACAAGTTATGGTTTTAAAATGATAAAAAAATTCTTTGGATGTTACAAGATCTAATGAGGCTGCTATAGTTATTGAGTTATTGAATTATTAAGTTATTGAGTTATTTTTGGGTCATCATCATTGCACTCCGAACATGTCCATAGGTGCTCAGAGCCCCTCCTCAGCAAGTCTCGCAGTGTCCAGCGACTGACGACTCCAGTTCTGTGTTGGTTGATTAGTCTTCTTACACGCCCGCTAAGTTCCTCGTTTATGGCTGTGCCCATCTTAATTCCCATCACTTTCATCCGAAGGAGTTACTTGGACTCATGGTTGTCGAAGTCCTATGTCCTTCCCACTTCCCGGAGGGCATTGATGATGTCCGCCCGATCCATTGGTTGATCGTCCTCAACAATAACACAGCTAGCCAACCTGTCTGCTTTTCTCATTTCCCTGTACTTTCGCATGTCCTGAGACGCAGACAAAGATAAACTTAAGTATTTTTGTCTTCTGAAATGACTCTAATCATTACATACGTATAGAGCCCGTCTTCACTTTTATCAGACAAAATATAAGGATGCAAACAGATGTCTGAGGAAATTATCAAGAAATGGACAGGACGAACCTTCCTCTTATCTCAGCTTCCTGAACAAAAAGACAACGGAAAAGAGCATCGTTAGAGATAACAGAAATGTGGTTTTGCAGAAGAAAGTTGACAATAACAAGGATAGGTTTCTTACTCTTAGCGTTCAGTTATTCATCGTTAAATGGGTGTGGATGTGTAGTGTCGCTAATTTAAGGCACCGTCGCGATTTCTGCACCTTTAGGCCCGACACATCCGTTTTCAGCATGGATGGGATATTTGCTTAACAATTGTTGACTGGATAGCGGCGAGTTTTAGTCTGCTCCTTTCGACTTTTAAACTGCTTAGGGTTCCTTAACGTGCGCGAGTGCACACAGGACCTTCTGTTTTTACAGTTTTCCGAGAGGACTAGACACCAGATCTCATTACTCTGAGACCAGGGGAAGGTAAAGCCACGGGTTCGAGTTTTTACAAATTTCCACCGCTTGTGATGGGAATCGAACCTGAGCCCTTTCTGTCCAGATGCCGACGTGTTACCTCTAGACCACCCAATGGACAGGTTTTAAAAAAGTGAAAACTTTCTAAAAAAAGGGCCAAGCAAAAAAGAAAGCTCATATTCAATATGAGGGGAAAATATAATAATTGTGTTGAACGTGAGGTGAGTGGGAAATAACTGAAATGTATTCTGACAACCGAAGAAAAATTGAAGAAAATAGAAACGTTTCAAGATAATTTAATAGAATGATTTGGTAGGAAACCAACAACAGAAATGATAAATAGCTGCAGAGATAGATTGTTGTGAAGATACATGATCACCTACGCCAGCAGGCATAGCACTCCATGATAACATCTCAGAAAACTGTTCTTAATAGAGAAAGTCAAAAGGGAAATGTGAAGTTGACATGGAGAATGTTACATCAATGGCCAAGGTTACAGGAGCAATGAATGAAGAAATAAAGTAGTCAAGACAACTTAGGAGATCTTTGGAAACTCAATCCTATGTCGAGCAACATTCGTAAAGTTGCAACCATATAATTTTCTCTTTTTTTTTTCATTTCTACTTTATCATAAGCTTTACAGCAGCTTCACCATATTATGCCGTGAGTCCCTTACAAGCAACATCGCCATCCTTTGATATGGCTAAGTATTCGTGTTTTTTCTTATCTCTGTCATGTATCATCATTTTCTTATCTCTGTCATGTATCATCATTTTCTTATCTCTGTCAAGTATCATCATTTTCTTATCTCTGTCATGTATCATCATTTTCTTATCTCTGTCATGTATCATCATTTTCTTATCTCTGTCATGTATCATAATTTTCTTATCTCTGTCAAGTATCATCATTTTCTTATTTCTATCATGTATCATCATTTTCTTATCTCTGTCATGTATCATCATTTACTATCTCTGTCATGTATCATCAATTTCTAATCTCTGTCATGTATCATCATTTTCTTATCTCTGTTATGTATCATCAATTTTTTATCTCTGTCAAGTATCATCATTTTCTAATCTCTGTCATGTATATCATTAACGCATTGGTGGAAACATTCCTAGTTTATCTTGTCTATCTACATGCTTAGCTGCTTGATATTATTTTATGTCCAATTTGTATGCTTCCTACAGATTTACTCGCGCCACCGCACAATGCGTCACTTATTATATTTAATGTTTGTGTCTGATCTCAAATAACAAACATCAATTTACAAACAAATGATATAGTCTCTTTTCATGGAACGAAAACGATTCGAAAATGCAGAATTGCCAAAATCTGTGACAATTTTGCAATGCACTGGATGACATATATATATATATATGATGTAGAAATTGCTCTCATCACCATTTCATGCGCATGTTAATGAAACAGAACAACCCTTTCTTCTTCTTCTTTCTTTCACTTCCCTGTGGAGCATAGGTCGTCAACAAACACTTTCCAAGCCGTTCTCTCTTTTGCCATTCTTTTAACATCATTCTATATGTCTTTCCAACCACCTTCACCACTACTACCCTTTGTCAACTCCAAGAATATTTTGGTCTTCCTCTTTGTCTCTTCCCCTGGGGATTCCAAAAAAGTACCTTTTGTGTAATACTTTCAAGTTGGCTTCCACAGTTACCTACATTCATATTAATTGTTACTTCTACTAAATGAGCATAAACCCTGCAGCCAGGGGAGAGATAGCTGCGGACCGAAATCTTTGGAAACACACTCTAAAAGCTCCAACTCAAGCAAGAGGCAGACAAATTCATAGAACAAGAGAATACACTGCGAAAGGAAAGGAAAATATAATTTCCTAGGGGCGCTGCAAAATTCATAGTTAACTCTGACTGACGCAGGCTACTACTTCTACTACTACTACCTCTTCCTCTGCAGTCAGCCATATTCCGTCTTTCTTGTCCTGAATACGCTATTTTTTAAATCACGGATAGCACTACATTTTTTGGACATGTGGAGAGACATAATAACCCTCTAAAAGTAATCTTAGAAGGGAAAGTAAGAGGCAGACTAGGTAGAAACAAACCTAAGTGGACAGAGACCATCAAAATGTGGTCAGATGAACCTGTGACAACGTGTACCATAAGAATAATAGAGAGAGAAAGTAAAATAGCGTTCCGTGATAGTCAACCTTAAATGTGGAGCCGGTAACCAATGAATGGCCACTACGAGAGTCTGCTTCCCTCACTGAAACACCTCCGGTAATCATTAAGAACTGTAAACCTTAAAGCCAAACAACTGACAATATACAGGGAAAGAGAGATCGTGGAAAACAGACAGAGAAGATACTGGATAGCTTGGTGTCATGGCACAAAAAAAACTCAAGAGCTGATACCATGTAAAAGAATTGATAGGATGTACTGTGTGTGGATAGAGAATTGTAAAAGGATATGATCGCCAACGCAAACCGGTATGGCACATACATGATGATGAACCTTCAATCTTTTGATAAGTTGAATGAGCGCAATCTGCTTCCCAAAGTAGGCGAGGTCAGTTGTGTGCCTGGTTGAATGTTAAATGTTGGAGGAGAAGACGCGCCTCACAGTACCAGAGCTGGTAGTTGTCAGCGATCCACAGCTGATGGCTTGCGCCAGGATCGGTGAACCAGAACCATCCGACCCTGCTCCACCTCTCCGCGGTGCTTCTAGTAACAGACTATCGTGTCTAATCTGGCCAAGCGAGTAGGGATCGAAGAGGGAAGACAACCGGGTTATCAAAAATGTCGTGCTGAAGTCGGATATGTTGGGCCGAAAGGCGCACATATCACAGTTATACTGCAAACCACAACACAACGCAGACACACCCACTTAACGTCCCTTTAAGGGCGGATGATGAAGAGGGATTCTAAAGTCTACTAGAATATTCTAGAATACTTTAGTCATCGGGCGAAAGCAAGCAAGCAAATGTTTACAAAACAACAAACTCTATCTATTAACCGCGTTGTTCCAAGAGTCAAGACAGTGAGAGAGCGAACAAGCTTGCATCGATGGTACTTAAAGTTCAGACATTATAGCTATGCTGAGGTGAATATAACCAGCTAGTTATATGAACAATCAACATACACAATACGCATCATCTATCACCATATGTTGGCCATGTAATGTGAAGGGAACAACTGGAATGTTTTGTGATAGCTGACAATATTAAGGGAGAGACAGAGAGAAGGAACACTAGAGAGTTTAAGAACAAGGTTTGGTAGGAACTTAACAGCAGAAATGATAAAAAGCTGTGGCGATAGAATGATGTAGAGATCATTGACGTTAATGAACACGTTATATGGTGATAGTATTGAGGGCAATGATGATGATGTTCAAGGCAATGATGATGATGATGTTGAGGGCAATGATGATGATGGTATTGAGGGCAATAATGATGATGAAGGCATTGAGGGCAATAATGATGATGATGACATTGAGGGCAATGATGGTGATGATGTTGAAGGCAATGATGATGATGATGTTGAGGGCAATGATGATGATGGTATTGAGGGCAATGATGATGATGATGATGTTGAGGGCAATGATGATGATGGTATTGAGGGCAAGAATGATGATGGTATTGAGGGCAATGATAATGATGGTATTGAGGACAATGATGATGATGATGATGATGTTGAGGGCAATGATAATGATGGTATTGAGGGCAATGATGATGATGATGTTGAGGGCAATGATGTTGATGGTATTGAGGGAAATAATGATGATGGTATTGAGGGCAATGATAATGATGGTATTG
Source organism: Megaustenia siamemsis (assembly GCA_032433765.1). Classification (NCBI taxonomy): domain Eukaryota; kingdom Metazoa; phylum Mollusca; class Gastropoda; order Stylommatophora; family Ariophantidae; genus Megaustenia; species Megaustenia siamemsis. The sequence goes on from JAVIAB010000050.1 coordinate 74,252,015, forward strand.
AGGACAATGATGATGATGATGATGTTGAGGGCAATGATAATGATGGTATTGAGGGCAATGATGATGATGATGATGTTGAGGGCAATGCTGTTGATGGTATTGAGGGAAATAATGATGATGGTATTGAGGGCAATGATAATGATGGTATTGAGGACAATGATGTTGAGGGCAATGATGATGTTGAGGGCAATAATGATGATGGCATTGAGGGCACTAATGATGATGAGGGCATCGAGGGCAATAACGATGATGATGTTGAGGGCAATAATGATGATGGCATTGAGGGCAAGAATGATGATGATGGAATTGAGGGCAATAATGATGACGATGGCATTGAGGGCAATAATGATGATGGTATTGAGGACAATAATGATGATGATGTTGAAGGCAATAATGATGATGGCATTGAGGGCAAAATGATGATGATGTTGAGGGCAATAATGATGATGGCATTGAGGACAAAAATGATGATTATGTTGTGGGCAATAATGATTATGGTATTGAGGGCAATAATGATGATGGTATTGAGAGCAATAATGATGATGGTATTGAGGTCAATAATGATGATGATGTTGAAGGCAATAATGATGATGGCATTGAGGGCAAAAATGATGATGATGTTGAGGGCAATAATGATGATGGCATTGAGGGCAAAAATGATGATGATGTTGTGGGCAATAATGATGATGGTATTGAGGGCAATAATGATGATGGTATTGAGAGCAATAATGATGATGGTATTGAGGGCAATGATGATGACGATGTTGAGGGCAATAATGATGATAGTATTGAGGGCAATAATGATGATGGTATTGAGGGCATTGATATTGAGGGCAATGATGATGATGATGTCGAGGGCAATAATGATGATGATGTTGAGGGCAATAATGATGATGGCATTGAGGGCAAGAATGATGATGATGACATTGAGGGTAATAATGATGATGATGATGTGGGCGATGATGATGATGTTGAGAGCAAAAATTATGATGGTGTTAAGAGCAATAATAATGATGACATTGAGGGCAATAATGATGATGATGTTGAGGGCAATAATGATGATGGCATTGAGGGCAATAATGATGATGGTATTGAGGGTAAAGTTGATGATGGTATTGAGGACAATGATGTTGAGGGCAATAATGATGATGGCATTGAGGGCACTAATGATGATGAGGGCATCGAGGGCAATAACGATGATGATGTTGAGGGCAATAATGATGATGGCATTGAGGGCAAGAATGATGATGATGGAATTGAGGGCAATAATGATGACGATGGCATTGAGGGCAATAATGATGATGGTATTGAGGACAATAATGATGATGATGTTGAAGGCAATAATGATGATGGCATTGAGGGCAAAAATGATGATGATGTTGAGGGCAATAATGATGATGGCATTGAGGGCAAAAATGATGATGATGTTGTGGGCAATAATGATGATGGTATTGAGGGTAATGATGATGATGGTATTGAGCGCAATGATGATGATGGTATTGTGGGCAATGATGATGATGGTATTGAGGGCAATGATGTTGAAAGCAATGATGATGATGATGTCGAGGTCAATGATGATGACGATGTTCAGGGTGATGATGATGATGTTCAGGGCAATGATGATGATGATGTTGAAGGCAATGATGATGATGATGATGTTGAGGGCAATGATGATGATGTTGAGGGCAATGATGATGTTGTTGAGGGCAATGATGATAATGTTGAGGGTAATGATGATGATGATGTTGAGGGCAATGATGATGATGTTGAGGGCAATGATGATGTTGTTGAGGGCAATGATGATGATGTTGAGGGCAATTATGATGATGTTGAGGGCCATGATGACGATGTTGAAGGCAATGATGATGATGATGTTGAGGGCAATGATGATGATGATGTTGAGAGCAATTATGATGATGTTGAGGGCAATGAGGATGATGTTGTGGGCAATAATGATGATGGTACAGAGGGCAATGATGATGATGGTACTCAGGGCAATGATGATGATGTTGAAGGCAATGATGCTGATGGTATTGAGGAAAATGATGATGATGGTATTGAGGGCAATTATGATGATGGTATTGAGGGCAATGATGATGATGGTATTGAGGGCAGTGATGATGATGATGTTGAGGGCAATAATGATGATGGTGTTAAGGGCAATGATGATGATGATGATGTTGAGAGCAATAATTATAATGGTGTTAAGAGCAATAATGATGATGATGATGGTGTTGAGGGCAATAATGTTGACGATGATGGTGTTGAGTGCAATGATGATGGTGTTGAGAGCGATGATGATGATGATGGTGTTGAGGGCAAAGATGATGATGGTGTTGAGGGCAATGATGATGATGATGTTGAGGGGCAATAATGATGATGGTGTTCAGGACAATGATGATGATGATGATGGTGTTGAGAGCAAAGATGATGAAGGTGTTAAGAGTAATAATGATGATGATGACGGTGTTAAGGGCAAAGATAATGATGGTGTTAAGTCAAAGATGATGAAAGTGTTAAGGGCAATAATTATGATTATGTTGAGGGTAATGATGATGGTGATGCTGATGGCAATGATGATGATGTTGAAGGCAATGATGATGATGTTGAGGGCAATGATGATGATGATGTTGATGGCAATGCTGATGATGATGTTGAAGGAAATGATGATGATGATTTTGAGGGAAATGATGATGATGTTGATGGCAATGATGATGGTGATGATGAGGGCAATGATGATGATGGTATTGAGGGTAATGAGGGTAATGATGATGATGGTGTTAAGTGCAATAATGATGATGACGATGGTGTTTAGGGAAATGATGATGATGATGTTAAGAGCAATAATGATGATGATGATGGTGTTAAGTGCAATAATGATGATGATGGTGTTAATACACCATAATGATAATGATGATGGTGTTGAGGGCAAAGATGATGATGGTGTTAAGTGCAATAATTATGATGATGATGGTGTTGAGGTCAATGATGATGATGATGTTGAAGGCAATAAATGATGATGTTGAGGGCAATGACGATGGTGTTGAAAGGGCAATGATGATGATGGTGATGAGAGCAGTGATGTTGATCATGTTGAGGGCAAAAATAATGAAGGTGTTAGGAGCAATAAAATGATGATGATGGTGTTGAGGGCAATGATGATGATGACGATGATGTTGAGGGCAATATTGATGACGGTGTTGAAGGCAATGATGATGATGTTGAGGGCAATGATGATGAGGGCAAAGATGATGATGGTGTTGAAGGCAATGATGATGATGTTGAGGGCAATGTTGATGATGGTGTTGAAGGCAATGATGATGATGATTATGATGATGTTGAGGGCAATAATGATGATGGTGTAACGAACAATAATGATGATGGTGATGGTGTTGTTGAGGGCAATGATGATGATGATGAGGGCAAAGATGATGTTGGTGTTGATAGCAATAATGTTGATGATGATGGTGTTGAATGCAATGATGATGATGTTGATGGCAATGACGATGATGATGTTGAGGGCAAAGATGATGATGGTGTTAATAGCATTAATGTTGATGATGATGGTGTTGAAGGCAATAATGATGATGATGGTGTTAATAACAATAATAATGATGGTGATGGTGTTGAAGGCAATGCTGATGATGATGATGATTTTGATGGCAATGATGATGATATGATGATGTTGAGGGCAAAGTTGATGATATTGTTAATAGCAATAATGTTGATGATGATGGTGTTGAAGGCAATAATGATGATGTTGATGGCAATGATGATGATGATGTTGATGGGCAATGATGATGATGTTGAGGGTAATGATGATGATGATGTTGAGGGCAATGATAATGATGATGTTGAGGGCAATGATGATGATTATTTTGAGAGCAATAATGATGATGATGATGATGATGATGATGATGATGATGATGATGATGATGATGATGTTCAGGACAATTATAATGATTATGATATTGAGAACAATGATGATGATGATGGTGATGAGAGAAATGATGGTAATGATGTTGAGAGCAATGATGATGATTATGATGTTGAGGGCAATAATGATGATGGTGATGATGTTGAGAGCAATGATGATAATGTTGGGGGCAATGATGATGATTATGTTAAGATCAATGATGATATTGAGGGCAATGATGATGACGATAATATTGAGAGCAGTGATGATGATATTTTGGAGGCAATGATGATGATGTTGATGCTGAGGGCAATAGTGATGGTGTTGATGGCAATATTGATGATGATGTTGAGTGCAATGTTGATGATGATGTTGTTGAGGGCAATGATGATTATATTATTGAGAGCAATAATGATGATATGTTAGTGCACTGATGGTGATATTATTGAGAGCAATAATGATGATATTTTAGGGCACTGATGGTGATATTGTTGAGGGCAATAATGATGATATTTTAGGGCACTGATGGTGATATTATTGAGAGCAATAATGATGATATTTTAGGGCACTGATGGTGATATTGTTGAGGGCAATAATGATGATATTTTAGGGCACTGAAGGTGATATTATTGAGAACAATAATGATGATATTTTAGTGCACTGATGGTGATATTATTGAGAGCAATAATGATGATATTTTAGGGCACTGATGGTGATATTTTTTAGGGCAATAATGATGCTATTTTAGGGCACTGATGGTGATATTGTTGAGAGCAATAATGATGATATTTTAGGGCACTGATGGTGATATTGTTGAGGGCAATAATGATGATATTGTTTGAAGGCAATGATGATGATATTGTTTGAAGGCAATGATGATTCAGTGGTGGGATGGTTATATGAAGTGGCTGCTGTACGCTACTGGTGACTAGATGGTCTAGTTCGTCTGCCTAATTTAGTTTAGTGTTTGCGTTCATCAAAGCTGGAACGATCGTCAGCTTCTTAAAGAGATGTTTTCTGGTAACACCAGGCCGCCTGGGGTGTAACTGTCAACAGTCCATACGTGATGTAAGACAAATATGGACACTGACACAATACCCACCATACTCTATCAAGAAGGTTCGTGAACATTACTTTGTTTTTTGTTATACTGATGTGAGAGTTTAGAGTTGAGAGTTTCCTGCACAGCTAAAGAGACCAACGAGAGGACATACTGAAAGAGGCCAACACAAAAAAAGGGAGCTCATAAGAAACATCGAAAAGAAACAATCAACACTTTTCGAGCACATCATGAGAAAGTTGGAATACTTGGTTACATCTGGTAAAATGCATGGAAAGAGAGATCACGAACGACAAAGAGAGAAGATACTAGATAACCATGTGACATGGCATGGAAAAAAGTCAACAACAGAACTGATACTATTTACTGCAGATAGAGAACTATGGAGTAACATGATCGCCTACGCTAACCGGTAAGGCACATGATGATGATGAGTGGTACTGAGAATTTTTATTTTCTTTTTTCTCATATGTTTCACGGATCTGATCAAAACACACATAGACTGAACTTATCATTTGTCAGTGCATTTTACGGATCTGATCAAAACACACATAGACTGAACGTATCATTAGTCAGTGCATTTTACGGATTTGATCAAAACACACATAGACTGAACTTTTCAGTAGTCAGTGCATTTTACGGATCTGATCAAAACACACATAGACTGAACTTTACAGTAGTCAGTGCATTAAAGTACATCTATTTAAATATAAGATGGGGAAAATCAAAACACCTTTTCGTAAAAAAAATAAATGACATAGCATGATCACTCTGCGGTGATGTTTGAGATAGATTAACCAGAATAAAAATCCATCATTTGCTGATTGCGAGATTTAACATGCATTTCCACTAAAACACGAGGAAGCCATTCATCTCAGTGCTGGCTGCAGCGTGAATGCAGATGCTAATATCAAATTAAGAGCCCGGAGTATTAGAACAAAAGCTGGCATTATCGACAAATGTCACCAACGGTAAGTCACGGTTATTATTGATGAATTCAAAAACTATCGAACCATGTTCTGCTTTGTGTGCGGATGTGTGCTGCGCACTTTGTTTCTTCAAATGCCTCGTGTTATATTTATTCGCAATTTATGGGGAAAATATGTTTGTAACGAGTCTGTGGTTTAATCGATGAAAACAAAACAGCATTTAAAGTGAGAGATATATATTCTCTAAATTAATACAAAACTATAACAGATGAGACATATTTAATGTTAAAACACAGTAAGGTGAAAATTAAAGGGTCATTCGCGCCACGTGGCGTATAGGGAATACGGTGGTAGGGCCCATATATTTTTTTAGACCTCCGGCACATTACTGTTGGGGCATTATGGTCAGCATTACGCCCGAGATGCTTTTCTTTCCCAGAAAAAAATTTGGTACTTATTTAAGGCTGGGTGAACCTGGCAGCCGTCGATCATGATCGTACCCGATCTCTTATTCTCAGGCATTAACCAATGAGCTATCGCGAGCCAGCATGTTGAATGTAATGAAGAATAATTTCATGTATCTTAAATTGCATATTCTTCCTCTTCTTTCCTTCCTCTTTTGCCTTTCAATGTCCAGTCGATATATAATTTGCAGTCTTTTTCTCTTATATTTTCCCCATGTATTAGTGACTGACGTCACACATATACGTTCATTAACCTCCCTTGTCTTCTATGGGTTGTCTAACTTACATATGTAGTCGACGTAGGTAACATACAATAGGGGAGATAGTACGTACACCCGTGCCTTTCTCCTGATCTAATTTCGAATTGATCCGTGTAGTCTGTTGCTGTTCTGACTGTGCAGCTGCTGTTGGTGTATAGACTTGTAATTAGGCTGGTTTGATTTTGATTTACATCGTATAATGTTAAAATTCAGTCCCAGGACACTGTGGGACTTACTGTGGAGGGGATCTGAACACCCATCGACATTTTCGGAGTCCAATGATGATGACCCGCAAATAACTCAATAACTCAATTGTTAGCATCCCCTATATACTTTCTTTGTTTACTCGGTCCAATGTTTTTTTGTTCACACTTTTATACATTTAAATATTTGAAGAAGGAAAAAACAGCATTTGCAGCAAATTTAAAAAAAAAAACAAATTACTGAAATATAAATCATGGTCGTGGATGTTTAGTATTTATGATCAAAATTCAATATTTCCAAAGCTGACACAGCAATTGTACCAGTACAACAGCTTCAACTAAAATATGGCATTATAAATCATGAATTGAAATGTGAGAAGAAAAATGTATGTATCTGAAAAAGTTGAAAATTAAACAAGTCTGAATAAATACCAAAAACAAACAAAAAACTTGAATAATGCAAAAAAAAAAAAAAAGGCAGTAAAGCATTAAATAGGTAAAGCGCACTAAGGGGTAACACAGTGTAAACTATGCAAAGTAGTAGTAGATACTACAGGGTGAAATATGTAAAGTAGTAATAGATAATACAGGGTGAGATATGTAAAGTAGTAATAGATAATACTTGGTGAAACTTTTAAAGTAGTAATAGATAATACAGGGTGAAATATGTCAAGTAGTAATAGATAATACAGGGTGAAATATGTCAAGTAGTAATAGATAATACAGGGTGAAATATGTCAAGTAGTAATAGATAATACAGGGTGAAATATGTAAAGTAGTAATAGATAATACAGGGAGAAATATGTAAAGTAGTAATAGATAATCTATTTATCTATCTATTGTCCTTTCGAGCCGAAGACGGCACATAGGGCAGAATCACAATCTCAAAAACAGAAACCTTGAGTGCCAAAATGGCACATATTGCAGAGATCACTGCTTCTAAAATATATGGCGATGTTTCTATAACAATACTTTTTTTTACAATGACAGCTTGTCAAGCCATCCATCAACCTCCTTAGTCGCCTCTTACGACATGCCTGGAAGGTCACAGTGTCACTATTCTTTACTTCCCTCTTATGAGGCCCCGGTAACACACAAGAAAGTAATAGATACTACAGGGTGAAATCTGTAAAGTAGTAATAGATAATCATCATCATCATGTACCATACCGGTTGGCGTAGGCGATCATATCCTTCCACAATCTACAGTGCATCGTATCAGTTCTGTTGTTGACTGCTTTCCATGCCATGACACCAAGCTATGCTGTATTTTCTCTCTTTGTCGTCCGCGATCTCTCTTTCCTTTTATTTTTCCAGTTGTAACCAAGTATTCCAACTTTCCTCTTCTCATGATGTGCCTGAAAATGTTGATTGTTTATTTCTGATGTTTTTTAAGAGCTCCCTTTTTGTGTTGGCCTCTTTGAGAACTTCCTCATTGGTCTTTTTAGCTGTCTAGGGAACTTTCAACATTCTTCTGAGAAATCCCATCTCTGTGGCCTCTAATCGTCTTTTCATTTGTTTGTCTACTGTCCATGATTCGCTTCCATAGGTCAGAATTGGTTCTATATGACACCGATGTAACCGATATAACACCGAAAAATGTAATTAAACATATTTTATATACAGGAAACAATAGTTTTTAATGTAACATATAAAGCAAAGTAATAGTTGAAAATTGAATATTTATGAGAGAAGAAAAAACAGTGAATAATTAAATATATAAAACAGAAAAGCAGGTTTACAATGTGATATAAAGAGCAGTAGAAATAGTTATCAGTATACTTATAAAGCAGGAAACACATGGGTATAATTCAAAATTAAATTTGTGAAGCAATAAAACAAACATATTTAAGACTTAAATATATAAATCATAAAAATAATTAACAATAAAAATGTAACATCATAAAATAATACGTGAAGCGCGATGAAATATATGAACATAAAATGTGTGAAAATAAAATATGTGAAAATAAAATAGGTGAAAATAAAATATGTGAAAATAAAATATGTGAAAATAAAATATGTGAAAATAAAATATGTGAAAATAAAATATATGAAAATAAAATATGTGAAAATAAAATAGGTGAAAATAAAATATATGAAAATAAAATATGTGAAAATAAAATAGGTGAAAATAAAATATGTGAAAATAAAATATGTGAAAATAAAATAGGTGAAAATAAAATATGTGAAAATAAAATATATGAAAATAAAATATGTGAAAATAAAATAGGTGAAAATAAAATATGTGAAAATAAAATATGTGAAAATAAAATAGGTGAAAATAAAATATGTGAAAATAAAATAGGTGAAAATAAAATATGTGAAAATAAAATATGTGACTAAAACTATGATCATAAACAAAGAAAATTCTCAAGACCTACAATTAAATATCACAGTTGAAGGAATACATCTGGAGACAGTCCAAAGTTACAACTACCTGGGACATACTATAACCAATGATGGAAAATGCAAAACTGAAATAAACAAAAGAATAGGTACGGCAAAAAGTAATTTTAATGCCATGAAAAATATACTAACAACAAAACAAATATCAGCAGGGCTGAAACTAAGAATGGCAAAATGTTACATCCTCTCAATATTCCTGTATGGTGCAGAAACATGGACATTAGACAAGATAACAGAACAGAAAATTGAAGCCTTTGAAATGTGGATTTATAGAAGAATAGGTAGAATTGGATGGAAAAAAAAGAAAGCAAACAATAAAGTTTTAAAACAACTGAAAATAAAAAGAGAACTACTAAATACAATCAAGACAAGACAAATGAAATTTTTGGGGCATGTTAAAAGACACAACAGCCTACTAAAAGTAATATTGGAAGGAAAAATACAAGGTAAAAGAGGCAAAGGCAGACCAAGACTAACATGGACGAGTAACATCAAAAGATGGTCAAGTCAATCTACGACAGCCTGCACCATCAAAGCAAGAAACAGAGTAGAATGGCGATCCATGGTAGCCAACCTTCGTTGCGGAGAAGGCACACGATGACGAAAATATGTGAAAATAAAATATAACGAAGATATTTACTTGGCCTAAAAATGTAAATATTACTGAACAAGTTTTTTTTTAATGGTACAAATACATAAACAAAGAAATCATGGTTAGTGAACTAGACTACAAAAGACAAGAGGTAGGGTTCAATCCTAACCGACGGCTTCCGGTACACCCAGCCATAAATGGGTACCGGATTTTTTTCTGGGAAAGTAAAGCGGCACGGGCGTAATACCGACCACATTACCCAAAAATCATGTGCCGAAGGTCTGTAAAATTTATGGTCACTAACACCATATTCCCTATACGTCAATTGGCGTGACGGGGCTCTTTACTTACTTTACTTTTTACAAAGAAATAAGGAAAATAAACAACAACAAAGAATAAATAAAATATGTGAAGTCCCATTATATTTGAAACTATAAACGATGTCACATGGGCAAAACAACGTATCGATCACAGGGTTTTAGTTGAGAACAACAAAGAACACAATTGAAACGATTATCAGAAGAAAGTGACATTCAGATTCGGAGTCATTGCTGAATGAATCTACGACTAGAATATATCTTAAGTTCCAATGTTTAAGAGAAGCATCATTGCTTGATACCTGATTATTAACAACAATATATACATTTTAAAAAAAAGTAAAGTACCCCCGTTACGCCAAGTGGCGTATAGGGAATATGGTGTTAGTGACCATAAATTTGACAGACCTTCGGCATTTCATTTTTGGGGTAATGTGGTCGGTATTACGCCCGTGCCGCTTTACTTTCCCAGAAAAAAATCCGGTACCCATTAAAGGCTGGCTGAACCCGGAAGCCGTCGATTGGGATCGAACCAGACCTCTAGTCCTTTGTAGTCCAGTTCACTAACCATTGAGCTATCGCGGCTCCCAATATATACATACGTCGACTTAAATTTCACAATGGTAGTCATGGTAGAACAGTGGTCAGTGGAGATCTGGTCTACAGAAGTAAGCGTCAACGGGTTTGAAACGCCACCGGATTATGTTTTTTAGTAATGTAGATAACCCCTAGTATGTTGCTGCAACATTACACGTTTCTATTCACATACAAACAAATAACGTGAGTAAAAAAAAACATGAGCATTGACTTCAAATTCCCGAAACGCTAGGGGATTGATGATGTTCTTTCTTCCTTCTGTGAATTAAATAAACACTTACACACAGGCAAAGCATGTGTAGATTTATACGACAAACACACAATTGTGTAATGCACACACACAAACACTCAGAGGGAGAGAGACAAGAAAGGCATGTTTTTTTTGTGAGAAAAAGAAATAGAGCTATAAAAAGAGATAGGGAAGCAACAGTGAAAAAGATGGAGTTACATGACATCATCATCGAGTGCCGTCTCCGCATCGAAGGTTGTCTACCATAGAGAACCATTCCGCTCTGTCTCTTGCTTTGATGGTGCAGATTGTCATAGGCTGACTTGTCCATCTTTTGATGTTACTCGTCCATGCTAGTCTTGGTCTGCCTCTGCCTCTTTTACCTTGTATTTTCCCTTGCAATATTACTTTTATTAAGCTGTTGTGTCTTTTAACATGCCCCAAAAATGTCATTTGTCTTGTTCTAATTGTGTTTAATAGTTCTCTTTTAATTTCAGTTGTTTTAAATCAATATATAATTGAGTGACCGGACAAGATAGTCTAAACAGCACAGGACTTCAGGGTGGAAAACAGGGGATGAAGATGACTAAAATCGTGTTATATCGTCATATACTTCACATGGAGAAAAGGCAACCCAGAAGGTTATGTGAGCAGGGATTAAGCGGACAGATAAACATAGCGTGCAACGAGCCTTTAATAAACATTACGAGATTACTAGACTCAAGAGACGATCACGAAGAAAATGGATTGTTAGAAAATTAGAAACACTAGGAAATTCTCCCCTCGACGATGAAAGGTAAATGATGAGGAAAAGAGAAGAGGAGAAAGAAATGGAAGAATAATGAAAATAAGAAGAAATGTAAATCCAGTTTTCAAATAGGAACATAGAGTCGGACAGGAGCATGCAGCAATTCATGAAATAAAACAAAAATAAGAAGGATTTAATTATTTTCAATGTCATTATTGCATAACTGATTATCATCAATTTTTAGTTTTCTTTTATTTTCTGTAATATAAAAATTGAGCAATATAGAAGAGAAAATCCTGATGAAAAAGTAGCAACCAAATGGCAATGCATAAAGAAAAGCATACAAGAAACCTGCGACAGCTTACCCAAAAGAAAAAAGAACAAAAAACAAAAATGGATAACACACAATCTTAGAAAAAATGGAAGAAAGGAGACAAGCGAAGAACACTGCTGAAAATACAATAAAATAGATAATGAAATACGCAAAATGTGCAAAATAGCACACACACACACACACACACACAAAACTCAGCCAAAAATGTATAAAAATGTAAACTTTGGAAAGCAATCAAGACATAAGAGGCAGGCACACAGAAATAAAGAGAATGACTAATAAAAATAAAAAGGAAACAGAAGGTGGATGCATTGCAGACAAAAAAGGAAAAATGCTAACAGACAATAAAGATATTATAGATAGATGGCATGAATATATAACAGAACTATTTCATGATCAAAGGGACAAGAAACCAGTTATAAAATATACACCAGGCTATAAAATCTTAAAATCTGAGGTGGAAAAAGCAATAACAGAAATGAAAAAGGGAAAAGCAGCAGGACCTGACAGCACACAGATAGAGATGATACAGGCACTAGAAGATTTTGGCATTGAAGTGATTACAGACATGCAACGACATATACCAACCACACAGGATACATACCAATTGAACTAAAAACATCAACTTTCATTGCTTTGCCTAAAAAGAATGGTGCAGTTGAATGCAGTGACTTAAGAACAATAAGTCCAATGAGCCATGTTACAAGCATCTTGCTAAAAGTTATACAAAGAAGGATTCAGAATAAAATAAATACTGAATTAGATGAGCAACAATTTGGATTTAGGAAAAATAGCGGGACAAAAGAAGCCATATTCTGCATGAGAACATTAATCGAAAAGTACATAGAAGTAAACAAACCAATATATGCCTGCTTCATAGACTACACCAAAGCTTTTGATAGAGTACACCAAAAACAACTTATAAAATGCCTAAAAGAGATACATCTAGATGACATGGGCGTACGACTAATATGTAATCCATACTGGGAGCAAACAGCAATAATAAAATATAACAGAGAGAACTCCACACCCATTGATATGAAAAGAAGAGTAAGACAGGGATGCATCCTATCACCAAGCTTGTTCAATCTATACACTGAGAAAATCTTTAAAAACATTATAGAGATGCCAGGCCTACAAATTAATGGAAAGATAATCAATAACCTAAGATATGCTGACGATACTGTACTACTAGCAGAAAATCCTAAAGATCTACAACAATTACTTAATGAAATAAACATGATAAGCAAAAATTATGGACTAGATATGAATATCAAAAAGACTAAAACTATGATCATAAACAAGGAAATACTCAAAACCCACAAATGGATATAAAAATTGAAGGAATAGACCTGGAGACAGTTCAGAACTACAACTACCTTGGACATACTATAACCAGTGATGGAAAATGTGCAACTGAAATAAACAAAAGAACAGGAATGGCAAAAAGTAATTTTAATGCCATACTAACATCAAAACAAATAACACCAGGGCTAAAACTAAGAGTAGCAAAATGTTACATCTTCTCAATATTCCTATATGGTGCAGAAACATGGACATTAGACAAGAAAACAGAACAGAGAATTGAAGCCTTTGAAATGTGGATATATAGAAGAATAGGTAGAACTGGATGAAAGGAAAAGAGAAACAAACGACGAAGTTTTAAAACAACTAAAAATGAAAAGAGAACTACTAAACACAATTCAAACAAGACAAATGCGATTTTTGGGCCATGTTAAAGGACACAACAGACTACTAAAAGTAATCCTGGAGGGAAAAATACAAGGTAAAAGAGGCAGAGGCAGACCAAGACTAACATGGACGAGTAACATCAAAAGATGGACAAATCAGCATATGACAACCTGCACCATCAAAGCAAGAGACAGAACAGAATGGCGCTCCATGGTAGCCAACCTTAATTGCGGAGACGGCACTCGATGATTACGAATATAAAAATAATAAAAGTCAATTATAAAAAAGAGTTCTTGTATAAATCTTTAATGACATTAGTGATTACAAAATGAATATTTTATCACAGAAAATGTTAAATTTGTTCATTTTTACAAAGTTAAATCTCATTGACATTAATGTCGTATATTTTCACCAAATTTAGGCAGAATCACATCTCCTGATGTAACACAAATTGAAACCATCTCAAGAGTAAAAGTCACTTAAAAAAAAAAATAAGCGGTATCTAGTAGTTTCAGGTACCTAAACTTATAAAAACTGCACAATTTCTAGGAGTATCTCTAAAATGTCATTTTGATATTAAAACAGTCATTTCTATATTGTTATCTAATTAACCAACCTTATTGCGCATAATTTTTGATAAATTTTGATCTAAATTTAGCCCATCCCTATAGCTTGAATCACAGTAATATCATTATAGACGTCTGCGAATGACGTCACCATCTCGCATGTCGTCCTGGTCACATGATTGGTCGTTTAAAAACCTCGGTACATGTATTATTAATATCACGAACCACGTGGGCGATTGAATATATATCACGCAGAGCGAAACCTCGCGAGAGTGTACGAGAAGTTACAAGGTAAAAAAGGAACCACCCGCGCGAGCTTGCTAGATCGAAGAGGGATAAAGTTGGAGACCAAATAAGTGAGATTTGCTCAGAGCTTTGCTTACATTTGCCGGACTAAGTCAGAAACAGCAACAAGCAAGAAGAAGTCTCGGATAAAAGAAGGTTAAGACAAAAAGTCATTTCAAATTAAACAAACAAACAAAAAAAAGCTCACATTTTAAGGAAAGAAACGAAACCGGCTTTTAGAAATTAATTACATCAGAGGAGCCACAAAATTTGAAGATCGCTGAACACAAGCCATACTTTGATCTTCACCGTCCAACTGATCGGCTGACATTTACGAAACGCTGATTCTTCCCCCTTTTTTCCGTTGATAGTTCATTTCCTCACAGTTCAGTCAGTTCCAGTGACGCTACTGAGGACATTAGTACAGACATCTTCCCCCCGTGTTTGATTTCTTCTTGTCACTGACACAAAGGTAAGTCTATTTTTATCTTTAATTAGTAACATTTGACGGCTTAAATACTCATTTATAGAATATGTTTAAATGTTTATTAATGTGTGTGTGTTTAAATGTTTATTAATGTATATATTAATATATGTCAAATATCAGCAGGGCTGAAACTAAGAATGGCAAATTGTTACATCTTCTCAATATTCCTGTATAGTGCAGAAACATGGACATTAGACAAGAAAACAGAACAGAAAATTGAAGCTTTTGAAATCTGCAGTTATAGAAGAATAGGTAGAATTGGATGGAAAGAAAAGAAAACAAACGATGAAGTTTTAAAACAACTGAAAATAAAAAGAGAACTACTAAATATAATTGAGACAAGACAAATGCAATTTTTGGGGTATGTTAAAAGACACAACAACCTACTAAAAGTAATATTGGAAGGGAAAATACAAGGTAAAAGAGGCAGAGGAGACCAAGACTAACATGGACGAGTAACATCACAAGATGGACAAGTCAATCTATGACAGCCTGCACCATCAAAGCAAGAAACAGAGTAGAATGGCGATCCATGGTAGCCAACCTTCGTTGCGGAGAAGGCACTCGATGATGATGATGAATGTATGTGTTTAAATGTTTATTAATGTATGTGATTAAATGTTTATTAATATATGTGTTTAAATGTTTATTAATGTATGTGTTTAAATGTTTTATTTAGAGTAACTCTATATTTTGGGGGCCTACATATGTACTTCCTTGAAAGTACTCAGCATGCACATTTTAATGCATTTATTTATTTTGCATATATATTTAAATGCGTATCTCATTTATAATATATGTGATCACTTGTATTTATCATATTTATAATTAGAGCAAGAATTAAAATTGTTTCCCAATGTGTTGTGTTTCAATGTTTATTTAATGTATGTAGTTATTGAAAGATAAAGCAACAGGACACATACAATTTAGTTCAGTGTCCCCCATTACAAAAAAAAAAAAAATAAATAAACACACGCAAAAAAAAAACATTCGTAAGGATACATTTATTTCATAAATATTTTCAAACTTCCTTACACTTTTGATAGTGCATTTTAATTGTATGGAAACTAAAAATCTATCTATCCATCTATCTATCTATCTATCTATCTATCTATCTATCTATCTATCTATCTATCTATCTATCTATCTATCTATCTAACTATCTATCTATCTATCTATCTATCTATCTATCTATTTATCCTATCTATCTTCGAGTCGTAGCAGGCCCATAAGGCATAGACCCTCATACTCTTTCTGTTATCTAAATTTTTATTTTAGCAATTTTCAATCCTTGTAAAGATATTTTATCAAATCTCGCTATTTGTCTCTATTCTGTGCAAGCAGCTCTATCTCACTAAGGGAGCCGATGCCTGCTGCTCTTGCCTCTCTCATCAATGTTGTTTCGTCGGCGCAGCCATTGTTCGTACATTCCAGAATCCTATTTTTGTTGTTGTTTTAGGGCCGAAAATACTATCACTATTATCTACTTCTAATTTACACATTCTCTGTAAAACTAAAAATACATCCACATAAATTAATTTTGTTGTTTACCTGCTATCGTGAGTTCATGTATTTAACGCCCATTGAGTTATATAGCCAAAGTGTTGTTTACTGTCTTGTGAACACCACTGGCTAAGAATTTATTATTTCATTGAACAAGACCTGGCTTCACATTATCATGAATCTTCTCCAAGCAAGACTCTCACAGTTTGTCATCATCAACTGTTTATGAACACCAACCCACATTATTTATGAAATGCCATGTTTTGTTCTTCAGAATCAAATAAGACTGAATTGAAAAACAAAATATAAAAATAAGGAATGTTTTCTGCCTTGCACGCTACAGCGCAAATCCCTGTAGATCGTGTTTCGCTTATCAACACTTGGAAGACTCTGTATCATATAATATAATATAATATAATATAATATAATATATATATAATATAATATAATATAATATAATATAATAATTTTCATCAATTTATTTTCCGCGCCGGCCGAATACAGTACATAGGGCGGAAGTCATAATTTTCGACGATTGATGATTCGCTGCAAGTTCTTCGTTGTTTCTTTGTCCCATGCTTGAACCTTCCCTAGTAATTGTTCTGCTTAGTGATTCTGTTGGTCTGCCTTGTTTTCTTTTACCAGATAGTTTCCACATGAATACTTAGTGGGGAAGTCTTTCTTCATTCATTCTCAGCACATGACCGATGTATTGCTAACGACGCCTTCTTATAAAGTTCTACATCTACTCTTATTTAGATGTGTAGCTCTTATCTGTTCGTTTGAAATGTTTTCTTTCCAGCTGATGGAATACACATATATCAATCAAAACAAGATTCATTAAAGCTGAAAAGCCAATAGGGAGTAGAATGCAGGGACTCCACCTCTCTTATGCAATTTATTTTGTGAGCGAGACCCAGACGCTATGGTGCAGGTTCCTGTTTTTACTAAAATATCTCGGTCGGCTAGAAGGAGCATTTCTAACTCTGGTGTTAGCCTTACAAATCAAGCCCTCAGCAAATTTGAGAACCCAGCCTCACATATTGACATAAACAATTACACAGAACGGTATCTATACTTGGAATTCAAGATAAAATGTAAATTAAAAGTTACAAATAGATCTTCTTAGTGCCCTGTTACGCCACATGCAGTATAGTGAATATGGTGTTAGTGACCATCATTTTTATAGACTTTCGGCACATGATTTTTGGAGTAATGTGGTTGGTATTACGCCCGAGCCGCTTTACTTTCCCAGAAAAAAATCCGGTACCGATTGAAGGCTGGGTGAACCCGGAAGCCTTTGATTAGGATCAAACCCGACCTCTTGTCATATGTGGTCAAGTTCACTAACCACTGAGCTATCGCGGCTCCAAATAGAAGTTATTTTTTATAAAATATTCATATTAGTGCTGTAGGCTTGTAAAATACAAGAAAGTAATGAACCCTGTTTTAACATCATGTTCTTAGATACTGTACGACCAAAGCTGGCTTCAGAGTAAGGTTTCACATTTTGGTAGCATTAACGTTTTTTTGAAACAAAAATTGTGTGTAGGTTTTTTTGTTTGTTTGTTTTTTATATTAAGTTAGAAACGACCTGGGGATCCATGGCTTAGATAAGAGTAACTGTGTTATTGTGTCACAGTTTTATTTTTTTTTAATGAAGCTGTGGGTTTGTTCCGGATTAGGTCATCTAAGCCATAATCTCGACGCTGAAACGCAAATGAGTAAGGTAAGAGGTAGAAGAAAATCCATTTTTAGCCCCCCCCCCCCCAAAAAAAAAAATAAAAAAATAAATAAATAAAATAAAATATAAAGTAAGAAATGCAATATTTTCAAAGTCTTAGCTTTAATGAAAATACATTTGAATAATATGTTCGACATGCAAGTTGTGTATTTACACCATATGTAACGTATAATTATAATTACAGACATGAAATGTGTTAGACGAATGACAGGAAACAGTCTGAGAGATAAGATCAGAAATGAAGAACTGAGAAAAAAAGTTAGGAATAGCCCCCGCCATAGAATATATAAGGAAGCAACAGATAAAATGGTTTGGCCACGTGACAAGTCAGAAAGATCAAAACACAACACAACGAGCCTTAAACAAACGTTGTGAGAACACCAGACCCAAGGGTCGACCACGAAAAAGATGGGTCGATGGAATATTAGAAGCACTAGGAAACATAACAACAGCAGAGGCGAACAGAAGAGCAAAAGACCGCAAATTATATCTCCCATCGACGCTAAAAGACAGATGAGGAAGGAAAGAAGAAGAAGTAACGTATAATTAAAATTATTTAATAGTTTTATATTGATTGATAAGTGATATTATTTGTAAACACATATAGGGAGACCTATGTGGAAATGGAAGCAATCGTAAACATTGCACACACGGACAAAGACTAAAGTTACAGACAACATTTAGAGATATCAGGTGAATCTATGACAGCTTTCATTATGAAGAAATATAACAGAGATGTTAACCGTGTGTGGACACGTCACCAGCTGATAATGATTGACATCATGATGTAATTTTATTCTCTATTGATAATTAAAATAATGATTTTAGAATCCTGCCCGAATTTGTCTTTTAAATGTTTTTTTTTTATTTCATTGCTTTTTACTTGTTTTTTTTTTAATTTACTGTTAATTTCCTCTGCCCGTGTTGACTTTCATTGTCTTGGGAAGCTGGCGTGTTCAACTCAATGACATATCGTGTAGCCTTTGCATGAAGAACATTATGAAGCTTGTTATTTAATTAGTCATTGGTCTTCTAGGGCTACCTTTTTCCCATCGTTCCTAGCAATAACAGTTTCTGAGTGCTAAACTGGGGGATGATGTTTTGTGAGCCTGCTCTTATCTTTCATTTTCCGTCATCCGAACTTTTCATGCTTTCACTGATCTAGTAATGTTCTATCTGATGTATTTTTTGCTCGGAAGATTCTCATTTCCGAAACGTGGGATATTTCCATTGTAACGCCACATAATACCCAGAGATATAACAACTGTACAATAGCAGGGTCTTTCCGGTCACTTATAATATCCAACACTTCCAGAGAATTGTGTGTCTCAATGTGGTTCATTATTCTTGCGATGACAAATATGTGCGGGCTGCACTATATAAGCTCATCAAAACATAAGCGAGATCTCCACTGATGTAACAATGACTGGGTGGAAACATTCATCTGTGTGTTCACCAAAGGGACGATTTCTTCTTTTCTTGGCAGCAGATCGACAAAGCAACCAGTTACTGTTCAGCCTTATTAGTTGATGTCCAGCCGCAGAGGAGACATACGCCAGATCTGGCGATTCACTTCTTCATTTTGTTTTCTTCTTAAGCCAATAGTTGAGCAATGTAAGTTAAATGTTCTACTTAAGAGTTTCATTTGGTCGTCATTGTTGTCTTTTATGAGTCCCCATGGTGTCCTGGCGCGGGAGTTCCTGTCGCCAAATCATCTTGTAGAAAGCCCACACATTTCCTTCACTTCCTGCTTTCCGTCGTCTTCCTTAAAAGGTTGCCCATGTCTGGCTCACACTTCTAATCTCTGATTCTACTATCTCCCTCCAAATTATTTTTGCGCTACTCTCGTTCGTCTTCCCACTGAAATGTAGTCCATATCTAGGTTTTTTGTGTCTCGTCGCGTGATTTCCTCATCAAACAACCGTTGACGTATTATCACCGTGCTTCTTATTTTGACTACACGTTCGAAGTACTTGTCGCTTCCTGATTTGTTTGACCAAATCCAGATCTGTATAGAAAGTGTAACAGCTTTCATATATCTTTAGCACAGCTTTGTTTGTTGTACTAGGTAGACTTCCAAACATTGTTTTAATTACAAGAAAGCTCGTCAGACTTATCTACCCTTGTTGTATGTCTTCACTAGCTCACTCATATGGTAACTTAGGATATGCAGTTGCGTCCGCTGCTGCCGGTTTTTTTATTTTATTTTCGAGTGTAATCAAGTCGAAATGTTAGTTGGGTAGCCGACGAAGATATCAACAGTTTTCGTTTTTTCCAGTGCAGGCAGATGCTTGTCTGTTAATGGCAATAGATGTAATTTATTATTTCTGGGAAAGTATGGCGGCTTTGATTGATACCAACCATACCATATATTAAATGTACAATTTTTCATTGAAAAATGTAGTCACTATCACCGTGTTGCTCATATCTTTTATGGCTTGGATGAAACCCTTTATTCTCACTATTTTGTTTACACAGAGAAAGAAGCTGGCGTTCAGTGTGATTTGTGTACACATATAGTGACCATGTAGGTCTGGGTTCAGTTCTCAAATGTAGTATTTCTTTGTCCATATTACGCGACATCGCGATTCATCAAGCATTTGAAAATCGATATAGAGGACTGTGAATATAGAAAGGTCTGGCGTAATATTGACCACTTCGTACATAAATGTATCGAATTTCGTGGTAAAATGTAGGCACTAGTACTATAGTACTTTACACATAAGTCTCTCATAGTAAAGGTGCCGTACCGGCTGTTTCATTAAAAATCAGATTTGTATGCTGACACTTTATCATCAACATCGAAATGACATAGCCGTAGTGGTAGCATCCGTCAGTCATAGTTGGCTAGTAGCATCCGTCAGTCATAGTTGACTAGTAGCATCCGTCAGTCATAGTTGGCTAGTAGCATCCGTCAGTCATAGTTGGCTAGTAACATCCGTCAATCATAGTTGGCTAGTAGCATCCGTCAGTCATTGTTGGCTAGTAGCATCCGTCAGTCATAGTTGGCTAGTAGCATCCGTCAGTCATAGTTGGCCAGTAGCATCCGTCAGTCATAGTTGACTAGTAGCATCCGTCAGTCATAGTTGGCTAGTAACATCCGTCAGTCATAGTTGACTGTAGGTTTTACAGCGCCCCTTGGAAACGTTTTTTTTTTTTTTTCGCCGTGTATTCTCTTTTTATATGAATCTCCCAGGTTCTTGTTTGAGTTGGAGCTTTAGAGTGTTTCCAAAGATTGCGGTCTGTAGTTATGCCTTCCCTGGCTGCAGGGTTTATGTTCAGAGTCTTCATGTCGCGTTTTCTATAAATCAGAGCTTTTGTCAACTTCTTTTTCTTTTACCATTTGATGGTTGTCAATAAAGAATTTCTTTCGACATGCGACCGTCTTTTAAACGGTGTACTGTTGTACTTTAGGCTGTAAGCAGCAAAGCCTGCGTTACCTGTTCAAGCATCATGTAGATGGTCGAGAGGCCTGTGCGAGTGAGGGCCTCCACGTTTGTCACTTTGTCCTTGCAGGTAATACCAAGAATACAACGCATATCACATATGGAATGCATTTAGCCTTCTCTCTTACTTTGTATAATATGTCCATGATTCACTGCCACACAAAAGGATACTGATGATGCAGGCATTCTAAACTGCAACCTTTGTTTCAATTCTCTGTTTACTCTTTTGTCACACGCGCCTGGCAGGGTGAGACAGGAAACTCAGGATGATATACTTCCATCAATATTTAAATTCGTTTTTTTAGTTGACTTTGAGAATGAACAAACAGAGAAACAGTCAGAGCTAACATTGGACATACGGTATATGTTAGATTCAGCGTCTGGATTCAAAATAAGACATAATAAAAACAGAACGATTGATATGACTAGATGTAAATTACAAAGAAATTTTAGATTGAGTTGAAATTGAGATCGAAAGTTCAGAGCAAGACCTTTAGATCCTGGTTACAAAATTGTATCACTTGAGCAGCGAAAATGTTTCATCATAATACATGTTCCAGGATCACAAAGTGTAAGACCCGCTGCGATATAGAAAGTAAAAACGAATCGTGGAGGCAAAGTATTATATTCTCCTCTTGTAGCAACAAAGAGCAGCAAAACGCATTACCAATAATTTTTGTTTGTGAAGCGACAATTCCCAGAAGACATCAGGCAGAAATTAGCTGTATTCGTTGTTTATTGATTCATTATAAAAACATTTTTTAATCGATTTTAGAGATATTTTATAGGAATCGCATGGGAAATTATTGTTAAAACCTTTTAAAACCAACTCTACTTAAATGAATAACGAAAGAAAGTTAAAATGTTCCTAAAAAACTGGAAGGAAAATATTAAGTAATTAAAATCAGAATGTAACAGTGATAGTATGGTTATGGTTATGGAAGGCCCCGGTATCACTGCAAACGGAATAAAATCCATAATTGCTCAACCGCCCGTGTCAGTGGAATCATCCCAACTGCTAACTCATCTCCCAAACAAAGAAAGGTAGCTGTAGTCCCCATCATAGCAGTCTCAGCACACGCTAAAACACATAAGGCGAAACCGCACAGAAAGTGAACACAACCAACTGTTCCTTGCCATACGATATTATCATTCATCATAAACAATTGGAATATCGAAACATGATCAAAACCTTTGAGACGCACAGCTCACGGTGTGCACAGAGCACTTAACTCAGTAGCTCCTGCTACAAGCCGGACTTGGAATATGAGGAAACTGCAACACGGAACAACTTTCAGACATAGCCTTTAATGGTTCCTGCCGCCTATCCACCATATTGACCGGAAGTTCACGCCCTCCTGAAAATGATGTTCGTCATATTTTTTATTTTTTTATGTAACAGTGATAGTATTACGTTGGAGAGATTCTAACCCACTGAAATGGAACAAGTGCTATCAAAGTTCTAACTAATGTACATACATGATATGTATATACTAAATTAATAAGTATTCTAGCGTATAGGCATTATACTCGTATCGTGTCTATTAATGCATCTTTTTTGTAATGGGTCAGAAATATATCAACACAGTGACGCGAACTAGCGGCGGACTATGAGTTCGAAACTTGAAGAGGCAGGACGTGGAGTCGAAAGTTTAAGTTGATCTTTAACTTGATAATTTGCGATATGAACATTGCACTTTACATCAATTTGCGATATGTAAAATAATCTCTTTTATTATTGCCCTAAATTAAGATAACGGTAATTACATCATACTGTCTTAGTTATGGACATAAAGATAGTTATGAGAAAAAAAAACATAGTTTTGCAGTTAATTAATATCTCTTACAGTTTTGTTCAAATTAATTTTTTTTTTAATGAAAATGCAACTCAGTAATTCTAAGGATAAACTTGATAAGACCGCCTCCTATTGCAAATTGGTACTACTTCTATATGTTTCAATAAAGAAATAGAACGCCATCCTGTTGGTCATTCATTCTTCTGTTATTATGGCAACGGGGAGCTAATTGCAGGAAAGACTTACCTGGTTCCCATACGCACAGCATGGTCGACAGATGCCATTGTACGGTTGTAGTAGGTTTGACCTCCACAAACATTCTTTATTAGCAAAGGTACACATTATTTGAATTATGTCACAGCTTTGCTGTGCCATATACGTTGGCTTGTTGTACACTGACACTTAATTCATTGAGCTGGAATGTGATTGTGTTGTGTATTCTAATAAAATATTAGAGGAGCCGTAGCCTTCGTTGTATCCTCTGAACATGCGTTATACAACAGACTCTGTAGCACCAACGATGATCTCTGGGGCAATTGCCTAAAGTACTTTCATGTTACTTCCTTAGCGGTTGGTTTTTTGTTTCAAGTTTAGATGGAACAGTTGTGAACATGCTGCTTCTATTGATTTATAATTGTCAAATATTCTCTTGCGATTATTTCTAATACAGGACATCCATTCTATCGAGCGCTTCAATAGGCATTGAATAAAAACCACTTTGAGGTTACAGAAAAATTCACTCATCATCATCATCATCGAGTGCCGTCTCCGCAACGAAGGTTGGCTACCATGGAGCGCTATTCTGCTCTGTCTCTTGCTTTGATGGCGCAGGTTCTCATAGGCTGATTTGTCCATCTTTTGATGTTACTCATCCATGTTAGTCTTGGTCTGCCTCTGCCTCTTTTACCTTGTATTTTCCCCTCCAGGATTACATTTAGTAGGCTGTTATGTCTTTTAACATGGCCCAAGAATCGCATTTGTCTTGTTTGAATTGTGCTTAGTAGTTCTATTTTCATTTTTAATTGTTTTAAGACTTCATCGTTTGTTTTCTTTTCCTTCCATCCAATTCTACCTATTCTTCTATATATCCACATTTCAATTCTCTATTCTGTTTTCTTGTCTAATGTCCATGTTTCTACACCATATAAGAATATTGAGAAGATGTAACATTTTGCTTTTCTTTGTTTTAGCCCTTGTGTTATTTGTTTTGATGTTAAAAAAAAATAAATAAATAGATAAAAATTCACTATTCTATACAAATGGATTTTAAACTGAGTACTTGAATATAACAATAGAAGACTTTTAAGAAACGTGAATGCGACAGTTAATGTACATGTTTACTTTTCTTTGTTTTGTTTTTCTGTCAGTTAGGGTAGCCTTCCCGAAAGGGCCGTAGAAATACCAGAAAAGATTGAATGTTTTTATAGTGCCAATAGTAGTATAGTGCCAATGGTAGTATAGTGCCAATAGTAGTATAGTGCCAATAGTGGTATAGTGCCAATAGTGGTATAGTGCCAATAGTAGTATAGTGCCAATAGTGGTATAGTGCCAATAGTGGTATAGTGCCAATAGTAGTATAGTGCCAATAGTGGTATAGTGCCAATGGTAGTATAGTGCCAGTAGTAGTATAGTGCCAATAGTAGTATAGTGCCAATAGTAGTATAGTGCCAGTAGTGGTATAGTGCCAATAGTAGTATAGTGCCAATAGTGGTATAGTGCCAATAGTAGTATAGTGCCAATAGTAGTATAGTGCCAATAGTAGTATAGTGCCAATAGGAGTATAGTGCCAATAGTGGTATAGTGCCAATAGTAGTATAGTGCCAATGGTAGTATAGTGCCAATAGTAGTATAGTGCCAATAGTGGTATAGTGCCAATGGTAGTATAGTGCCAGTAGGAGTATAGTGCCAATAGTAGTATAGTGACAATAGTGCCAATAGTGGTATAGATGCAATAGTAGTATAGTGCCAGATGTAGTATAGTATAAGCACCAAGAAATAATCAAAATTTTAGAAAGCATAAACGTAGACAGCAAAGATCTAAGAATAGAAAGAACATGTACTGGCAACAAACAGCGGCCATCAGAACCGGAAATCAATTGGTAATGTTTCAACAAATAAAACAGGGTGTGATAGACAAGGTTGTGTGCTGTCACCAGATTTGTTTAATATTTATAGTGAGATTATTTTTAAGATCCATAAGGGATATGCCTGGAATAACAATTGGAGGTCATAATAATTATTAATCTAATGTATGCTGATGATACAGTCTTAATCGCTAAGAGTGAAAATGAGTTACAAGAAATGTTGGACATTATAGTGAAAGAAAGCAAAAATAAAGGACTCAGTCTTAATAGCAAAACGACAGAGGTAATGGTAACAACAAAGAAAAAGACATCACCTCAGTGTAAAATAAAGACAAGTGGAACAATATTAAAACAGGTAAATGAATTTAGATATTTGGGAACTTTGTTAACCTCAAACGGAAGATGTACAGAAGAGGTGAGATGCAGAATGGCTCAGACAAAAGCAGCTGTCCAAAAATTGAGGAAGATACTATGCACTCCATTTTTGACAATAGAAACAAGAAAAAGAGTTCTTAAATGTTACGTAAAGCCAGTCTTAACATATGGATGCGAATCATGGACAATAGGACAACAGACAAGAAAATCACTGGAGTCTGTGGAAATGTGGTTTTACAGAAGAATGTTGAGAGTACCATGAACAGCTAAGAAGAGTAATGAAGATGTTCTGCGAGAGGTCAAAGAAAAAAGAGAGCTAATTTCCAATATTAGTAAGAAACAATCATCATTTTTTGGCCTGGCCATGTAATGAGAAGAGAACAACTGGAATATATTGTAACAAGTGGAAAATTGAGGGACGAAGAGATAGAGGGAAGGAAAGAGAAAAAATAACAGACAGCTTGAGAGAATGGCATGGCAGAAGGTCAACAACAGAAATGATAAATAGCTGCCGAGATCGAAAGTTGTTGAGAGACATGATCACCTACTCCAGCAGGCCCGGTACTTGATGATAATAGTAGTATAGTGACAATAGTAGTATAATGACAATTGTAGTATAATGACAATTGTAGTATAATTACAATAATAGTATAGTGCCAATAATAGTATAGTGCCAATAGTAATATAGTGAGACGGTTCATGTAAAACCTTTACTCGGTGTATAGTTTACTTATACAATATAAGTACAGAACACATATCAGAGGCTGCTAGAAGAAGGAATTGAGCAGTTCAGAAGAGAAAATCCTGAAGAAAAAGTCACAACCAAATGGCAATGCATAAACAACAGCATACAAGAATCTTGTGACACCTTACCCCCAAAAAATAACAAAAACCAAAATTGATAACTGACATCTTAGAAAAAATGGAAGAAAGATGACAAGCGAAGAATACTGCCAGGTACAAGGAGATTGATAATGCAATACGCAAAATGTGCAAAAAGGCAAAAGTAGACTGGCTCAACCAAAGATATCTAGAAGTCGAAACTATGGAAAGTAAACACAATTTAAGATGGGTGCACACAGAAATAAAAAGAATGACTAATAAAGATAAAAAAGCTGCAGGAAACAGTTGTATTGAAAACAAAGAGGGAAGAATGCTAACAGACAACAAAGATATAATAGATAGATGGCAAGAATATATAACATAATTATTTCATGACGAAAGGGACAAAAAACCATTTATAAAATGTACATCCAGCTATAAAATCCTGAAATCTGAAGTAGAAAAAGCTATAAAAATAATGAAAAAGGGAAAAGCAGCAGGACCTGACAATAAACAGATAGAGATGATACAGGCACTATAAAGATTTTGGCATTGAAGTGATCATAGACATATGCAATGACATATACCATACAGGATACATACAAAATGAACTAAAAACATCACCTTTCTTTCATCATCATCGAGTGCCTTCTCTGCAATGAAGGTTGGCTACAATGGATCGCCATTCTACTCTGTTTCTTGCTTTGATGGTGCAGGCTGTCAAAGATTGACTTGTCCATCTTTTGATGTTACTCGTACATGTTAGTCTTGGTCTGCCTCTGCCTCTTTTACCTTGTATTTTCCCGTCCTAATTTACTTTTATTAGGCTGTTGTGTCTTTTAACATGCCCCAAAACTTTCATTTGTCTTAATTGTATTTAGTAGTTCTCTTTTTATTTTCAGTTGTTTTAAAACTTCATCGTTTGTTTTCTTTTCTTTCCATCCAATTCTACCTATTCTTCTATAAATCCACATTTCAAAGGCTTCAATTTTCTGTTCTGTTTTCTTGTCTAATGTCCTTTATATAAACTTTCATTGCATTACCTAAAAAGAATGGTGCACTTGAATGCAGTAATTTTAGAACTATAAGCCTAATGAGCCAGGTAACCAAAATTTTACTAAAAGTTATATAGGGAATGATTCAGAATAAAATCAATACTGAATTAGATGAGCAACAATTTGTATTTAGGAAAAACAGTGGGACAAAAGAAGCTATATTTAGCATGAGGACATTGATTGATAAATACATAGAGGTAAACCAACCAATATAACCGTGCTTCATAGACTACACTAAAGCTTTTGATGGAATACACCATAATGAACTTTTATAGACTGCCTAAAAGATATAAATATGGACGATATAGACATACCACTGATATGTAATTTGTATTGGGAGCAAACAGCAATAATAAAATATAACAAAGAGAACTCTACAGCTATTGATATAAAAAGAGGAGTAAGACAAGTATTTTGGTTATTTGGTTATGTAAGGCCCTGGTATCACTGCGAACGAATTAAAATCCATAATTGCTCAACCGCCCGTGCCAGCGTAATCATCCGAATCTCATCTCCCAAACAAAGAAAGGTAACTGTAGTCCCAATCATAGCAGTCTCAGCACACGCCAAAAAACATAAGGCGAAACCGCGCAGAAAGTGAACACAGCCAACTTTTCCCTGTCATACGATATTGGAGTATCAAAATTGGAATATTGAAACATGATCAAAACTGATGAGACACACAGCTCACGGTGTGCATAGAGCACTTAACTCAGTAGCTCTTGCAACAAGCCGGACTTGGAATATGAGGAAACTGCAACAAGGAACACTTTTCATGCATAGTCTTCAATTGTTCCCGCCGCCTATCCACCATATATCGTGAGTTCACGTCCTCTTGAAAATGATGATCGTTATATTTAAAAAAAATGTAGAGCGCTTGATGATGTTAGGCCATCGTTGTTGACTCCAATTCCGAACATATAGACACACAGTTTGTCGTCAGATTATCCCCGTCGCACGTCAAACAACCGACCGTAAGATTAGCGTACGGCTGGTCTAGAGTCTATGGATATACAATGAACTATTATGATGACGTAGCACACAAAAAAAGTCGTATTTACAATTTCGCTCCCTTTCGGTTTCTGATTACTCTGGGTAAAAGCAGCCTAAGACGAACAAAATAATGTGCAAATTCCGTAAAGAGATAAAACTGCTGCTGACGAAGTAGTTTGCATTGATAAGTAACATGGAAATAACTTGCGTCAAGGAATTCCAACAACGGCCATGAACAGCACCAATGGGATGTAAAGCGCAGATCAAGTCGGTCCCTCAGTAAACTTGAACGAAAAAATCCCGTCGCCAATTAAAGTTGGATGAACCAAGTCTGTCCCCAATTAAAGTTGGACGAACCAAGCCGGTCACAAATTAAAGTTGGATGAACCAAGTCTGTCCCCAATTAAAGTTGATTGAACTAAGTCGGTCACCAATTAAAGTTGGATGAACCAAGACTGTCCTCAATTAAAGTTGGATGAACCAAGTCTGTCCCCAATTAAAGTTGATTGAACTAAGTCGGTCACCAATTAAAGTTGGATGAACCAAGACTGTCCTCAATTAAAGTTGGACGAACCAAGCCGGTCACCAATTAAAGTTGGATGAACCAAGACTGTCCCCAATTAAAGTTGGATGAACTAAGTCGGTCACCAATTAAAGTTGGATGAATCAAGTCTGTCCCCAATTAAAGTTGGATGAACCAAGTCTGTCCCCAATTAAAGTTGGACGAACCAAGCCGGTCACCAATTAAAGTTGGATGAACCAAGCCGGTCACCAATTAAAGTTGGATGAACCAAGTCTGTCCTCAATTAAAGTTGGATGAACTATGTCGGTCCCTCAGTAAAATGAACAAAAAAAGCCCGTCGCCAATTAAAGTTGGATGTACCAAGTCTGTCCCCAATTAAAGTTGGACGAATCAAGCCGGTCACCAATTAAAGTTGGACGAAACAAGCCGGTCACCAATTAAAGTTGGATGAACCAAGTCTGTGTCCAA
Source organism: Megaustenia siamemsis (assembly GCA_032433765.1). Classification (NCBI taxonomy): domain Eukaryota; kingdom Metazoa; phylum Mollusca; class Gastropoda; order Stylommatophora; family Ariophantidae; genus Megaustenia; species Megaustenia siamemsis. Next base: position 74,281,911 of record JAVIAB010000050.1, read on the forward strand.
TTAAAGTTGGACGAACCAAGCCGGTCACCAATTAAAGTTGGATGAAGGGACAAATAATAATAATAAATGAATGTGATTAGAGAGGGAAACTTCCGAAGTGATAATTCAGCGATTCATAGGAGGAGGAGGTATGTTTACAGCACTCGGAAAAAAATGACAAATAATCAACAATAGAAAAAAAAACAAAGAACAATATAGGAATAAATTGGACAAACCAAGCCGGTCCCCAATTAAAGTTGGACAAACCAAGCCGGTCACCAATTAAAGTTGTAATGAACCAAGTCTTTCCCCAATTAAAGTTGGATGTACCAAGCCGGTCACCAATCAAAGTTGGACGAACCAAGTTGGTCCCCAATTAAAGTTGGACAAACCAAGCCGGTCACCAATTAAAGTTGTAATGAACCAAGTAGGTCCCCAATTAAAGTTGGATGAATCAAGCCCAGCCCCAATTAAAGTTGGACGAACTAAGCCGGTCCCCAACCAAAGTTGGATGAACCAAGCCGGTCCCCAATTAAAGTTGGACGAACTAAGCCGGTCCCCAGCCAAAGTTGGATGAATCAAGCCGGGCCCCAATTAAAGTTGGACGAACTAAGCCGGTCCCCAACCAAAGTTGGATGAATCAAGCCGGTCCCCAATTAAAGTTGGACGAACTAAGCCGGTCCCCAACCAAAGTTGGATGAATCAAGCCGGGCCCCAATTAAAGTTGGACGAACTAAGCCGGTCCCCAATCAAAGTTGGATGAATCAAACCGGGCCCCAATTAAAGTTGGACGAACTAAGCCGGTCCCCAACCAAAGTTGGATGAACCAAGCCGGTCCCCAATTAAAGTTGGACGAACTAAGCCGGTCCCCAACCAAAGTTGGATGAACCAAGCCGGGCCCCAATTAAAGTTGGACGAACTAAGCCGGTCTCCAACCAAAGTTGGATGAACCAAGCCGGTCCCCAATTAAAGTTGGACGAACTAAGCCGGTCCCCAACCAAAGTTGGATGAACCAAGCCGGGCCCCAATTAAAGTTGGATGAACCAAGCCGGGCCCCAATTAAAGTTGGATGAACCAAGCCGGGCCCCAATTAAAGTTGGATGAACCAAGCCGGGCCCCAATTAAAGTTGGATGAACCAAGCCGGGCCCCAATTAAAGTTGGACGAACTAAGCCGGTCCCCAACCAAAGTTGGATGAACCAAGCCGGTCCCCAACCAAAGTTGGATGAACCAAGTTAGTACTCAATTAAAGTTGAATGGACCAAGTTAGTACTCAATTAAAGTTGAATGGACCAAGTTAGTACACAATTAAAGTTGGATGAACTAAGCCGGTCAGTAGAAGGATGGAACCTGATATATATTGTGCTCCAGATCAGCACGTTAACAACTGCTCTATGTAGGCTTCACTTGTTGCTGAATTTCTAAATCATTTTGCTGTTTGGACCGGCTTATCTGAATGTAATTAATTTAGTCGACAGTCCATCCTCATTACACTTCGGACAAGCTCATATCTCTTCCTAAGAATATCCGTGTAGCGACTGACGTCACCGGTGTTGTGTTGGTTAACAAGTCTTCTTTGGATTCCCACTTAGCTATCCCGTTAGCATCTCCCATCTTGAATGTAATTTGTGAAACAATAAAGGTCGTTACGTCGAGACTTGTGTACACTATCGTTTCTTATTCTCATTAGCGACAATATAAACTAAACCGAATTACAGAGAAACAGTTACGTAAAATATGTATCAATAACGGGCATTCCCTTCTTGTAATTTGTGGATTATAACATACATTAAGATTTTCCGTTTACAGAGCAGAGCCAGCTATGACTCTCCAGCTCGATTTTGGAAAAGCATATTCGAACATAGGCATTGAATGGTTAATCCTTTCTGACGTCTCATATTTGTGTTCCTCTTTAACTAAATAAGAATTCTTTCCACTTCAACTCTCTTTATGCCTTTCTTCAAAATTGTTCTCTACGTGTCACGATCTTTTGCTGTCATTTTCTTTGACTAAAAGCCAGCTGGTTATAGGATAAAATAACACCCTGATGAGACAAGACATGACACCTTCGAACGGCTTGGGAAGTATTTGTTGAAGACCTATGCTCCACAGGGAGTTGAAAGCGTTTGTTGAAGATCCTTGCTCCACATGGATTTGAAAGTGTTTGTTGGAGACCCATGCTTCACAGAGAGTTGAAAGTGTTTGTTGAAGATCCATGCTCCAGAGAGAGTTGAAAGTGTTTGTTGAAGACCCATGATCCACAATGAGAAGAAGATGATGATACCTTCGAAACGCTACATGCTTTGGTTCGGAGTTGTATATAACACACATTCTTATTCGATGTCGATTGATGCAGTTAGGATCATCATCATTGCACTCTGGGCGCACTCGAGAATATCCGAGCAGACTCCGGACCGACATGCATGTTATCAAATTGTATCCACCACAAATCTATTTACCAGAAACTCATGAATGTCTATACATCACAAATCTATATATTCACCATTATTTACTTACCATATATTTATCCTCTCCGAAACTAGTTGCCACAAGTTCATAAAAGTCTATGTATCACAAATGTAAATATTCACCATTTCTTGACCAATATTTCATCACTACAACTCATTTACCACGCGTCTTTTATCAGAAGTAAACTTGTCGCACGTTCATCTATCGCCAATAGAATCCCTCCAAAATATATACAGTCCTCAAGTGTACTGGCACTGGCGTAATACCGACCACATTACCCCAAAAATCATGAGCCGAAGGTCTATAAAAAAAATGGTCACTAACACCATATTCTCTATACACCACTTGGCGTGACGAGGCACTTTACATTTTTTTTTTTACCTCAAGTGTACTCCACTTGATACATGATTTGCAACAGTAGCGTGATGTTTAGACCACTGACTTATGTGACTGAAGTTAGATCATAAGACTGTCACTGTCCATTCTATCCGACTGAGAATTGAATTGTTCCTGGCACACCTGAGCTGGGTCAGGTATTATCTGCGAGTAAGAGTCCTACACCTCTCACCTCACAATGTCATTGTCTATTAGGAGGAGAAATTAAAAAAAAATAGTGAAAAAAAGTAAAGTACCCCCAATCACGTCAAGTGGTGTATACATTTTACAGGCCTTCAGCACATGATTTTTGGGGTAATGTGGTCGGTATTACACCCGTTCCGCTTTACTTTCCCAGAAAAAATCCGGTACCCATTTAAGGCTGGGTGAACCCGGAAGCCGTCGTTTAGGATCGAACCTTACCTCTTGTCCTTTGTAGTCCAGTTCACTAACCACTGAACTATCGAGGCTCCCAGTAAAAAAAAAAGTATAGTTAAATCTTTACGTAATTGATGGACGAGACAAATTTGAACGATGTTTCGGCTCAATTGGCTTTAAGCAGGTACAAACAAACAGCACACACACAGATATGAAAGTAAATAAAAAATAGTCCTACATAGCTAACTAATAATGAAGCATCCAAAACAAAATATTTTCAAATTAGTACAAGAAACACAAATAAAAATGTCTTCCCTGCAAACTGCACCTTGGCCAGAAATAAAATGAACAAGTGGCGCAGGATACACTTTGTCGTAGACCAGCCGATTGGACGGTAAAAAACAGGTTAACAAGTTCTAAAAATATGTGTGGGACATTGACTAGAGCTGCTCGACTACAACGTCACCGGCAGGGTGCCTATTACACAACTATTTGTCACTGATACTTTAGTTGGTTTACCCTTTTGTGCTTCAGGAAGACAAAACTCACATGCTTCTTCTATTAACAATTCAAAGTGATTAAAAGAAATAATATCTCAACAACAACAAAATTAAAAAACGTGTGTGATTAAAAATTGAAACTTGCATCCACCGAAACTCTCAGATTTGTCAATGCTTGATTGTTGTTTCGATCATTAAATTTTAGAACATCATCCAAACATAAATATTTACTTCATCTAAATATTCGACATTTTGTGTCTGGTGTCGCGAATTCAAACCACTCCCTTAAAGATACCAATTTTAAGAATAAATTGAATGTACTAGGCTCACGACATCTTCATCCATAAATGCTGGAAATTTCCATAATTATAATATACCTCTTTGAGATGAAACACACAATTGTGACTATCTTGAATGTTTAGTAACTGAAACGCCATAAACATTATATCAGTTATACATTATATCAGTTATACATTATATCTTTTAAACAGTATATATATTAAAAAATTATATCTATTAAACATTACATGTTATGGCAATGTTTAACCTTTGGTTCTTTGGTTATGAAAGGCCCCGGTATCACTGCAATCGAATTAAAATCCATAATTGCTCAACCGCCCGTGCCAGTGGAATCATCCGAATTACTATCCCATCTCCCAAACAAAGAAAGGTAGCTGTAGTCCCCATCATCTGTTCCCTGTTCTACGATATCATAATTCATCGTAAAGAATTGGAATATCGAAACATGATCAATACGGATGAAACACACAGCTCACGGTGTGCACAGAGCACCTAACTCAGTAGCTCCTGCAACAAACCGGACTTTATTACTTGCATTACTTTATTGCTGACCGCCCACGAGGATTTATGTTGGCCGACGTCTAGGCCATTCCCGTTAGAACGGACCCATTTTTAACCTATTTTAAACCTTAGAAAACAAACGATGCCATTTTAAAACAACTAAAAATGAAAAGAGAACTAATAAGCACAATTCAAACAAGAGAAATGATATTCTTTGGGTATGTTAAAAGACACAGCAGCGTACTAAAAGTAATCTTGGAAGGGAAAATGTAAGATAAAAGAGGCAGAGGCAGAGCAAGAATAACATGGACGAGTAACATCAAAAGGTGGAAAAGTCAGCCTATGACAACCTTCATTATCAAAGCAAGAGACAGAACGGAATGGCACTCCGTGGTAGCCAACCTTCGATGCGGAGACGGCACTCAATGATGATGATGAGTTTATTTATATTCTTCTTCGCAGTAATGGATGTTATAGTTTGTTAGCAATACGCAAGGCCGCCTTGATAGCCCACAGAAAATCGTCGCCATTAAATTGTCAGAGCTGAGATTAAAGCTTGAATCTGTGTCAAATGGTGGAGAAGAAGGTTGTGAGAGGGGAGTTAGGTTGTTGCCATTAAGAATTAAACCCACACCACTCGCTAAGTCAACATAATGACTTCATACTTAAAACTAAGTTACCTTCACAAGCAGTGTTTACCTTCACAAGCAGAGATTACCTTCATAACATATGTTGCTAGCAAAATTTGGTACATTTTTACGAATCTTTCATGAACACAGATTGTCATAGAACAAAATTAAAGTAATTTTATAAAAAAAAATTGTAATCAATTTAACATGCCGCAGGACAAAGGGAAAATGGTATTCCGTATGACGAGCTCTTTTAATTGAACATGAAATCTTCATTGTGTACATGCATTGTTACCATTTAGAATTTACAAACATTGATATATATTTAGTCAATCTTTTATGTGTCAACATTTTAAAAAGATCCACCAAGGTCACATTTAAATAATGACGTCAGAAGTGCATGCCAACCAATACGTCTTTTACCAAAACATAAAATGGTAACGCTAAATATTGTAACATTTAACGCTATCCAAATACCACAACTGGAAACTCTCACAAACAGATGGTTCTCTCACTTAACCGCCTCAGACTGCTGGGGGGCAATAACAAGCGCAGACTTGGAGAGTTGAGGAACATATAGTCAATAACGCTGAAGTTAAGAGAAACGGACAAAGTAAATGAATAAAACGTGTTTTTTTTTATATTTTGCGGCAACTGGTTACAAATGTTAGCGCGCACGTGTAGATAATAGCATGAGAAACAGAAATATTTATTGTATAAGGAAAACTGTTGATCTATACGCAATCATAGATTATATAGGTGATTGAACACAATTTAGAAAATTAACGCCTAATATGAGAAACTACATCTGTTGGATGTGCTTCGTCCCAAACATTGTTCAAGACCTGTATATATTTATGTACAACTTATTGTCTCCATCATGTATATGGCGCATACAATAAAAAAGAGAAGTGAATGGGCTCGACATTTCGATAACCAGAATGATGCAGTCTGCATTGTAGTTCAAATGAGAGTTAATGTTCAATAACTCAGGCATTGTTTACTGGGGACTATCATCATCATCAAGTACCTTGCCTGCTGGCGTAGATGATCATGTCTCTCCACAACTTTCGATCTCGACAGTTATTGATCATTTTTGTTGTTGACCTTCTCCCAAGCCATTCTCTTAAGCTGTCTGGTATCTTTTATCTATGTTTCCCTCTATTTCTTCGTCCCTCAATTTTCCTAGTTGTTACAATATATTCCAACTGTTCTCTTCGCATTACATGGCCAAAAAAATGATGATTGTTTCTTTCTAATATTGGAAATTAGCTCTCTTTTTGCTTTGGCCTCTTTCAGAACGTTTTCATTACTCTTCTTAGCTGTCCATCATATTCTCAACATTCTTCTGTAAAACCACATTTCAACAGACGCCAGTGATTTTCTTGTCTGTTGTCTTATTGTCCATGATTCACATCCATATGTTAAGACTAGCTCTACATAACATTTAAGAACTCTTTTTCTTGTTTATATTGTCAAAAATGGATTGAATAGTATCTTCCTCATTTTTTTGGAAAACTTTTGCTTGAGCCATTCTGCATCTCACTTCGGTTGTACATCTTCTGTCTGAGGTTAACAAAGTTCCCAAATATTTCAATTCATTTACCCATCTGGTAGATGGTTTTGTTACAAGTTCTTATCACGAATCACTGGGGATTATACTTGTGCTATAAGAACTTGTAACAAAACCATCTAGAAAGTAGTCGCTGGTCCAAACGCCATGTAACGTCCTAGGGGATATAACTGTAATTCTCTACCTTGTCATATCTGTTGTACACTAAAAAGAATATCAAAACAAGAGGCAAAAAACAGCAGGCATCAGCTCCCTCGCCGAGACTGAGAAATACGTCCAGAACAGAATGGCGTAGCGAGACAAAATGCAAGTCCTGTACAGTTGAAACATCGTCGGACACAAGATTCTAGAATTTCTGCCCTATGTGCCTTCTTAGGCTAGATAGATAGATAGATGGATGGATATATAGATGGATAGACCGATGGATGGATGGATGGATGTAGTCATTCATCGCTAAGCGAACCACGGATCAAGGATTCTACACAAATAGAGGAAACACAATTAGTACAATATCACAAAAACACCAAATATTACTGAAAAGCCTGCCAAACCTCTCCAATGTAAAAAATGAAAAAATCACACCCAAAGTTCAGAGCACAAAAAAAAATAATTAAAAAAAAAATAAAAAAAATAATAAAAATAATAATAAAAATAATAATCCGCTGCATTTGTTTCCTTCATGGAAAATTAGGAACGCATCCATTATTTGTACTCAGTCTCTGTAATCACAATTTCCACAGAGCAGTGTGATCTAAGTCTGAGAACAGAGTCTCTACAATCTCACCAATATGGAACTAGGGAGTTCACGTTGGTGTGATTGCAAACCTAAAGGGCATACAACGTCATTCTTGAACAGAGTAAATGTAATTAAACAGCTGCGATATTTGTAATTGTGCGCTCTGGGTGTAGAGATAGAAAAAAATAACCTTCATCCTACCATTAGATACGTGAAGTATAGCATTGATCCATATATTAGAAAACTGGATAAAGAGAAAAGAATGAAACGTTATAGTTTTTTTTGTGTGTGCACATTTGGTTGCTTGACTTAATGTCCCGTTTTAAAGAACATACTCGCTTAATACGTTAAGCTGGATAATCGAAACTTTTTTTTTTTTTTTTTTGTAAATCATCTTCACAGAGTTAGGGTAAATATAACAGGAATTGGGAAAAGAAAAGGTTTCATATAGATTATGTAATTGATGGAAATATTCATATTTTATTATGTAATTTATATAAATGTTCATAATATATTATGTAATCGATATAATTGTTCACAGAGCTTACATTATTGATAGAAATTAGGGTTTTTGAAATTCATAAGTATGGTTTCTTTCCTATCAAAGTCTGTAATGCACTGATACATATTTTACATCTATCATTACATAGCAACATAATCGTAAAAAGTCCTGCTTCAGCTCTTGTGTACTTAAGTTTGTTTCATAGATTGTATACTTATCAAATGAACACCAAAAACAGGCAGTCAACTGCAAAGTTCGGTGATATTACTAAAATAAAAACTAAAGCAACATATACAAATCAAGTTAATATTTAACCTTTTTGTTTTGTATGAAGAACTATCAGCAATCATTCTGAGCTCATTTACTCTCTATACAGTGTATGTGACAATAAATTGAGATGCTTTGACTGTTACATCAAAAGTTCTGCTTCCAGTGACATCTTTCTGACTAGCTAATATCTATTGTAAAAGATAATATCTATTGTAAAAGATATATATGGCCCTTTTCGTCTTGTCAGACGGTCTAGTGGAGGCTATTGCGTATTTTTTTGAGGTATTGTTTTTGCCGAACAGCTTCTCTCGTGGCTAATTCTACCAATGTTTGACAAACACACACGGTCACATAATGAACAGGTCAGGCTCGCTGGTCCACAGGGTTTACCATCCTTTTTCATGAGTCTCTTCTCTTCTAAGTCCTGTCTTAGAACAGTCTCAAATGTTGTTATACCGTTCCTTATACGTGCTCTCCATGATGTGCGATCACTTGCCAGATGTTGCCAGTCGTTTTCACAGATGGCGAAGTCTTTCAGAGATGATTTGCAGATATCTCTATATCGTAGTTTAGGTCTGCCGATTTGTCGTTTTCCGTGTTTTAGCTCGCCATATAGTATTTGCCTAGGAATGCGTTTTTCTTCCATTCGTTGGACATGCCCCAGCCATCTTAGCCTTCGACTTCTGAGCATCGACATGATTGTTAGGGTCTTAGCACGTTGCAGGACAGTTAAGTTGGTTATTTTGTCTTGCCATTTGATGTGCATTATTTTGCGGAGACATCGCATGTGGAAGACATTTAGTCTTTTTTCCTGGTTTGAGTATGTTGTCCAGGTTTCGGATCCATATAGTAGTGTGCTAAGCACACAAGTTTGATATATTAAGAGTTTAGTCTTTTGAGTTAGTTTCGTGTTGTTCCATGCCCTTTTTGTGAGTTTGCCGAAGGTCGTAGCTGCCTTACCAATTCGACAGTTTATTTCTTCATCAAGAGAGATGGTTTGCGTAACTGTGGATCCAAGATATGTAAATTTCTGTACTGATTCTAGTGGGCAGTCTTTTAGAGTAATAGATATAGGTTTGAAGTCACCTTGATTTAGTATTACTGTCTTCTGAACATTAATTGACAGTGAAAAAAGGTCGCATGCTTTATCCAGGTTGTTGATCAGCGACTGTAGGGTGGCCTCACTATGAGCGACTAGGGCTGCATCGTCAGCAAATAAAAATTCTTTAAGTAGGGCAACATTTGCTTTGGTTTTTGCTCTTAGTCGTGCTAGGTTGAACAGTGAGCCATCTGGTCTAGTGCGAATGTAAATATCTCCTGAGCTGTTTTCGAAGGTGTAATTTAGGAGGGCAGCAAAAAATATACCAAAAAGGGTGGGGGCGAGGACACATCCCTGTTTCACTCCTTTGTTGACTTTGAAATTCTCTGATGGACTCCCATCAAAATGGACTTTGCCATTCATGTCTTCATGGAAGGAAATTATCAGCCTAAGTAATTTAGGAGGGCAGCCTATGCCTTCTAACACCTTGTAGAGACCATCTCTGTTTACTGTGTCGAATGCCTTTGTGAGATCCACAAAGGCAATATAGAGCGGCATATTGTAAAAGATAATATCTATTGTAAAAGCTAATATCTATTGTAAAAGTTAATATCTATTGTAAAAGCTAATATCTATTGTAAAAGATATTCACACGAAATGGAGTAAAAACAATGAGAAATTAAAAAGTAGAAAAAAATTGTATGGTTAAAGCTTTACGTAATTAATGGACGACACAATTGAACGACGTTTCGGCCTCAATAGGTCTTCAGCAGGAACAAGCAACACACGCACACACATATATGTAAGTAAATAAAATTAGCCCTACATAGCTAACTTATAATAGCAATTCTAAAAAAAAAAAAAAAAGAAATAAGTGGTATGGTGGCAGCTTTACGTGGTAATGGACAAAACAAAAGCCGACGTTTCGGTCAAGTAGGCCTTCATCTGGAACATCAAACAACAACACAAATATATTATAAGGATGTGTAAGCAAATCTAACTACATGGCGATAATATGCTAGATACTCAAGAAAGGAAATAAAAAAGGTTCACTTCCCTGTGTTCCAGAGCGTGGTCAGCTACTGAATGGACTAAAATGAGAAGGCGGGATGACCAACTATATATCTCACTGACCAGGCAGTCAGTCGAGAAGACGGAACGGAGGGGTTCTAAAAATATGGGGAGGTGGGTACAAGATATGTATAAACTGTGCATATCTAACTCTGTGTGTGCACCACGGACCGATGTGTAAAAAACATGTCTATATAACAATACATGCGTACAAGCATAAATCCATATATATATATATATATATATATATATATATATATATATATATATATATATATATATCTTGGGGAGACAGCGAAATCAACTGGGCAATGAAGCGATTCTCAAGGACGAACCCGCTGCGATTGCTGAAGTGACACGAGACAATGCCTGTGATTTGCTAACTAATAATGAAGTGTCTAAAACAAAATAATTTCTAACTAGAGTGAGAAATAAAAAAAAAATTATTATTTTATCTTCCCTGCGTATAGCGCTGTGGCCTTAAGGAAAATGAACGAGGGTCCAGGCAGGTAACCCGGGGCTGTTGACCAGCTATTGGGAGGGCCGGAACTCAGGTGGTAGGGTTCTAAAAATATGTGGGGGGCTACTGTATAGGTTACTTCATCCCACACGCATGTGTATATATATATATATATATATATATATATACACACACCCACATATATTCCCATATATACGCACATACATGCATATATTTATATATATATATATATACACCATTATCATCATCAAGTACCGTGCCTGCTGGAGTAGGTGATCATGTCTCTCCACAACTTTCTATCTCGACAGTTATTTATTATTTCAGTTGTTGACCTTTTGCCAAGCTATTCTCTTAAGCTGTTTGGTATCTTTTCTCTGTGCTTCCCTCTATCTCTTCGTCTCTCGATTTTTCCAGTTTTTATAATATATTCCAGCTGTTCTTTTCTCATTACATGGCCAAAATATTATATTTATATTATTTTATTATATAATTATATATATATATATATATATATATATATATATATATACATATGTATATGCGGCTATATCCGTACGTATAATATATATATAAATATATATATATATAAGTAAAGGTACGAAACTTTAATCGGCGTCTTAGCACGCGGGTTTTTACCCATATGTGCCCGGCGGCCTATCCAGAAGTGCTCGGTGCTCGGAGACTCCTGTCTAGTGTCGCCTCAAGCATCGTAACTCACGTGTGATGCGCCATTTCTTACTTTCCCAGAGTGATACCCTGGTACCCATTTCTGCCAGCTGCTGAGTCGACCGCGGGGGTATCTTTCTTTTTCTAACACGAGTACAATTAACACTGCTTCCAGCTGGATTGAACAGATGCAACAATTATCTGTTCTTATCAAATTTAACTCATATGTAAATGCATCACTATATTCCGTGTGTAAATAAATGTAACACTATAATCTATGTGTAAATGCATCACTATATTCTATATGTAAACGCATCACTATATCCTATATGTAAACGCATCACTATATCCTATATGTAAACGCATCACTATATTCTATATGTAAACGCACCACTATATTCTATATGTAAAGGCATCACTATATTCTATGTACAGATAACTTACAATGACCAATCTCTAGAGCTGATGAACGAAATGAAAAGACTATTAGAGGCCACAGAGATGGGATTTCTCAGAAGAATGTTGAAAGTTCCCTGGACATCTAAAAAGACCGATGAGGACATTCTCAAAGAGGCCAACACAAAAAGGCAGCTCTTAAAAAACATCAGAAAGAAACAATCAACATTTTTCGGGCACATCATGAGAAAAGGAAAGTTGGAATACTTGGTTACAACTGGCAAAATAAAATGAAAGAGAGATCGCGGGCGACAAAGAGAGAAAATACTGGATAGCTTGGTGTCATGGCATGGAAAACAGTCAACAACAGAACTGATACGATGCACTGTAGATAGAAGATTGTGGAGGGGCATGACCACCGACGCCAACCGGTATGGCACATGATGATGATGATATTCTATATGTAAACGCATCACTATATTCTATATGTAAACGCATCACTATATTCTATATGTAAACGCATCACTATACTCTATATGTAAACGCATCACTATACTCTATATGTAAACGCATCACTATACTCTATATGTAAACGCATCACTATACTCTATATGTAAACGCATCACTATACTCTATATGTAAACGCATCACTATATTCTATGTACAGATAACTTACAATGACCTATCTCTAGAGCTGATGAACTGCAGACAGATTCCCAAATGGATGTATTTATTGAAAGAACAACATGAAAATAAAGCCAGTGAACAAAAATATGGAGGAAAATAGCAAAATAAATAGAGTGATTTCATTGGAAGACTCATTTCCAGGCACTAAGTAATTGAAAGGAAAGTGGGTGGCCGAATCAATAGCTCGTTGGCTTCAAACTAAGAGAACTCGGTTGTAATCCTAATAGTGCCAATTATTTTCTATCTGGGGTTAAATAAAAGCTCAGACCTGAATGTCTCGTGGTGACTGCATAGGACAAGCGACCTTTTTTCCCTGTTCTATGTTCCCTCCTCCCCCGAGCAGACCCCAATAGTGAGAGAATACTGTAAAGATAGTTATTTTTCCAAATAATTTTTAACTGCATTCTAGTATTCTCTCAACAATAGAACAAACTATTCGTTTTCTTAATGACTTCGTCAGCGTCTCATGTTTACCTTCCAAAGTTTTAACTTCTTGTTGACTATATCTTCATTCTTCTAAATGTATGACTTTTGAACATATCAATGTTTGAATTAAATCAAAAAGTACGTTGTTAAATTTCTTGTGTTTGTTCTACTTCTGTTTCACTTAATTTGTGTATTTTTTGTTATCGCTGTTTCTTTTCTCTGATTTCGCAAGTCATGTTAACATTGTAGCAAAAACAATTTTATTTTTGTTCTTTTAAATCTCCTACAATTTATTTTTGTTCTTCTAAATCTCCTACAACTTTATTTTTGTTCTTCTAAATCTCCTACAACTTTATTTTTGTTCTTCTAAATCTCCTACAACTTTATTTTTGTTCTTCTAAATCTCCTACAATTTTATTTTTGTTCTTCTAAATCTCCTACAATTTTATTTGTGTTCTTCTAATCTCCTACAACTTTATTTTTGTTCTTCTAAATCTCCTACAACTTTATTTTTGTTCTTCTAATCTGCTACAACTTTATTTTTGTTCTTCTAAATCTCCTACAACTTTATTTTTGTTCTTCTAAATCTCCTACAACTTTATTTTTGTTCTTCTAAATCTCCTACAACTTTATTTTTGTTTTCCTAAATCTCCTACAACTTTATTTTTGTTCTTCTAAATCTCCTGCAACTTTATTTTTGTTTTCCTAAATCTCCTACAACTTTATTTTTGTTCTTCTAAATCTCCTACAACTTTATTTTTGTTCTTCTAAATCTCCTACAACTTTATTTTTGTTCTTCTAATCTCCTACAACTTTATTTTTGTTCTTCTAAATCTCCTACAATTTTATTTGTGTTCTTCTAATCTCCTACAACTTTATTTTTGTTCTTCTAAATCTCCTACAACTTTATTTTTGTTCTTCTAATCTCCTACAACTTTATTTTTGTTCTTCTAAATCTCCTACAATTTTATTTTTGCCCTTCGGAATCTCTTACAATCTTATTTTTGTTCATCTAAATCTCCTACAATTTTTTTTTGCTCTTCGGAATCTCTTACAATCTTATTTTTGTTCATCTAAATCTCCTAAAATCTTATTTTGTTCTAAATCTCTTACAACCTTATTTTTGTTCTTCTAAATCTCCTACAATCTTATTTTTGTTCTTCTAAATCTCTTACAATTTTGCTCGTTTGCAGAAAGATTTGCAAACTTTCTAATGAATATAATTATAAATGAAGAAAGGCAAAATGATCGTGTGTGTGTTGGTTGGGATAGGAGTATAACGATGAGGACCAGAATCCTTTCTTATTGCTGACACGTGGACAGTTTTACAATTCCATAAATTATATTACTGGACCGTTGTTTCAACTAATATTTGGCGGCTTCAGTTTATATTTCTCCCACATAAAAAAGTATGTTTCAGTAAACGAAATTGGATTGACAAGAACCAGCTCAGCATTTGCTCTCCCAAAAACTGTTCGAAGATCATCTAATTATTCCTGTAGTACAAATACCAAGATTAAAATAAATCGATTGCTCAATTGCAGTGTCTCTACCATGTGCAAAAGAGTGAAGTGTAATGGGATATAACATGTCATGATAATCTTCTCGTATAATTTATTTTGACTAAATGACATCTTTTAAAGAACTGGTAATTTAGAGCAAACAGCAAGAAGTGTAGGCAGTGACAATAAATGCTGGAATTGTGTTGACGTTTAGGTTTGGTTTGTGTGCTGGCAAGTGTACGTTGACAATTATCAACGTTACCACAAATTGGAGCTCACTGTCTGAAGTGACGGCAAAGAGAAGATGACGTAAGAATACCTGATGAATGACAAAAGGTTTTGAGTTAAAAGGATTAACCCGAAATGGGGGAAACTAACTCTACGTAGGATGCTGACAGACCGATCTAAAGTGAAGAATTACTTGTTCTGGTCTGAAGAATGCCATAGACAACGAGAGCATGACTGTCAATGTAAAAGTTGTCAATGAAATAATCTGAACACAGTCGACTGTTGCATGTGTTGACAAAATGATTCATATTAGGTTGTCGTTATATATTTTTATTGTTGAGAAGTATTCATCACATTTGTACAAATAACTCAACTTCATTTTTATAATACTGTATAGTTATATAGTTATAGTTATAGTTATTCAAAGGCTATGTCATCACTGCAAACGAATGAAAATCCACAATTGCTCAAACGCCTGTGCCAGTGTAATCATCCGAATTAACATCTCATCGAATATCCAAACAAAGAAATGCAGCTGCAGTCCCCATCATAGCAAGCACAGCACATGTCAAAAGACAAGGCGTATCAGCACCGAAAGTGAACACATCTGAACTCTCCTTCGTCATACAATATCATCATTCATCGTAAGCAATCTAAATATAGAAACACCATCAGGATGAAACGCAAAAAATGCTAGATGTTATGTGGTAATTTTAAAAAAAAAAGAAGAAAAAATGTGGTATGGTAACAGCTTTACGTAGGTGAGTAACAAAACAAAAGACAACGTTTCGACTCATCAGCTTTACAGCATGCAATCAGCTTTGCAGCAGCTTCGCATCTCTATGCATCTTGGTACATCTTGATGCCTTTACTCCTGGATGTTATGTGCCATGTCTTGAAAGCGTCGTTTATTTGTGTTGCTTTCTTCTTCTTTTATTAGGCGCTAACAAAAACACAAATAATCATTCACTCGTTGTCTGGTTTTCATTGTCTGATTTTCATTGTCTGATTTTCATTGTCTGGTTTTCTTTGTATGTCCTGTACGATTACAGTAAAGTTCCTTCACTTCATGCGGTTCTATAGCATCCTTCGCATAGTGCCCTTTGTCTGGCTTACCATTTATCACTTTTATTTCTGCTTTCTTCCGCCCCTCAGCTTTTGGTCTAACCGACTTTTGTTTATGGTTATGGAAGGCCCCGGTATCACTGCAAACGAATTAAAATCCATAATTACTCAACCGCCTGTGTCAGTGCAATCATCCGAATTAGTATCTCATCTCCCAAACAAAGAAAGGTAGCTGTAGTCCCCATCATAACAGTCTCAGCACACGCCAAAAGACATAAGGCGAAACCGCACAGAAAGTGAACACAACCATCTATTCCCTGTCATACGATTTCATCAATCATTGTAAACAATCGAAATATTGAAACACGATTAAAACAGAGGAAACACACAGCTCACGGTGTGCACAGAGCACTTAACTCAGTAGCTCCTGCAACAAGCCGGACTTGGAATATGAGGAAACTGCAACAAGGAACACTTTTCAGACATAGCCTTTAATGGTTCCTGCTGCTTATCCACCATATTGACCAGAAGTTCACGCCCTCCTGAAAATGATGATCGTCATATTTTGTTAAATGTATAGCGCTTGATAATGTTAGGACATCGCTTTTGACTCCAAATCCCGACATATGAAACACAGTTAGTCATCAGATTATCCCCGTCGCACAACAGACCGTAAGATCTCCCTGCAATGTGAATTTGTGAAATTATAAACCAGTTTACATGTCTATCCTCTATCCTCACGACTTTTCTAGACTTGTCGATCGTCTACCTGTTTTATCTTCTGTACTTTCTTGTTATTTTATTTTCTGCACCTTCTCTTGATTTTATTTTCTGCACTTTCACTTGATTTTATCTTTTGTACATTTTCTTGATTTTTTCTTCTGTACCTTCTCTTGATTTTATCATCTCTACCTTCTCATCATTAGTTTACTTCTCTCATAAATCTCTAATAGCTCTCTCATATATCTGTAGTAGCCTGCTCTCATAATCTTTTATTGCTCTCTTTCTCTCTCTCTCTCATAAATCTTCATAAGCTCTCTCTCATAAATCTTCAGCTTCTCTCTCTGTCTCGTAAATCTTCAGCAAAGTCTCTCTCATAAATCTTTCAGCTTTCTCTCATAAATCTTCAACAAAGTCTCTCTCATAAATCTTTCAGCTTTCTCTCATAAATCTTCAGCAGTTCTCTTCATAAATATGTTTACTTTCTCTGATAAATCTTCAGCAGCTTTCTCTCTCATAAATCGTTTAGCTCTCTCTCATAATTCTTCTGCAGCTCTATAACATAAATCTTTAGCATCATTCGCTCATAAATCTTCAATTAGCTCTCTCTCTCTCTCTCTGATAAATCTTTCAGCAGCTCTCTCTCATAAATCGGTTAGCTCTCTCTCATAAATCTTCTGCAGTTCTCTGACATGAGTCTTTTGCATCATTCTCTCATAAATCTTCAGCAGCTCTCTCTCATACATCTTTTCGCTCTCTAATAAATCTTTGTAGCTCTCTCTCATAAATCTTTATTAACTCTCATGCGTCATTAGTTTATTTTTGTTTCGTTCTTGTAGTTCTCCAAGTGTTTACAAGATTGACATCAGATGTTATTTAACTATTTGTTGATATCTTTGTTGACCACCACATCAGTTCCTTCTATGCTGATAAAGTATGCGAACGTGTTCACTAACTCATATATTATGTTTTAACACTTTTCTAGTCACTGTTTGGCATTTGAGAATTTGGCTAGTTAGTCTGTATCTGCGATAAATAGAATAGTGCCACTTCCGTATAATGTTATTTAGCTCATTATCTAGCTGCTACAGAGGATGGGGACTTGCTGAATTGTGCAGAACTATATTACATAGCGAGCTAGAAATTTGGTCTCTCAGATCCAATATCTAGCGCTCTGTGATAGCGGAGAGAAGAGGGGACCTCGTGTAAATTCAGTGTACGTTTTTTGGGAACCTGAACAGTTAACTTCGTTCTTAAATGTTTTGTATAGCTAGCCTTAACATATGGATGTGAATCTTGGACATTAGGACAATAAACAATAAAATCCCTGGAGGCTGTATAAATTTGGTTTTGCAGAAGAATGTTGAGAATACCATGGACAGCTAAGAAGAGTAATGAAAACGTTATGAAAGAGGTCAAAGCAAAGAGAGAGCTAATATCCAATATTAGGAAGAAACAATCATTTTTTTGGGGCCATATAATAAGAAGGGAACAGCTGGAATATATTGTGACAACTGGGAAAATTGAGGGACGAAGAAATATAATCTATAATTTAAAAAAAAATATTTTCATTGGAAAAACCACGCATTGAACTTCAGAAAAAAAGTGGTGGAGAAGTAGACTAAAGATGTCTGGTGAGGTACAGTGGAAACATCTCTGATGTAAAGTGAAAGTCTTAGTCTTAGTTAAATGGGTCGTGCTCGCCAGGAAGTAGGCAAAACTGAAATTGAAAGCACCTGATGCTTGCTCAGTGTTGACCAAGTTGAGAGGAGTATGCGAGAACGTGCAACAGACAAAGAAGGGCAGACGTATTTTTGTTTCTGCCTTCAAGAGGCCTTTAAATGGGTCTGCTATTGACCACATGACCAGATGATTCACAATTATAGACAAGAAGGAAGAAGATAGAAGAAAACAAGAGCAGAAGGAGAAACTGTAATTTATGAACTTCTGTTATTTTCTCTGCATTTCTTTGATACCACAACTTCGGAAAATTAAAACAGACTGTTCTCAGAAACGATAATGAATGTACAGAATTAGATTAGCAAAAACAAGACTATGTACGGTCTAGGAAATAAGGAAGAATTTTTGAACAAACAAAAAATAATAAAACCAATTATAGCATATTTCCATTAATATTAAATTGTTCTCTCAGCTTTTCTACAACTTCATGTGGTTTTAATAAAATGAAGGATAAAATAAGAAAATGACCGGAAAAAAATTGTGAAGCAGAAAATCTTTAAAATCTAGAACTGGCAGTATGTTTCAACGTGAGTTCCCTTTGTTTGTTTGTTGTTGAGTTCCCTGTGTTGGTCTAGAACTGGCAGTATGTTTCAACGTGAATTCCCTTTGTGTGTTTGTTGTTGAGTTCCCTGTATTTGTCTGGAACTGGCAGTATGTTTCAACGTGAGTTCCCTTTGTTTGTTGTATCATCCTCATCACTGCACACCGGTCGAACCCATAGGTGCTCATGTATTCTCCACGAGAATCTTGAGAAAATCCGAGGAGAATCCTGGCCCACGTGCACGAACTCCGTAGCAATATTGTTGACAGTACCATGGCTACTGACATGAACGGCGTCCGGCTTGTTGCAGGAGCTACTGAGTTAAGTGCTCTGTGCACACCGTGAGCTGTGTGTCTCATCAGTTTTGATCATGTTTCAATATTCCAATTTCGATATTCCAATATCGTATGACAGGGAACAGTTGGCTGTGTTCACTTTCTGCGCGGTTTCGCCTTATGTCTTTTGGCGTGTGCTGAGACTGCTACGATGGGGACTACAATTACCTTTCTTTGTTTGGGAGATGTGTTAGTAATTCGGATGATTCCACTGGCACGGGCGGTTGAGCAATTATGGATTTTAATTCGTTTGCAGTGATGCCGAGGCCTTCCATAACCAATAATAATGATGAACGGCGTCTTGTCTTGGCAATCTCCTGGCTACTGACATGAACGACGTCTTGTGTTGACAATCTCCTGGCTACTGACATGAATGTCGCTTTGTGTTGACAGTATTCTGGCTACTGACATGAATGTTGTTTTGTGTTGACAGTCTCCTGGCTACTGACATGAATGTCGTTTAGTGTTGACAGTCTCCTGGCTACTGACATGAATGTCGTTTTCTGTTGACAAGTCTCCTGGCTACTAACATGAATGTCGTTTTGTGTTGACAAGTCTCCTAGCTACTGACATGAACGACGTCTTGTGTTAAACAGTCTCCTGGCTACTGACATGAATGTCGTTTTGTGTTGACAGTCTCCTGGCTACTGACATGAATGCCGTTTTGTGTTGACAGTCTCCTGGCTACTGACATGAACGACGTTTTGTGTTGACAGTCTCCTGGCTACTGACATGAAAGTCGTTTTGTATTGACAGTCTCCTGGCTACTGACATGAATGTCGTTTTGTTGACAGTCTCCTGGCTACTGACATGAATGTCGTTTTGTGTTAAACAGTCTCCTAGCTACTGACATGAATGTCGTATTGTGTTGACCATTTCATCGTTGTATACTTTGTGGAAGAATCACTATTGAACACAATTGCTCTCGTTCGTCTTTCAGCAGACAAACCTGGGCACAGCTATTTGTTTTCATCCTAAAGTGGCATTTTTGTTAGAATCTTTGAAATTTAACAGCGTTTATGGATGAATACGTCCTGAGCCTTGAAATGTCCACGTATTAATTGATTAGTGGTTAGTAGCTACAGAACACGCAAAAATACTTAAGGTGCAGCGGCACCGAAAAATGAACGCCGCTGAACTGATTATTTTAGAATTAATTTGAGTATTAACTCTTTTAATAGGGAAGATTTTTATCAATCCAACGGCAGAAATTTCAGAGACAAAATTGTTGATTGTTTTAATTATCAATCTACATGTCTATATATATATATATATATATATATATATATAAAACACTTAATACATGATATATGATTTTTTTCGATAATTATTAAACAAGGTATTAGATTTCACCAATACCAAGATGATACAAGACTTAAAAAAAAAAAAAAAGAATATAGTCTGATGAGAGTTTACAGTAATCAAATTTAGAGTGACGCACTGTGCGGCGACACGTACAAGACGGAAATTGGCATGACGCGTGGTGCATGGAAACGTGCGGAAAGAGTTAATCAATACTCCATGGAAGTGATTTCAATTTGTAATATCAGGCACAAAACGTTCATCTGTTGAGCTACAGTAAAACATTCATTTATGAGTCATATTTCAATAGTGTTCGTAATAAAAAAGATCCAATATTAGTTAATTTGCGAGCTCTGTGATATACAATATTAAATTATTAACTATAATATTTTTTAAAATACAACTTCTAAACGCTTAGGATGTTTTATAGAAGAAGTGCGTATATTTGTGACGATAGAAACCCAAGAAAAAGAGTTCTTAAGTGTTATGTAGAGCCAGTCTTAACAATGGATGTGAATCGTGGACAATAGGACAACAGACATGAATATCACTGGAGGCTGTAGAAATGTAGTTTTACAGAAGAATGTTGAGAATACCTTGAACTGCCAAGAAGAGTAATGAAAACGTTCTGTAAGTGGCCGATGCAAAAAGGAAGCTAATTTTAACAATTAGGAAGAAACAATCATTTTTGGCTATGCAATGAGAAGGGAGCAACTGCAATATATTGTCACAACTGGGAAAATTGAGGGACGAAGAGATAGAGGAATACAAAGAGAAAAAATACCAAATAGCTTAAGAGAATTGCTTGGCAGAAGGTCAACAACAGAAATGATAAATAACTGTCGAGATCGAAAGTTCTGGAGAGACATGATTACCTACACCGTACATGATGATGATGTGTGTATTTTATCTTCCTGAAAAAATACAAATGATCAAACTAACTAAAGTATCATTGACAAACAACTGTGTGAGATACATCCAATTTGTAACTGTGTCTATTCCGCTCTGTTTTACTTCTGGAAAGACCCCGAATCGGTTTTGCTTCTGGAAATACCCCGAATCTGTTTACTTCTGGAAAGACCCCGAATCTGTTTTACTTCCGTAAAGACCCCGAATCTGTTTACTTCCGTAAAGACCCCGAATCTGTTTTACTTCTTGAAAGACCCCGAATCTGTTTTACTTCTTGAAAGACCCCGAATCTGTTTTACTTCCGTAAAGACCCCGAATCTGTTTTACTTCCGTAAAGACCCCGAATCTGTTTACTTCCGTAAAGACCCCGAATCTGTTTTACTTCTTGAAAGACCCCGAATCTGTTTTACTTCTTGAAAGACCCCGAATCTGTTTTACTTCCGTAAAGACCCCGAATCTGTTTTACTTCCGTAAAGACCCCGAATCTGTTTTACTTCCGTAAAGACCCCGAATCTGTTTACTTCCGTAAAGACCCCGAATCTGTTTTACTTCTTGAAAGACCCCGAATCTGTTTTACTTCCGTAAAGACCCCGAATCTATTTTACTTCAGGAAAGACCCCGAATCTGTTTTACTTCCGTAAAGACCCCGAATCTGTTTTACTTCCGTAAAGACCCCGAATCTGTTTTACTTCCGTAAAGACCCCGAATCTGTTTTACTTCTGGAAAGACCCCGCATCTGTTTTACTTCCGTAAAGACCCCGAATCTGTTTTACTTCCGTAAAGACCCCGAATCTGTTTTACTTCTGGAAAGACCCCGAATCTGTTTTACTTCTGGAAAGACCCCGAATCTGTTTTACTTCTGGAAAGACCCCGAATCTGTTTTACTTCCGTAAAGACCCCGAATCTGTTTTACTTCTGGAAAGACCCCGAATCTGTTTTACTTCTGGAAAGACCCCGAATCTGTTTTACTTCTGGAAAGACCCCGAATCTGTTTTACTTCCGTAAAGACCCCGAATCTGTTTTACTTCCGTAAAGACCCCGAATCTGTTTTACTTCCGTAAAGACCCCGAATCTGTTTTACTTCTGGAAAGACCCCGAATCTGTTTTACTTCTTGAAAGACCCCGAATCTGTTTTACTTCTTGAAAGACTCCGAATCTGTTTTACTTCTTGAAAGACCCCGAATCTGTTTTACTTCTGGAAAGACCCCGAATCTGTTTTACTTCTTGAAAGACCCCGAATCTGTTTTACTTCTGGAAAGACCCCGAATCTGTTTTACTTCTTGAAAGACCCCGAATCTGTTTTACTTCTTGAAAGACCCCGAATCTGTTTTACTTCTTGAAAGACCCCGAATCTGTTTTACTTCTTGAAAGACCCCGAATCTGTTTTACTTCTTGAAAGACCCCGAATCTGTTTTACTTCTTGAAAGACCCCGAATCTGTTTTACTTCTTGAAAGACCCCGAATCTGTTTTACTTCTTGAAAGACCCCGAATCTGTTTTACTTCTTGAAAGACCCCGAATCTGTTTTACTTCTTGAAAGACCCCGAATCTGTTTTACTTCTTGAAAGACCCCGAATCTGTTTTACTTCTTGAAAGACTGCGAAACTATTTACTTCTGCAAAGATTCCAATCCCCCTTTCGGTGACTAATTTCCAGGCAATGTTTGCCCACCCGGTTCTGAACGTCTGTTTGTTTGTTTGTTTGTTTGTTTTTAGGATCATCATCATCACTGCACACTTGACGAATCCATAGGTGCTCCGATATCCCGCTCCAGAAAATCCGAGTCAAATTGTGTCCCAAGTGCACGAAATCCGTAGCACGGTGTGGGTAGCTTTCTGCTGACAATTTTGCCCTGGCAGCGGCCATATTTATGGCCTACTCTTTTCGATTTTAGCTGTCAATGGTTCTTTAACGTGCGCGAGTGCACACGGGAGCTAGTGTATATTGTCGCTATGCATGAGTGCTAGACATCGGATCTCACTACCAACAAGATCTGGAATGGTAACGTCATAAAGAAACCACGGGATAAATATTTCATATTTTTAAAACACCATCACCTCTCCCTATGGTCTTTGAACCCAGGTCCTTCCTGTCTTATGGTCGACGTCTTCTAGACCACTCAAGCACCACCACCCACTCCCTCAACCGCCACGTTGTTACTATCAGTTCTTAATCTTCAGCTGTGTTATTGCGAAAAGTGTTCATCTTCACCATTCACTATTAAAATGTCACTATTGGACGGAATACACACATTTTTATGGGTCGACCCAGCCGCTGGCAGAAATGGGTATCAGGATAGTACTCTGGGAAGGTGAGAAATGTCGCCTCGCATCTTGAGTTTAGATACATGAAGCGACACAATCTTGAAGTCTCCGAAAATTTCTGGATAGGCGGCCAAGCACATAAATGCTATTTATACCAATCTGTGGATTCTACGCTTTTCGGCCCAGCACATCAGTCCTCAAGCTTTTCTTATTTCTAAACTGCCTTCCTTCCTCGATCACTAAACGTTTGACCAGACAGGTTAACATGTTACCCGGTCAGTCAAGAACAGAAAAATGTTGTCTAGGTTCTGATTCACACACCCTGACTGAAGCGACCAGCTTAGAAAAAACTGACCTATCTCAACAGTGATGGAGTTTGCTGCTCGTCCTGCAGTCATTACAGGGTGACATGTTTCAGTTTGACAGACAGAACTTTGCTATTTGTGGCAAGTGCCTAAGAAAGAAGGAATATATCTAGTTAAATAAGGAATTATAAGGAATATATCTAGTTAAATAAGGAATTATAAGGAATATATCTAGTTAAATAAGGAATTATAAGGAATATATCTAGTTAAATAAGGAATTATAAGGAATATATCTAGTTAAATAAGGAATTATAAGGAATATATCTAGTTAAATAAGGAATTATAAGGAATATATCTAGTTAAATAAGGAATTATAAGGAATATATCTAGTTAAATAAGGAATTATAAGGAATATATCTAGTTAAATAAGGAATTACAAGGAATATATCTAGTTAAATAAGGAATTATAAGGAATATATCTAGTTAAATAAGGAATTATAAGGAATATATCTAGTTAAATAAGGAATTACAAGGAATATATCTAGTTAAAAAAGGAATTATAAGGAATATATCTAGTTAAATAAGGAATTATAATGAATATATCTAGTTAAATAAGGAATTACAAGGAATATATTTATGCATATTTCTATTTTTTGCTATTTGTAGAATATCGGATCATCATTCTGTGCGATACAATTTATCGTAAACGATCATGTCCTTCTACAATCTTCTATCCACAGTGCATCGTATCAATCCTGTTGTTGACTGTTTTCCATGCCATGACACCAAGCTATATATACTATCTTCTCTCGTCCGCTATGAGACGTATAAAACATCAATTATCACTTTCCAAGCGAGTTTTGTTTTATTCATGACCTATCCCCAATATTTGTGTCCACTGATATAATTGACTTCTAGATTGTACTATCCAAATTCTCTTTCTCTGCCAGTTCCAGGTATATTTATTTATGGAGACAAATAATAAATGAATATTATTATAGAGGATAGCTCAGTGGTTAGTGAACTGGACTACAAAGGAAAAAGGTTCGATCCTAACCGACGGCTTCGAAGTTTACCCAACCTTAAATGGGTACCGGATTTTTTTCTGGGAATTTAAAGCGGCACGGGCGTAATACCGACCACATTACCCCAAAAATCATGTGTTGAAGGTCTGTAAAATGTAAGGTCACTAACACCATATTCCCTATACGCCACTTGTCGTGACGGGGGTACTTGACTTTTTTATTATTATTATAGAGGAAAACTTCCGAGGCGATAATCCAAGTCACTTAGTTAGCAGTGTTCCCTAGCATTTGGCTTTTTGTGGCAAGGCGCTGTGCCAAGGAGTGCGGGTTCGATTCTGCCTAGGATTATATATTTTTCTGTATTTTTTTTTCTGTTGTTGATTAATTGTAATTTTTTTCCGAGTGCTGTAAACATACCTCTTCCTCTGAATTGATTCGCTATATTTATTGAGTTGGTTCGTCTACTCCCCAATTGCCCGTCGCGAGCAATTAGTGGCGAAACAAGAAAACGACTTGAAATCTGTGAGACTATTTTACAGAAGAATGTTGAGAACATCGAATACTGGTCAGAATGGTAAATGCAGCATGAACTCAACGCATTCAATAAATGCATATTAAACATAGACAAGCAACAATTATTTACAAAAAGATTGTTCCGAAGGAGGCTGAAAAATTGTGTAATATCTGTTGAGAATAAAATTGGATTGAAAACAGAAAGAAGTATTGAGCAGCATAACATCAGGCCGTAGAAGTTAATCAACAACGTAATTCACGGATACCAGATGAAGCAAATAATTATAAGGATACCTGACCATCTACTCTAGTGGTCAAGAATAATGATGTAAGGTAAAGTACGAAACTTGAATCGGCGTCATAGTACGTGAGTTTTCACCCATATGTGCTCGGCCGCCTATTCAACAGCTTTCGGAGACTTCTGGATAGTGTCGCTTCAAGCGTCGAATCTTACGATGCGAGGCTGCATTCCCCTCACCTTCCCAGAGTAATATCCTGGTACTCATTTTAGCCAGCGGCTGGGTCGACCGAGGGTGTATTTTTTTTCCTACCACGAATACAATTCCCACTGCTTCCAACAGGAATAGAACACAAGTTGTCCGAACGTTGGTAGCCTTTTGTCGGGTGTAGTGCGTTTAAGACGCCAATCTTATATTTCGCTTTCTCCCTTCTATTTACCTGCATTTTTTTCTAATTCTGCTTCACTTGGCAACCACGAAAGTGCACGGACATTTCTAGATTAGCTGCTCATTTATCAGGTAACTCACCTGAAAGTTCTTACATCAATACATTTTGTGACAGGTATCGTCAGACATGCCCAATATACTTCATCTTTCATAAAATAGAACCTCTTCAAGTCTAATTCCCCCTAATTATTTTTCTTCGTCTGCATATTTCTACGTAATCTGATTATATTCCTCAAAGAGTTAGATACGACCGATCAAAACTGCTTCTCTGAGTATTCATTATTTGTGTCTTTGCATTAAGTAGCGAGTCTGAATGACAATTATTTTTACATTTAATGGAGTCCAGCAGAGGCAGATGATGTTTCACAATGCATGCTTGGAAATAGTAACAGGTACTTGTCTTGTTTAGAATGAAGATCGTGCATTTAAAAAAGAAGAGTTAGGAAGGAAGTAAAGAAGTGATGCTTGAGACTGGAAAATCCTAATTAATCGGCACTTGTCTATGTTTACATATATATGAATTAACATGCAGGAAAATGAACATAAATTAGAGGATGAACATTTATTATTTGTTAGTTTTTCATATATAAAATAAATATAAAATGCTATAGAGCAGCTAAACTAATAGAAAGACAAGATAAACTACAACGTTTCGGCAAAAGCCCTCATCATGTATAACAAACAAAATATACAAATTAAATTTTTAATCCCATCCAGAAAACACAACGTAGATCTCAAAAATGGCGGAAAAAGACGGTGGGCAGGATTTACGTAGAGTATAGTTTAAAGAAATCGACAATAACTGAGGTAGGATTTAATTAAGCCAAAAGATACTATACAGTGAAAAATTGTAAAATTGAAAGGAGGTGTTCCATAAGAGTATGAATACTATCATAGTAATGATTCATAAATTCTACCTGGGGCTGAAGCTTCGAACAGAAACCTGGAAGTAGGACGTGTAGGCGGAGACAATTACGGAGAAAGTTCAAATAGCAAGAGAATCTTTTTTTCTTTGAAGTTTTATTTTTTTCTTAGTCAGATATCGATTAATCTTTGTCAACACTGCGCTTTGACAGATGAAACACACATTAGGGTAACTATCAATTAGATGTCTCCGATAGCATACCATCTTTGTGTTAATTACTAAATCATGCAACACAACCAACGACACCTCACTTACTGGGCAAATAATTGATGTAATAATTACTTACACATGTCATCTCTAATCTTTGAGCCATTCTTATAAGCATCTATCGTTATGTTCTATTCACAGCTTCATTTTGATGTTGGTCAATTGTCACATCTCAACGTTATTTATTATATCGTGTTTCCTTGTTTGCAGATATTCTTCTTGTAAGCCGAATAGAAACAAAACAAAAAAAAAACCCTTACAATATTTGTTTAATACATGATGTTGTACTAGGGCGGAATATTGATGGTTCAGAATTGTTTCGTGTGTTACACCCGAGAGCTCTCAGTTTTTGTTAAACCTCACATAAATAATTCAAGATAGCGACTGAACACCAGTAGAAGTGAACACTGTTCGCTTGTGTTCAGGGATGAACTAAACAATAACCATTTGCAGACAGTCTGGAAGCATGGTGTCAATGATTGAGTGGTATTACCCGCAAAGATCTGCACTTCCACCAATTCGTGTGTTAGTTGCTGTTACCGAATTGAGGAAACTATCTTGCATCGCTTGTTGTAATTAGGTCATGTTTTTACTCTTCGGTTCATAAAGTTTAATGAAGCTTCATTTCTGCTCTGTGTGTGTGCATGCATGAGTGTGAGTGTTTGTGTGTGAGATGGGGTGTGTTATGCGTGATTTCATCATCATCATGTGCCATATTGGTTGCGTTGGCGATCATGTCCTTCCACATCTTCTATGTATCGTGTACCGTATCAGTTCTGTTTTCTTCTGTTTTCAATGCCACGACACCAAGCTATCTAGTATATTCTCTCTTTGTCGCCCGCGATCTCTCTTTCCATGTGTTTTGCCAGTTGTAACCAAGTACTCCAACTTTCCTTTTCTAATGATGTACCCGAAAAATGTTGATTGTTTCTGTTTGATGTTTCTTAAGAGCTCATTTTTTGTGTTGGCCTCGGAGAATTTCCTTGTTGGTCTTTTTAGCTGTCCACAAAACTTTCAACATTATTCTAAGAAATCCCATCTCTGTGACCTCTAATCGTCTTTTCATTTGTTTGTTTACTGTCCATGATTCGCTTCCATAAGTCAGATTTGGCTCTATATAACACGGATGAACTCTTTCTCACTTCTATTGGTGCGCGCTATCCGAGCCCAAATTAGACCCGTTTCAAATTCATTAAGATTTTAATTTTTACTTTGCAAATCTAATTTTTGTTTGTTTTTGACAGATCACTTTGTTTTTCTGTTGCTCTAATTCTTTCTCTTCTGCTGCATTCAGCGACCTATTACTTCTTGTTCTTGTCTGCACTTTAAAATAGCGGTAACTGGGCGTAGTGGCGATATGTCGTAAATGACTGCAAGCTGTGAAATCTGCGTCTTTAACCGAGCAGATCTGCATTCAGCAAGCATTGTTAGGCACCGGGTCTGCATCCCTACTCTCTCCCTACATCCTTAGCCAGACTAAATTGTTTGTCTCCTCGGTGAAGTGGGACAGCAAGACCTTGATCGCATGGATCCCAGACACTGGCACACAAAAGCAGGAAATGCAAGTTCCAAAATCAACGAGCGTAGAGCAAGACGTAATCACTTGCATGATCATAACTTCAAACCATTGATGCTTGGTTTCTTATCTTCTCAGCGAATCATTTCAGGGGAGGAAGTGTGTTTACAACACAACTGTTTACCACACAACTGTTTAAAACATTGCAACACAACTGTTTGCACCAATAAAAAACAACTGTTTACAACAGCTCTCCTCTTCTCATCTATTTACATCGTCTCAACCGTCTTTTCATTTTTCAAGTTCGCACAACTACATCTTTCATTAATGTTGATATTCCGATCCCAGAACAATTAAGATTAAACTTAATGCGAAAGGATGCATTTAGGGCGCATGACTTACAACTATTCAATTCGTAACTGTTTTAATCAGCATTCTCTCTCTCTCTCTCTCTCTCTCTCTCTATATATATATATATATATATATATATATATATATATATATATATATTATTTGGATCTTAATTAGTGTGTAAGTTAAACAATCAGCATTCTCTCTCTCTCTCTCTCTCTCTATATATATATATATATATATATATATATATATATATATATATCTTATTTGGATCTTAATTAGTGTGTAAGTTAAACAATGTCATACCTCTATTGACTTTCAAAGAACTAGCAATAAAAAGATATAATTGCCGCCATTTTCTTCTGCGTCAGCCAAACGTGTGGAGTTTGAAGAAATCGTTTTAAGCTGAGTGTATATTGATCTTTCGCTACTTAATTTGATAGAACCCTTCCCACCAACCATCTCTTTTCTTTCTCTATACACACATATTTATATTTCATTCATTTTCGCTTACACTGCTGATCACTCCCATCTCTCTCTCCCTCTCTCTCTCTCTCTCTCTCTCTCTCTCTCTCTCTCTCTCTCTCTCTCTCTCTCTCTGTCTCCGATTCTCCAAATATACAAAGGGACAAAAGATGTATACGTTTTAAAAGATGTTATTTATAAAAGATTGAGGAAGTTGAATCTAATTAGTGTAGAATCGTGTACTGTCCTGTTGTATCAAAAACGTAATTTCTCGTGTGAATGATAGTATCACGTGCTTTTTTGATTTCTTCGATCTTTTTAGCTCCTTCATGTGGATTGTTTTGCTAAGTCAACTGGAAGTTTCGCTATAATGATTTTGCGCCGGTGCTGCTGTGTTCGTGCGTCCTGGCTGCGTTCATTACAGTACATCATGTGTTGTAGGTGTATCCATGGTTGACAGTGTTGTGCGGGCTACGTCATAAAAAAGGATGATCCTGCCTCCCTAACCCGGTCGTTTGCTCGAAAAGAAGGGCGAGATGAGAAAGATTTCGATGCTCTTCGTGAGTCTGCAGCCCTAGTTGGTATTCCCGGATCTTCATATTAGTCAAGAGCAATGTTGCGTAAATTCAGGAAAGCGACCAGAAGAAAAGGAGATGACATTTGAACCCTTTGATCGTTTCACATTGCCGGATTTGCTGAGGAGATCTGACCGCGTATGAACAGTTGTTCCATATGCAATAAGAATGATCCGACGGCTAACTAACTAACTATCTATCTAACTAACTAACTAACTAAATAACTAACTAACTAACTAACTAACTAACTAATTACCTAACAAAACTAATTAATAAAAAAACGAATTAATTAACTAACTAACTAATTACCTAATTACCTAACTAAACTAACAAATTAATGCAATAACTAATTAATTAACTAATTAAGTAACTAATTAAATAACTAACTAATTACCTAACTAATCTAACTAAACTAAGTAATTAATAAACAAGCTAATTATAAATTAACTAACTAACTAATTACCTAACTAAACTAACTAATTAATAAACTAACTAACTAACTAACAGCTAACTAACTAGATATGGGGTAAAACCAACCGATTGGGCTACTGACGTTCGGACATCCTGTTTTCGATTCCCGCTGGAAGCAGTGTGATTTGTACTCGTGGTGGAAACAAAAAATACCACCGAGGTCTACACAGCAGCTGGCAGAAATGAATACCAGGGTATTACTCTTGGAAGGTGATGAATGCCTCCTTGCATTGTGAGTTTCCATGCTTGAAGCGACACTATCCAGAAGTCTCCGAACACTTCTGAATAGACGGCCGAGTACATGTGGGTGTAAACTCGCGTGCTAAGACGCCGATTCAAGTATCGTACTTTACCTTTACATTTACTTTAACTAGATAACTAACTAACACTAGTAGCTGGTAGAGACCAACAACTTCCATATACATTTACTTGTACTGAAGTGTGTATTCACTGTTTGACTTTCCTCACTACATTCTGTATTTACTTGTAAGCACATAAGGAGTTCCTTTCAAATCTTACAGCATATGGGGAATGTAGTGCTAGTTATTTTCAAAGTACACATTGGCACATTTTTGGTTTACTTGGTCAGTATCACACCAGGCCGCGCTGCTTTCCCTAAAAAAGAATTTCTGGTACCGATTTTTAGAATTTGAGTAAAACCCGAGTCCTGTCGGTGTGAGAAAACAATATCACCTGATCTTGGAGTTGAACCCGCACTCCTAGGTCATTGCTACGCACTAACCACAGCCGCATGTTGTATTATGAATGTAGCATATCCACATACGTGTCTACATATATTAATATCCTTTGTTTCAGATCCTCAAACCCCCCCCCTCTCTCTCTCTCTTCCTCCTCTCCCTCTCTATTAATTTTTTAATAACATATACATACATCTTACTCTCCTCTCTATTTCAAATATCACTCTAATTTATCTGTCCATTTTTTACCTTCCATTCAGTTTCTGTTTCTCACTCTCTCTCACTCTGTGTCTAGTTTGCGTATTTGTGTGCCTTCACAATCCGATCTATTACATTCAGCTCTCCTCTATGTTGACTCAATCATGCTGTTATTGTTCGCTGGTGGTAACAAATAATTTCACAAGCAATTTACCTTTTTGTAAATACCTTGTTGTATGCAACCAGATAATTCAATATCCGGATATCTTCTTATAAAACACATGTTGTTTTTTTATGAAGCCCATTTGTGTATAATTCGCACGATTATTCTCCTTTCGCTTAACACTTTGTTCGTTTGTCACAATTTGATTCAGCGTTGCCATATCTGCATTATTCCGTCTTTCCCCTTTTTTATTTAATTATTATTATTATTTTTTTTTTTTTTGCTTTTGCCAGCTTTCACCTTTTGTAAAGTTCCTAGAGACTAGGAACTTAATTTTGTGTGTTAATCCATTTTTCCCTGGCAGCCGTGTGCACAGAGATCCCTCGCCGCACAGGCAGATAAATCAGTCTTCAGGGGTGCTCATATATTTTTCCGTCTATGGGTAATTGATATTTCAAGCCGGACCATCTTTGCTGAGACCAGGGTGGTTTCCGCAGAGAGAAATTACTAATAAAAATCTCAACTGGTGCAGCCAGGATTTGAACCCACAGCCTCTCTGTCTCGAGACTGGTTCCATTTTTAACAATTCTTTGATTCCATCTTTCACATTCTTCTTTTCTTCCATCTTTCACTTTGTTCTTGGCATCCTTCGTTCTTGAAGGTTTATATTTGCCACGTTCACCCAGCTCAAGGTGTGTAAAGAAACGAACCGAGAGTAAATAATTCATCTATAAATATTGATCTCTTATCCACTTGTATGACAAGCAAATGCTAGCACATACACTCATACATTTACTAGCAAACAAACACATATTTACTGTATATGATTTAGCTTGTCCATGTTGGATCTTGACTCACAGGATATCGACTCTGACAGTGTCTCTGTCCTGCGCGAGATGTCCAGTATCAGAATCAGTCAGTACTATCTCGTCTGTGATATCTTGCTCTCAATTTCTTCAAAGTCCTATTTTCTCTCGTTTATTTGAAGTTATGTCATCTATAATTACCATCTACAGACCGTGATGTTGTTTCACATCACCAATATATATATTTGTATTGTCCTTGTTTGTTTGTCAAACAAGGACAATAAAATCAAATATCAACATTCAAATATTTTTCTAAAATGTTAAGTCTTTACAAAACTGACCTGTTTGTTCTCTACAAAACTGACCTGTTTGTTCTTTGCAACACTGACCTGTTTGTTCTTTGCACCACTAACCTGTTTGTACTTTTGGTCACACTGACCTGTTTGTTCTTTACAACACTGACCTTTTCTTTGTCTCCGTTCATAATATTCTGTGTATTATCTTGTAACATTTGCATTTTAAGTCACTGATGTATTTTCTACAGCTCCGTCGATTAATTATCCATGTCTAACAAATGTATTGCAATGTGACAAAATAACGACCCTCAAAAACCTAAATTTCATTGACTAGATAAGGTCCCTGCCATTGTAGGCTTAGTTTTTCTTTATTCAAAGTCCTATTTATTCTAGACTTTTATGTCCTAGATAGTCTTTCCATTACATACATAAACACGCACACGGGCATATATTTATATATTGCACGGTTCTACACAATAAGAAATAAAAAAGAAATATATGTTTAAGGAGATAATTGATTGATCGTTAGTGTACCTCGAAGCTACAGAACTATTAGCTTTTAGACACAAGAAATTGATAATGAGAATAGTATTGACCTTCTTCATTTCCGGGTTTTCTTGAATGAGTTAAAGCTTACACATTCTAGAGGTACCACAATACTGGGTAATCTACAATAAGAGATATCAATGCGGTAACCACAATACTAGGTCATTCGTAATAAGGGACATCACTGCGATAACAACAATAATAGGTCGTCTACAATAAGAGACATCACTGCAGGTACCACAATACTAGGTCTTATACAACAACAGACATTATTGCGGGTACCACAAATGTCTTGGTCTTGTCAAGAACTTCTATTTCACACAAACTGTCTCCCTAAATGATGTGAGGCAGGATCGTTATCAGACTTAAGTCATTGACTACCGTTTTGAAATAAGATCACCAATTTGTTGCTCGTAGATGAAAAAAAAAATTATTATAATTAATTGATGACTGACGTCAGCAACAACAAAACATCATGACCATATAGTGTCAAACGCGCATCTCTCTCTCTCTCTCTCTCTCTCTCTCTCTCTCTTTCTCTGTCTGTCTCTCTCTCTCTCTCTCTCTCTCTATATATATATATATATACAGATTAATATATTTTTTTTAATGCCAAACAGCAAACTGACAACTAAAACCGCAATTTACAACGGCTGGATAATCAGTGCCCTTTTCTATGGCAGCGGATCATGGACACCTTATGCAAAGCAAGAGAGAAGGCTAAATGCATTTCATAAGCGGTCCCACCGCCGTATTGTTGATATCACTTGGAAGGACAAAGTAATAAACGTGGAGGTCCTCACTTGCACAGGTCTCCCGAACATCTTCACACTTCTCAAACAACGCAGGTTACGCTGATTTGACCATTTACACCATATGAAAGATGGTCGCAAACCAAAGGATGTACTTTATGGACAACTTGCACATGGTAAAAGAACTAGGGGCGCCCAAAACTCTTAACTATTATTAAAATACGTTAGTTATGTCAATAGATATACAACGGGCTGAAAAGAACAAAAATGTAAGGCATGGTTTCATTGACGTCGCATGAGGGGCAGACCAAGAAGTAGGTGGTTTCAGGACATCAAAGACAACAAGACAACAGAAGAAGTGGGAGATCTGGATAGAGACAGCGATTCCTTTAGACGGGCTGAGGTGAATGTAAGTTCTGTGGGAGATCTGGCTAGAGACATAGATTCCTTTAGACGGGCTGAGATGAATGTACGTTCTGTGGGAGATCTGGCTAGAGACATAGATTCCTTTAGACGGGCTGAGGTGAATGTAAGTTCTGTGGGAGATCTGGCTAGAGACATAGATTCCTTTAGACGGGCTGAGATGAATGTACGTTCTGTGGGAGATCTGGACATAGACAGCGATTCCTTTAGACGGGCTGAGGTGAATGTAAGTCCTGGAAATGACAATCGACCTGATGATGATGATGAAGTTAATGATGATGATAGTGAGGATGATGATGATATATAATGGAATGTTTGAATCACACCGATTCAAAACTCGCTCCAATGAACCGTTTGGACTAACACTCCCTAGACTAATATTATATAAGCAATTTTGAACCAGTTTTTCTGTGTTTGCGATTGTTGTGTACAGGTATTTAACAACATTAACAGAAATACAAATACAGCAAAGTTTCAAAAGCCTGGTATTTTACGATTTTCTCATTGTATTGTCTGGGATGATGATAGCTGCGGTAAAGTTGTCTTTAGAACTCTCTTTATAACAAGTATTCATGTTGAAGAAATGAAAAACATACTCGCTGGATGAACGTTTGGAACATCAGCAACACAACTAAACGCCGAGTGCCATATCACACAGTTTTTAAATTAGGATATAACCTGGAGAAAATAAAAGCTACCCTCACAGGACCGAGGATAATTTACCGCTAATGCAAATCGACCCAATCCCACGTAATCAAATTGCAAAGTTGTCCCCACACTTTTACTACCTCCCCCACACAACTTCTTCCTACAATCCTGGTGTTTTGTATTGTGTTTGAATTGTAACATAACGAAATCAGCAGACCCATGCTGGACTGCCAAACGCCGGCACCTAAGTTAATCATGTCAGTTGTTGATTAAATTAGATGAAAATAATCTCTAGTTCACATCTTGTTTTTGTAGTTATTGCATTAAAAGAATCACGTGGCCATCACTGCAGCTGGTTTCACTCACGATGATTGCAGGAAAACAGTTTTCTTTTTTTTTTTTTAATACAAACTGCTGAACTGCTGGTTTCAGTTGTCAGTATTCACGTACATATCTCGTTGGTTTATTTGTTTCATGTCACAGTCGCACTTTAGTTGTCACATATCTCGTTTGTTTATTTGTTTCATGTCACAGTCGCACTTTAGTTGTCACATATCTCGTTGGTTTGTTTGTTTCATGTCACAGTCACACTTTAGTTGTCACATATCTCGTTGGTTTATTTGTTTCATGTCACAGTCGCACTTTAGTTGTCACATATCTCGTTTGTTTATTTGTTTCATGTCACAGTCGCACTTTAGTTGTCACATATCTCGTTGGTTTATTTGTTTCATGTCACAGTCACACTTTAGTTGTCACATATCTCGTTGGTTTATTTGTTTCATGTCACATTCGCACTTTAGTTGTCACATATCTCGTTGGTTTATTTGTTTCATGTCACAGTCGCACTTTAGTTGTCACATATCTCGTTTGTTTATTTGTTTCATGTCACAGTCGCACTTTAGTTGTCACATATCTCGTTGGTTTGTTTGTTTCATGTCACAGTCACACTTTAGTTGTCACATATCTCGTTGGTTTATTTGTTTCATGTCACAGTCGCACTTTAGTTGTCACATATCTCGTTTGTTTATTTGTTTCATGTCACAGTCGCACTTTAGTTGTCACATATCTCGTTGGTTTATTTGTTTCATGTCACATTCGCACTTTAGTTGTCACATATCTCGTTGGTTTATTTGTTTCATGTCACAGTCGCACTTTAGTTGTCACATATCTCGTTTGTTTATTTGTTTCATGTCACAGTCGCACTTTAGTTGTCACATATCTCGTTGGTTTATTTGTTTCATGTCACAGTCACACTTTAGTTGTCACATATCTCGTTGGTTTATTTGTTTCATGTCACAGTCGCACTTTAGTTGTCACATATCTCGTTGGTTTATTTGTTTCATGTCACAGTCACACTTTAGTTGTCACATATCTCGTTGGTTTATTTGTTTCATGTCACAGTCGCACTTTAGTTGAAATCTTCGAAATGTTGCTTCGTTTATGGATGACGATGACCTTACACTAGTACGCTTCATCATCATGTGCCATTCAGGTTGGCGTAGGCGATCATGTCCTTCCACAATCTTCTATCCACCTTGTACTGTATCAATTCTGTTGTTGACTGTTTTCCATGCTATGACACCAAGCTATCCAGGATTTTCTCTCTTTATCGTCAGCAATCTCTCTTTCCATGTATTTTGCCAGTTGTAACCAAGTATTCCAACTTTCCTCTTCTCATGATGTGCCTGAAAAATGTTGATTGTTCCTTTCTGATGTTTTTTTAAGAGTTCCCTTTTTGTGTTGTCCTCTTTGATAATTTTCTCGTTGGTCTATTTAGCTGTCCACGGAGCTTTCAACATTCTTCTGAGAAATCTCATCTCTGTGGCCTCTAATTGTCTTTTCATTTGTTTGTTAACTGTCCATGATTAGCTTCAATAGAGATCGCCTTACTCATGATTAAAACTGATATTTTATTCAAGTAAGTGGTTTCAGTGACGTTAATACGTCACATTTACCATCTATGTACAAGTAATATTTTAGTCTAATTAATTTCGTAACATGTAGGTCAAGGAAATGGCAAATCTGAGAGTTTCCGGGTTGCAATTTTAATTTTTTAACCACAAATTTTT
Organism: Megaustenia siamemsis; assembly: GCA_032433765.1. Classification (NCBI taxonomy): domain Eukaryota; kingdom Metazoa; phylum Mollusca; class Gastropoda; order Stylommatophora; family Ariophantidae; genus Megaustenia; species Megaustenia siamemsis. Next base: position 74,319,134 of record JAVIAB010000050.1, read on the forward strand.
TAAAAAAATCTGTTTTAATTGTCAGCTTCTTGTAACAACTTTGTATGTTTTAACTTCCTAGAAAGACACATTTTGAGCAAATCAACTAAAGTGTCAGTTACAGAGCTGTGCTTGTGCATTGGTATTGTTATCTAAGCATTATATTATAATTATCTTATATTATTACATGATAATGTTTATGATTTAATCTGTGATTGAGTGGAAAGATTATCGTGCTCAAAACCAGGTTGCAAGTTTGAATCAAGAAAGGGGACATTTTATTTTTAATTCTGGGGAGGGAGGATATACCATTTCTGACCCACACACTTCATGGCGACTGAATGCGACTTTTATTCTTCGGTCAGATACTGTAGATCCCCGGTAAGAGTCAATAATGAGATTAGGGACATTAAGATAATTTCTGTTTTTCAAAATTGTTATTTATTGATGTTAATGTAAAAAATGATATACCTTAGTTAGTCGTTATATGGAGTTGTTGAAGGAAAATACCAAAGGGTCTATATCACACCCTGTAGCGTGTGGTAAATATTATGTCAGTAGACAACGTTATTTCATTGCCATCAGCATCACACCTGGCCGCCCTCATTTCCCAGAAAAAAGGAGTTATGAGACGTTCCATTCAGATGTGAACCTAAAGTTGTCTGGAGCAGGACAAAATTCACAACACAACAGGAAGACCCCTGATCTCTTGGTCAGTAGGTATGTTGGTATGTATGTAGGTATGTATGTAGGTTGTGTGTAGGTAGGTATGGTCTTTTCGTCTGGATAGACGGTTGGTAGAAAGCAATCTTGATAAGTCATTAGTTTGGGAAAATATTAGTGTCTTATGCTGGATGTTTTTTTACTGAACAGCTTCTCTCGTGGCTGAATCTGCCAATATTGGACAGACAGATCCGACCATAGAATGAACAAGATGTATTTGTTGTACCTGGCTTTCTTCTTTTTTCACCTGCGCCCTTTTGTCTTCTAAATTTGACATCAACGCTGCCTTGAATATTGCTGCGCCGTTTTTTTTTTTTTTCATTTTTGCTCTCAATGTGCTACGATCTACAGTCAAATTTTCCTAGTTTTTTTTATTTCTTAATGTTTGTTGTTGTTGCTGATAGAGCAGAGCAGTCACTCCTTAAGTAGATGAGTGCATTAACTACTCGACCATGTGTCTTGTGTTGGTGGGAACCTCACTATAAAAATGGGCTACGACCTGACAGGTGAAGCCAGACTAATTCCGGAGTTGGCAGTGTCCGTATTTTCATGCAAATTCAGTGCCAAAACGTTGATTCGACGAGTGCTTTATGTGTTATATAGTAACGAGTGTTGTATGTGTTATATAGTAACGAGTGCTTTATATGTTATATAGTAACGAGTGCTTTATGTGTTATATAGTAACGAGTGCTTTATGTGTTATATAGTAACGAGTGCTTTATGTGTTCTATAGTAACGAGTGCTTTATGTGTTATATAGTAACGAGTGCTTTATGTGTTATATAGTAACGAGTGCTTTATGTGTTATATAGTAACGAGTGCTTTATGTGTTATATAGTAACGAGTGCTTTATGTGTTATATAGTAAAGAGTGCTTTATGTGTTCTATAGTAACGAGTGCTTTATGTGTTATATAGTAACGAGAGCTTTATGTGTTATATAGTAACGAGTGCTTTATGTGCTCTATAGTAACGAGTGCTTTATGTGTTATATAGTAAAGAGTGCTTTATGTGTTATATAGTAATGAGTGCTTTATGTGTTCTATAGTAACGAGTGCTTTATGTGTTATATAGTAACGAGAGCTTTATGTGTTATATAGTAACGAGTGCTTTATGTGCTCTATAGTAACGAGTGCTTTATGTGTTCTATAGTAACGAGTGCTTTATGTGTTATATAGTAACGAGTGCTTTATGTGTTATATAGTAACGAGTGCTTTATGTGTTATATAGTAACGAGTGCTGTATGTGGTATATAGTAACGAGTGCTTTATGTGTTATATAGTAACGAGTGTTTTATGTGTTATATAGTAACGAGTGCTTTATGTGTTATATAGTAACGAGTGCTTTATGTGTTATATAGTAACGAATGCTTTGTGTGTTATCTAGTAACGAGGGCTTTGTGTGTTATCTAGTAACGAGGGCTTTGTGTGTTCTATAGTAACGATTGCTTTATAGTAACGAGTGCTTTATGTGTTCTATAGTAACGAGTGCTTTATGTGTTTTATTGTAACCATCAATAGATAGATGATTATGGTTTTATGTTGGATTTTTCCGATGCTGTAAAATTATCTTGTTTCATTGAAATTCTGTCTCCACCAATAATACATTTTTGTTTATTTGTTCTCATTGTCTTGAGTTCTGAATTCTCTGTTGCAGTGAAGAGATCTATGTTTTTTTATTATTGGCTAGACACGAGAGTTGATCTGCTAGCGTGTCTTTGGCTAAAATCATTGATATCCAAAACTACCCTCGGCAAAACACTTGTGTCAAGCAAGTAACAAACAACATCACACTTCTACCCATCGACTCCAAACAATACTTCTCTATTTCAAGAGATACAACAGAGATTTTGTACTGGATTTTTCCTCTCTATCTCTCTTACATCCTCTTATACCCCTTCGGTGGGTCTAGGAAGTACACACTTTTAATGCATGCACTTTTGACAGCCTAAACTACTGTCAAGTGAAGTAGCTGTAGCATTTCTCCACTATCACAATCTAGTTTTTACCACACGCTTCTCCCTGCTGAAGCCATTTTTGCTGTCGCTAGATTTCCAGGAACTTCTTTTATTTTTCTAATTATTAAAACCAGCAATCAATATTTTGTAATTATATATTTTTGCAATACTTGTATCCCTGCACTACGTATTCTATCTTTATCCACAAACACACACAGAGAACGTCTATAGCTGGGTTCCCTGCCTAATTAGTCAGACACTGCTATATTCACACTCACGCGCCCAGCCAGTATTCCCAAGTTAGATGAACCGTACACCAGTGTACAGATGAGCTGAACTACAATTTGTAAATATTGAACTCAGATCAGTTGTACTAAAGGAAGAGCGGTGGAGCTGGAACGTAAAATCGAAGCCTGAGTCAGTCTACAATTTTGACAGACTCGTATGTGGAGTCATGGAGTCGCTTTATGAGCGGAAAGTAATCTAAGGAGTCAAAACGTTGTCCTGTTTATCGACGTTAGATCGGGGCGGGAGGGAGGGGTAAGTTTTGTGAATTTCAAGAGCAGCAGATGGTCATAGTGCTAGCTTGAGTTGGACAAATGAAATACACAGGAATGAAACTTCTGAACCGGAAATCGAATAAGAGGGTGCAGAGGAACTGAATTATTGTAGTGGAACTTTGATAAAGACAACTGAGGAACTGAATTAGTGGTAATCTGGTAATAGACAATTGAGGAACTGAATTAATGGTAATCTGGTAATAGACAATTGAGGAAATGAATTAATGGTAATCTGGTAATAGACAACTGAGGAACTGAATTAGTGGGAATCTGGTAATAGACAATTGAGGAACTGAATTAATGGTAATCTGGTAATAGACAATTGAGGAACTGAATTAATGGTAATCTGGTAATAGACAATTGAGGACCTGAATTAGTGGGAATCCGATAATAGACAAATGAGGAACTGAATTCCTGTAGTGGAACTCCGGTTAAAGACAACTGAGGAACTGAATTAGTGGGAATCTGGTATTAGTTGTGGAACTGAATTCCTGTAGTGGAACTCCGGTAATAGACAACTGAAGAACTGAATTCCTACAGTGGAGCTCCGGTAATAGACAAAAGTAAGAACCGAATTCCTGAGTGCGAATCCAGTTATAGACAGTTGAGGAACTGAATTCATGTAGTAGAACTCCAAAATATACACAAGTTGGAACTGAAATCCTGGAGTGGTACTCCGGTAACAGACAACCGAGGAACTGAATTAGATGGGGATCTGGTAATAGACAAAAGTAGGAACAGAATTCCGGTAGTGGAAATCCGGTGATAGACAAAAAAAGGTAGGAACTGAATTCCTGTAGTGAATTTCCGGTAATCAACAAGAGAAATTAAAAAACCCTGATTGTAAATAAGATATAATATTATACAGAAAGTGGAAATATGAAGTTGTAGTCGGGCGAATGAAGGAGACGAAATTCATATTGAACGATATTTTTAGAAATTGGATTAATGTGTAGTAAAGAATACAACAAATATGAAAGTCATTGCTCTATGCCACATAAAGGTAAGGTAAAGGTAAAGTACGAGACCTGTATCGGCGTCGTTGCAAGAGGTTTCACCTAAATGTGCTCGGCCGCCTATCCAGAAGTGTTCGGAGACTTCTGCGATAATGTCATAATGATTCAAACACCAAAACTCACCATGCGAGGCGGCATTTCTTACCTTCCCAGAGTGCTACCCTGGTACCCATTTCTGCCAGCGGCTGGGTCGACCACGGGTGTATTTTTTTTTTCCAAATACGAGTACAACCCACGCAGCTTCCAGCTGGAATCGAACACGGGTTGTCCGAACGTCGATAGCCCAGTCGGGTGCTTTTCCCAACCAGGCTACCGATGGCCCGAATGTGTCTATGCCACATGTCACTGCCAAGAGCAGAAAGAAAGAACTAACATAACAGTGTGAACAACATTAGGAGAATATCTACAATAGTCGCAGTGGTTTTCTAAAACTATTCTAAGGGTTTCGCTAAAAATATTACCAAAAAAACCCAAAAAAACAACTAATATGAACAAATGAAGAAATTAAGGGAAATATTTATGTTTCTCATCTATTTTTCTTGACAGACACATGTGTTAATGGATTATTTTTACACAAAGTACCGCGTTTGTTACTTCATACATTGTAATGTATATGGCGTTTGACATTTTGCTAATAAATTTTGGATGTGACTTCCTTTTCATCTACTGCTGACGATACATTTAATCTTGTTGATTATATCTGTTGCCGAGTCTTGGATGCCGGTAACAGTATTACATGTCGAGGCCATTTCATTCACTATTTCTGAATGTTACTCGTATTCAATGCCATCATTATCATTGAGAACCATCTCTGCATCGAAGGTTGGCTACCATGACGCGCCATTCCGCTCCGACTCTTGGTTTGATGTGCAGGTTGTCATAGTCTGACTTGTCTATCTTTTGATGTTCGTCATCATCATCATCAAGTACAATGTCTGCTGGCGTAGGTGATCAAGTCTGTCCACAACTTTCGATTTCGACAGTTATTTATCATTTCTGTTGTTGACCTTCTGTCAAGCCATTCTCTTAATCTGTCTGGTATCTTTTCTCTTTGCTTCCATCTATCTCTTCGTCCCTCAATTTTCCCAGTTCGCACAATATATTACAGCTGTTCCCTTCTCATTCTTCTTCCTCTTTCCTTCCTCATCTGCCTTTCAGCGTCGAGGGGAGATATAATTTGCGGTCTTTTGCTCTTCTGTTCGCCTCTGCTGCTGTTATGTTTCCTAGTGCTTCTAATATTCCATCGACCCATCTTTTTCGTGGTCGACCCTTGGGTCTGGTGTTCTAACAACGTTTGTTGAAGTCTCGTTGTGTTTTGTTCTTTCTGCCTTGTCACCTAGCCAAACCAGTTTATCTGTTGTTTCCTTATATATTCTATGGCGGGGGCTATGGCGGCCCTTCTCATTGCATGGCCCATAACAATGATGATTTGTGGCTACCCATGATTATACAAAGATGTTACGATTGATGTTACTCGTCCATTTTAGCCTTGGTGTACCTCTACCTCTTTTACTTTGCATTTTCCCTTCCAAGATGGCATACACTACATATATGAGCTGTTGTGTCTTTTAATATGCCTTCAAAATCTCATTTTTCTTGTTTGAATGTCAATGCCACACCTGCTCAATATGTAGTTGAAACAAATTAAATTACTTTTTGTTTCTTTCTCTTACATAACGATTCGATGTTCCAGAGTCGAATTTCGCAGTTTTTAATGTTATCTTATCTGTTAAAGTTAATATCCATGTTTGACATTGATAACAGCAATCTCCCACAAAAAAGCGCACAGCATTACAAGTGGTTAAAAACGCTATTAATAGAGAATCAGAAGAGGAGAACCAGAACTGATACATCAGAGACACCGGGTAATATGATATACTATGCTGGGTCTGATTGTAGTCGCATCCATGATTATCAATTAGATGTTGTCAGACAGAGCTGCTGGTTAGACCTGGGTCTACGGTGTAGCAATGATACTGATAGACTCATTTATTATTTGTGTTATGTTTCTATATTATGTGTCATAGGCGGGTTTATAGTACCCAGTGCCAGATAATCTATTCTCCCGTTTTTATTGTTATCACCAGCACTGTGAGGGGGTTATCGTTGCAGTGTTTTGTTGAATCGTTGTCACTTGATATTGTGAGCTACGAGAGTTGAAAAATGTTAAATATTGGTGAGTCAGAATAAATATGGATGGAGTCAGAATAAATTAGGATAGAGTCAGAATAAATGTGGGTGGAGTCAGAATAAATGTGGGTGGAGTCGAAACAGATGTGAGTGGAGTCAGATTAATGCGGGTGGAGTCGAAACAAATGTGAGTGGAGTCGAAACAATTGTGGGTGACGTCGAAACAATTGTGGGTGGAGTCATAATAAAGTGTGGATGGAGCCATAGCAAATGTGAATGTAGCCAGAAAAAACATTAGGTAAAGTAAAAATACTATGCAGCTGGAATTAGAAAACTATTTGGGTGAAGTTTTGAGCCAGAAAACATTCGTTGTAAAAGTAGAGAAAACATAAATGCAGTCAGAGATGAGAAACACATTGTTTGAAGGGTCGTAGCAGGACAACTATTGAAGAATAAATACAGTTAATTTGTTTAATGAATCAATCAATCTTATTTAATGAGATTCATTTTTAGGTGCACAATTCATCTGTGTAAGCTTGTAAACCTGTGAAGAAATAGTGCGCACCTTTAATTTGTTGACATAGTTTTCTTTTGGATCAAGCTGACGTCAAAATTTTTTAGTTGAGTTTTTTTGTTCTCTGAAACTGTTCTTAGTAGAAATGTTAGACTTAATATGTCCATCAAAAGAAACATATACGTTTGTTCATAAGAGGGAAGAAAAAAGAAAGATGACAGAGTGAGAATGTAAGAAGTTAAACGAGTTGAATGTTTCTCGTAACCACTCCTATATTTCTGGATGATACTTTCATCCCTTGTTTCTGTATAATCACCACCAACTCCCAGTTTGGATATTTTCCTCATCCGCTGTTTCTCTAAAACATTCTCACCTGATCTATATTTTTTAATGTCACCGTCATTTGCTGTTTCTCTCAGACATCTCTCAACTCTGTATGTTTGGACACTACCATCATCTATTGTTCCTGGTCTAATCCACTTCTACTACCCTCATCAAGTTTCTGTCCCTATTTTCATGTTTCTGTATATTCCCCACACACTCCTCCCTTGTATGACAATAACTCACGGCTGGTTTAATCTTACTTCTACCCACTCTACTAACCTCTACATCCACCACCATCCCCATCCATTCCTCCATCTTCCCACTGTACTAATCTCTATAAACACCCCCTCCCCCTCATTCCTCCTTCTCCCCATTCTACCAATCTCTATAACCCCCCCCCCTCCTCATTTCTCCTTCTCCCCACTCCACTAACCTCTACAACCCCCCCCCCTCATTCCTCCTTCTCCACACTCTACTAAATTCTATAACCACCCCCCTCATTCCTCCTCCCCACTCCACTAACCTCTACAACCTCCCCCCCATTCCTCCTTCTCCCCACTCTACTAACCTCTACAACCACCCCTCATTCCTCCTTCTCCCCACTCTACCAACCTCTATAACCACCCCCCCCTTCCTCATTCCTCCTTCTCCCCACTCCACTAACCTCTACAACCACCCCCTCATTCCTCCTTCTCCCCACTCTACCAACCTCTACAACCCCCCTCCCATTTCTCCTTCCCCTCACTCTACCAAACTCTACAACTCCCTCCCATTTCTACTTCCCCTCACTCTACCAACCTCTACAACCCCCCTCCTATTTCTCCTTCCCCTCACTCTACCAACCTCTACAACCCCCCTCCCATTTCTACTTCCCCTCACTCTACCAACCTCTACAACCCCCCTCCCATTTCTCCTTCCCCTCACTCTACCAAACTCTACAACTCCCTCCCATTTCTATTTCCCCTCGCTGTACCATCCTCTACAACCCCCTCCCATTCCTCCTTCCCCTCACTCTACCAACCTCTACAACCCCCCTCCCATTTCTCCTTCCCCTCACTCTACCAATCTCTACAACTCCCTCCCATTTCTATTTCCCCTCGCTCTACCATCCTCTACAACCCCCTCCCATTCCTCCTTCCCCTCGCTCTACCATCCTCTACAACCCCCTCCCATTCCTCCTCCCCCTCGCTCTACCAATCTCTACAACCACCCTCCCATTCTTCCTTCACCTCGCTCTACCATCCTCTACAACCCCCCTCCCATTACTCCTTCTCCTCTCTACCAACTTCTACCGACCTCTACAACCACCCCCCCCCTTTCATTCCTCCTTCTCCCCACTCTACCAACCTCTACAACCCCCTTCTGTGTCTACTTCTCCCCACTCCACCGACCTCTACAAAGCCACCCTCCCCCATTTCTCCTTCTCCCCACTCCACCGACCTCTACAAAGCCACCCTCCCCCATTTCTCCTTCTCCCCACTCCACCGACCTCTACAAAGCCACCCTCCCCCATTTCTCCTTCTCCCCACTCCACCGACCTCTACAAAGCCACCCTCCCCCATTTCTCCTTCTCCCCACTCCACCGACCTCTACAAAGCCACCCTCCCCCATTTCTCCTTCTCCCCACTCCACCGACCTCTACAAAGCCCCCCTCCAACCTCCTCATTCCTCTTCTCCCTACTCTACCAACTTCCAAAACCCCCCACTTATGTCTACTTCTCCCCACTCTACCAACTTCCAAAACCCCCACCTATGTCTACTTCTCCCCACTCAACCAACCTCTACAAAGCCTCCCCCTCACTCCTCCCTCTCCCCACTCTACCAACCTCTACAAAGCCTCCCCCTCATTCCTCCTCCCAACTCTACTAACCTCTACAACCCCCTCCTATGACTCCTTCTCCCCACTCCACCAACTCTATAAAGCCCCCCTCACCCCCCCTCATTCCTCCTCCCCACTCTAGCAACCTCTACAACACACCTCCTATGTCTACTTCTCCCTACTCCACCGACCTCTACAACCCCCCCATTCCTCCTTTTCTCCACTCTACCAACCTCTACAAAGCCTCCCCATCATTCCTCCTTCTCCCAACTCTACCAACCTCTACAACCCCCCTCCTATGTCTACTTCTCCCCACTCCATCGACCACTACTAAGACCCCCCCCCCCCCCACCTCCCTCATATTCCTCCTTCTCCCCACTTTAGCAACCTCTACTGACTTAGCCGCCCGTTTCCTCCCAGCCTCCTAACACAAACCTCGTCTTGTGCTAGAGATAAGACATTTGTTATTTCATTTGTTCTTACCATTGATAGCTATTGGATCTGATTAGAATGAGTTAGTGGATTTTTGTCAATAACGAGTACTCTAGTTACATGGCTTTTCTTGTCGTAATTTCTGGGATTGAATGAGATGTTCTGTCCAATACTCCTCCTATTGTATACAGTCTAGGATGATTTTTTGGGCGGGACTGTTTGGGTAAATGTCTCCCTCTGGGAATCTGTCTGGCAGCACATAGGATAAGCTGTAATTATTATCGTGGTAGACATACAAAGAGTAATTTAATCTATTTCTTAGTAACAGACACACACGCCAGGCAGACAAACTGACATATAAAGATTGGGTAACCGATACAATGAGAAAGCTTGTGTATGTATATACGAGAGATAAATGGATAAAAAAATACACGTTGATAGATAATCTGACTGACTTTTCAATATATTGGTTTAAAGATTGGATGACAAATGGATAGATTGCGGATGTACAGACAAAATGACAGACATACAGACAAAAGTGTGCACTTTACTAATGGCATGGAACATATGAAGAATGAATGAACATATAAAATGATCTCCTACTTCATATAAATACAGTTTAAAACGTAAACAGTTCAATCCTCTATTCACATTTGTATTACCATCAGTAAGTGCCGTGCCGGCTGGCGTAAGTGGTCATGTCTCTCCACAACTTTCTGTCTCTACAGCCATTTACCATTTCTGTTGGTTGACTTCCTACAAGATCATTTTCTTAAACTGTAATGCATCTTTTCTCTCTGCTTCCCTATACCTCTTCTTCCCTCGGTTGTTTTCCAGTTGTAACAAATTATTATTTCTCATAACGATGATGGTTTCCTCCCCATGTTGAAAATTTAGCTCTCTTTTAGCTCTGGCCTTCTCCTTTCCTGCATAATTGTTACTATTCTTTTGTTGTTTTTTTTTTAGCTCTCCGTGATATTCTTAACATTCTTCCTGTAAACGACATTAAAGTGACCGTCAATGATTTTCTTGTCTGTTATTCGCTCGTCCGTCTACAACTCACATCTAACAATCCCCCCCTCCCTTTTTCCACTGCATCCCAACCTTTTCCTCCCCGGTAGACCCACGTAAAGGAAAAATGCCATAAGGATATATATATATATATATATATGTTTGTTTGTTAAGAATTCACATCTATATATGAAGACTGGCTCCACATAACTCTGAAGAATTCTGTACCTCCACTGACAAAAATTAAACAAAATTTAACATTATTTCAACAGTTAAAAGTTCGTATTAATAGACCCATTTATTCATTAGGCATATGAAAGATTACTACGGCAGATCCGTTTATTCTTTCAACATATAACCAATTATAGTAATATTTTTTTATATAAATTATAGTCTCTAATAAAGAGACATAACGTTTACTTTACTTGGCCAAGTTATAACTTATTTACTAACTAAAATGTTTCATAAACTTTTTTATTAGTTACAGCAGTAAAGGTTAATACGATCTATATGTTTATTTTAATATACAGGCGATTAGTTTTAAGTACATCAGTGATTTCAGGTTTACATATATTATATATATAATTACAATTTGGAGATGAATTTGCTGGTTTGAATTTAATTATCTGGCTTGGCATTGTTATCAGTAGACAAACAAATGAAAGACGATTAGAGGTCACAGAGATTGGGATTTCTCTAAAAAATGTTGAGAGTTCACTGGAGAGCTAGACAGACCAACGAGGAACTTCTCAAAGAGGCCAACACAAAAATGGAGGTTCTAGCAAAACATCAAAAGGAAACATTCAACATTTTCCCTGGACATCATGAGAAGAGGAAAGTTGGAATATTTGGTTACAACTGGCAAAATACAAGGAAAGAGAAATCGCGGACGACAAAGAGAGAAAATACTGGATAGGTTGATGTCGTGGCATGGAAAACATTCAACAGAAATGATACAATGCACTGAGGATAGAAAATTGTTGAAGGACATGATCACCTGCGTCAACCGGTATGTCACATGACAATGATGACATTGTGAACTGTCTAACGTCATCAAACTTTGTGTAGTTGCTGCCTAGTACATGTTGCTAAACTTTAAATTAATGAAACTCTTTAACAAGGCAATAATAATAATTCTCGTATTGAAAAAAATAAAACTGTTGTCTACTGCATTTATTCCTTTTCTGAGGTTTGCCGAGTGTGGGGTGACCTTAAAGACCTGGAGAGCAAAGAGAAAAAGATTTGCTCAATGCTCGATTAAAATAAAAAAGATCATGTTCAGACACTGTGTAATGATCGACCTTAAACGACATCTAGATGGAGTCGATGGTTAGCATACAAAAAGTAGCAGACTTAAATTGATAAGGTGGTTTTATGATAATTTTTTTAAAATGAAATTCATTATTTTTCTTCGTTATCAGCAATTACTTCGCTGTAGTGATTCACAATACCCTAAACTGCCATAAGAAGGGATAATGAAGAGGAAGAGATTACAAATATTTCTTCAAAAATACTATTGCAAGGAACAGGCTATGTCAAAACTGCCATGAGTTTCGTAATTTTAAATTGCTCAGCTTTCTCTCTATGAAATTCTTGTTTCTATTTTATATTATACATTTTTTACATTTTATGACAATTTATTTGGTCAATATTATTTAACATTTTCTCTTGTTTGATATATTTCCTTTGACACTTTCTGGCCATCAATTTTAGACATTGTATCAGCCATAGGATTACGAAAACTCGATTGAAACGAGGTTTCAGGACACGATGACCTGTAATTATTTTTCCATATTAATTGTTCTCAATTACTTGTCAGATGACACCAGCACAACAACATTGACATGCAGCTTTAATATATACTTTAAATGTTTTGTTTTTCTGTACTCTTTTATTATTATCGTGACGTATTTGTCCTGGAGGCAAGAAAATAGAGTTTCCTGGCGCTGTCTCTGTGTGTGGTGCCATCGCAGACTTGAGAATGCTGGATCTCCGAGGAATTACAAATCGAATAAATGTTCATGTCTATAAACTGGGTTTTATATAATTATGAAATATGGTTTTCAGAAGCGACGTTATTGCAATTAGATGGTTCTATCAAGAACTGTGATCTTTTCATTTTGTTGGGAATTTATTTACAAAGCACATCATTTGTGAAACTTGCAACCGATTGAGCATCTACTTCAGCGTTTTTCTTCTTCATTTCCTCGTCTACCCATTCTGGTGTCGAGGTAGATAAAAAGTTCTGGTTCTCGACCCTTTTGGTGGCTTCACTTCTTCCCAGTTGATGTTGTAGCGTTTGTTTGATATTGTCTCATTTAGAGAAGAGACAATGGGACTCCTCACAGACAAACCACCTCTCAACACACAGAAGATACCAAGTACAAAATGTGTTTCCATTCTCACCGATCCAAAGTCAGTCAACCAAGCAGTGGCAATCCCAAAACAGGACAGACTCATCCAAGAAATAAGGAACGACATGTGTTTGCTATCAGAAAAGTCATAAATGGTCCTACAGTGAATACCAGCACATTGTTGCCTCCCTGGAAATGAGAAAACAGAGGAACTAGCAAAAACATATGGAAGCCTTCAACAGTCCAACCAACAGTCGTCCAACTATCAAAGAAATAAAAACAATCCTGAGCAAGCTAGGAAAACAGAATGGAGGGAGTTGCATGGAAAATATGAGCTACAACATGACAGCCTAAACAAACCTAGCAGATATGAGCAGACCAAGATATTCAGACTTAGAACGGATCATTGTGGCCTGAGAACACATCTAACCAAGATTTGACACAGAGACCTTGAGCAACATGTGACTAGGGAGCAGCCAAACAATCTCTAGAGCATACACTAAAGGACTGTAGCACTCTAAACACGGAGCATACACTACAGGACTGTAGCACTCTAAACACAGAGCATACACTACAGGACTGTAGCACTCTCAACACAGAGCATACACTACAGGACTGTATCACTCTCAACACAGAGCATACACTACAGGACTGCAGCACTCTCAACACAGAGCATACACTACAGGACTGTAGCACTCTCAACACAGAGCACACACTACAGGACTGTAGCACTCTCAACACAGAGCACACACTACAGGACTGTAGCACTCTCAACACAGAGCACACACTACAGGGCTGTAGCACTCTCAACACAGAACATACACTACAGGACTGTAGCACTCTCAACACAGAGCACACACTACAGGACTGTAGCACTCTCAACACAGAACACACACTACAGGACTGTAGCACTCTCAACACAGAGCACACACTACAGGACTGTAGCACTCCCAACACAGAACACACACTACAGGACTGTAGCACTCTCAACACGGAGCACACACTACAGGACTGTAGCACTCTCAACACAGAGCATACACTACATGACTGCAGCACTCTAAACACAGAACATACACTACATGACTGCAGCACTCTAAACACAGAACATACACTACATGACTGCATCACTCTAAACACAGAACATACACTACATGACTGCAGCACTCTAAACATAGAACATACACTACATGACTGCAGCACTCTCAACACAGAACATACACTACATGACTGCAGCACTCTCAACACAGAACATACACTACAGGACTGCAGCATTCTAAATACCCCAAGAACACAAATATGGCGCACAGAAACAAGGCCTACATGACAAGCTGTGGTACACTGATGATAGCCTCAAAGGCACCGTCTTGTTCGTGGCCCAAGCTGGTCTAAATATCTATATGCGTAACAACAGCTGATCGCTGGAGAAGAAGACGTTTGATGTTGTCTGTCCATCTTACTCTGGACCACTCGCTAGCTCTTCTTCTCTCTAGCTCTTCTCTCTAGATTTTCTCTCTAGCTCTTCTTCTCTCTAGCTTTTCTTTCTAGCTCTTCTTCGCTGTAGCTCTTCTTCTCTCTAGCTTTTCTTTCTAGCTCTTCTTCTCTCTAGCTCTTCTTCTCTCTAGCTTTTCTCTCTAGCTCTTCTTCTCTCTAGCTCTTCTTCTCTCTAGCTTTTCTTTCTAGCTCTTCTTCTCTGTAGCTCTTCTTCTCTCTAGCTTTTCTTTCTAGCTCTTCTTCTCTCTAGCTCTTCTTCTCTCTAGCTTTTCTCTCTAGCTCTTCTTCTCTCTAGCTTTTCTCTCTAGCTCTTCTTCTCTCTAGCTCTTCTTCTCTCTAGCTTTTCTCTCTAGCTCTTCTTCTCTCTAGCTTTTCTCTCTAGCTCTTTTTCTCTCTAGCGTTTCTTTTTAGCTCTTCTTCTCTCTAGCTCTTCTTCTCTCTAGCTTTTCTCTCTAGCTCTTCTCTCTAGCTTTTCTTTCTAGCTCTTCTTCTCTCTAGCTCTTCTTCTCTCTAGCTCTTCTTCTCTCTAGCTTTTCTCTCTAGCTCTTCTTCTTTCTAGCTTTTCTCTCTAGCTCTTCTTCTCTCTAGCTTTTCTTTCTAGCTCTTCTTCTCTCTAGCTCTTCTTCTCTCTAGCTTTTCTTTCTAGCTCTTCTTCTCTCTAGCTCTTCTTCTCTCTAGCTTTTCTTTCTAGCTCTTCTTCTCTCTAGCTCTTCTTCTCTCTAGCTTTTCTCTCTAGCTCTTCTTCTTTCTAGCTTTTCTCTCTAGCTCTTCTTCTCTCTAGCTTTTCTTTCTAGCTCTTCTTCTCTCTAGCTCTTCTTCTCTCTAGCTTTTCTTTCTAGCTCTTCTTCTCTCTAGCTCTTCTTTTCTCTAACTTTTCTCTCTAACTCTTCTCCCTAGCTCTTCTCTCTAGCTCTTCTCTCTAGTCCTTCTCTTTTTGTCTCTTCTTTCTAAGTCTTCTCCCTTTTCTCTTTTACTATATTCTTTGTATAGCAATGTACTTCTGTCTGGAAGACAACAACACAAAGATCCTTCCCGCCTTCAATGTGACGTGTGTGGAACACGATGTTAGTGCCTATTATATTTTTCCTATTGAGAATGTGATCAGCACTATGCCAGGTCGATTTTTTCCTCTTCTTGAAAAATCTCCAGTTCACATTTAGGGCCACCCTGACCTGGAAGCCATTCCGTCTGGGGAGCGAACTCGATCCGTCTTTGACAGGAGGCTTGTTGACTATCCATTGTTCTGTGGTGATTTCCTTACTGCAGCAAGTCAGGTACAAAATAACGCTTGGTAGTACGGAGATAAGTTGAAATGTACATCACATCTTTATACATGACTTTATGTTTCAAAGTGAAAACGTTTAATATATTACAACATGTAGACACACTCATTCACTTTGAGCTTAATGCTTTCCTTAGCTGCGGATCAAGCTAAGCTATTAAAAAAAACTCAGCTAAACTAACACAAAAGAACTCAGCTAAACTATAACAAGAGAACTTAGCTAAACTATCACAAATAAAATAACGCAGCTAAACTATCACAAAAGAAGATCAGCAAAACTATACCAAGAGAACTCAGCTAAACTATCACAAAAGAACTCAGCTAAACTATAACAAGAGAACTCAGCTAAACTATCACAAAAGAACTCTGCAAAACTATCAGAAAAGAACTCAGCAAAACTATCACAAAAGAAGATCAGCAAAACTATACCAAGAGAACTCAGCTAAACTATCACAAAAGAACTCAGCTAAACTATAACAAGAGAACTCAGCTAAACTATAACAAAAGAACTCTGCAAAACTATCAGAAAAGAACTCAGCTAAACTATAACAAAAGAACTCTGCAAAACTATCAGAAAAGAACTCAGCAAAACTATCACAAAAGAACTCAGCTAAACTATAACAAGAGAACTTAGCTAAACTATCACAAATAAAATAACGCAGCTAAACTATCACAAAAGAAGATCAGCAAAACTATACCAAGAGAACTCAGCTAAACTATCACAAAAGAACTCAGCTAAACTATAACAAGAGAACTCAGCTAAACTATCACAAAAGAACTCTGCAAAACTATCAGAAAAGAACTCAGCAAAACTATCACAAAAGAAGATCAGCAAAACTATACCAAGAGAACTCAGCTAAAATATCACAAAAGAACTCAGCTAAACTATAACAAGAGAACTCAGCTAAACTATAACAAAAGAACTCTGCAAAACTATCAGAAAAGAACTCAGCTAAACTATAACAAAAGAACTCTGCAAAACTATCAGAAAAGAACTCAGCTAAACTATAACAAAAGAACTCAGCTAAACTATAACAAGAGAACTTAGCTAAACTATCACAAATAAAATAACGCAGCTAAACTATCACAAAAGAAGATCAGCAAAACTATACCAAGAGAACTCAGCTAAACTATCACAAAAGAACTCAGCTAAACTATAACAAGAGAACTCAGCTAAACTATCACAAAAGAACTCAGCTAAACTATAACAAGAGAACTCAGCTAAACTGTAACAAAAGAACTGAACTAAGCTATCACAAAAGAACTCAGCTAAACTATAACAAGAGAACTCAGCTAAACTGTAACAAAAGAACTGAACTAAACTATAACAAAAGAACTCAGCTAAACTATAACAAGAGAACTCAGCTAAACTATCACAAAACGAAATAACGCAGCTAGACTATCACAAAAGAACTCAGCTAGACTATCATAAAAAAAGAACTCAGCTAAACTATCACAAAAGAAGATCAGCAAAACTATCACAAAAGAACTCAGCAAAACGATAACAAGAGAACTCAGCTAAACTGTAACAAAAGAACTCAGCTAAACTGTAACAAGGAGGTAGTAGTGAAGTGTAACTTACACTACTATAAGGTATGGTAACAGTTTTACAAAAAAGGAACACAACAAATACATTAAAGACCAACATACCTTATAAGAGTGTACGTTACACCCCACTACAGGCTCCTTGTTACCAGCTTTACCGCAGCACTTCAATTATTTGTCTGTTCCCTAAACTATAACAAACGAGCTCAGCTAAAATAACATTTACAACAACAATGAGTATAAACTTTTAACAACAGTTGTGGTAGTTATATATCAATTGTATTTTATATACTCTTGTCTACACTACATGGCCTGTGCCAATTTAGAAAGATAAGACAAACCATTTTTTAGTTGATTTCCTATATCAAGAACCTGTTGCATAGGCAGCGATTGGTAAAGTGATCTACTGTGAACAAAAGTTGGGTTCTTAGTTTCATCATGACTAATATATGGGGAAGAAAGGCGATTTGGAGTAGTGCTGATCCCGTTATGAACAAAATTGTTCAGATTAATTTAGAAAAATACAATTTTGCGTTAACAATGTTTCATTTTTCAAGTTTATATTTCAAGTTACTGAGTTATTAGCGGGTCATCATCACTGCACTCCGAACATGTCGATAGGCGTTCTGATCCCCTCCTCAGCAAATCTTGCAGTGTCCAGCGACTGACGACTCCAGTTCTGTGTTGGTTGATAAGTCTTCTTACACGCCCACTGAGTTTCTCATTTCTGGCTGTGCCCATCTTACTCCGATCTCTTTCATCCGAAGGAGTGACATTTCAAGTGTGACAGGATTCTTATGTTCTCAGACGCACTTTCAACCACTCTTCAACTTGCCTTATCTGGTTTTAAACTGTTCTTTTTGGTTATCCAGAGTCCGTTGAAGGAATATCTTTACCATAGCTTGTGTAGGGATTATATGTAGCTAGCCTTCTGTTTGAGTTATTTCCCTTTTGTATTTCTGTATTGACACATAAATACATCGATATTGGCACTTCCTGCAAACGTTTTTTTTTAAACAAAAGAAACAAATAAAATTGTTGACCTTATGTACTCCATTTGATTTCTTTCTATACCTTGAAACAGACATTCTCCCAAAAGAAACAAAGTGCTAATGTTTATGTTTATTTTAAATTTATGAGAAAGATTAAATGTCTAGCAAGGAAAGGAATTAACAGCCCAGTAAGGTAAGGAAAATGATCAACATGTTGTCGTACTTGATCGTCAATCAATCTAAAATCTGACCACCTTAGTCTGATTACCCTTACTGGTGCTACGGAGTTAGTGCTCTATGCTGAGACCTGCCTGTGCAGTTTGGACAGAGATAAGAATTCTAAATGACGTAGTCAGAGTGTTGCCTTCGTGAACGTTCTAAACAAAGACATGAATCGCCTGTGGGCAAGCGCGGTGCATCTGCTGCACGTGAATGAATGTCATCAAATATGTATACTTCCTTTTGCTTGTTTCACTCTTTTTTAATGTTTACATTAATCTGCAATTCTCTCCTCTGTTTTTATTGTGTTAGAATTGTTATTCCGGTCCTGGAGAAATAACATAAAGAACATTTTCTATTATCTTGTGTGCTAAAGAACATTACATTATTCCACGTAAACATTATATAAATGACTGCAACTCATCAATTTTCTTCTTCTACATTAATTCCTATTTGTTGTTAGTTCCGTCTATCTATTAAGATTTGTTTCCTAACTGTAGATAATTGCATCTACATTCAGGATATCCCCGTTAGACATCCCCGAGTCTGAACTGCAAGTCACATGACTCGGCCAGATCTGTAATCGATGGGAGTTTGAGGGTGAGAAACTAAGTGGGCGGGAAGAGGTAAGAGAGAGAGGAACAACCTCGATGGTTATCAAGGGCGACAACAGTGGAATAATTTGTTCTGGTAATGTCCCCTGGGCGAGGAGCGAAATAGTCCAGAGATAAGATGGAGTCGCCTTTTTTTTAAAGAAATGTTTATCATGCAAAGCTTTTTACTTACGTTCAGCTGCATCACATTTGAGAGAAAATGCAGACAATTGCTGTGATCCAATTTGCAGATGAAATATCTTATGACCCAACCCTTGTGAGTCATGAAATTCCTAACAGACTAAACTCAAGCCTGCGGTGAACTCTATGGCAAGAATACTTCCTCTCCAATTTAATCTCAAATCTCATTTCTTCTATCCCAGCGAGATGGGAAATCAATCCAGTTTAGCTCTTTCCTTCGGTCTTTTTGGGGCCTTCGGTTACAATTATTTCTGCACGGATGTGTTATATGGTATGTCGTTGCAAACTATCAATAGGATATTGGTAGGAAGATTAGTTACTTGTCAGACGCTACTTATTATAAAGTGAAAAATTAAACATAAAATTATATTTATCAGTTTAACTAAACGGAAGACAGGACGAAATTATAGACGTTTCAGCCGCTGGTCTTCATCAGTAAAAGAAGACATGAAATAACAAACCAGTGCGGATACTTAGAGCAGATCTTTAAAGACATGCTATGAATAGCGACCTATCCTTTAAAAAAGGTTGTATTAAAAAAAAAATTGTCTGGCATATTTTCTGAAAATGTGATATTGTAACAGTGAGAAAATGTGATATTGTAACAATGAGAAAATGTGATATTGTAACAATGAGAAAATGTGATATTGTAACAGTGAGAAAATGTGATATTGTAGCAGTGAGAAAATGTGATATTGTAACAATGAGAAAATGTGATATTGTAACAATGAGAAAGTGTGATATTGTAACAATGAGAAAATGTGAAGGAATGCAAATCAAATATGTGAATCTGCTTAAAATTGTTGTTAAACAATCAGTTTTTTATGAACATGCAGTTATATTATGTACATATGTAGGACAACAACGGAAGGGAACACAAAAACAATCTGTCCTCACTAAATCATAAGGAATACAATATTTATATAAAATAATCATACAACTATATAGAACAGCTAAACTAAACAGAAAGACAGGACACACTGTGAGGTTTCACCGTCTTTTCCAGTCATTTTTTAGATTTGTTTTGTGTTTTCTGGGTTGGATTTATTTGTTTACTTTCTACTACTTGTTTTTATACCTCATGAAGGCCTTTGCTGAAACGTTATAGTTTGTCTTGTCTTTCTATTAGTTTAGCTACTCCATACCATTTTGTCTTTATTGTTATATGTTCTCTGCACTTTTCGCGCAGCCCCGCATAGTATTTGATATTTTAATGGTTTCAGCAAATAAAACAGGATGTTAGGCAAGGTTGTGTTCTGTCACCAGATTTGTTTAATATGTAGAGTCAGATTATTCTAAGATCCATAAGGGACATGCCTGGAGTAACAATCGGAGGTCATAATATAAACAATCTAAGTTATGCTGCTGATACAGTCTTAATCGCTAACAGTGAAAATGAGTTACAAGAAATGTTAGACAGTATAGTGAAGGAAAACAAAAATAAATGACTCAGCCTTAATAGCAAAAAGACAGAAGTAATGGTAATAACAAAGAAAAAGACATCACCTCAATGCACAATAAAGATAAGTGGAACAATATTAAAACAGGTAAATGAATTTAAATATTTGGGAACTTTGTTAACCTCAGATGGTAGATGTACAACATAGGTGAGATGCAGAATGGCTCAGGTAAAAGCTGCTTGCAAAAAATGAGAAAGATACTGTGCAATCCATTTTTGACAAAAGAGACAAGAAAAAAAGTTCTTAAATGTTATGTAGAGCCAGTCTTAACATATGGATGTGAATAATGGTCAATATGACAACAGACAAGAAAATAACTGTAGGTTGTAGAAATGTTGTTTTACATAAGAACGTTGAGAATGCTAAAAAGAGTAATGAAAACGTTCTGGAAATGAAACGTTCATTTTTTGGCCATGTGATGAGAAGAGAACAACTATAATATATTGTAACAACCGGGAAAATTGAGGGACCAAGGGATAGAGGATAGCAAAGATAAAAAATACCAGACAGCTTAAGAGAATGGCTTGGCAGAAGGTCAACAACAGAAATGATAAATAACTGTCGAGATCGAAAGTTGTGGAGAGACATGATCACCTACGCCAGCAGGCACCGTATTTGATGATTATATCTATCTATCTATCTATCTATCTATCTATCTATCTATCTATCTATCTATCTATCTATCTATCTATCTATCTATCTATCTATCTATCTATCTATCTATCTATCTATCTATCTATCGACCTTTCGAGCCGTAGCCGGCTCATAGTGGCATACACCCAGATACTCTTTCTCTTATTTAAATTTTTATTCTAGCAGTTTTTAATCCTTGTAAAGATTTGTTATCAAATCTCGTTATTTGTCTCTTTTTTGTGTCAGCATCTCATTGAGGGAGCCGATTCCTGCTGCTTTTGCCTCTCTGATCAATGTTCTTCTTAGTCTCTTTCTAGGTCGGCCTCTTACCCTCTTACCTGTTGTTTCCCACATACGGGCTTGCTTTGTTAATGAAACGTAAATATATATATATAAACATCGATATAGCTTCTTCTCTCTTGCTGTTTCTCTTAACTTCATATAGATTTTGTTCTGGACTCCTCCCTGTTCAACTTTCAGCAATATATTTTTTGTTACGGGCCCGCTACGGCTCGAAAGGTCAAGAGATAGAGAGATATATATCCTGTGCTGTATGTAACATATATTATTGCATACATCTGTGATCATTTCAATGCCTAAATATTCTAGTGCTTTTACTATGTCTATTCAGCATAGTTAGAATCTTCAACTTTCTTCTTATCAATGTTTTTTTATAATCTTCTCTACTTCAAAATTTAAAATTCTATAACATGACATCATCTGTTTGTTTTTTTTTACTTCATTTCTCTGTTATTCTCGAATAGTTCTGTTAAATATGTCTGTTATTTATTTTTAGTATATTTATTTACGTTAAGATTTTTCATTTCTTGTTTACAAAACGTCCTCGTTCTTTGAAACTTAAATTGTATTAGTCATTCTGTTTACTTATGTATGTGTTCCTTTTAAAATCTTGTCTTCTTCTCCAGGGCTTCTATTTCCAGACATCTTTAATTGAATCAGTCTTCTTTCCCTGTCTGCACATTCTGCTTCTTTCATTATCTATTCTGGTCTGATGACAAGTGTTTTTACTTGTCTTCTTTCCTCCAATTTTCTTTTCAAGATGGCTTTAGTCATTCCTGTTAATTTCATTCTTTGGCAAGATGATCTTAATTGATTTTTATATAGTTTTCTTTATCCATTACCATTTTGGTTATATTAAACGTCTGGATTTCCCTTTGTATTTTGCTCTATTTATGTGTACATTTGAATGAATTCAAGACTATTATAGAGATACGAGAAATGGCCATGCAACCTACGATCTCATCTACAGTTAGGAGGTGAATATTATCGGCATGTGCTGAGAAGATACAAGAAAAGCGTTTCCAAATAACCTCTTGTATAGGAAACATAAGGATACAGGAAAAAGAGGAAGACCAAGAGAGAGACACTAAAAATAACACTTATAAGAGAAGCAAAGTTGGCAGGCATATACTCATTAGATAAGATCGAACATCTGGCCACGAATAAAGGTAGATGGCGAAAAACACAACAAGCTCAATGCGACATCTAGCGGCGCTGGAAGGGAAAAGATCAGGATTGCGAATTTCCTTATATTTTTACTATTTCTATACGAAGTCTAACATTGTATATCTATCTATCTATCTATCTATCTATCTATCTATCTATCTATCTATCTATCTATCTATCTATCTATCTATCTATCTATCTATCTATCTATCTATCTATCTATCTATCTATCTATCTATCTATCTATCTATCGGTCCATCCATCCATCCATCCATCCATCCATCCATCCATCCATCTATCCATCCTTCCATCCTTCCATCCTTCCATTCTTGCATCTATCAATCTATTTGTCTGTCTGTCTTACCTTCTGTCC
Organism: Megaustenia siamemsis; assembly: GCA_032433765.1. Taxonomy (NCBI): domain Eukaryota; kingdom Metazoa; phylum Mollusca; class Gastropoda; order Stylommatophora; family Ariophantidae; genus Megaustenia; species Megaustenia siamemsis. Next base: position 74,342,206 of record JAVIAB010000050.1, read on the forward strand.
TAAAGTCTAATATTTTAGAATTTCTCTTCTTATAACGCGACCAAATTAAGTGGGTATTTCTTGCATTTTGATGTCAATATTCTATTTGTTCGTTGACGTCATTTAAGGTATTTTCGTTACTCTGACGAGCTGTCTGAGGCACTCTGAACATTCTTCTATACAACCAGTTTTTTTTTTCCTTTCAGACATCTCCTTAATTGTTCATTTATTATTTTTGATTCACTTCGGCGTATTCTTGTATATAAGTTTAGTTTACATGTTATATGCTGATCTATATGTAACGTCAGCTTGTCTGGTCTAACGTGGGAACTGGCTTGACGAGGATAGAGTTGTGAATGTCTTACATGTTAGATTTGTGAATGTCTTACATGTTAGAGCTGCGAATGTCTTATATATTAGAGTTGCGGATGTCTTACATGTTAGAGTTGCGAATGTCTTATATATTAGAGTTGCTAATGTCTTATATATTAGAGTTGCTAATGTCTTATATATTAGAGTTGCTAATGTCTTATATATTAGAGTTGTGAATGTCTTACATGTTAGATTTGTGAATGTCTTACATGTTAGAGCTGCGAATGTCTTATATATTAGAGTTGCGGATGTCTTACATGTTAGAGTTGCGAATGTCTTATATATTAGAGTTGCTAATGTCTTATATATTAGAGTTGCTAATGTCTTATATATTAGAGTTGCTAATGTCTTATATATTAGAGTTGCGGATGTCTTACATGTTAGAGTTGCTAATGTCTTATATATTAGAGTTGCTAATGTCTTACATATTAGAGTTGCTAATGTCTTATATATTAGAGTTGCGGATGTCTTACATATTAGAGTTGCGAATGTCTTATATATTAGAGTTGCGGATGTCTTACATATTAGAGTTGCGAATGTCTTATATATTAGAGTTGCGGATGTCTTACATATTAGAGTTGCTAATGTCTTATATATTAGAGTTGCGGATGTCTTACATATTAGAGTTGCGAATGTCTTATATATTAGAGTTGCGGATGTCTTACATATTAGAGTTGCTAATGTCTTATATATTAGAGTTGCGGATGTCTTACATATTAGAGTTGCTAATGTCTTATATATTAGAGTTGCGGATGTCTTACATATTAGAGTTGCTAATGTCTTATATATTACAGTTGCGGATGTCTTACATATTAGAGTTGCTAATGTCTTATATATTACAGTTGCGAATGTCTGACATGTTAGAGTTGCTAATGTCTTATATATTAGAGTTGCTAATGTCTTACATATTAGAGTTGCTAATGTCTTACATATTATAGTTGGGTATGTCTTACATAACCCTCATCATTCCTTGATTCTTTACGCCTTTAAATAAACAGACGAAAATCGTTTCAACGTCTCATAAATTGTTACTTCTTTTATAACATAATATTACATAGCTATGTTTAACTTCTTTTATCTTCCTATTAATATTTTTCTGTGCTTTTTTTCGTGTTATTCATTTTACATTCTTTATTCAAGAACAACAGCTGTTATTGAAATATTTTTATGTTTCTTTGAAAGTTATTCAGTCCTGATCGTCAGCAAAAGGTAGTTTCTTTATATCTTTACATCTCTAACCAGGAATTACTGGACATAAACCGCACCGCTCCACACCTGAAATGCAAAATTTTCACCTGAACATTCCGTGGCGACTGCATTTCAACAATCGTTATTGTCCAGTCCCTGTGGAAGACCCAATAACTGCTGTAAGATAGTTACAAGCAGATCTGACTGGATATGTTGGGGAGATAGACCCAATAACTGCTGTAAGATAGTTACAAGCAGATCTGACTGGATATGTTGGGGAGATAGACCCAATAACTGCTGTAAGATAGTTACAAGCAGATCTGACTGGATATTTTGGGGAGATAGACCCAATAACTGCTGTAAGATAGTTACAAGCAGATCTGACTGGATATGTTGGGGAGATAGACCCAATAACTGCTGTAAGATAGTTACAAGCAGATCTGACTGGATATGTTGGAGAGATAGACCCAATAACTGCTGTAAGATAGTTACAAGCAGATCTGACTGGATATGTTGGGGAGATAGACCCAATAACTGCTGTAAGATAGTTACAAGCAGATCTGACTGGATATGTTGGGGAGATAGACCCAATAACTGCTGTAAGATAGTTACAAGCAGATCTGACTGGATATGTTGGGGAGATAGACCCAATAACTGCTGTAAGATAGTTACAAGCAGATCTGACTGGATATGTTGGGGAGATAGACCCAATAACTGCTGTAAGATAGTTACAAGCAGATCTGACTGGATATGTTGGGGAGATAGACGCAATAACTGCTGTAAGATAGTTACAAGCAGATCTGACTGGATATGTTGGGGAGATAGAGGCTGCAGGGATGTTTAATAGACATCACATAAATTGATCGATCAACAAAGTTGTTCATCCCCTGGCATGGCACTTGATAATGATGGTGGCCAGAACGCTCAAGGAATCATCAACAAGCAAATATGTTAATTCACTGAGAAGAATATTGATGAGAGAGGCAAGAGAAGCAGGAATCGGCTCCCTCAATGAGATAGAGCTCCTTGCACAGAACAGAGACAAATTATAAGATTTGATAAAACATCTTTAAAAGAATTGAAAACTGCTAGAACAAAAATTCAGATAAGAGAAGGAGTATCTTGGTCTACGCCCTATGGACCGGCTACGGCTCGAAAGGTCAATAGATAGATATAAATATGTTGTAAAATAAACATAAAATCGTAAACTATCTAAATTGACAGAGAGAGTAGACAAATTATGACGTTTCGGCAAACGCCTTCATCAGGTACAATACACAGGCTATTTTAAAATAATATATACTGAAATGCAAACGCAACAAAAATGATCTGAGTTAATCTCCAGCCCATGTCTCGTCGAGTATCGAAATCGTATTAACACTAATCAATCTACCCAAAATTTGGCAACAGTGACAATGATAACCAATCAAAAACTGGTCTTGTCACATGGGATAATCGGCCAATCAGCACAGCCCACCTGTTGTCATAGTTTCCTTTCAAGAACCTTTCATCCAATGACAAACGTTTTCTAAATCCTTGAGTTCCTTTGCAGTGTCTTTTATAAAAAAAAATTAAAAACTCGTTTTCTTTGATCTCTCCATTCCTTTTTACATTCTAATCTCGCCATGTGTAATTATCATCTCCTATTTGAACAAAGCAATAATTATTTCATCTCAAGAGCATCTTAAATCCTTCTATTTTTGTATCTTTTCTTCCTTCTAATCGTCTTCATTACCTCTTCTATTTACCCCCACCTTGTGTTCATTCCAATTTTTTCTCTCATATCCCACATTATTTTTCACATTCCTCTATCATCCTTCCACTCTTCCCTCTCTTTTGTCTAGTGATATAAATTGTTTTGTCCTTATAAACCTGTGTTTTTCTCTCTCTATCGTCATATCAATATTCACACGCCACCTTCCGTTTTCTTTCTTTTTAATTTCTCCTCCTTCGTTTCTTCATCTCATTGGACCCTCACAAATAAATCTTTAATCTCTTCATTCAATTCTATATCATCTCCGGATACGTCCTTAAATCTGTCTTTCACTCTGATCTCCATATTCTAAATTTTGGTCTCAATTGTTTATTCATTGGCGCGTTTGCTTTAATCAATTCCTGTCTTCTTTTAATTCCCTGGATTTAAACTTTCTAAATTTCACTCCTCACAGCAGCTGTCTCAGCGTGTTAAAATTATCTCATTCCTTATTATCAAGAAAAAGTGTCATCTTCATATTTTGTGGAATAATCTTTATTTGTTTTATAATTTGTCGTGTTTGTTTTAACAGAGTCTATCGCGTTAATGAAGCTTGCATCTACATTGTTAATACTTCTTGACGTTGCATGTTTGCAAATCCGTTCTTAATCTAACAGTCCCATAAAAATAATGGTGGATATCTGCAAGAGTAAACAGAAATAATAAACGACGTCATGGTTTGAAATAGAACAGGGATTCTTAGCACTTTCTTAACTGCGGACGCATTTTGGACATTTATATTAGCTGCAGATATAAAAGTATACAGGAAACACATATATCTGTAGTTTATATTTATTTTGTTGTCCGTTTATTGTTCTTGTATTCCAATAAAGGCCGCATGTAGGCCACAAGGTAAACATTTTTTTTTAAAAATACACACAACCACTTTCTCCTGGCTGCCAGCTTTACAGCTACTACTACCTGTCATTATTTGCATTTGTCCTATATATTAAAGAAATTCATCACAACAATCTTCTTCTTCATCGCATAACCATGATGGTCAACAGAAAACCACTGACATACTTTACCTTTTCCATTTTCTTTTCGAACCGGATGACAACTGTAGAAATAGGAAATTCCAAATTGATAAATACAATTCTATATCGGGTATTTCAATTCAAGATTCGTGGCATTTTTAACCTACCTAAAAATGATCATAATTATGGAAGCGAATCATGAACAGTAGACAAATGAATAGACGATTAGAGGCCACAGAGATGGCATTTCTCAGAAGAATGTTGAATGATCCCTGGACAGCTAAAAAGACCATTGAGGACATTCTCAAAAATACCAACAGAAAACGGGAGCTTCTAAAATACATCAGAAAGAAACAATCAAAATTGTTCGGGCCCAACATGAGAAGAGGAAAGTTGGAATACTTGGTTACATCTAGCAAAATACAGAGAAAGGGAGATCGTGGGCGTCAAAAAGAGAAGATAAAGATGTCTTGGCGTCATGACATGGAAAACAGTAAACGATAAAAAATTGTGGAAGGATATGATCGCCTATATACGAGTATATGATCAGAGAATATCTTTCTTCTTCCTCTTTTCTCTTTTCACTGATACCTGAAAGGTGTCGTGATTTATATCATTTGTCGTTTTTGAGCTGCTCGAACTGTCTGAATTAGTGATTTTCCTCTGTTGTTACATGTCACTGTCACAGCATCTATCCATCTTCTTCTGGGTCTTCCTCTTGGTCTTTTCCATGCATTCTCGAGAAGAACGCACTTGATGGTGATTGGTAAGGATTCATTCTGACCAGGTGGCCAAACCATTTAAATTGTTGTTGTTCTATATGTTCTTGGCAGGGTTTTATTCCTACCATTTTTCTTATGGTTTCATTTGGTATTCTATCTCTTCTTGTGTTGTTTGTTACTTTAAGCATCGCATCTCACATGTATTTATCTTTCTTAATTGTGATTTAGAAAGTGTCTATGTTTGACTTTCATAGCACAAAGTTGGTATGAAAATGCTATTTATCATTTATTGTTTAGCTGACATAGAAATGTTTGGATGTCTTAGCAATTCAGAGAATATCAAATCAAACAAATGCTAACATATATGAATATTGATGTTTGCCTTATATGTAAGGAACTGATAAAAATTGCAATTGTATGTAAGGAGCTCACAATGATTACACCCGCCTGTAAGGAATTAATCAACATTACAATTGTATGTAAGGAGCTCACAATGATTACATCCGCCTGTAAGGAATGAATCAACATTACAATTGTATGTAAGGAGCTCACAATGATTACATCCGCCTGTAAGGAATGAATCAACATTACAATTGTATGTAAGGAGCTCACAATGATTACACCCGCCTGTAAGGAATGAATCAACATTACAATTGTATGTAAGGAGCTCACAATGATTACACCCGCCTGTAAGGAATGAATCAACATTACAATTGTATGTAAGGAGCTCACAATGATTACACCCGCCTGTAAGGAATGAATCAACATTACAATTGTATGTAAGGAGCTCACAATCAACATTACAATTGTATGTAAGGAGCTCACAATCAACATTACAATTGTATGTAAGGAGCTCACAATCAACATTACAATTGTATGTAAGGAGCTCACAATCAACATTACAATTGTATGTAAGGAGCTCACAATCAACATTACAATTGTATGTAAGGAGCTCACAATCAACATTACAATTGTATGTAAGGAGCTCACAATCAACATTACAATTGTATGTAAGGAGCTCACAATCAACATTACAATTGTATGTAAGGAGCTCACAATCAACATTACAATTGTATGTAAGGAGCTCACAATCAACATTACAATTGTATGTAAGGAGCTCACAATCAACATTACAATTGTATGTAAGGAGCTCACAATCAACATTACAATTGTATGTAAGGAGCTCACAATCAACATTACAATTGTATGTAAGGAGCTCACAATCAACATTACAATTGTTGATGGAAGGCGCCCTAGGAGAGGGTCTATTGAGTTGTCCTAGTGAGGACAACAGTTCGAGTTCCATTCACTGAAATCAACCGGGAATATTTGCATGTAAGGAAGGCGCCCTGGTGTAGTGCGTACCACACTTCCTAAAAACATGCCAATTGTCATAATCAAATGGGCACTAGCACCACGTTCGTTTGTCTGGAATTATTCATAACCGTAAGCGTTTGTACAGAACTAATTTTAAATAACCGTAAGTGTCTATACAGAACTAATGTTAAATAACCGTAAGCGTTTGTACAGAACTAATTTTAAATAACCGTAAGCGTTTGTACAGAACTAATTTTAAATAACCGTAAGCGTTTGTACAGAACTAATTTTAAATAACCGTAAGTGTTTGTACAGAACTAATTTTAAATAACCGTAAGCGTTTGTACAGAACTAATTTTAAATAACCGTAAGCGTTTGTACAGAACTAATTTTAAATAACCGTAAGCGTTTGTACAGAACTAATTTTAAATAACCGTAAGTGTTTGTACAGAACTAATTTTAAATAACCGTAAGCGTTTGTACAGAACTAATTTTAAATAACCGTAAGCGTTTGTACAGAACTAATTTTAAATAACCGTAAGCGTTTGTACAGAACTAATTTTAAATAACCGTAAGCGTTTGTACAGAACTAATTTTAAATAACCGTAAGTGTTTGTACAGAACTAATTTTAAATAACCGTAAGCGTTTGTACAGAACTAATTTTAAATAACCGTAAGCGTTTGTACAGAACTAATTTTAAATAACCGTAAGCGTTTGTACAGAACTAATTTTAAATAACCGTAAGTGTTTGTACAGAACTAATTTTAAATAACCGTAAGTGTCTATACAGAACTAATTGTAATTAACAGCAAGCGCTAGTTTGAATTTGGTAAAACATAAAAAAAAGAAATGAACACCAGTCATATGGAAGAAAATGTTAGAAACAAGCAAATAAGCATGCCCTTTTTAAAATCAACAAACATCTATAAGTAATTAATTGCAACTATAACCATTACTAATAAAATAATATAAACTACAAACCCAGAAAACTTTATAGATAATAACATCTTTTATAAGAAATTTATTAAGACAACAAACGTTTGTAATAAACCAATGAAAGAAAACAAACATGCGCAAGGAAATAATTTTGCTGAAAGTACAAGAGAGAAGGTACCTGTAACAACTGGTAGGTCTGAAATGTGTAAGAGATCAAGCAAGTGCAACTTGAGGATCTAGTCTCTAATCAATCGAATGGAGGCGCTCAAAATGCCATTCTCCCTACCTTACTCATCTCCCAAGCTTTGAGTCGTGACATCGACCTGACAAGACTTATTCATTAAATGAGTCTCGAACGTTTGTTTTCTTTATCTTCTTCCTTTCAACTCCCAGTGGAGCATAGGTCTTCAACAAATACTTTCCAAACCGTTCTGTTTTTTTTCCATTCTTGCCCTTCCCCACCACCTTCATCTCTGCTTCCATCTGTCTTCTCCTAGAATATTTTGGTCTTCCTCTTTGTTTTTTTCCTTGGGGATTCCAAAAAAAAGGCATGTAATGTAATGCTTTCAATTGGCTTCCACAGTGTGTGTCCTATTCAAAGCCATTGTCTTCGCTGTATCTCTTTATGCGCTGGTATTTGAATGGTACATTTCCATAATTATATGTTAGTGATTTTGTCCTGCCATTTCTATCCTTTTATTCTGCGCGAGCATTCATTGATAAAAGTCTGTATCTTCTTGATGTCATTTTTTTTGTGCTTCATGTTTCACAGCCATATAATAGGAATGACTCAACATTGGCGTTGACGAATTTTTTAAAAATTAAAATTAATTTCTTTTCATTTCCATATGTTTCCCAGTGCAATGAATGTTCCTCTTGCTTTTACTATCCTTTTTTGGTATTATTCTCTGTTCTTCCCTCTTTGTCTATATTACTGCCAAGATAAATGTTGCGTCTAGTAGAGGTATTTCTCCTATCGTTAGTTGGTTATTGCCATCTGCATTAATTCTCATCATTGTGGTCTTATCAAGTGTGTTTTAATACTAGCAAATTTATTCAGCGACAGAACAGTAGGGACAGTCGTTAGCACTCTGGGTGTTGTGTTCATAGGGACAAACTCGTTCACAGGTTTTGATGCTTTAAACAAAATGCTAGGGCGGTAGTTGGTTGGTGGGTGAGTGGTTTGTTGAGTGGATGGTTGGTTATGTAGGTAGTTAGCGGCGTAAGTATTTGGTTGGTGGGTGGGTGGTTTGTTGAATGGATGGTTGGTTATGTAGGTAGTTATCGGCGTAAGTAGTTGGTTGGTGGGTGGGTCGTTTGTTGAGTGGATGGTTGGTTATGTAAGTAGTTAGCGGCGTAAGTAGTTGGTTGGTGGGTGGGTGGTTTGTTGAGTGGATGGTTGGTTATGTAAGTAGTTATCGGCGTAAGTAGTTGGTTGGTGGGTGGGTCGTTTGTTGAGTGGATGGTTGGTTATGTAAGTAGTTAGCGGCGTAAGTAGTTGGTTGGTGGGTGGGTGGTTTGTTGAGTGGATGGTTGGTTATGTAGGTAGTTATCGGCGTAAGTAGTTGGTTGGTGGGTGAGTCGTTTGTTGAGTGGATGGTTGGTTATGTAAGTAGTTAGCGGCGTAAGTAGTTGGTTGGTGGGTGGGTGGTTTGTTGAGTGGATGGTTGGTTATGTAAGTAGTTAGCGGCGTAAGTAGTTGGTTGGTGGGTGGGTGGTTTGTTGAGTGGATGGTTGGTTATGTAAGTAGTTAGCGTCGTAAGTAGTTGGTTGGTGGGTGGGTCGTTTGTTGAGTGGATGGTTGGTTATGTAGGTAGTTATCGGCGTAAGTAGTTGGTTGGTGGGTGGGTCGTTTGTTGAGTGGATGGTTGGTTATGTAAGTAGTTAGCGGCGTAAGTAGTTGGTTGGTGGGTGGGTGGTTTGTTGAGTGGATGGTTGGTTATGTAAGTAGTTAGCGGCGTAAGTAGTTGGTTGGTGGGTGGGTGGTTTGTTGAGTGGATGGTTGGTTATGTAAGTAGTTAGCGTCGTAAGTAGTTGGTTGAGTGGTACTTGATTGGTTGATTTGGTGTGTGGGTGAGTAGGTAGTTGATTGGTTGAGATGTTGGTTGCATAGTTGAGTGAGTTAATGGTTAGTTGGTTGATTTGGCAGTTAGTTTGTTGATTGGTTGGTTGAGTGTTTGGGTGGGTAGTTGATTGGTTGGGTGGCTGAGATGTTGGTTGCTTAGTTGAGTGAGTTGTTGCTTGGTCGGTAGTTGGTTGGTTGGTTGATTAGACAGTTATTTTGGTAATTAGTTGATTGGGTTGTTGGTGGGTCGTTGATTAATTAGGGATGTAATTTGGTAGTTGAATAGTTAGGTAGTTAATTTGCATGTTAGTATCTCACTAGCAAGTTAGTTAGCTTAACTTATTATCTAACTAGTTAATTCGTTAGTTGCACAGTTAGCGAAATGGTTTATTGATTGATTTGATTGCTAAATAATTAGTTAATTAATTAGGCAGTATTTACTTTCATTATTTGTTTGTTAATATCGTCATCACTGCATACTAAACAAATCCATAGTTGATCCTATATCTCCCCCCCCCCCATGGATCCATGATGTGACTATGTTTTTCATGACAATTTTGCCCAGTCAGCGGCTATATTAATGGTCAATTCTTTTTTTTTATTGTAACTGCCAATTAATCTTTAACGTGCGAAAGTGCACACACGACCTCCACTTATTGCCGGTATCCGAGAGGACAATACATGGGATCTCGCTACCAGTCAGTGGAGGGTAACGTCATGAAGAAACAATAGTTTCATTTCTTCCTATAGTTTTTAAAGTCACTACTCCTTCTGGTAGGCTTCCCATGGGCTTCCTGTATTGAGGCCGACTCGTGCCTCTAGACTACCCAACCTGAACTTTCATTACAATTAGTCAGTTCAAGGCTTCGAGTTAAGTTAAGCCTACCTGTTTGTTATGTTCTTTGTTATTGCATTAGGATCCTGGAGTGAATCCTGGACAACATCAAGTAAGGTGCACATTCACCCTCGGAATGTAACGTCTTGTCAGTTGACTGATCCAGCCATCTCGTTGTTCAAATAGTTATCTATTTACTTTCTTCTCTTCTTCTGCTTCTTCTTCTATTCTAATGTCGCGAAGTCAAGCTTGATCCCATGTTATTGATGTGGAAAGTTCATATCTTCATTAAATAATATGATCTGGTTAGGCAGTATGGACGGACAAGCAATGCGATCTAGCACTTGATAGAGTCATGAACTGATGGGTATATAAGATTCTTTCGTGAGGTTAACAAAGCCACATGCTTGAACTTTCTTTCTGCATATGAATTTGTATGAGTGTATGAATCAGACCATTAGTTGACCTCTAACCTTACACTGTGTCTCAGGCCAAACACGTTTTCCATCCTACGTAAACTCCTTAATAGAATTATTGCAAATAATTTCCATGTTATAAATACGAGATTAATGCCCCGAGATTAATAATATGTGCAAAATATTCTTGTATAAATTCACGCAAATGAGATTTGCGACATGACGATGGAGAATTAGGCAGCGACAAGGGCATTCATCCTGTTGATTCACGAGACTACGCCTACTTCTGTATATTAAGTGATATGATGAGTATGATAAGAAAAGTGGAGGCGGGCTCTGTACGCAAGCAGTTGGTCGAGTCATTGCAGAAGTTAGAGATACGCAGTCACTGTTGTCTATGTTCCTGTACACGCGGAAGTACGGGGAAATGAAAGATCGGAGAGATTGGCTAGCTGTGCTGTTGTCGAAGACGGTCAATTAATGGATAAGGTGGACATCATCAATGCCCTCCGACACGTGGGAGGGTACAGGACTTTGACAACCACGAGTTCATGTCATTCCTTCCAATGAAAAAGATAGGAATTAAGATTGGTAGAGTCAGGAACGAGAAACATAGTGGGCACATTAGAGGACTTATCAACCAACAAAAAACTCGTCAGTGTCAAGTCGTCAGTGGCTGATCAGACTGAGAAGGGGATCTGACCACCCATGGACATGATGGGAGTGCAATGATGATACTCCCAAAATGACTCAATAACTCAATTCAAAAAGGTAATGATTCTCCATGTGGCTTTCTGACCTTTCATTTGGATAAATTCCCCCACGCGGGACAGCACAGTCACTCCAGCTAAGTCATTTTCAATATATTTTTATAGATATATAATATACTTTTCACACTTTAGTTTTCAGCTCTTCATCATTTCTCTATATTTACGATTTTATTTCTCTACACTTCACCTATCCTCCCACGTGTGACACATCTCTTCTTCATCTCACCATCCTATCTCTCATCTCTCCGTCCACCTCTCCCTAACTTTATCATCCGACATATAGCTATAGATATCTGTGCCTCATCGTTTGATGTCGTTGTCCCGGTATTCTGAAGAAGGCCGCAGGCCGAAACGTCAGTATTTTGTTGTGTTTCTTTCTTGTAAAGCTGTCACCATACCTTGGAGTGTATACCACACCCCACTACTGGCTCCTTTCTACCAGCTTTACCGCAGCACTACAATTAGTTGCCTGTTCCCTAATGACAAGAAGAAAGGGCGCAAATCTCTCACCTCCAGATTCTGTGGTCCAATCCGGTGCCACATATAATCATCCTTCTATCTGTTATTTCTATCTATCCAAGAACAGAAGATAAAATCACACTCGTCCATGAGTTTGTGAAGCCCCGATATAGTGCATTAACCAGTGTTGCATTGATTTATGTTTAACTTAACACAACACGAATTCATAATTGCCGGATCTTCTCACTGTACCGCTTCCATTTATCAATCATTACACCTCATTCAGCTGTCCATTATGTTTGGACATTTTGTTCTTGTCTATTTGACTTTGAGAATGCTAATTATTCGATGCGCTGTTTATTAATCTCTTATACTGTTGAATGTTGAAATGAAAACACACTGTAACCATGGCAACAACCCTGGCTATGTGTGTGTGTTGAAATAATTGGTAATTTGCTGTCTGAGCTAGGATTAGTGAATTATGGACTATCAATATGTCAAGAGGTACTTGTGTACAGGTGACTGACTCTGATGTACAGGTGACTCACGCGCGAATGTGTAATGATCAATTGCACTGTTATGTGTACAGGTGATCTCATACATTCAGGGATGTGTAATGATCTATTGTACTTGTGTGTGTACATGTGACTCATACATTCAGGGATGTGTAATGATCTATTGTACTGTTATGTGTACAGGTGACCTCATACATTCAGGGATGTGTAATGATCTATTGTACTTGTGTGTGTACAGGTGACTCATACACAAAATGATGTGCAATGATCTATTGTACTGTTATGTATAAAGTGCCAGATTCATTGAATTTGAACAGCTAATGACAGTGGGAAAGAGCAAAGGCCATTTCTTAAAGTTAAAATACAGATTTGCATTGATGTTGATGCTGTACGAACGTGTTGACTTCAAGACAAGCAAGTAATCAGTTGAATCTCTGGCGGACATTCTCTAGCCAGCCTATTTGTACAAATTAGTATATTTCTATTGAGGTAGACAAACATAAAATATATAATACATGAAATATCATGCGGGAGCGCGAGTAAAGCTGCAGAAAAACATAGACTTCTTCTTTCTTCTTTTCTCTTTTCACTGATACCTAAAAGGTGTCGTGGTTTATATCATTTGTCATTCTTGAGCTGCTCGAACTGTCTGAATTAGTGACTTTCCTTTGTTGTAAATGTCTCTGTCACTGCATCGATCCATCTTCTTCTGGGTCTTCCTCTTGGTCTTTTCCCATGCATTCTCGAGAAGAACGCCCTTGATGGTGATTGGTAAGGATTCATTCTGACCAGGTGGCCAAACCAATTAAGTTGTTGTTGTTCTATATATAAAACATAGAAAATAAACATAAAATAGCGTTTAGCAGTTAAACCTGTAGAGATACAAGAGAAACTACGACTTTTCCGCGAAAGCCTTCATCGATACAAGACAACAACAACTAACACAAAAACAAACGCAAAATACGAGAACTTAGCTAAGCATGGCAATGTGAGTTGATGGACTCGTGGGGGCTTGGGATTGCTGAAAGTCATTGCTGCCTAGTTCCGCTGGATCTGATTTCCCTTCTCGTGTCTCCTTGATATAAGCAAGTTCCCTGATGTACAATTAAACTACCCATATGTACAATTAAACCGCCAATATATGCAATTAATTTGCCTATATGTACAATTAAACTTCACAGATGTACAATTAAACTGCCCAGATGTACAATAAAACTGATTTTTATTAGAATATAGTTTGTATTCGTCCTGCTGAATTAAACTGCCCAGATGTACAATAAAACTGATTTTTATTAGAATATAGATTGTATTCGTCCTGCTGTTACCTTTTTGTGATCCAAATATGATTTTATCAGCCATGTTGATTAACACTTGTCCAAGGGAAAGCAAATCAACGACCAATGAGTTCACATCCTTCAGCACAATAAGTACTGACATGTTTGGAGATGATAAACTCCAACATTCTTGCTCTTGTAGTCAGTGTCGTAACATTTTTTCTTGTAGTCAGTGTCGTAAGATTTGTTCTAGTAGTCAGTGTCGTAACATTTTTTCTTGTAGTCAGTGTCGTAACATTTTTTCTTGTAGTCAGTGTCATATGATTTGTTCTAGTGGTCAGTGTCGTAACATTTTTTCTTGTAGTCAGTGTCGTGACGTCTGTTCTAGTAGTCAGTGTCGTAACATTTGTTCTTGTAGTCAGTGTCGTAACATTTTTTCTTGTAGTAAGTGTTGTGACGTCTGTTCTAGTAGTCAGTGTCGTGACGTCTGTTCTAGTAGTCAGTGTCGTAACATTTGTTCTTGTAGTCAGTGTCGTAACATTTGTTCTTGTAGTCAGTGTCGTGACGTCTGTTCTAGTAGTCAGTGTCGTGACGTCTGTTCTAGTAGTCAGTGTCGTGACGTCTGTTCGTGTAGTCAGTGTCGTGACGTCTGTTCGTGTAGTCAATGTAGTGACATCTGTTCGTGTAGTCAGTGTCGTGACGTCTGTTCTAGTAGTCAGTGTCGTGACGTCTATTCTTGTAGTCAGTGTAGTGACGTCTGTTCGTGTAGTTAGTGTCGTGACGTATGTTTGTGTAGTCAGTGTCGTGACGTCTGTTCGTGTAGTCAGTGTCGTGACATTTGTTCTAGTAGTCAGTGTCGTGACGTCTGTTCGTGTAGTCAGTGTCGTGACGTCTGTTCGTGTAGTCAGTGTCGTGACGTCCGTTCGTGTAGTCATTGTCGTAACGTCTGTTCTTGTAGACAATGTCGTGACGTCTGTTCTAGTAGTCAGTGTAGTGACCTTTGTTCTTGTAGTCAGTGTCGTGACGTATGTTCTAGTAGTCAGTGTCGTGAAGTATGTTCGTGTAGTCAGTGTCGTGACGTCTGTTCTATTAGTCAGTGTCGTAACATCTGTTCTAGGAATCAGTGTCGTGACGTCTGTTCTAGTAGTCAGTGTCGTGACGTCTGTTCCTGTTGTCAGTGTAGTGACGTCTGTTCTAGTAGACAGTGTCGTAACATCTGTTCTAGTAGTCAGTGTAGTGACGTCTGTTATAGTAGTCAGTGTTGTGACGTCTGTTCCTGTAGTCAGTGTTGTGACGTCTGTTCGTGTAGTCAGTGTAGTGACGTCTGTTCTAGTTGTCAGTGTCGTGACATCTGTTCCTGTAGTCAGTGTAGTGACGTCTGTTCTAGTAGTCAGTGTCGTAACATCTGTTCTAGTAGTCAGTGTAGTGACGTCTGTTATAGTAGTCCCTGTCATAACATCTGTTCTAGTAGTGTCGTGAGGTCTGTTCTAGTAGTCAGTGTCGTGACATCTGTTCTAGTAGTCAGTGTCGTGAGGTCTGTTCTAGTAGTCAGTGTCGTGAGGTCTGTTCTAGTAGTCCCTGTCGTAACATCTGTTCTAGTAGTCAGTGTCGTGAGGTCTGTTCTAGTAGTCAGTGTCGTGAGGTCTGTTCTAGTAGTCAGTGTCGTGACGTCTGTTCTAGTAGTCAGTGTCGTAACATCTGTTCTAGTAGTCAGTGTCGTAACATCTGTTCTAGTAGTCAATGTAGTGACGTCTGTTCTAGTAGTCAGTATCTTAACATCTGTTCTAATAGTCAGTGTCTTAACATCTGTTCTAGTAGTCAGTGTCGTGACGTCTTTTCGTGTAGTCTGTGTAGTGACGTCTGTTCGTGTAGGCAGTGTAGTGACGTCTGTTCGTGTAGTCAGTGTCGTGACGTTTTTTCTAGTAGTCAGTGTCATGATGTAGTCAGTGTCGTGACGTCTGTTCGTGTAGTCAGTGTAGTGATGTCTGTTCTTGTAGTCAGTGTCGTGATATTGAGCCCAAATGGACACCGACAGGTCCCTTAGTCCACACCAAATGCACATGATAAGCAGAATAATATATCGATTTTTGCTAGACCGAAATTAGTCTCAACAAATGTAAGAAATATTATTATCAATTTTAGCTGTAGCTTCAAGTAAGTGTCCCGCTTCTTCTTTTGCCCACGTTCTCACCGATAATGACAATGAAATCGACCTTTCTCCATTATCTCCGTTTATTTCATTAATTCTATAGCTTGTCGCGATGTTTCGTGAAAATTGAAGCTCTTAACACAAAATGTTAGCAAAAGCAGCACAAAAATTAAATGGCATGAAGAATATATGGCACAATCATCATCATGTGCCATAGCGGCCATACCGTTTGACACCAAGCTATCCAGTATTTTCTCTCATTGTCGTCCTGCGATCTCTCTTTCCTTTTATTTTGCCAGTTGTAACCAAGTATTCCAACTTTTATTTTCTCATGATGTGCCAGAAAAATGTTGATTGCTTCTTTCTGATGTTTTTAGGAGCTCCATTCTTGTGTTGGCCTCTTTGAAAACTTCCTTATTGGTCTTTTTAGCTGTCCAGGGAACTTTCAACATTCTTCTGAGAAATCTCATCTATGTGGCCTCTAATCGTCTTTTCATTTGGTTGTCTACTGCCCATGATTCGCTTCCATAGGTCAGAATTGGTTCTATATAGCACCGATGAACTCTCTTTCTCATTTCTATTGACATACATCTGTTGCATACGATATTTTTCATTTTCTGAAATGTTATTTTTTCCCTGAGCTATTCTGCTTTTTATTTCTGTGGTGTATCTTCCATCTGATGTTATTAATGTGCCCAATGTGGCACAATACCAGCAAATTAAAAATAATTGAGGCATGTTTCTTTCCGATATCAATATATGGTTGTGAATCATAAATAATATCGTCAAGTAGCAAGGAAGAAAATCCGTTAATTCTAAACAAAATGCTTGAAAAAAATCCTTACGAAATAATGAATAATGTAAAAGATGAATGAAAACATAACAAAATGCCTAAACATTAAAACGAAATGGATTATAAACACCATTCTACAGAAGAAATTAAAATTCACTGACCGCGTCAAAAGATACAGCAAGCTTGAAAAAAAAAATAATGGTAGGCATAGTTACTGTGCGATGATACAGGGGTACGCCAAGATGAAGGTGGTTTTGCGACATTGGATGTGACCATGACAACAAAAGTTGGAGATCTGGCTAGAAACGGAGGCTCTATCGGACGAGCTGTGGTGACTGCAACATTCTGTGGGAGATCTGGCTAGAAACGGAGGCTCTATCGGACGAGCTGTGGTGACTGTAACATTCTGTGGGAGATCTGGCTACAGACTAGGATTTTTTTTTTCATACGAGCTGTGGTGAATGCAGTGTTAAATGGGAGTTCTGGCTAGAGACGGTGATTTTTTTTTCAGACGGGCTGTGGTGATTGCAATGTTCTGTGGGAGTTCTGGCTAGAGACGGAGATTTTTTTTCAGACGGGCTGTGGTGATTGCATTGTTCTGTGGGAGTTCTGGCTAGAGACGGGGATTTTTTGCAGACGGGTTGTGGTGAATGCAATGTTCTGTGGAAGATCTGGCTAGAGACTATGATTTTTTTTTTCATACGGACTGAGGTGAATGCAATGTTCTGTAGGAGATCTGGTTAGAGACTAGGATTTTTTTTTTCAAACTGGCTGTGGTGAATGCAATGTTCTATGGGAGATCTGGCTAGAGACTAGAATTTTTTTTCAGACGGGCTTTGGTGAATGCAATATTCTGTGAGAGATCTGGCTAGAGACGGGAATTTTTTTTTTTCAGATGGGCTGTGGTGATTGCAATGTTCTGTGGGAGATCTGGCTAGAGACGGGGATTTTTTGCAGAAGGGTTGTAGTGAATGCAATGTTCTGCAAAGGAGATTCTGACTGATAAGGAATACAAAGGTAGAATGATACCTCGGATCCATGCCCCCAGGAAGCTGGTTTTTTTTTAACTACCACTCCTCAAACCCAATAAAGTGTCCAGAAACTGATGAACCGAATCACGTGCACGGCGGGTTACATCTGATGATCAGATTACCTGATATTGCGAAGCTCTAAATAGTTTTCTATTACAGACTGAGTGGTTAAATGAAGAAGTGTGTGTGGAAGCAGGTCACCCATGAAAGAAATTAATGTCCTTTTGTGAGAGCTAATGAAGACGAAACGTCAAAATCAACTAAACTGAGCGATCAGTTGAGATATGTTAACGATATTATCAAGCCATCGAGCCGCGCAGTGTGCAGGAAAATGTACTCCCTCACGGGAAACGCGCACAAAAAAAAATTATTATTGCTGAACAATGGCGGTGCCTCACTCCAGACACAAGTATTTCATACTCAAATGTGAATTCCGCATTTCAAGCGGAAGTGACTCAGTTGTTGCCATGACGACAGGAGGGTAAAAACGATAGATAAGGATGACGAAGATTTTTATTGACTCGACAGCACTCAGCATCAATTGTTTGTTCATGGAAATTGTACTTTCCTCAATTCGACTTTTCAATAAATTAATTCAGTTGCATTTTAGAACTTGTGTTCATTCGCTTCTCGCTAAGTTGCTTTCATGTTTCTAAAATTGCATGATCTCTTTCTCCCTCTCTTTCTCTCTCTCTCTCTCTCTCTCTCTCTCTCTTTCTCAGAAATAACAACACACACACATATAAACACACTAATATTTATCATGTGCCGTGACAGAACAGAAGATGGTCATGAGCCATTCACGTTTTTGTCTACTTGATGTTGTCAGTACTTTTGTTGACTTGAGTACATGATGTTGTCAGTACTTTTGTTAACTTGAGTACATGATGTTGTCAGTACTTTTGTTGACTTGAGTACATGATGTTGTCAGTACTTTTGTTGACTTGAGTACATGATGTTGTCAGTACTTTTGTTGACTTGAGTACATGATGTTGTCAGTACTTTTGTTGACTTGAATACATGATGTTGTCAGTACTTTTGTTGACTTGAGTACATGATGTTGTCAGTACTTTTGTTGACTTGAGTACATGATGGAATGATGGATAGATAAACAACATCTCGCTCTCTCTCTCCTCCCTTCTCGCTCTCCCTCTCTCTCCTCCCCCTCCCCCTCTCTCTCTCCCTTTTAACTCTCTCTCTCTCTCTCTTTCTTAGATGTGTCTTTATTCGGTAATTTTGCAATAAATCAAAACCAGCTTCTCTACCTGCCCGAGGCACTTCAAGATTGCCGATTCCATTCCTCTGGATCTCCTCTCAAAGGATTCATAACTCATCATAAATAATGTCATGCGTGGATTCTGGGAGAAGATGAAATACCGGAAGACAAAATAATTCTTTGGACAAAACAGTAGAGATAGGTACGAATAATGTCCTAATTTAGGACACCCAGGAAAGGATACTTACGAGTCAAACAAACTGTAGAGCTTTTGTTATGCCCGTACCGAAAACCAATGGGTGTGTTCCCAATGGTGGCTCTGTCGATTCCTAAGGGCGAGAATAAGTTAGTTCTGAGTTTTGTCAGATTCAGTTATAATGTTTATATTAAACTTTAGTTCTGAAGTTATAATATTTATATTAAACTTTAGTTCTGAAGTTATAATATTTATATTAAACTTTAGTTCTAAAATTATAATATTTACATTAAACTTTAGTTCTGAAGTTATAATATTTATATTAAACTTTAGTTCTGAAGTTATAATATTTATATATTAAACTTTAGTTCTGAAGTTATGATATTTATATTAAACTTTAGTTCTGAAGTTATAATATTTATATTAAACTTTAGTTCTAAAATTATAATATTTACGTTAAACTTTAGTTCTGAAGTTATAATATTTATATTAAACTTTAGTTCTGAAGTTATAATATTTATGCTACGTTTTAATTCTGATGTTTATAATCACTGTTAGTTAACATATTATTGGATAAGCTTAGATTTGTTGTTGTTGTAGTTGTTGTTGTTGTTGTTGTTGTTGTTGCGTTCGCCAGCTTTCAACTCTGACGAAGTCCCTAGAGACTAGGAACTGAATTTTGCGTGTTAAGTTTAGATTTGATTTTTATCATATTTCTTTCCATGAGCATTCAATCATACCGCCACATTGTTGTTAATTGTTGATTGTCCATGAGGTCCTCAGTCGGGAGCCGCGATAGCTCAGTGGTTAGTTAACTGGACTACAAAGGACAAGAGGTCGGGTTCGATCCTGATCGACGGACGGCTTCCGGGATCATCCAACCTGAAATGGGTACTTGATTTTTGTTTCTGGGAAAGTAAAGTGGCACGGGCGTAATACCGACCACATTACCCCATAAATCATGTGCCGAAGGTCTATAAGAATTATGGTTACTAACACCATTTGCCACATACGCCAGTTAGTGTGTCAGGGCTCTTTACTTTTACTACGAGGTCCTCAATATAGTTCTTTGTTAGAACCTCTATCACTTCTTTATCGTCTCTATTATATTAACAATGGATAAATTAGATCTGTGGTAACTAACCATTGAGACTGCTGGAAAGAGATCATAGAAAACTAGTAGCGGGGTAGAAAGAACAATAAAGAAAGGCATAGTTTCATGACGAGTACACAGGGCAGAACGAAGAAGTTTGTGGTTTCAAGACATTAAGGAGACCTTGAATACGATAGATAGATCGAGATACAGGCAGATAGTTTTTTTTGTGTTTTTTTTTATTAGACGAGCTTTGGTGAATACAACGTTCTGTACAGGATATGCGACCTGATGATGATCTTCTTAAATATTATCTTCTACTATACAGTAATCATGTCTGCTGTAACAATTTTTCTTATGGCGTCTACTTTTAAGAAATCATTGTTTATTTGTCTGTTTTAAATATGGAACAAAATTAATGATATGTGTTTATATATATATATATTTTTATAAAACCAAAGAAACAGTAGCGTTTGAAATCTATCTTCAATATGAAAGACAATTAGCTGGAACAAACGTTCAGACTTATACTTTTGAACTTTATACCTTTGTCTAGTTGATTTGCTAGAGTAAATAGTATCACTGTAAATCGCATTGAGAATGTTCCCCAATAATAAAGAAATTTACACATGGATAACACAAAAACACATAAACATGCATACATATATACTTACATACAAAACGTTAATAACATACAGTATAGCACACACACACACACACACACACACACACACTCACATATATAATTCTTTAACACAAACGCGATCTGTGGTCCATACCACAGTTTATCTGTATTGATAAAGCAAGATAATTTTATCAAAATTACGCTGAAGGGGATAATATATCTGATCTATATCTGAACAGGACTATATCTATTCCTCTATTCGCTATAAAAACTCCATTACCCTAAAACTTTAAAAGCACATATCAAGTAGCTGCTGATATCAAGGCTGATAACTTCCTTAAACCACGTGACACGCAATTTGAGACAAAAACAACACAATTTCAACTCCATGACACTTTACGGAATTGCTGTTCAAACGATCTGATTAACAAACATCGAACCGGATTGTCCGGACAAAGTAATACGATATTAATCAAATAGCCAAAGATCAAGGCAAAATAGAGCGACGCCATAAAAAACAAGCATCTAGACTCGCTGAGGAAATGTCGGATTGGACAAGTTAATTCAAAATTTCCATATTTTCAGCGTGGAAAGTTCGAGTGTCAGCCAGTGAGAGATGAAAATTAACTGAGATCTTAATGAATCGAGAACAATCTGGGAGATTCATTAATGCTGCATTGCTTCATATTATGTTCGCAGCTTAAACTGACACTCCCTCTACTCCACTCTTATCGGTATTACAAACAAAAAGTAATAACATATTAAGAAAATTAATGCTTATAACGACGGGACAAAAGGAAAATAATGCAATGGTAATGGAAAATGTAATAATAATTATGATGATAAGAACAATAATAATGTACGCATTACAATGGTAAATGATTAATAATGATGATTGTACAAACAGAAATAGACTAGTAATTTGATATTACTCTGCTGTGTTTTATAGCGATCATTATTTTTGGACAATCTGTTCTATCTTCTTTATTTCTTCTTTTGATAATTTTTCACTCTCTCTCGCGCGTACACCCGCACACTTGTGTAGGATTTACCAGCACTTAATGGGGTCCCTCTTTTGTTCTTTGAATCGCATATTAATAATATAATGAATAATGCAACATTAAAATGCAAATAGAAACACATAGGCAAAAGCATGTAGATTCAACGAAACGTAACATTGAATGCACGTAATGTCTTGCTTCAGATAGAATTAAATACAGGGAAAAGTCTTAATTTCCATGAAAGTACATAGAGGGAAATAGGTCTTGCTCCAGACAGAATTAAATACAGGGAAAAGTCTTCATTTCCATGAAAGTACATAGAGGGAAACATGTCTTGCTTCAGACAGGCATTATGCAGGAAGAACGTCTTGTTTTAGACAGACAGTTCGCAGAGTGAGTGTCTTGCTTCTGACTGCAAACAAGGGAAATTGTTTTGTCTCAGACAGACCGCTTTCAGGAAAAACTTCTTACTTCAGACAGACCGCTTTCAGGAAAAACTTCTTACTTCAGACAGACTGCTTTCAGGAAAAACTTCTTACTTCAGACAGACAGCTTTCAGGAGAAACTTCTTACTTCAGACAGACCGCTTTCAGGAAAAACTTCTTACTTCAGACAGACAGCTTTCAGGAAAAACTTCTTACTTCAGACAGACTGCTTTCAGGAAAAACTTCTTACTTCAGACAGACCGCTTTCAGGAAAAAACTTCTTACTTCAGACAGACCGCTTTCAGGAAAAACTTCTTACTTCAGACAGACTGCTTTCAGGAAAAACTTCTTACTTCAGACAGACAGCTTTCAGGAGAAACTTCTTACTTCAGACAGACCGCTTTCAGGAAAAACTTCTTACTTCAGACAGACAGCTTTCAGGAAAAACTTCTTACTTCAGACAGACTGCTTTCAGGAAAAACTTCTTACTTCAGACAGACCGCTTTCAGGAAAAAACTTCTTACTTCAGACAGACCGCTTTCAGGAAAAAACTTCTTACTTCAGACAGACTGCATACCGCATACGCGTTGAAAAACACTGGAGATAATAGTGACTACATGTAGTTTGACCATGGAAATTATGCCTGTCATTAAAGCGTTGGTATCATTTCTGTTGTTGACTGTTTTCCATGCCATGACACCTAGATATCCAGTATTTTCTCTCTTTATCGCCCACGATCTCTCTTTCCCTGTATTTTGCCAGTTGTAACCAAGTATTCCAACTTTCCTCTTCTTATGATGTGCCCAAAAAATGTTGATTGTTTCTTTCTGTTCTTTTTTTAATTTTCCTTCTGGTTTTTTTTAGAAGCGCCCTTTATGTGTTAAAAACAGGCTTCTTTGAGAATTACCTCGTTTCTCTTTTTAGCTGTCCAGGAAACATTCAAGATTCTTCTGAGAAATCCCATCTCTGTGGCCTCTAATATTCTTTCCATTTGTTTGTTTACTGTCCATGATTCTCTTCCATAGTTCAGAATTTCCTCTATATAGCACCGATTTACTCCCTCTCTCTCATTTCTCTTGACAAAGTCTAGTTGCAAAAGACGATTTGCGATATGAGAATGATATAGTCCTAATAGCAAAGACAGAGAACTACAAGAAATGATAGACATAATTGTAAAAGAAAGCAACAAGAAAGGTCTCAGTATGAGTAGTAAGAAAACAGAAATATTGGTAATATCGAAGAAACATTCATCACCATCATGCAGCATAAAAACAATCAGGACAAATCAGGAACAAAAAGATATACACAGGTTTATTCCTCAGTGACTCTATGAGTGGGTTTAGAACGATCGCGATTTTTTGGATTTGATAGCATTGGCTAGTCACTTAGGAGATATGGTCTGACAAAGGGCTGTCTCTTTTGATAACTTCAGATAATTTGATAAAACAAAGCATGCTTCCTATAATCACGTTAAAAAAGAGTCCACAAAGATGGTAATCAGACGCCGATCATGCATATCTCGTCTTCACACTCTCAAGTGTATTGGAGTTTTCCTACTTTATTATTATCTGACATCACTGACGTCTCCTGAGATCCTTCTTTCTTAACGCCACATCTACATCCTATATTTCTCAAATTTTGAGGTTAACCAAAGTACATATCACCACGTCATATATCCGCTTTACATTTTCAAAAAGATACAAATTATGTTTGTTTTTAAATCTATTCACATTCACATATTTTGTTATTTCTAGTGCTTGGGTCATGCAGGTGCAGTCGCGGAGGTCTCGCTTTTCACGCCGAATATCAGGGTTCAAAGCTCGCTCATCCCCGTCAGGCAACTCAGCTGGAAAAAAGTGGGTACCTGGCCGTTGGTCAAGGAAGGTCGGGGGGAGAGGACTAGGCCGCGCTCCCTCAAAAGATGTGCCCATGATAAATGGAGGTTATGGTTAGTCGAAGGCTCCGGTATCACTACAAACGAATTAAAATCCATAATTACTCAACGACCCGTGTCAGTGGAATCATCCGAATTAAAACTCATCTCATTGAAGGGTCCAAGCAAAGAAAGACAGCTGCAATCCTCATCATAGCAGCTACAGCACACTCCAAAATCATAAGGCCAAGCGGCACCGCTTTTACTTCTTTGAGTAATGATACCGGCACCCTTAAACGTCTTTGTTTCCCGGAAATAAAATAAAAATACGTACTAATTTATAGTTGGGTGGATGAACCAGTCTGTAATGTAGTTATTACTGGAGGTTGTACACTCCACTTCCCTAAGGCAGTAAAATGAAAACTGCATCGGGGCACTTTTACATTTACCTAGTGCTTGACTGACCTTAATCTTCCAGTTGATGGTTTTATATTTCAGTTTTCCCCCTACACTATCAGCTGTTTTTACAGAATTACAAATCTCATTCACCTGGACTATTCTGTCATCAACTCCCCTGAGTGCACGTATGCAGACAGTGGCCAGGTAATCCACTTCCAGTAATGTTAAAACACAATATAACAAAAAAATCCAACGGACAATCGGTGGTCTGAACTGCGCACCATGCTACCGGAAATCAATATTCCTTTTCAAAGTTAAAACATTTCCGAAAATTGATAACAAGATTGCTACTCGTTTCGTTGACAATTCATCAATATTCTATGCCGCAATCTAGAAACCATGTTCAGATTATTCCAAGGAAAAGTTTCCCTACAAAACTAATGAATCTTTTCTTTCCCTTTTCCCCCACATGGAACCTCCGTGAGTGTGAGGAAAGAGGGAAAGCGAAAGTTAATCTATAAATAGGTTTTTTAAAAGCGAAACTGCCACAGCAAAAACAACCAAAATACACACACACACACAGAAACACACACACACACACAGAAACACACACACACACAGACGCACACTTCTAAAAGAAAACAACCACAGTCAATTTACGTTTCATCATTCTTGAAGTTGAATCAAGAATTCTAAAGAAAAGAAATAGCCATGAGACAGAACAACTCTATTTCTAAATTAATGTTTCTTGTCTAAGAGCGTCATGACATCAGAAGTTGACTTTCAAGTAGACGAAGTGTTGATGGCGATGTTAACGACATTGTAAGAACAACTTTCAGTGTTCACCGCTAGCGATCTGCTTGCTCGCAGTTTATCTTATTACATTGTCTTTCATACTCACTAATGTTATGCCTTTTTATGCAGCAAATCTATGTCAATAGAAGTGAGGAAGAGAGTTCATCGGTCCTATATGGAACCAATTCTGGGCTATGGAAGCGAATCATAGACAAAGAAATGAAAAGACGATTAGAGGCCACAGAGATGGGATTTCTCAGAAGAATACTGAAAGTTTCATGGACAGCTAAAAAGACCAATGAGAAAATTCTCAAAGAGGCCAACACAAAAAGGGAGCTCATATAAAGCATCAGAAAGAAACAATCAACATTTTTCGGACACATCATGAGAAGAGGACAATTTAAATACTCGGTTAAAACTTGCAAAATACAAGGAAAGAAAGATCGCGGACGACAAAGAGACAAAATAGTAGATAGCTTGGTGTCATGGCACGGGAAAGTGTCAACAACAGAATTGATACTATGCACTGTGGATAGAAGATTGTGGAAGGACATGATCGCCTACGCCAACCGGTATGGCACATGATGGTGAGAATGATAAATGTTATGCCTTTTTAATTTCTTCACATTTTCTTTTTGAATGTATCTAAGAACCTATCTTAATTCCGACCTAAGCCCAACATTTACTTGAACATTGTTTTTCTTTCCTATTTATTCATTGAATTTGTTTGAGAATTGATATTTCTTTTATCTTATCTGCTTATGGAATCCACAGTAAAACAGTAGTCAAGAACTAGTCTGTTCAGAACAAAAGAACGAGTACATTTCATTGGCAGGGCAACTGGAGTATAATTTCTTCCGATCATAATTGTAAACTGGACATTTCACTGGCATCGATTTAAAGGTCTATCTAGTGATAAATATAAACTGGACATTTCACTGACATCGATTTAAAGGTATATCTAGTGATAAATATAAACTGGACATTTCACTGACATCGATTTAAAGGTATATCTAGTGATAAATATAAACTGGCCATTTCACTGACATCGATTTAAAGGTCTATCTAGTGATAAATATAAACTGGACATTTCACTGACATCGATTTAAAGGTCTATCTAGTGATTAATATAAACTGGCCATTTCACTGACATCGATTTAAAGGTCTATCTAGTGATAAATATAAACTGGCCATTTCACTGACATCGATTTAAAGGTCTATCTAGTCATAAATATAAACTGGATATTTCACTAACATCGATTTAAATGTCTATCTAGTCAGAAATATAAAATTGACATTTCACTTACATTGATTTAAAGGTCTATCCAGTCAGAAATGTTATTTGGACGGACATTTCGCGATCGACTGACCTAGACATCGACCCAGCTATAAATATAATTTGGACATTTCATGACCGATTTACTTAGACATCCACCCAACTATAAATTAGTTACTTTTTTTTTGCTTCCGAGAAACAAAGACATTTGATGGCGCTGGTCTCATCGCTTAAAAATGTGTACCTAACAAAAATAAACATGAGCAGAAACACCATATTCCCATCACGTCACATTCGAAGCGTGTCTTTTTCTTTTTCTTTCTTTTGCCTCTATACGGACAATTTCTTGAAACACGATATTTACCTTGTTTATTTATTGAATTTATCTTTCCTCTTAGTAATTGGATTTATCATTGTTAATTGATAATTGAATTTTGAGGGGCTGGGTACTCTAGAGGTACGTCGTCGACATTAGGACAGGAAGGACCAGAGTTCAAAGCCTGTCAGAAACGATAGTGATCATTCAAAAATCATCATCGTGTGCCTTCTCCGCAACGAAGGTTGGCTACCATGGATCGCCATTCTACTCTGTTTCTTGCTTTGATGGTGCAGGCTGTCATAGTTTGACTTGACCATCTTTTGATGTTACTCGTCCATATTAGTCTTGGTCTGCCTTTGCCTCTTTTACCTTGTATTTTCCTTCCAATATTACTTTTAGTAGGCTGTTGTGTCTTTTAACATGCCCCACAAATTTCATTTGTCTTGTCTTAATTGTATTTAGTAGTTCTCTTTTTATTTTCAGTTGTTTTAAAACTTTATCGTTTGTTATCTTTTGTTTCCATCCAATTCTACCTATTCTTCTATAAATCCACATTTCAAAGGCTTCAATTTTCTGTTCTGTTTTCTTGTCTAATGTCCATGTTTCTGCACCATACAGGAATATTGAGAAGATGTAACATTTTGCCATTCTTAGTTTCAAATTCATCATTCAAAAATAAGGAAATGTTAATCTCTGGTTCGTTTATAACGTGATCCTGCCCTGATCTCTTGGGTAGTGAGATCCGATGTCTATCCACTCGGATAACGGCAATAAACAGGTGGTCCTCTGTACGCTCGCACACGTTAACGATCCCTTACAGGTGAAATCGAAATGAGCAAGCCATAAATATGGCCGCTGTCCGGGCTAACTTGTCAGCAGGAACCTACCCACACCGTAAGTCCGCGCCCGTGCTACAGAGTTCGTGTAGGCTAGGATTTTCCTCCGATTTTCCTGATATTTTCGAGCGGGATATTGGAGCACCTATGAGTTCAGCCAGCGTGTAGGGATAATGATCCTAACAACAAACAGTTGAATTTATTTATTTTTTTCCCTTTAGTATTTCCGATATTTATTTGAAAATATCTTCAGTAATCCAGAAAAGACGATGGTCATTTGTTGGACATGTGATAAGGAGAGATAATAACCGAATAGCAAAGCAAGCCCTCATGTGGGAAAGCAACAGGTAAGAGAAAAAGATGAAGTCCCAGAGAGACACTGAGAAGAACATTGATCAGAGAGGCAAGAGTAGCAGGAATCGACTCCCTCAATGTGATAAAGTTGCTTGCACAGAACAGAGACAAATGGCAAGTTTTGATGAAAGATCTTTACAAGGATTGAAAACTGCTAGAATAAAAATTTAGATAAGAGAAAGAGTATCTGGGTCTATGCCCTATGGGCCGGCTACGGCTCGAAAGATAGATAGACAGACAGACAGACAGACAGACAGATAGATAGATAGGTTTTAATTTATTTTTCTTCTTATTTACCAGCTGGCCGAGGTCTAGATGGTTAGGACATTCGTTGTTTAACATCGTAGGTGTCTGGTTTGATTTTTAGCAACAAGAAGTTTCTTTTCTCCGTCGAAGTGGCTCCATGGCTAACACAGTTTGTGAATGACGATACCAGTGGTCTTCTTTAAGATGGAAGTAAGGCGGCAGGATGTAGTACTGCCCACCTAATCAATACATTTGATATTGGTGATAGTCGAGTTTTGATCATATTCCACAAGCGATATACCGCGACGAGTGCACTTCACCTTTGAGTGTATATATCTTGTTACTCTCTGTCGTTCTCTGCTTGTTTAGATACATCTCTGTTTGTTTGTATTTTATCTGTATACTAACTTTCTGTGTGTTTCCTGTCAGTATGTTTTCTGCTCTCCCATTTCTCTGATTATCTCTCTCACTATCTTATCTCTCTCTCTCACACACACTCTGTGTTATCTGTTTGCCAGATTGCCCAATTATTTGTGTCTGTTCTCTATCTAATCCTGTAGATCGAGAGTCTATTTACTCTCTCTATGCGTATCTCTAAATCTGTTTGACTGTCATTTCCCATTCTGAGTGGTTTCTGTCTATTTGTTCTCTGCCTGTCTGTTTTACGTAATTAACGTTGTTTTCTATCCAAATGATTTACATATTTCTACGCTCATTGTGTGTCTTCGCAGCCTATATATGTACTGTCTGAATGTCTATATAGCAATCTATGGAAAGGATAAGAAACATAGAGAGAAAGACAGTAAAACAAAAGGGACAAGGGAATAAGAAACAGGAGAAGATAATATATTGCAGAGATAAGGGAATGAGAAATAACAGGGGAAGATGATATATCACAGAAATAAGGGAATGAGAAATAACAGGGGAAGATAATATATCACAGAAATAAGGGAATGAGAAATAACAGGGAAAGATAATATATCACAGAAATAAGGGAATGAGAAACAGGAGAAGATAAATATATCACATAAATAAGAGAATGAGGAATAACTGGGGAAGATAATGTATCACAGAAATAAGAGAATGAGAAACAGAGGAAGATAATATATCGAAGAAATAAGAATGAGAAATAACTGGTAAAAAATATATTTCGCAGAAAAGAATGAAAAACAGAAAGATAATAATATATCACAGAAAAAAAAAGAATGAGAAATAAAGTAAAAGAATATATCACAGAATCAAGAGAAATTGAAACCGGTGAAGAAATGTAAACACTTGGAGAATAGAACAACAAGCAGAGGGAGACTGTAAAAAACATGAGGAAGATAGTAATAAACATTTCTAAGACAAAATGAGGACATATACAGAAGTGAAGTGGATAGGGCCAGCCAGAGAGAGAAATTAAATGATTTTGTGAAGATGGAATTCAATGAGAAGTTCCGAGACCGATGATAATAAGGTAGAGCGGTCTTCAATCTGTATCTATCTTGTTCCAGATCACTTATCAGAACTTGTTATAGATTTTGTCTTACAAATTTGCAATAACAACAAATTGGCAGCTGCCATCTTGTCACAGGCCACACGCACGCACACACGTACATACGTATGAACTTACATCCACGCACGCAAACGCGCAACTGAGAAACGTTGATTAATTCAATACTCATCATACATCACCCGCACTCACCCTCAAATTCAATCAACGGGCCCAATAACCGATGCAGCCAATTTGAGCCAACACCTTGTGCCAACCACCCTCCCGCACAACTTCTACCGCCAACCTTCACAATATGATCCTGAAACACAATCTGGTAGCTCTAGTGTATTTGCGTGTGCGGACAGAGATATTAAGCATACTCACCATAATGACATATGGCAGTGAATTCTGTACGATAAGACAACTTCTTTCTTTCTTTCTTTCTTTCTTTCTTTCTTTCTTTCTTTCTTTCTTTCTTTCTTTCTTTCTTTCTTTCTTTCTTTCATTCTTTCTTTCTTTCTTTCTTTTTCTATCAGCGAAGAAAGGCGATATTGTTTTCTGTATTTTCCTCTTCCGTTGGGTCTTCCTATTGTTAGTTATACTTCCTATTGTTTCTAATATTCCAGCAATTTGTATTTTTTTTTTCGTGGTCAGGTCTGGTGTTCACGTAGTGATTGTTGAAGGCTCGTTGTGTTGTGTTTTGGTCTTTCTGTCTTATAACTTGACCTATACCATTCTATCTGTTGTTTCTTTTTTGTATTCTATAGCGGGAATGATTCTTCGCCTTTTCAGGAGATCTTCATTTCTGATTTTCTTTCACAGACTGTTTTCTGTCATTCCTCTCTAATACATTTCATTTCTGAGGTGGTTATTTCTCTTATTGTTCTTAATTCCAGGTCTGGCATTGATAGCCGGGTAGCACAACGTTGGAATAAGAGAGCATCGAGTGAGAGAGTAACGAGTTTGTTCTGAAAGGACCCAAACAAAATGGCAGCTTTTTCGCCAACAAACTTGTGTTGGCCTTATAATGGGCAAGAAACAACTAAGACATTGCGACAACTGGAAATATTGAAGTAAACGAGATCAGGGAAACAGATTGAAGAGTTACTTGTCAGTGTAGGAGAATAGCATGTTGTGGACGTCACACGATCGCCAGCAGGCATGGTACTTGACGATTAAGATTACGATGGTAATAATTATAATGACGATGATAATAATTATAATGACGATGATAATAATTATAATGACGATGAAAATGCTATGAAGGTCTTGAATCCTTTCAGTAACTTAAATTCTCATCATCAGCATCAAGTACCATGCCTGCTTGTTTAGGTTCTCCACAACTTTCTATCTCTAAAGTTATTTATAATTTCAGTTGTTGACCTTCTGCCAAACCATTCTCTTAAGCTGTCTGGTATCTTTTCTCTTTGCTTCCCTCTATCTCTTCGTCCTTCAATTTTCCCATTTGTTACAATATATTCCAGCTATTCCTTCAAATTACATGGCCAAACAATGATGATTGTTTCTTCCTAATATTGGAAATTAGCTCTCTTTTTGCTCTGACGTCTTTCATAACGTTTTCATTACTCTTCTTAGCTGTAAAGGGTAATCTCAACATTCTTCTGTAAAACCACAATTCTACAGACTCCAGTGATTTTTTGTTTATTGTCCCATCGTCCATGATTCACATCCATATATTCAAGACTGGTAGTCGTTGATGAATCTATAACCATAGAACTCGCGCAGTGGTCGCGAAATTTAGGCCCAGTATACAAAAATGTGGGAGCCGCGATAGCTCAGTGGTTAGTGAACTGGACTACAAAGGACAAGAGGTAGGGTTCGATCCCAACCGGCGGCGTCCGTTTCACCCAGCCTGTAATGGGTACCGGATTTTTTTTATGGGAAAGTACAGCGGCATGGGCGTAATACCGACCACATTACCCCAAAAATCATGTGCCGAAGGTCTGTAAAATGGATGGTCATTAACACCATATTCCATATACGTCACTTTGCGTGACGGGGTACTTTTTTTTTTATTTTTTTTTTTTACAAAAATGAGCAATAAACGTTGGAAGACGGTGACTGAGTAGCTTACACGATCTACGACTATTGTATCAGAGAACGTCGCCAGTTCGATTAACAACAGTGATCAATGTTGTACTCTTCATCGCAGTGTAATAACTACAATAATGTGTATATTATGTTACAACTACAACTAGAATATGATCAGTAACAACTTTCCTAGACTCTAGAAATATCATAATGCCATAATACGTAACGTAATATTTGTAAACAAGTGTTAAATGGCAACAGCGATACATATGATAAGGATCATGTATAAATATGATAAATATGATATTGTTTATTTTCACGTTTCCTGCCATGAAAATGATAGCACGCGCTCGTGTTATGATGCTGATTATAGCCGCGCTGCGATATTCGTGGTATCCGATCTTATTGCAGTATTTGTGAAGCCAAGTTTACTTCATCCTTGTCTGTCTCCCTCGCCAGCAGTCTGGTTAACGGGTTGGCTAAGAGATGCTAGGACCCTCGTGTTCCCTGTACTGGTGGACTCTTACTGTTATTGAAGACCTAGTATTGAGCCTGTGTCAAACAGGTTGGCTAACATAAGCTAGGACCCTCGTGTTCCCTGTACTGGTGGCTCTTACTATTATTGAAGACCTAGAATTGAACTTGTGCCAAAACAGTCTAGCTAAGAGAAGCTATAACCATCGTGTTCCCTATAGTGGTGGCTATTACTGTTATTGAAGACCAAGTATTGCAGCATCTCTCGGCAGGACAAGTAGTTTTCCAGCATAATCTGGAACTAGACAAGTTCACTTCTGCAGGAAAAAAACCAGGACTGTCAAGAAAACTTGTACGATCCGCCACACGCGATGGATCAAAGGGTTCCCGCCAGAACCAACTCATGCCGTTACATCATCTACAACTAGATCAACCTCTCCCTTCACATTTGTTTATCGTTCAATGTTGAACAATTGTTGTTGTTGTTCAATTTTGGAATAACTGTTTATGTTACGTCAACAATGTTGCGTCAAGAACCAGCTGCTATGAAGACCTTTACGATATATTAATTCGAAGTTTCAGTTGAAGAGTTAAGCTGAAGAGTTCACCGGAAGTGTCTTAGAGTCCTGCTGATAAATTGAAGTGAAACGTTCAGTTAAAGTGGACATTTCAAGGTTCCATTTGATGTGTTTAATTGGAGTATTTAGTTTGAATTCAAAGAGATTAGTTAAGGGTTTAGTTGAAGAGTTTAGAAGAAGAGTTCAGCTGAAGGGATGAGTTGAATGTTTAGTTGAAGGGTTCAGCTGAAGGGATGAGTTGAACGTTTAGTTGTAGGGTTCAACTGAAGGGATGAGTTGAATGTTTAGTTGAAGGGTTGAACTAAAGTGATGAGTTGAATGTTTAGTTGAAGAGTTCAGCTGAAGGGATGAGTTGAATGTTTAGTTGAAGGGTTCAACTGAAGGGATGAGTTGAATGTTTAGTTGAAGGGTTCAACTGAAGGGATGAGTTGAATGTTTAGTTGAAGGATTCAACTGAAGGGATGAGTTGAATGTTTAGTTGAAGGGTTCAACTGAAGGGATGAGTTAAATGTTTAGTCGAAGGGTTGAGCTGAAGGAATGAGTTAAATGTTTAGTTGGAGGGTTCAACTGAAGGGATGAGTTAAATGTTTAGATGGAGGGTTCAACTGAAGGAATGAGTTAAATGTTTAGTTGGAGGGTTCAGCTGAAGGGATGAGTTAAATGTTTAGATGGAGGGTTCAGCTGAAGGGATGAGTTAAATGTTTAGTTGAAGAGCGTAATAAAAGCAGCAACATAAATTGCTTGTTTATCGCTAAAATATGGATATTATGTAACAGGTCGGGGACGAAGGTCTCAGGTCATATCATCCAAAGTTGGGGAGATACAGTGCTCCTCCTCGCTGTTGTTACCTCCCCTCAACTCATTTAGTCTGGTACACATTCATTTTCAAAATGGCTATCTAGATCGCAGCCAACTATATAGACGGTCATGGACAGAAAGGAAAACCCGGGGGAACCCCTCCCCCCCCCACTAGCTTGACAAATTAATCTTTGCCAACTGGCACGGATATGGGTAGATGACAGTCACCCGTCTATAATTCGCACCGCTGAAGACGCCATGCTAGTTGCGATTCTCCCGGGTTTCCCTTTCTGCCCTCTGACCATTTCTATACTTGGCTGTGGCTAGATATTCACAGGCTGGGTTAAACCCACATTAGTTGTATATCTAAGCCACAGAACTAACTACTATACAACTTACCCTCTTTGTTAATGAAATAGATTCTTTAAAAAGGCACGTGAACTTGGGAATACCAGACTTCGTTGACGTCTGGGACATTATTTAAGCCCTGAATAATTTAACTCTCTGCAAAGTAGATGAGAAAATAATTCTAATGTATTTTTGTTATTCCGGAGTTCCTTCTTGGAAATTATTTCAAGATAGGAAGTCAATTTATCTCCGGCCGTCTTGATAGAATCCATTTTTGTTTGCCTCTTCCTGTCATGCGCAAAGGATTAAGACAGATCATTGAATAAATGTCAAGTTCAATTTGATATATGTTTTGTTGTTTTGTTTTTATACCGCCGTTATTTTGTCTGTGCCATCAGTTGAGCATTGTCTCTCTTTATTTAATTTGAGATCAGTAAAGGCTGTCACACAGAATTTATCATGTATCACCGATGGGATATGGGGTGTTTTATTTTAATCCATGGTGCTAATTTTATTACAAAAAATGTAAGGCAACCAAGTAAATAATGGTAAATGGTATACATCTGCAATCATTTCTGGTTTCAGTGTCAAAGATTTCCAACATAAAAATCAGAATTATGTGAAATGCATTATTTATAATCGACCACTCATTTAATTAGACACAACACGCTAAGAACTGATGTCATCGGACAATATTTGACTGAACCACCCACTGCATCAAGACAATGTTGGTAATGAGGTCTAGGAACCACAATGTCATGGGACAATATTTGACTGAACCACCCACTGCATCAAGACAATGTTGGTAATGAGGTCTAGGAACCACAATGTCATGGGACAATATTTGACTGAACCACCCACTGCATCAAGACATTGTTGGTAATGAGGTCTAGGAAACACAATGTAATGGCACAATATTTGACTGAACCACCCACTGCATCAAGATAATGTTGGTAATGAGGTCTAGGAAACACATAGTCCTGCTTTCATTGGATGCTGAAGTGCCAATTAACCACTTCATACTTATGACAATCTTTTTTAGAGAGTCCGGGAGGCGTTCTATAGCCAGATACCACCAGCTCGTTAGGAAAATTGTAAAACACATTGTTTCGATACCTCACGAGATTGCAATTTGACAACACGCCAATACTCGTTTGTATCAGTCCTACCAATACGCCTCACCACCAGTCCTACCAATACTCGTCTACATCAGTCCTACCAATACTCCGCTATATCAGTCCTACCAATACTCCTCTATACCAGTCCTACCAATACTCGTCTACATCAGTCCTACCAATACTCGTCTACATCAGTCCTACCAATACTCGTCTACATCAGTCCTACCAATACTCCTCTATACCAGTCCTACCAATACTCCTCTACATCAGTCCTGCCAATACTCGTCTACATCAGTCCTACATATACTCGTCTACACCAGTCCTACCAATACTCGTCTACACCAGTCCTACCAATACTCGTCTACATCAGCCATACCAATACTCCTCTACATTAATCCTACAAATACTCCTCTATATCAGACCTATCAATACTCCTCTATACCAATCATACCAATATTCCTCTATATCAATCCTACCACTACTCATCTGCATCAATCCTACCACTACTCGTCTACATTAATTCTACCACTGCTCGTCTACACAAGTCCTACCACTACTCGTCTACACAAGTCCTAAGAATAATCGTCTACACAAGTCCTACCACTACTCGTCTACATCAATCCTACCACTACACGTTTACAAAAGTCCTACCACTACTCGTCTACACAAGTCCTACGACTACTCGTCTACATCAGTCCTACCACTACTCGTCTAAATCAGTCCTACCACTACTCGTCTACATCAATCCTACCACTACTCGTTTACACAAGTCATACGACTACTCGTCTACATCAGTCCTACCACTACTCGTCTACATCAATCCTACCACTACTCGTCTACACAAGTCATACGACTACTCGTCTACATCAGTCCTACCACTACACGTCTACACAAGTCCTACCACTACTCGTCTACACAAGTCCTACCACTACTCGTCTACATCAGTCCTACCACTACTCGTCTACACAAGTCCTAAAAATAATCGTCTACACAAGTCCTACCACTACTCGTCTACACAAGTCCTAAGAATAATCGTCTACACAAGTCCTACCACTACTCGTCTACATCAATCCTACCACTACTCGACTAAACAAGTTTTACCCCTACTCGTCTACATCAGTCCTACCACTACTCGTCTACACAAGTTCTCCCAATAATCGTCTACACAAGTCATACTACTACTCGTCTACATCAGTCCTACCACTACACGTCTACACAAGTCCTACCACTACTCGTCTACACAAGTCCTACCACTACTCGTCTACATCAGTCCTACCACAACTCGTCTACACAAGTCCTAAAAATAATCGTCTACACAAGTCCTACCGCTACTCGTCTACACAAGTCCTAAGAATAATCGTCTACACAAGTCCTACCACTACTCGTCTACATCAATCCTACCACTACTCGTCTACACAAGTCCTACCAATAATCGTCTACACAAGTCCTACCACTACTCGTCTACATCAATCCTACCACTACTCGTCTACATAAGTCCTACCAATAATCGTCTACACAAGTCCTACCAATAATCGTCTACACAAGTCCTACCACTATTCGTCTACAGAAGTCCTACCACTACACGTCTACATCATTCCTACCACTACTCGTCTACACAAGTTCTCCCAATAATCGTCTACATCAGTCCTACCACTACTCGTCTGCACAAGTCCTACCACTATTGGTCTACACAAGTCCTACCACTACTCGTCTACACAAGTCCTACACATACTCGTCTACATCAGTCCTACCAATACTCGTCTACACAAGTTCTACCAATACACGTCTACACAAGTCCTACCAATACTCGTCTACACAAGTCCTACCACTACTCGTCTACACAAGTCACACCACTACTCGTCTACACAAGTCATACAATACTCTTCTACACAAGTCCTACCACTACTCGTCTACACAAGTCACACCACTACTCGTCTACACAAGTCCTACCACTACTCGTAATAAATGCCCATTAGTTTAACTGCTGTGGTCAGTGATAGAATTTATACTTCACAACATAGTTTTCCAAAGTTAAATGTTTTGCATCCAATTTACATAAAAGGAATCATTTAAACAAATCAATGAACCAACAACAATGTCTCTAAAAGACAAAGAAATGAAAGAATTATATATACATATAGTTTACAAGTGCTTGTTTGTTTGTTGTTAGTGATCATCGTCACTGCACACCGGACGAATCCATAGGTGCTCCGTTACCATCTCCCCACCTCAAGAAAATTCTAGGACAATCCTGGCCCACGTGCACGAACTCCGTAGCACGGCGTGGGATCCACGGTGTGGGTAGGTTTTTGCTGATAATTTATTCCTGGACAGCGGCCATATTTATGGTCTACTCTTTGTTTTACTTTAACTGCCAAATGTTCTTTAACTTTGCGCAAGTGCTCACGGGACCCCCTTCTCCTGTTTATTGCCGTTATCCAAGAGGGATAGACGTCGAATCTCACTGCCCAAGACATCAAGGGTGAGTGACGTCATAAAGAAACCACGGATTAATTTTTCCCATTTTAGAAAACAAAAACACTATTGCTTCTGGTGGGCTTTGAACCTGGGTCCTATCTGTCCTGAGGCCGACGACGTCGTAGTTCTAGACTTAAACCCCCACACCCCCATAGATATCTTTATGTAAATCCATAATGAAAAGCGTAACAGAGCAGTTAATCAACGTCAGCGGTATACCCTCTTCCATGCTGCCATGATACAGTTTATTATATTATATCTATGATCATGGTTGTGTCCGATCCATTGTGTCAACTACCATTCTTTACTTATAATGTTCTAACAAGCCGGCCGGCCAAATACAAAAAGTTCAAGATTTACTTCTTTCAAATGTTAAATTCCTGTGTTTGTTACCACATGACTGTTCATGCTGTTTGTTTTGATGTCTGCTGAATCGCATTACATTCTGGCTACACTGGAGCGGTTATAATGTGTTTACCATTACATGATAAATATTTCTCTTACTCAAGTATCGTAGCTTCTCTGTTGTTATCTATTTCTCCTTTATCACCCCCCTCTCTCTCGTTTCATCCTTCTCTCTGTTTTCCCTCTTTCTCTTGCCATCTCGTTCTCTCTATATTCATACATTTTCGTTCTCTTCATTCAACCCTCTCCCTAATTCTCTACATTTTCCCTCTTTCTGTCTTCTCTTTTTCAGATTTTTCTCATTTATTTTTCCACTCTCAATCTCTCATTCCTTACCTCTCTCTTCCACTCACAACCTCTTCCCCATCTCTTTCATGTCCTATCTCTACCAACTATGTTGCATTTTTCTAACGATGGCTCCAAGAACAGACAACCATCGTCTACACTCCCAACCACTTTTTCCCTTTTTAAAAAAAAAAATTTGCCTCAAGTCGTTTTAAATCTTCCTTTTTTAAAAAATTGCCTCAAGTCGTTTTAAATCTTCCTTTTTTAAAAAATTGTCTCAAGTTGTTTTAAATTTTCCTTTTTTTAAAAATTGCCTCAAGTCGTTTTAAATCTTCCTTTTTAAAAAAATTTCCTCAAGTCGTTTTAAATCTTCCTTTTCAACATAGACAGTATCATGAACATAAATTACTGAAGAAAATCTATCTACACATAAATTATTTCATCTCTGTGCCTGATAGTTTCATGTGGGTAATTGATAATAAAAGCTACATGCCTCAGTGCTGTCGACACTAGATGTACAGGTGAGAGCTCTTAATTTAACTCTCGATGCGTAAAAAAACGCATAACTTACCTGCATTTCCAAGAACAGAACCCGCATTTGCCGGATGGACTGTGGAATGGCTCAGCCCATTTGACCACCCAGCTCTGTATCTACAGCCCAGAATCGCTGGTTGGATGTTAAAAAAAAACAACATAAACAACAATTTTGTATACTGAAAAGTGTATAAAAAGAAAATCAGGTAAATGCCCAAAATAAAAAAAAGCGAGACGTTACTGGGAATTACTGTTTTAGTTTGTATGCTCCAAATATTATGAACAAGTAGATAGCTCAGTACCATTTGTTTATTTAAATTTATTTCTTGCAGGACAGTTCAATTACGTTCACTTTCGATACTGATACGCTTGATGTCTTTTGACGTGTGCTGTGTTTGATATGATGATGACTGCAGCTGCCTTTCTTTGTTTAGATATTCGATGAGATGTTAATTTGGAAGATTCCACTGGCAGTTGAGCAATTATGGATGTTCATTGGTTTCCAGTGATACCGGGACCTTCGATTAACTATAACTATATAACTATAATTTATTTCTTGTTCCCGTCTGTGTGTACGGATAGATTGTGCTCTTTTGGCGCCCTGGAGAAATGTAACAAACGGTCCCTATCTTGCTGAAGTGCTCGACCATTTCTCGCAAAATGCGATGTATGTGTGGGTCTCGAAATTAAACTGTCCATATCTGAATATATACGGCTGGGAACGGTACAGTGGCCTTTATGGGTGGATCGGTGGTGAGGAAGAAATGCTACAGTCGCGGTTCACTATCAGATTTACATGAAGGGAAGTTGCCGAGAGAGATACAGCAACAGCCTCAAGCATGAGGATGGAGACTGATGTTGCTGCTGCAACGCTGGGGTGATTATCTCCTGTAAATAAAAAGTAATACTTGTGCCAGATTTTCAGCACTTCCTGCTGAATATTTACAATGAATGACTGGGACATGCCTGGTTGACACACTCAGGAACAGGATTAGACTTTCTGTCCTGGTCATGCAATGAGCTTGTGACAATGAAAGATGGGATGCGCTGTCTGATTTCCTCATCACGAATAGAGGATATATACAATAGGAGATAGGGAAATGCTACAACAGTTGATGAATCTATCGCCCTCATAATGTTGTGAGGTCACATTCTTAATTGGAACAAGAGAAATTATGCATGAGAGAAAATGTAACGCCCATATACAATCATGCATCAACCGAGTCATTCAAATGCAAAATCTTGATTGTCTGCTAATGAAGAGTGGGCGCCTATGGATTCGCCCTTTGTAGGGTGTCAAATCTTATTTAAAATTAATCAACTTAATCATTCACCTAATCAATTAGTCTTAACAGAGTACCTCAAGAATGGCCAACAATACACACCTCTGCCAATATAGCGCATGGATAATTTATCTTTGGCCAAATATTTAAAGGCAAAATTTAAATTACATTAGTAATCACTTTCTAGAAAACATGACACTGACTTTTTTAGCGTCTTTTTTATGTGGAACTCACTCTCTCTCTCTCTCTCTCTCTCTCTCTCTCTCTCTCTCTATATATATATATATATCCCTCGTGAATGAAAAGCAAAAAAAAATAAAATAAAAAATAACTATATTATCTGACTAGTAAAAGAAGCTTGACAAAGACGCTAATAAAGTCAGTGTCATGTTTTCTTTCATGAGACTTCCACGTACTATATTGCCTGTTCTCTCTCTCTCTCTCTCTCTCTCTCTCTCTCTCTCTCTCTCTCACTATGCCACTCTCTCTGCAAAATTCACTGTTGTTGTACAATCCCCAATCTTCTTTTATTGTTAACTTTCATTTTCTTCACCCATATCCATAGTAGCTTTTAAAAATCCACTGTGCCTGAACCTGTCGCCTTGCGTGTCACTCTGGTGGGTTCATTAAGCCCGTCTATAATAGTATTTTGTTTCCCAACATAAACTCAGATTTGACCAAATTAACCTTGATTATACATTTGCTTAATTAGATTCTGTGGCTTTACACCTGATGAAGGGTTTCCTGTCTGTAGAGCTTCCTGTTGACATTCCTAGTAGCTGTACAACGTATATAACCGACCTCCAACAGAAAGTAGAACTTTATATTCGAAATAAATGCGAAAAAAACACTGAGCTACAGTTATATCTCCTAGAACGAATCTCTCATAGAGACTGGAGACTGAACTCTAATTCGTATTATGAAACAAGTTTACACGAGCATTATTTCCCTTTACGGCTATTTAAATCATGTTTGTTGAAATTTAGGCTTTTCTTTTTGCCTGAAAAAAAAAAAAAACGTTGGACATCTTGAACAAATGTGATGTTTGCAAACCTCAAGAGGATGTGCTAATGTCAGTCGGCCATCGTGATTGCAAGAGCACTGAATTAGATCCTTCCCTGCCTACCAAATCGTGTTATCGCCCTTGTGAAGACATTTCAGATATTCGCTTGTAAATGTTATTGAGCCTGTTTTGTGTTTTTACCTAAAATTATGTATCGGATTGAGGTAATATTGCTTACAATAGCTAAATCAGGAATTGTATTTGCCCCATATAAAAACTATAGATCTGGGTTGTGTATGTGTTTTTTTTTCCTTTTTTAATTTTAATTTACATTATGTTTTGTTTTGAGACCTATATTTTCTCACTTTTTACGAAATCCACATTCTCCATTATTTCTTAATGGTTTATTCCGTTAATTTTAAATACCTTTGTTAATAACTCGGCAAACTTTTTTCATGCTGATATTGGACGTGAGATTTCAAAGTATACCTCTGAGTCGTAATGGAAAGGTAAATTGTTTGATGTAAATTAGGGTATTTTCACATTTCATCGAATTACCTCATCTCTTAGGTAAGCTATTAGTTCGATCACAGCTTTTTAAGACTAATGTTTTGTTTCGTTTCCAACCGGGTTATTTGTCATACTTTTTTTCGTTTTATAATCTGATGTCTTTGAGTATGTTGATGTTGTGTTGAATGCCACAATTGTTTCAACACCTTTCTCAATGTTTCTGTAATGGTTTGCACTTTGTATGTGTGTGTCCGGTCATTGTTAGTTATATGTCTGTGGTGATAATTTGATTTTAATATTTAACCATGTTTGTGTATGTCTTTATAATTCTGTAGTATTTACTATACATTCATAAACACAGTTATCACATCGCCTATACTTTCACAAATAGAGTTATCACACCGCCTATACTTTCACAAATAGAATTATTACACCGTTTATACTTTCACAAATAGAGTTATCACACCGTCTATTCTTTCACAAATAGAGTTGTCCCACCGTCTATACTTTCACAAATAGAGTTATCACACCGTCTATACTTTCACAAATAGAATTATTACACCGTTTATACTTTCACAAATAGAGTTATCACACCCTCTATTCTTTCACAAATAGAGTTATCACACCGTCTATACTTTCACAAATAGAGTTATCACACCGTCTATACTTTCACAAATAGAGTTATCACACCGTCTATACTTTCACAAACAGAGTTATCACACCGTCTATACTTTCACAAACAGAGTTATCACACCGTCTATGCTTTCACAAATATAGTTATCACATCGTCTATACTTTCACAAACAGTTATCACACTGTCTATACTTTCACAAATAGAGTTATCACACCGTCCATACTTTCACAAAAAGAGTTATCACAACGTCTATGCTTTCACAAATAGAGTTATCACATCGTCTATACTTTCACAAATAGAGTTATCACACTGTCTATACTTTCCGTTATCACATCGTCTATACTTTCACAAATAGAGTTATCACACCGTCCATACTTTCACAAATAGAATTATCACATCGTCTATACATTCACAAATAGAGTTATCACACCGTCTATACTTTCACAAATATAGTTATCACACCATCTATACTTTCACAAATAAAGTTATCACACCGACTATACTTTCATACACTGGACAACCACTTCTATTAAATTGTACACACAACAACTGCCGTATATATATTAATGGACAGAACTACAGCACAGCCTCTACCTTCTCACGCAGAACTTATTCTTTCACAACGGAACTACAGTTGCGTTCATCATTATCATGTGCCAGTTCGGTTGACGTAGGCGACCATGTCCTTCCATAAACGTATATCTATGCATCTTATCAGTTCTGTTGTTGACTGTTATGTTGTGTAAGCCATGACACCAGGCTATCCAGTATTTTCTCTCTTTGTCTTCCGCGATCTCTCTTTCCTTCTATTTTGCCAGGTGTAATCAGGTGTTCTAACTTTCCTCTTCTTATGACATTGCCCGAAAAATGTTGATTGTTTCCTTCTGATGTTACGTTCACGCCGTCTATACATTCACACAGGGAGCTATCAAACCGTCTATACATTCACATTCAGAGCTACCAAATCGTCTATACATTCACACTCAGAGCTAACTAAACCGTCTATACATTTACACAGGGAGCTATCATACCGTCGACACATTCACACACAAAGCTACCAAACCATATATAAATTCACACACAAAGCTACCAAACCGCTTATACATTCACACACAGAGCTACCAAACCGCATATACATTCACACACAGAACTACCAAATCGCATATACATTCACACACAGAACTGGCAAACCGCCACAAACAGAACTACAAACCATCTATACTTTCACTAACAGAACTACAAACCATCCATACTTTCACAAACAGAACTACAAACCATCTATACTTTCACAAACAGAACAACAAACCATCTATACTTTCACAAACACAACTACAAACCATCTATACTTTCACAAACAGAGCTTCAAACCATCTATACTTTCACAAACAGAGCTACAAACCATCTATACTTTCACAAACACAACTACAAACCATCTATACTTGCACAAACACAACTACAAACCATCTATAATTGCACA
This sequence comes from Megaustenia siamemsis, assembly GCA_032433765.1. Taxonomy (NCBI): domain Eukaryota; kingdom Metazoa; phylum Mollusca; class Gastropoda; order Stylommatophora; family Ariophantidae; genus Megaustenia; species Megaustenia siamemsis. The sequence continues at coordinate 74,385,866 of JAVIAB010000050.1, forward strand.
AACACAATTACAAACCATCTATACTTGCACAAACACAACTACAAACCATCTATACTTTCACAAACACAACTACAAACCATCTATACTTTCACAAACACAACTACAAACCATCTATACTTTCACAAACACAACTACAAACCATCTACATTTTCAAACTACAGAGCTAACTTTCAACTCAGAACCGTTGTTTACTCTCTCCTATTGGTAACTTAATCCCAAAGTTGAGAAACCCAACAAAGAGTAACAAATGTCACGCTCAAGTATGTAGAACGTACGTGCAAAAGTAAGCTGTTGTATTATATTTCATAAGCAATCTAATTTCTAATAAATATGAAGGCAGTTTTTTTGGTCTACAGTTCAATAACGGTAACTCTGTTTCGTCAGGCTTTTATCAAGCATCTGTTTTCTAGTTATTGAGAAAGTCTTCAAATCATGTGGGAACATAATACCCGCTGCTCTGTCTGTCAAATTTGCAAGAAAAACATTTTTTTTTTGTGTGTTTCAAAATTTCGAAATAGGAAAGATTTAGATTTTAGCCTAATTTTTTTAAACAAAAATTTAAATAATATATAAAAATGTGGCTTCAGCTCAACAAAGAAATGTCGAATGGATTGTACAGTTGCTGTTTCATGCCTGTGCAATACTTTTGTTAGGGTTTCTAATAGTGTTAATCAGTGAAGGCAGAGAAACACGACCGGTTTATCTAACTTGCCTACTTTGAGTTATCCTTGAATTGTGAATTCACCAATGCCTTGATATGACCTTGTCTTACAATCGATAGATGGCATCGTTATTTTAGAACGAGATCATGCAACTTCTTGCTTGGCAAGTGCTTCAGATTGTTGCACAAGACACTGTTGTCATTTCATGAGAAGGTAGATCAGGTGGTTATTTCTAGCGGTATCCCAGGATTCACACTTGTTATCTGCGAGTGCACCTTTTGCACTATCATCGACAGGAGCACAAATGTATGCTTCAACGTGGGCAAATATCAGTCATCGCTATCCAATGTGCTTTACATTTAAACCAGCTTCTTTCCCAAGTAATTTCTGCAAATACTCGGGGGAATTATTGCCGGTGCAAAGAAATTCGTGGATTGAGCTGAGATCTTTACAGTGGAGAGGGTGTGGATTTGTCATGTACTTTGTTAATAGGTGACATATACATACACAGACACTGATTGATATATGTGTATGTGTTGTGGGTGTGCGGCTTGTTTCTCTTTACATCATCATCATCATGTGCCATACCAATGGCGTAGACGATCATGTCTTTCCTCAATCTTCTATCTACCGTGCATCGTATCAGTTCTCTTGTTGAATGTTTTACATGCCATGACACCAAGCTATCCAATATTTTCTCTTTTTGTCGTCCGTGATCTCTCTTTCTCCGTACTTTGCCAGATGTAACCAAGAATTCCAACTTTCCTCTTCTCATGACATGCCTGAAAAATGTTCATTGTTTCTTTTTGTTGTTTCTTAGAAAATCCCTTGTTGTGTTTACCTCTTTGAGAATGTCCTCGTTGGTCTTTTTAGCTGTCCAGGGAACTTTCAACATTTTTCTGAGCAATCTCTGTTAACTCTAATCGTCTTTTCATTTCTTTGTTTACTGTCCATTATTCGCTTTCATATGTCACAATTGGCTCTAAATAGCACAAATGGACTATCTTTCTCACGTCTATTGACATAGATTGGTTGCATAAAATGTTTTTCATTTACTGAAATGCTATTTTGGCCTGAGCTATTCTGCTTTTTATTTCTGTGCTGCATCTTCCACCTGATGTTATTATTGTCTCCAAGTATTTGAAGTGTTGCATTTGTTTCAGATTTGTCCTGTTTATTTTTACGCTGCATGAAATGTCTTTACAGAATGTTTAAAACACACCCATTTCGATGTTAGTGAATGATTACAGTCATATGCTGTGTTGTTGAGCAGTTTCTCCCCCGGCTAATTCTGTCAATAATTGGTTCGCCAGCAGAAGGAACAAGCTTAATCTATATTATATAGTAAGGTCTCACCTCTTTTCTACTGCGTCTTTCACCTTCTGGCAGTGACTTTATCTCAGTATGCAATATTGTGTGTCAGCTATGAGGTTTTTTTTCTAAATATTAGGATCTTCTGCTAGAAACTCTCTGTATTATTCACCATTGGAGAAGTCTCTAAGGGACCCCTTGCATGAATCTTATTGCTTTTATTTACGCAATGCATTACAACAAGAGATATTAATGTTACACACTACCTATGGGGAACGCATCAGATTAATATTTTCTAAACTTTTCTAAATTACATGGAGATCTTACTCGATAAAAAGAGCTGTATGCAAACTTTAATAAACATAACCGATACCAAATAAATATATTTTTTCGTATGTTAGTAAATATATATATATATATATATATATATATATATATGCTTCATACAATTAACTCTAAATATATTCCTTCTTTCTGGCGTGTAACTGTTGCTAAACGCATATTACCGTAATGTATTTTACAAATTGTGTGGAAAATATTAACGTAAGGAAAAAAAAAAAGTAAAGTACCCCCGTCACGCCAAGTGACGTATAGAGAAATTGTGTTAGTGACCCTATATTTTACAGACCTTCAGCACATGATTTTTGGGGTAATGTGGTCAGTATTACGCCCGTGCCGCTTTACGTTCCCAGAAAAAAATCCGGTACCCATTTAAGGCTGGGTGAACCCGGAAGCCGTCGGTTGGGATCGAACCCTACCCCTTGTCCTTTGTAGTCTATTTCACTAACCACTGAGCTATCGCGGCTCCAAAATATTAACGTAAAAGGAAAAAATATTTTAAAGACGATTCATTGGTTTTTTTTTTTTTAATGGCTTTACTGCGTCACGAAAGAGACTTTTCTTTGATCTATTCATTTTTCTTTTTTTCGTTTTGCATTCGCCAGCTTTCACCTCTGGCAAAGTCCCTAGAGTCTAAAAACTGATTTTTTTTTTACGTGTTAATCCGTTTTATTTACCTGTCAGCCGCGTACACTGTGGTCCCTCGCCGCGCAGACAGATAACTCCGACTCCGAGTTAGTTTTACTTTTTTCGTCCATGATTAATTGACCTTTGAAGCCGGGCCTCGTGGCTGATGCAAAAATAGAAAAAGAGAACGACCTGGAAACTGTACCCATGGCTGCTAGGGTAACAGGTCTTAATTACCCTTGGACCAGTTAGTGTACAGAAGGTTCGATTACAGAGACCAATAGAAATAGCAGACGAGGGGAGGTTCTTACATTCATGTACGAGGTCGATCTAACCCAGGCCATAACTACAGACAAAGCATCAAATAATTAGAGAAATGGTAAAACTGAGACTTGTCACAATGAGATTTATACAAGAACAATATTTTAGTCTGAGGGTTTCGCTGCCATCTGATGACGAAATGAAAACTTACATCGTGGAGATCTCCACTAACGGACTGGATGACCTGAAGTCAAGACTAGTGCGTTTTGCTGATAGTTTCCAAATATTTGTTAAAGGAACAAATGTCATTACGACATTTATGTCATGTCTGAGATTTTTTGGTATGGGTTGGGCAAGGATATATGTATAACTTGAAAATAAAGACCCCTAGCTGAGTGCTGTCATTAGGGAGTGAACATGTATAAAGACCCCTATCTGAGTGCTGTCGCCACGGATTGAACATGTATAAAGACCCCCAGCTGAGTGCTTTCGCCACGGAGTGAGTATATATAAAGACCCCTAGCTAAGTGCTGTCGCCACGGAGTGAACATGTATAAAGACCCCTAGCTGAGTGCTGTTGCCACTGATTGAGCACGTATAATGACCTCTAGCTGAGTGCTGTCGACACGAAACAAACAGGTATATTTATCTCTCTTTCTCTGCGATCAAGTCTCAATCAGAGTAGGATTCCAGACTCTCTCATGAAGTCAGCTGTCTGTTTAAGCGAATCGATTGCCCCATATGAACAGGTATATCTCTCTCTCTCTGCGATCAAGTCTCAATCAGAGTAGGATTCCAGACTCTCTCATGAAGTCAGCTGTCTGTTTAAGCGAATCGATTGCCCCATATGAACAGGTATATTAACCTTGTAGAAGAAATAAATGCTATACCTGGAATTGACCTCGTGCTCAGATGATTAATAAGTGTGGTGTTCATTCACTTGCTGCTTACAAAATGTTACTGATCCAGTGTCTAACATAGTCAAAACAGCCGAGCCAGATAATATAACCAAAGAGAAGATTAATTCTTTGGAATAATATGGAAATGAAATAATAACGAAGGTGTTGAGTGATATCTACAACAGCGGATATATATCGAATGATCTACTAAGTTCTGTCTTCTTAGTTCAAACAAAGTGTTCTTCACTGTTGTATGGAGCCAGTCTTGGCCTGCGGTTGTGGCTCTTTGACGATATAGCAAAGGACAAGAAAATTGTTGGAGGTCACAGAAATGTGATTTTACAGAAGAATGTTCAGAACATCATGGACAGCTGAAGAAAATTAATTAAGATGTTCTGAAAGAGAACAATTTAGTTGGATATCAAGAGCAGAATTAATAAACAGCTGTAGAGATAGAAATGTGTTGAGAGAGATGATCGAAAACGCCAGTTGGCTCCTTACTTGATGATAATGGTGATAACGACGATGACGAATATCATAAAACAGTGAAAAATGTTTGAAGATAACATCTCAGAATGTGCCATCAAACACGGATATGACAGACAATCAGAAATGACAAACACATACATTGCAGATGACATGTGGAATGGGCTGGACATGTGATCATCACTATCATGAAAGAGCGGGACCGTCATCGATACTGATGGACGAATAGCAATAACAATAGCAGTAACAATAGCAGTAACAATAGCAGTAACAATAGCAGTAACAATAGCAGTAACAATAGCAGTAACAATAACAGTAACAATAGCAGTAACAATAGCAGTAACAATAGCAGTAACAATAGCAGTAACAATAGCAGTAACAATAGCAGTAACAATAGCAGTAACAATAGCAGTAACAATAGCAGTAACAATAGCAGTAACAATAGCAATAGCAATAGCAGTAACAATAGCAGTAACAATAGCAGTAACAATAGCAATAACAATAGCAGTAACAATAGCAGTAACAATAGCAGTAACAATAGCAGTAGCAATAACAATAGCAGTAACAATAGCAGTAACAATAGCAGTAACAATAACAGTAACAATAGCAGTAACAATAGCAGTAACAATAAAAATAACAGTAACAATAGCAGTAACAATAACAATAACAATAGCAGTAACAATAACAGTAACAATAGCAGTAACAATAGCAGTAACAATAGCAGTAACAATAACAATAGCAGTAACAATAGCAGTAACAATAGCAGTAACAATAGCAGTAACAATAGCAGTAACAATAACAATAGCAGTAACAATAGCAGTAACAATAACAATGCAATAACAATAGCAGTAACAATAGCAGTAACAATAGCAGTAACAATAGCAATAGCAGTAACAATAGCAGTAACAATAACAATGCAATAACAATAGCAGTAACAATAACAATGCAATAACAATAGCAGTAACATTAACAATGCCATAACAATAGCAGTAACAATAACAATGCAATAACAATAGCAGTAACAATAACAATGCACTATTTAGGGAAATTGCCTCTCTCATCAATGTTCTTCTCAGTGTCTCCCTGTTTTGGAATTGTTATGGACTTCATAATGAAGAAATGCTGCACTGGTAATAAAGGCATCGAATGGATACAAGGAGACCATTTGGAGGACCTCGACTTTGCTGATGACATAGTTCTCATCAGCAGTCAGATAAAAACGATGCAGGAAAACACAAATGAACTATCATCAATAGCTCTATGGGCTGATTACGGCTCGAAAGGTCAATAGATAGATAGATTTAGGGAAATTAAGCGGCAACAAGAAAGGTCTAAGTCTTAATAGAAAGAGAATAGAATTAATGGTTATTCAAAGAAACAATCATCGCCATCATGCAACATAAAAACAAATGGGACAAATCTAAAACAAGTGCAACGCGTCAAATAGTTGGGCACAATAATAACATCAGTTGGAAGATGCATCACAGAACTAGAAAAGCAGAATAGACCAGGTGAAAATAGCATTTCAGAAAATGAAGAATTTCTTATGCAACAGGTTTATGTCAATAGAAGTGATAAATAGAGTTCTTCTGTGCTATACAGAGTCAATTCTAACCTATGGAAGTGAATTATAGACAGTAGACAAAGGCATGAAAAGACGATGCCACAGAGATGGGATTTCTCGGAAGAATGCTAAAAGTTCCCTGGACTGCTACAAAGACAAACGTGGATATTCTCAAAGAGACCAATTGAAGAAGAGAGCTCCTAAAAACTTCAGAAAGAAACAATCGGCATTTTTTGGGAACATCATGAGAAGAGGAAAGTTGGAATACTTGGTTACAACTGGCAAAATACAGGACAACATAGATCGTGGACGACAAAGAGAGGAGATACTAGGTAGCTTGGTGTCACTCACAAAACACTCAAGAACAGGATTGTTACGATGCACGGTGGATAGTAAATTGTGGAAGGGCAGGATCGACTACGCCAACCGGTATGGCACATAATGATGAAGACGAAAATTAACAGATAGAAGAAGGAAACATCAAGAAGACTATCTGATGAGCAAGGAAGAAAACAACATAAAATCAAAGACCACAACTCTTTCAAAGGAAGAAAAACCATCCCATATGCTAAGCAAAAAAAAAAAATATATTATTAACTGTTCAGAAATGACTAAATATATTGGCTGTCGGGCTAAAAGATCGCATCTGCAGCAGAAGAAGAATGGCATCTTTGTCTCATAAATGACATGTTTTGTCATGAGAAACATTTCTTTGTCTCACTCGATTTTTTTCTTCATAACTTGGTATTTCTTAATCTGTGTATGACATTTTCACATCATAAAAAGATCATTTTAATAAGAGGAACACATTCGTCCCACAGATAAACAAAACATCGTAAAGGACATTAAAAAAGATATATATTAATTACTGCGCTTTTAAAGATTATTCAATTAAGAACTTCAAAAATAGTACAGTATCATTATCTCCTTTCAGTACATTTGTTAAACAACAAAATACATCATTTTAATGAAAAAGTATACAATAACATTGAAACAAACCATTATCAACAAATATTATTTATAAATCACATTTTTATCTCCACACTACTGAAATTTTTAAGATCTTTGTTGTAATTAGTTTTAAATTTGAAATCTTTTAATTAGAAGTTACCATCAACCTACTCTGAGTTCAATCTTTTAACTCGTCACAGAGGGAAACTGATCTTATTTTGGTCATTGATATTTTCAGACTTATTGATCTATAATTATCTGTTATAATTATATATATATATATATATATATATATATATATATATATATATTTCTGTAATAATTAGATCTGTTATTATATATATATATATATATATATATATATATATATATATATTTATTTTATTTATTTATTTATTTATATGGGAGCCGCGATAGATCAGTGGTTAGTGAACTGTACTACAAAGGGCAAGAGGTAGGGTTCGATCCCAACCGACGGTTTCCGGGTTCACCCAGCCTTTAATGGGTACCGGATTTTTTTCTGGGAACGTAAAGCGGCACTGGCATAATACCGACCACATTACCCCAAAAATTATGTGCTGAAGGTCTGTAAAATTTGTGGTCACTAACATCATATTCCATATACGCCACTTGGCGTGACGGGAGCTCTTTAACTTTTTTTTTTTTATATATATATATATATATATATATATATATATATATATATATATATATATATATATATATATATATATATCATCATCATCATCATCATCATCAAGTACCGGGCCTAGTGGTGTTGGTGATCATGTATCTCCACAACTTTCGATTTCGGCAGCTATTTATCATCTCTGTTTTTGACCTTCTGCCAAGCCATTCTCTTAAGCTGTCTGTTATTTTCTCTCTTTGCTTTCCTCTATCTCTTCGTCCCTCAATTTTGCCAGTTGTTACAATATATTCCAGCTGTTGTCTTCTCATTACATGGCCAAAAAATGATAATTGTTTCTTCCTAATATTTGAAAATAGCTCTCTTTTTGCTTTGACCTCTCTCAGAGCATCTTCATTTCTCTTCTTAGCTGTCCATGGTACTCTCAACATTCTTCTGTAAAACCACATTTCTACAGACTCTAGTGAATATCTTGTCTGTTGTCCTATTGTCCATGATTCGTATCCATATATATATATATATATATATATATATATATATATATATATATATATATATATATATATATTTAAAATACCTATAAATAGGTATACATATAAAATGTAATAGTTTCTTCTCATTAAAGCACCATTATGGTACATATTTGTCCGCTACTAAGTAAAAGTTTCTTGAACACAAGAGCGAATTCCTTATATAACAAGAATAATTATGTTTGAAATTTCAGCATCTCATTTTAAAAATATATTTTGCGCGTATATTGAAAATATTGATATATAATGTCTCCTTCTTTGGGCATTCTCATACAGTTTTATTATACACCATGTTGTATCATACCATAAACAACATGTCTAAACCTTTCCACTCTGAAATAACATATAATATATCATTTGATAAATAATTATTTTACTTCACAAAAATTGTACATTTCGTCTCTTTCTCTTTATACATATACACACACATATGTAATATATATTAGTTTATTATACATTCATATATATATATATATAAATCAGCTGATGAATAAATCGTGTCCTGTTGCAAAGCTCCAATGCATGATTCCATTCTTACAGCATATACATTCTCATATGTATGATATTATATAAAAACTATATTTTAGAAAAATATATATATATATATATATATATATATATATATATATATGCAAATGTACAATTCTCCTTCACTATGAAATTAACAGATTTACAAGAAACATACATTAATCGTTAATAAAATAAAGAAAAACTGATTTACAAGAAATGTACTTTAATCGTTCATTTCTAAAATAACAGATTTACAAGAAATATAAATGTCATTAATGTATAAAATAACACATTTACAAGAAATATATATTACTGGTTAATTTCTAAAATAACAAATTTACAAGAAATATACATTACTTGTTAATTTCTAAAATAACAGATTTACAAGAAATATACATTCCCTTTAATTTTTAAAATAACAGATTTACAAGAAATATATATTAGTCATTCATCTTTCCTCTTCTATCCTTCCTCTATAGCCGTTGGCGTCGAGGGGTGATACAATCTGCGATTCTTTGCTCTTCCGCTGACCTCTTCTGGTGTTATCCCTCATAATGACTCTAGTATTCCCTTTATCCATCTCTTTCTCGGTCTTCCTCTTAATCTGGCATTTTTGTAGCATTTGTTGATGGCTCTTTGAGTCATTGTTAGTTCTTTTTGTCCTGTTATGTGGACGAACCAATTTATCTGTTGTTTCTTTGTGTATTCGATGGCTGGTTCAATTTCGAGTTTCTACCTCAGGTCGGTGTTTCTTACTCTGTCCCTTAAGCTGTTTCCTATCATTCTTCTGACACATTTCATTTCGGCGGTCGTTATCTTTCTTATTGTTCTAGAGTCCAGCGTCCAATTCTGGCACTGATAGCACAGAGTTCGTAGAAAAATTGATTTGTATATTGCCCGTTTTGCTTCCGTAGTTATTGCTTTGTTTTTCAAAGGTGTTGATACTTGGCCTATAACTTGGCTTGCTTTGTTACACCTTATATCTATTTCTGTCATTAATTATCAGTCATTAATTTATAAAATAACACAATTACAAGAAATATACATTACAGTCGTTAATTTCTAAAATAACACATTCAAAGAAATATAAATTACTCGTTAATTTCTAAAAAAACACATTTACAACAAATGTACATCTATTGCTCATCCTAAAATAACACATTTGCAACAAATGTACATCTATTGCTCATCCTAAAATAACACATTTACAACAAATGTACATCTATTGCTCATCCTAATATAACACATTTACAACAAACGTACATCTATTGCTCATCCCGCAATAACACATTTACAACAAATGTACATCTATTGCTCATCCTAAAATAACACATTTACAACAAATGTACATCTATTGCTCATCCTAAAATAACACATTTACAACAAATGTACATCTATTGCTCATCCTAAAATAACACATTTACAACAAATGTACATCTATTGCTCATCCTGCAATAACACATTTACAACAAATGTACATCTATTGCTCATCCTAAAATAACACATTTACAACAAATGTACATCTATTGCTCATCCTGCAATAACACATTTACAACAAATGTGCATCTATTGTTCATCCTGCAATAACACATTTACAACAAATGTACATCTATTGCTCATCCTGCAATAACACATTTACAACAAATGTACATCTATTGCTCATCCTAAAATAACACATTTACAACAAATGTACATCTATTGCTCATCCTAAAATAACACATTTACAACAAATGTACATCTATTGCTCATCCTGCAATAACACATTTACAACAAATTTACATCTATTGCTCATCCTAAAATAACACATTTACAACAAATGTACATCTATTGCTCATCCTAAAATAACACATTTACAACAAATGTACATCTATTGCTCATCCTAAAATAACACATTTACAACAAATGTACATCTATTGCTCATCCTAAAATAACACATTTACAACAAAAGTACATCTATTGCTCATCCTGCAATAACACATTTACAACAAATGTACATCTATTGCTCATCCTAAAATAACACATTTACAACAAATGTACATCTATTGCTCATCCTAAAATAACACATTTACAACAGATGCACATCTATTGCTCATCCTGCAATAACACATTTTCATCAAATGTACATCTATTGCTCATCCTGCAATAACACATTTACAACAAATGTACATCTATTGCTCATCCTAAAATAACATATTTACAACAAATGTACATCTTTTATTAATCCTAAAAAAAAACACATTAACAACCAAATATACATGTGTTGATCATTCATAAAATAATATATTTGCAACATTAGTAAATCTCTTTTCATTTCTAAAATAACACATTTACAACAAATATAACTCTCTAATTCTGTAAAAAAATATATTCGCAATAAACACTCGTTATGTTCTCTTTGTTCAGTTGTGACTATCGAATATCCTCTCTTTTTTTTGCAACATAACTCAGTGCTCCTCAACCTCTCATACATTCCTCAGTCTCGCTAGCTTTCAAGCTAATCCCATCATAAAATGAGTTTCATGTACAACTCGTGAAGATTTTATTTACTTTATTTGTCCCTGGTATTATGTTATGTTCTTGTTACGGATCGAATTTCTTTGTCTCTAATATCTTTGTTATGTTGTCCATGCTCTAATAACCTGACCTTACCTGTTTTGATGAGCATGATTTATCGATAAGGTCAGTGTAGTTCAGTCCATTAATTAGCTTCGTTTTTTCTGAAACAAATCTGCATGGATGTTACATGTTGCTTGTTACAAATATTCTGCTTATTCCTGTTTGCTTCAATTTTGTTTTATGTCGTTAAATAAGCTTAATTATCTTTTCCTTCTTCGATTTTTTTTCTACTTCTCCATCTCATACTTTTTTTGTATTAAAAAATAGACTACCCTTATTTATGTTTCTTTTCCATTGCTGGTGTGTGCTGGGAGTTTTCTATTTGGCTAGTAAATGTAGGTCGCATACCCAGTGCAGCAGGCATGATGTTTTCTTGTCATTTTTTTTTTATTTCGACCCCAGTAGAAACAGCAGCCAAACTGAGTGTTCTACTCTGCTGTAGTTTGAATCCACCGACACCTTTTTTTGAAGATCGACAGACTGTTGCCAATTTGGCCGTTTTCTCCATGTTAAATATAATCAAACATGGACTCATGGAATCACGAAGTATGAATGTAACTTTGATCAAAGAATTTGATTATTAGACGATTTCAGGAATAAAGTTACAGATAATTCATTGGAATGTAACAGAGTCAAAGACGACAACCAAATAGTGTCCATAATCTAAAAGTAATAGAAAATCTGCGGTGAACCTAACAAGTCGGCAAGCAAAAGTATTCTTCCTCACTTGCTTTTCAGGGTCGAGAGGTGTTTAAGTTGTGGTCTCTTATTCTTCTGTTGGCCTCTCCTGCTGTTATGTTTCCTAGTGTTTCTAATATCCATGAATCCATCTTTTGTGATTCTATTGGCCTATTCTGCTGTTATGTTTCCTAGTGTTTCTAATATTCCACCGTTTTTCGCAGTCAGTCCTTAGGTTTGGTGTTTTCGCAAGGGTTATTGAAGGCTCCTTGTGTAGTGTTTTGACTTTTCTGCCTTATCACGTTGCCAAACATTTTATCTGTTGTTTCTTTATGTACTCTATTGTGAGAATTATCTTTAGCTCTTTTTCTCAGTTCATCATTTCTAATCTTATCTGCAGAATAACAAAGGACAGTAAAATTTGTACAGGAAACGACATTGCCGATATAGACAATACTTCAGGCGGACGAAAGATAGGTGGTCTTATCTCTCAGGGTAATATGTTTTTTATATAAACATATTATATTTGCATATATATATATCCATCCATCCATATCCATATGTCTTTCCATCGATCCACTGGTCTGTCCGTTGATCCACTTGTCTGTCCATCAATCCACTGGTCTGTCCATCGATCCACTGGTCTGTCCATCGATCCACTGGTCTGTCCATCGATCCACTGGCCTGTCAATCGATCGACTGCTCTGTCCATCTAGACACTGGTCTGCCGTTACGTATGTCTATCACACCATTGGACAGTCCGTTCTATTTGACAACATATTTCACCATCTGACTCTTCGATCCATCAAATGATCGACCAAGTGATCGTCAGTCTCACTAACAGATGAGGCTCACTTGAAACTCTCAAATTGTTTCTCTCACTCTCTCCCTCTGTCTCAACGCATTCATCCGCCTGCCACTCAATCCGTCTATCCTCTAATATTAACATCTATTGACCTTTCGAGCCGTAACCGGCCCATAGGGCGTAGACCAAGATACACCTTCTCCTATATGAATTTTTGTTCTAGCAGTTTTCTTTTAAAGATATTTTATCAAATCTCGCCATCTGTCTCTGTTCTGTGCAAGCAGTTCTATCTCATTGAGGGAGCCGATTCCTGCTGCTCTTGAATATTAACATATTCATTCATATTTATTTGTTCTCGTGTGTGTCGATCTGCCTTATTGTCTGTGAGTCCGCGTTTATATCTACACAGTTTTTATAGAGATCCTTATATTATTTCGTTTAAAAAACGCTGCAGACAAAGATGAAAGAAGTTAATCCCAAAAGAAATATCTCTCGAATAAATGGTCTTGAATTGAGGACAATATACAAATAATCAGCCGAGATGTTACAATGGCGCTAAGTCGTTCAGTTGATATCTCCGTAGACAAAAGAAAAGATGAGGAAAATAATTATAATAATAGTTTTATTAATAATGTAAAATAATGTATTGTTTAGTTAATGTGACCGGACAATGCGTGAGTTAGAAACCAGACAAGAATGATATGGAGATGAAGAAAGTGGAGTCAATTTTTTTAAGGAAATATTGCATTCAATAATTTGAAAATAACAAAAGAAGAATGGAATGTTAATGGTTTTGTCTTGAAATGCTTCGTAAGAGCAGACTTTGGCACACACGCTTTGCTTTATCTTGTAAGACAACGGCAATTTTTTTGTGTAGGTACCGAGTTATCTCCCGCAGAGCATTCTCAATTCAACGAAAACTGCTGTCCTCTGCTTCAACTGATCTTTCTACACATTATCCTTTACTTTACATAATCCTTTCGTTATTTGGTTATGGAAGGCCCCAGTATCACTGCATACGAATTAAAATCCTTAATTGCTCAACCGCCCGTCCCAGCGTAATCATCCGAATTAATATCTCATCAAATAATCCTTAACTTTACATTATCCTTGTTTTCTTTCTGCCTTTTCTACAGGACAGTTCTCTTGCTTCCGGCTGAATCCCTTCTCAGCACGTGATTTATTCAGTTTCATTTACTATTTAAAAAGATAAAAATATAAACCTAAACAAAAACATAAATTTTGTTTTAAAGTTGGTGTGACTTTGTAAAATAAAGATTTAAAACAAATAAAACATAATTTATATTTTACGCTTCAAATAAAGTACAAGAGGCAACATATTTCTTTTTAAACTATCAGAAAATTGTACCCTGTACCCTACAAGCTCATTCATTGAAAACAACGATTTTAATTCCACACAAGCACGAAATATTGATCTCTTTAATCAATACCTGATTTTACCTTCACTGCTCACTTGAAAACAATCATGTATTACATAAATCTTCAATAAATTATCATTGAATTATCCTAGCACTGCTAAAGTGTTTTGCTGATATCTCAGTTTACTTCCAAATCGTTATCTGTCATTGACTGTAATTTTCCAAACGAAAATATACAAGACAGATATAAACAAGGGTAAGTGTCGAGCTTTGTAAGGGGGCATTTAAAAAACATCGGTCACGTGTTGAGAATGAATGAAGAAAGACTTCCCCGTCAGGCATTCAAATGGAAACCACCTGGTAAAAGAAAACAAGGCAGACTCAGAAAATCGCTTCGCAGAACAAATACTAGAGAAGGCTCAACTGTGGAACTAGGAAACAACCAAGAACTACAAGAACTAGCAGCAAATCGTCAATCGCGGAGAACTATGACTTCCGCCCTATGTGCAGTCGCCCTGCGAGGAAAATGAACGAATGAATGAATATTAGCATCCCTTATAATGTTGGTTCCTCCTTTTTGATGTAATCCCATTTTTCCTGTCTCTGATGTACCTATTTATGGCCACAATGTATTTATGAAGCTACCCTTGGGACTTTCGTCGATGCTGTGGAGCGCGTGCTCTGCGCGAAGATCTTTTTGTGCTGTCAGAAAATGCTAACGGTCATTGTTCGAGAACAATGGCGAGGGCCCTAGCAACAAAACGAGCTCTACATACATGACCGAATCATCTGAGCTGCGATAGTTTCACAATGCGTTATTTTAGAAGCATCTATTGTTTAACATTTTGCTATGTGTCGTCTTTTCGCTCTTTTTCTGTAGCTATTTTTGCATGAAGTTGACATTCAGTAATAATTATTGCCCAAAATGTCATATATTTGATGGTAGAAATGTGTGCTAATTACAAATTACATGCAGAAGTTAAACAATATTTAGATTATGTCTCTACGGTATTTGTTTCTTTTTTTCCTGGGGCGGGGGAAGGGGAGTGTTAGTATATTCTCCTCGGAGATCACATGACAGTGTTTGTATCTGAATCCCAAGAAAAAGAAATATTGTTAAAGCCAGCCGGAACTCATAGTCACGTGGTTGAAAAACGACGGGTCAGATCCATTCGCTCATCCGGCTCAGAAACATGCATTTATTAAAACATAATTAGGGCACTTCGTAACTCATGAAACAGCTGAATCACTGACATCAAATGCCGACTTTCAGAATAAGGACAATGTAATGGGCTTCAAATGGATTTCATCTTTTTTTATCATCTTGTTCTTCTTTTCTTCCTCGGTTGCCTTTAAGCGTTGCGAGCAGATGTATTTTGTTATATTTTCCTCCTTGGTAGAGTTCTTCTGCTGTTACATTTTGTGTTCGTCGCGTTTGTTGATATTTGTGTGCTAAATGGTTACCGCTGCTGACTTTTCATGACCTCACACTATCTACCTTGTTGTTTCCTTATTAATCCTACTGTGAAGGTGATTCCTAACTGTCTTCTTGTTGCTTCGATTCAAATATTGCTTTCACGCTGACTTCCATCATGTCTCTTGCACAATTCTTTTGCGGTGGTATTTTATTAATTTTTGTTGGTACAATCTACGATAGGTAGGGTACTTTGTTGTTGTTAGTACAATCTAGCGTAGGTAGGGTACTTTTTTGTTATTGATAAAATCTAGCGTAGGTAGGGTACTTTGTTGTTGTTGGTAAAATCTAGCGTAGGTAGGGTACTTTGTTGTTGTTTTTACAATCTAGCGTATGTAGGGTACTTTTTTGTTATTGGTATAGTCTAGCGTATGTAGAGTACTTTTTTGTTGCTGGTACAATCTAGCGTATGTAGGGTTCTTTTTTGTTATTGGTACAATCTAGTGTAGGTAGGGTACTTTGTTGTTGTTGGTACAATCTAGCGTAGGTAGGGTACTTTTTTGTTATTGGTAAAGTCTAGCGCATGTAGGGTACTTTTTGCTGCTGGTACAATCTAGCGTAGTTAGGGTACTTTTTTGTTGCTGGTACAGTCTAGCGTAGGTAGGGTACTTTTTTATTCCTGGTACAATCTAGCGTATGTAGGGTACTTTTTTGTTGTGGTACAATCTAGCATAGATAGGGTACTTTTTTGTTGTTGGTATAATATAGCGTGGGTAGGGAACTTTTTTATTGTTGGTACAATCTAGCGTCGGTAGGGTACTTTATTGTTGTGGTACAATGTAGCGTCGGTAGGGTACTATTTTGTTGTGGTACAATCTAGCGTAGGTAGGGTACTTTTTGTTGTTGGTACAATCTAGCGTGGGTAGGGTACATTTTTTGTTGTTGGTACAATCTAGCGTCGGTAGGGTACTTTTTTGCTGTTGGTACAATCTAGCGTCGGAAGGGTACTTTTTTGTTTGTTGTGCAATCTGGCATTGGTAGGGTACTTTTTTGTTGTTGGTACAATCTAGCGTAGGTAGGGTACTTTTTTGTTATTGGTAAAGTCTAGCGGATGTAGGGTACTTTTTGCTGCTGGTACAATCTAGCGTAGTTAGGGTACTTTTTTGTTGCTGGTACAGTTTAGCGTAGGTAGGGTACTTTTTTATTCCTGGTACAATCTAGCGTATGTAGGGTACTTTTTTGTTGTGGTACAATCTAGCATAAATAGGGTACTTTTTTGTTGTTGGTATAATATAGCGTCGGTAGGGTACTTTTTTGTTGTGGTACAATCTAGCGTAGGTAGGGTACCTTTTGTTGTTGGTACAATCTAGTGTCGGTAGGGTACTTTTTTGCTGTTGGTACAATCTAGCGTCGGTAGGGTACTTTTTTGTTTGTTGTGCAATCTGGCATTGGTAGGGTACTTTTTTGTTGTTGGTAAAATCTAGCGTTGGTAGGGTACTTTTTTGTTGTGGTACACTCTAGTGACACATTTGTCCAACGCCAGTATGAAGATTGTGTTGAAGGTAGCTATTTTTTAAAAATAGCTTTCTTTCACAATAATGACGTCACTTTTCCAACAGTCTAGTATACTTTATGACATTTTGGCATCTTTTGCAGCTGCTTGTGTATTGTTTGCATGAAGTTGTGTCTACATATCCAATCATTCTTGTTATTCCACTGCTAGAATTAAGTAATCATTCTTTTGTGATAGCAAACAACTGAGACTCGACTTGTGTGTAACTCAAGTAGTCGTGAAACCAACCCAGATGGTTACAAATCCACTACAAACAGACGCATTCAGCCCGTACTTTCGCAATCATTATCTCTGTAAAGTTTTCATTGCAAGAGCCATTTAATAGACCACTTCTCCACAAAGAATACGTTACATAATATTGGCAAGGGACTGTAGAATCGACTGTACGTCTACTTCAGTGTTTGCCTCATTGTTGATCTATGATTCAATGACTGTAGAACCAGCCAAGCACTGTTTACATAACTGTCTGTCTGGTCTGTCTGTAGTCCTGTCTCTTGATATATCTGTCTGCTCATACTTCATTCCATTAGAATAATGCCCATTACACAATCAATATATTTTAAATATACACTGTAATAGCGTAATAATAAAACGATTGAGCCGTCTAAGATTCTGAGCGTGAGTTAGGTAATGGTTAGCTCGCCGACTTAGCGATAAAGTGAATGTGAGTTCAGCCTTAGGCTGACTCATAACTCTGACAATTAACTCAGCTCAATAATGTGTACCTGACCAATGAGTTAGTGCCATTAATAACACATCAAGAAAGAGAACTGGCCCCTTCACGTTCAACTACTGTGGTGGTACAGTGAAGTGTAGACTCACATCCCATATGAGATGACACGTGATGTCCTTTATAGACAAATTACGATTGAGGATGTTTTGGTTTACCAAACCTTTATGTGGGTTCCAGATTTTTCTCTGGGAGAGAAAGACCTCATTGTTGTAATGCTGACCACGTTGCTCAAAAATGTTTAAAAAAAAAAAAAAAAAGTTAAGTGCCCCCATCACGCCAAGTGACGTATAGGGAATATGGTGTTAGTTGCCATAAATTTTACAGATCATCAGCACATGATTTTTGACGTAATGTGGTCGGTATTACGCCCGTGCCGCTTTACTTTCCCAGAAAAAAATCAGGTACCCATTAAAGGCTGGGTGAACCCGGAAGCCGTCGCTTGGGACGCCTACCTCTTGTCCTTTGTAGTCCAGTTCACTGACCACTGAGCTATCGCGGCTCCCTACTCAAAAATGTACCGATGGTATAAAAATATAAGTACTAACACCAGAAAGTATCTATGCTCGACCGCTTAAAGGGGTCGTTTCAATTCTTTACTCTGAAGATAATTAGACAAGTATGTGGAACTCCATGGCTTTCTTTTTAATAGTACGTGATGAGGCTGCAATCTCTTTTACGGTGGGCAGCCATATTCGTCTTTCGTGTCTTGAAAATGTCTCTTGTATACCATAAACTTTGCTGCTTTTGCTTTCTGACCCGTGATCATTTCTGATTCTTCCGCCCCATCCACCATCAAAACTGAAGTACACGAAGTTGAAGACGTTGAAATGTGAATTTATAGAAGAATAGAAAGAATTGGATGGAAAGGAAAGGGCACAAACGTTGAAATCTTAAAACAAACTAAAAATGGAAAGAGAAATACTAAACACATTCCAGACAAGACAAATCAGATTTTTGTGCATGCAAAAAGACGCAGCAGCTTACTAAATCCAATTTAAAATAATCTCTGAAGGGAAAATGCAAGGGTAAAGAGGCAGAGGTAGACTCAGACTGACATGAGCGAGTAACATCAAAAGATGGACACGTAGCCTATGACAAACTTCACTATCAAAGCAGGAAAGAGATCGGAGTTGCGCCCCATGATAGCCAACCTTCGATGCGGAGACAGCACTCGATGACGATGTAGAGCTCAGAGAAAGGTCTAGAAGGCAGACAACAACTTGATTGCCTTCAGTGGTCTACTCTTTGGGTTAGGTCTCATGGCAGAATCGTAAAGATGCGATACTTCAGCCACATCACCAATAAAGAAGCTCTCCACAGAATTCGAAATGAAACTGATTAACATAACGACCTTCATCATCATCATGTGCCATACCGGTTGGCGTTGGCGATCATGTCCTTCCACAATCTTCTATCTACAGTGCATCGTATCAGTTCTGTTGTAGACTGTTTTCCATGCAATGAAACTAAGCTATCCAGTATTTTCCCTCTTTGTCGTCCGCAATCCCTCTTTCCTTTTATTTTGCCAGTTGTAACCAAGTATTCAAACTTTCCTCTTCTCATGATGTGCCCAAAAAATGTTGATTGCTTCTTTCTGATGTTTTTTAAGAGCTCACTTTTTGTGTTGGCCTCTTTGAGAACTTTCTCATTGGTATTTTTAGCTGTCCAGGGAACTTTCAACATTCTTCTGAGAAATCCCATCTCTGTGGCCTCTAATAGTCTTTCATTTGTTTGTCTATTGTCCATGATTCGCTTCCATAGGTCAGAATTGGTTCTATATAGCTTCGATGAACTCTCTTTCTCATTTCTATTGACACAGATTTGTTGCATAAAATATTTTTCTTTTTCTGAAATGCTATTTTGGCCTGAGCTATTCTGCTTTTTTTTTTCTGTGTTGCATCTTCCATCTGATGTTATCACTGTGCCCAAGTATTTCAAACGTTGCACTTGTTTCAGATTTCTCTCGTTTATTTTTATGCTGCATGATGGTGATGATTGTTTCTTCGATATAATCATTACTTCTGTTTTCTTACTATTCAGACTGAGACCTTTCTTGTTGCTTTCTTTTACTATTTATAATTGCTTTTACTAGTATATCTATCATTTCTTGTAGCTCATTCACTGTTTCTGCTATTTACCTTACAGTCGTTAAAAATGCGACAGCGCATGAGTCATCATAAAACAAAAGACGTACTCCATGTTTGAAAGGACGCGGGCTCTAAAGAAAGTAAAACGTAATGGCTGACAAAGAAAGAAATGAAATAATAACATTAAGGAATGGACCTGTCTTCGCTTTGTATTTCATAAACAACGGCAGACAAAGACAATTTGAGAAGAAAATCAGCGAACGATGATGGTATGAGCACAGTTAGAATAAGTAAATGTAGTGTTAGATATGAATGAATACAAGATTATGTAGATAGAAATGTGGGGTGTTAAAATGTTGCTGAATATAAATCGCTAGGAAGGAGAAATTATAGGACTGACACGCGTTTTCGTGAATTTGAATTCCACAAATCAGTCACAAAAATAAATTATTTGTGATTTATTTTGGCATTAATCCCGGACGACACAAAAAATACCGAATCCAAATTTCTCTTTGCGTTGCGTCCATTTAAAGCTGAATTTGAAACGTACATGGCCTAGGTTCTAGCCATGCCGAGGACCAAATCTTTCTGTTGATTTCAACAGGAAATAGAAAGAGGGATTCAGGATGATGAATCACGCTACGTCTGATCCGGGTCAGTGAAGTTAATTGGATAATAATTAACATTTCTTTTCCGTATTCGTGTGTTCTTGACGCGACATTGATATCGTGGCGTCAAGATCTAGTAAGTCTTCTTTAAGAGATTCCATAGATAGGAACCAGAACTATTGATCCCTGGAGAAGTTTATGAGTCTTTCAAATATATCAAAGATAAGAGTATTCAACGCGAGCGTCATGACCTGTGTAATATTTCATCCCTGGGGTTTGACAGCTCCATTCAAGCTATCGTTGTTTAGAATGATGTATCTCCAGATGAACCCGCACTGGCGCCATATAGAGTCTTCATAACGGGATTGTCTGCGTGTTTGTTCCTTGTAAGACGTTCTACTTCCTATAGAGTAATACATTCCTACCTGTTTTCTTTGATAACTCCAACATTTCTATCATGTAATTTCTGTAATGATTACTGTAAACTTGTGTTGAGCTGGCGATTGAAATAACGTAGAAAGATGTGGTTTGGTTCATCATGATCGAGTGCCGTCCCCATATAAAAGGTCGGCTACCATAGCGAGCCAATGTACAGTCTTTTGTCTTGATGGTGAACGTAGTCATAAGTTCACCTGACCACCTTTTGATGTTATCTCAACTTTAGTCTTGGTCTGTCTCGTCTGCCTTGTACATTCCCTTCCAAGATGACTTTCAGAATGGTATTATTTCTCTTCACATGCCTAAAAAAATGCAGTTGTCTTTTTCGAATTGTAATAAGTAGTACTTTTTTTCATTTACAGCTGATTCAGAACTTCATTGTTTCTTTCCACCCAATTTTCCACATTTTCCTACAGATATTCATTTCAAAGGCTTCACCAAAGAGGAAAATTGAGTAAATATAGCATTTTGCTATTCGTCGATGTAGTTTTGATGTTATCTGCTTTCATTGGGAGTATATTGTTGAAATTGTTAACATTGTTTTCAGCCATTCCTTTTCTTGTGTTTATTTATGTCTTACATTTTCCATCATTTGTTATAATATGTCCAAGATAGCTAGACTCTTGAACATCTTTCAACATAGCTGTTGCAATAATGAAACAACATGAAACAACATGAAACAACATGAAACAACGTGAAAAAACATGAAACAACATGAAGGTTACAACGTATGTACAAATGCTGAGCACTATAGTTGCATTGTTTTGATAATAGCACTTAATCAGCGGTATATTTTTAATGCAATTCAATCGATTACATAGGATTAGTAAATTTAGCGGTCTTGCTTATACAAAATGTTACTGATTCAGCACCACCACAGCCCTAAGAGATTGAGTTATTGAGTTATTGGCGGGCCATCAACATTGCACTCCGAACATGTCCGTTAGTGCTCAGATCCACTCCTCAGCAAGTCTCGCAGTATCCAGCGACTGACGACACCAGATCTGTGTTGGTTGATTAGTCTTCTTATACACCCACTAAGTTTCTCGTTTCTGACTGTGCCCATCTTAACCTCCATCTCTTTCATGGTTGTTGAAGTCCTGTGTCCTTCCCACTTTTCAGAGGGCATTGACGATGTCTGCCCGATCCATTGGTTGACCGTCCTCAACAATAGCGCAGCTAGCCAACCTGTCCACTCTTTCATTTCATTTCCCCGTACTCCGGAATGTCCTGGGACGTAGACAAAGGTGACCTTACGTATTGTTGACTTCTACAATGACTCCACCCATTGCCTGCGTACAGATCCCGCCTCCACTTTTCTTATCATGCTCATCGAATCAATCAGTTTTCCGGCCTGACATATGTAATCAGCTATTCTGTACAGGATGGGACATGAATGTCGGGGTCAACTGCGCTTGTTATTTGGAAAGAACCAATGTTTTACGTCATTAATACGTGTTTGTAGTCTGCCTTAAGTTAGACTGAGAACAAAGGCAGCATGTCCAATTATAAATTTTGAGTTTTTTTTTTTTATTGCGAGTCTCTCCCCCCCCCCCCTTTTTTTTCTCCAAACAAATCATTTTTTTAGTCACAAATTTTCATTGAATAGAATTTTTCCCATCTCACTCTCTCACTCACTTCCTCTCTCACTCTTTCACTATCTTACTCTCTCTCCTTCTCACTATCTTACTCTCTCACTCTCTTACTCTCTCACTCTCTCACTATCTCACTGTCTTTCTCTCTCACTTGCTCACTCCTTCAAGCACTCACTATCTTACTCTTTCACTCTCTCACTCTCTTACTCTATAACTTTCTTGAGCTCACGCTCTATCACTCTCTTACTCACTCATGCACTTACTATCTTACTCTCTCATTATTTCACTCTCTCGCTCTCTCACTATCTTACTCTCTCACTCTCGTACTCCCTCACGCTCTTAGTATCTCACTCTCTTACTCTCTTTCACCCTCTCACTATCTTATTCTCTTACTAAAGTTAATGAAATAACTATTCATTCTTTGAAGTTTAGACTCCAGATATCGAGCGAGAATTATCAGCAGTGGCACAATTACATAACATTTCTAATCAGAGACAAAGAAGAAGACGGTATGACCATGATGGAAGGTGTGTTTTATCATAATAATAACACTTCAGAAAATCCCAAAAGAAACTTTTGAAAAATGGGTCATTTTGAATTGGGTTTTTTTTTTTATTAATCTGACATGCCACTTCCTGTTGACGGGACACCATTACAGGAAGTTGTGCATGTGTCACGCAGCAGGGCTTATCTGTCTATGATCTCTACTTCCGTCACAAGTCTACAGACATGTAAAATAACATGGATTTAATCTCTTTAGGAATTGACCAGTTCGCCAAATTTAAAAATAATTTGTATTTTTCGCTATCCCAGCCTATATTTCTGCATAGATGTAATAAATTAAAACATGCTGTCAGTTAGGTGTTTTCAGTTACATAGTTGCGTTTAGCTAAACGCTAATGGTTGTCCTATAGCATAACATGTTGTTTGGGACTGAAGCAATACACATAAGCCTTACAAAGTCACAGTATTTGGAGATTAGTCAAGTACTCACTTTTTTTTCAACTTCGTCAACTGGGGTGTGTGTCAGATTAAGTCAGTCGATAACGAGAGCAATGGATACCTCCAACTATCGAGGACAGATCAAGTCATCATACTAACGATTGACGTAGATGAGAGATCACGTGTTCACCAAATTCAACATTGGAACTACCAGTTTATGCCTCTGTACCCAAGATGACTTGACAACAAAACACATCTTTCAGGTTTACGCAACCCCATCGCCTTCATACAAATCTGAGGAGATCAATGTGGCCCACACCCACCTCCATGGAAGAGAAACTCTGCGGGACACCCGAACCACTGAAACATACAGCTGCCTTCATAAGTGAGTCCGGAATCCAAGTCTGAATGACGTCATGATCGCCGAAGATGATTGAATTACTTTGATACTTTTGCTATAAACGGGGAGCCGCGATAACTCAATGGTTAGTGAACTGGACTACAAAGGTCAAGAGGTAGAGTTCGGTCCCAATCGACGGCTTCCGGGTTCGCACAGCCTTTAATGGGTACATGAATTTTTTCTGGGAAAGTAAAGTGGCATGGGCGTAATACCGACAACATTACCCCAAAAATCATGTGCCGAGGGTCTGTAACATTTATGGCCACTAACACCCTATTCCCTATTCGCCACTTGGCGTGACGGGGGTACTTTACTTTTTTTTTTTGTTGTTGCTATAAACGAACGGACAATCACCACGTTACTAACGCTCTGTACTTAAAAAATATAACCATTAACAGCAGAACTTAAAAGGAAATTATACAAAACAGTTAAACGAGAATTACATATGCTATGTTGCACAAGGAACAAAGGGGATCATTAAAGAACTGCGTTCAATACTGAGGTCTCGTAAATATTAATATTTATTTTTTATTTGATATTTTATTTGATATTTTGTGCCCGTTGGTGGGATACATTCTTAAAACATGTTGAGATTTGTAAGTTGAAAGCTGCAACTTATTCGTGCAGAATTGAGAAAAATGTCAATTTATTTAAATATATACACCAACAATAATAACAACAACAAGAACAGATACAATTCATACTTGTCATTGCTTAGAGAAGAAATGAATAAGTTGTTCAACTTTCAGCAAATCAAAGTCTGTAATATTCCAGATGTTTAGGAGAAACATACATATTCTTGTTGAAGATATAATGGAGTGTGATATTACAAATAATTTCAAAGAAGGAAAGATTTCACTCTTCCAAACTCTTTATAGAGTAAAGTAAGAGTACGCTATTCTATATACTTCTATGAAAAGAAAGATTATCTAATTCAAAATACATTTATGACAAGGAAAGACAATCTACTGAAGGGAGGTCAAAAAGTAATGCACACCAATGTTTTTCTTGGCGGCTAATAATAAAGATAGAAATATGAAATTTTGCACACTTGGAATATGACATGTTCCTATTATGTGTACCAAATTGCACAGCATTCTGATAAATATTACGCAATCTATGAACCGTTAAAATGGAGCTTGTCAACAATGTCCGTTACAAACAGCGAATTGTCATAGAATTTCTGGTTGCGGAAAAAGAAACTGTGGCAAACATTCATAAACGACTGTGTGCAGTGTACTAATGTTCTGCAGTCGATAGGAGCACAGTTAGTCGCTGGGTTCAGAGAATTAAAGCTGCAGAAAGTGTACGAGTGGACCTGCATGATTTACCGCGTTCTGGACGTGTTGCCTCGGCTACCAGCACAGACATGTTAAACCGGGCTGATGCCATTATTCGTAAGGATAGGCGTATCACTAGTCAGCATTGGCATTGCAGCTTACAGTCAGCAAGAGAAGTGCAATCGCAATTTTTAAAACTCTCGGATATTCAAAGATTTGCGCTCGATGGGTTCCTCGGTGCCTAACAAATGATCACAGAGTTCAAAGGAAAACATTCTGTTCTGAATTGTTGGAGCGTTTCGGTGTTGAAGGAGAAATGTTTATGTCAAAAATTGTTACCGGTGACGAAACGTGGGCACATTATTATGAGCCTGAAACAAAAATGCATTTAATGGAATGGCATCATCCGCAGTCACCAAAAAGAAAAAAATTCAAAACATCTCCATCAGCCGGAAAGATGATGATCACTGTCTTCTGGGACATTGATGGTGTGATTCTTGTTGATGTAATGACAAGAGGTGAGACAATCAACTCGACAGCTTACATCAATACACTGACAAAACTCAAAAATCGGTTCCACAGAGTTCGGCCTAATAAGCCATCTGCAGATTTGTTGCTTCAACATGACAATGCACGCCCTCACACAAGTCTGGTAACACGGGAAGCAATCAACAAATTTGGTTGGACTGTACTGCCCCATCCTCCTTACAGCCCTGATCTGGCTTCCTCAGATTTCCATCTGTTTGGACCACTCAAAAAATTCCTGCGTGGGACACACTTTGACAATGATGAGGATGTGATCCGTGCAGTTAAAAAATGGCTACGCGAGCAGGACAAAACTTGGTACAAACGAGGCATGCATGACCTAGTTTCGCGTTGGCGTAAGGCAATACGCTTGGCCGAGGATTATGTTGAAAAATAGGTAGTGTAAAGGGGATGTTCAGCTACAATCTGTGAAAATTTCACACATTTTGCCCGAATAGTTTCCGAGAAAAAAATTGGTGTGCATTACTTTTTGACCTCCCTACGTAATTCAAAGTACTTCCTACGCAAAAGATAGAATACACTCACCAAAATAATTGATAGAGAGGAAGAAAAGAGTACTGAGCTAAGTAACTCACAGAGAGAGGAAGAAAAGAGTACTGAGCTAAGTAACTCACAGAGAGAGGATGAAAAGAGTACTGAGCTAAGTAACTCACAGAGAGAGAGAGGAAGAAAAGAGTACTGAGCTAAGTAACTCACACAGAGAGGAAGAAAAGAGTACTGAGCTAAGTAACTCACAGAGAGAGAGGAAGAAAAGAGTACTGAACTAAGTAACTCACACAGAGAGGAAGAAAAGAGTACTGAGCTAAGTAACTCACACAGAGAGGAAGAAAAGAGTACTGAGCTAAGTAACTCACACAGAGAGGAAGAAAAGAGTACTGAGCTAAGTAACTCACAGAGAGAGAGGAAGAAAAGAGTACTGTGCTAAGTAACTCACATAGAGAGGAAGAAAAGAGTACTGCGCTAAGTAATTTATAGAGAGAGGAAGAAAAAAGGTACTGTGCTAAGTAATTAATAGAGAGAGGAAGAAAAGGGTACTGAGCTAAGTAATTTATAGAGAGAGGAAGAAAAGGGTACTGTGCTAAGTAATTTATAGAGAGAGGGAGAAAAGAGTACTGAACTAAGTAACTCACACAGAGAGGAAGAAAAGAGTACTGAGCTAAGTAACTCACACAGAGAGGAAGAAAAGAGTGATGTGCTAAGTAATTTATAGAGAGAGGAAGTAAAAGGTACTGTGTTAAGTAATTTATAGAGAGAGGAAGAAAAGGGTACTGAGCTAAGTAATTTATAAAGAGAGGAAGAAAAGGGTACTGTGCTAAGTAATTTATAGAGAGAGGAAGAAAAGGGTACTGTCCTAAGTAATTTATAGAGAGAGGAAGAAAAGGGTACTGTGCTAAGTAATTTATAGAGAATGGAAGAAACGGGTACCATGCTAAGTAATTTATAGAGACAGGGAGAAACGGGTACCATGCTAAGTAATTTACAGAGAGAGGAAGAAAATGGTACTCTTCTAAGTAATTTACATAGAGAGGAAGAAAAGGGTACTGTGCTAAGTAATTTACAAAGACAGGACGAAAAGAGCACTGTTAAGTAATTTATAGAGAGAAGAAGAAAAAAGACATGTGCTAAGTAATTTACAGAGAGAGGAAGAAAAGGGTACCGTGCAACACTATTCACCGAGAGAGCACTGTGTCTAGTAATGTACAGAGAGAGAGGAAGAAAAGAGTACTGCGTTAAGTAATTCACAGAGAGAGGGAAAAAAGAGCACCGTGTTAAGTAATTCACAGAGAGTGGAAAAAAGGAGCACCGTGTTAAGTAATTCACAGAGAGTGGAAAAAAAGAGCACCGAGTTAAGTAATTCACAGAGAGTGGAAAAAAGAGCACCGTGTTAAGTAATTCACAGAGAGTGGGAAAAAAGAGCACCGTGTTAAGTAACTCACAGAGAATGGAATAAAAGAGCGCCGTGTTAAGTAATTCACAGAGAGTGGAAAAAAGAGCACCGTGTTAAGTAATTCAAAGAGAGTGGAAAAAAGAGCACCGTGTTAAGTAATTCACAGAGAGTGGAAAAAAAGAGCACCGTGTTAAGTAATTCACATAGAGTGGAAGAAAAGAGCACCGTGTTAAGTAATTCGCCGAGAGTGGAAGAAAAGAGCACCGTGTTAAGTAATTCACAGAGAGTGGAAAAAAGAGCACCGTGTTAAGTAATTCACAGAGAGTGGAAAAAAGAGCACCGTGTTAAGTAATTCACAGAGAGTGGAAGAAAATAGCACCGTGTTAAGTAATTCACAGAGAGTGGAAGAAAAGAGCACCATGTTAAGTAATTCACAGAGAGTGGAAGAAAAGAGCACCGTGTTAAGTAATTCACAGAGAGAGGAAAAAAAGAGCACCGTGTTAAGTAATTCACAGAGAGTGGAAGAAAAGAGCACCGTGTTAAGTAATTCACAGAGAGTGGAAGAAAAGAGCACCGTGTTAAGTAATTCACAGATAGAGGAAGATAAGAGCACAGTGTTAAGTAATTTACAGAGAGAGAAAGAAAAGAGCACGGTGCTAAGTAATGTATAAAGAGAGGAAGAAAAGAGCACCGTGTTAAGCAATTCACAGAGAGAGGAAGAAAAGAGCACGGTGCTAAGTAATATATAGATTGAGGAAGTAAAGAGCACCGTGTTAAGTAATTCACAGAGAGAGGAAGAAAAGAGCACCGTGTTAAGTAATTCACAGAGAATGAAAGAAAAGAGCACGGTGCTAAGTAATGTATAGAGAGATGAAGAAAAGAGCACGGTGCTAAGTAATTTATAGAGAGAGGAAGAAAAGTGCACCGTGTTAAGCAATTCACAGAGAAAGGAAGAAAAGAGCACGGTGCTAAGTAATGTATAAAGAGAGGAAGAAAAGAGCACCGTGTTAAGCAATTCACAGAGAGAGGAAGAAAAGAGCACGGTGCTAAGTAATATATAGATTGAGGAAGAAAAGAACACCGTGTTAAGCAATTCACAGAGAGAGGAAGAAAAGAGCACGGTGCTAAATAATATATAGATTGAGGAAGAAAAGAGCACCGTGTTAAGCAATTCACAGAGAGAGGAAGAAAAGAGCACGGTGCAAAGTAATATATAGATTGAGGAAGAAAAGAGCACCGTGTTAAGTAATTCACAGAGAGAGGAAGAAAAGAGCACCGTGTTAAGTAATTCACAGAGAGAGGAAGAAAAGAGCACCGTGTTAAGTAATTCAGAGAGAGTGGAAGAAAAGAGCACTGTGTAAAGTAATTCACAGAGAGAGGAAGAAAAGAACACAGTGTTAAGTAATTCACAGAGAGAGGAAGAAAAGAGCACCGTGTTAAGTAATTCACAGAGAGTGGAAGAAAAGAGCACCGTGTTAAGTAATTCACAGAGAATGGAAGAAAAGAGCACCGTGTTAAGTAATTTACAGAGAGAGGAAGAAAAGAGCACGGTGCTAAGTAATGTATAAAGAAAGGAAGAAAAGAGCACCGTGTTAAGCAATTCACAGAGAGAGGAAGAAAAGAGCACGGTGCTAAGTAATATATAGATTGAGGAAGAAAAGAACACCGTGTTATGCAATTCACAGAGAGAGGAAGAAAAGAGCACGGTGCTAAGTAATATATAGATTGAGGAAGAAAAGAGCACCGTATTAAGCAATTCACAGAGAGAGGAAGAAAAGAGCACGGTGCTAAGTAATATATAGATTGAGGAAGAAAAGAGCAACGTGTTAAGCAATTCACAGAAAGAGGAAGAAAAGAGCACCGTGTTAAGTAATTCACAGAGAGAGGAAGAAAAGAGCACCGTGTTAAGTAATTCAGAGAGAGTGGAAGAAAAGAGCACTGTGTTAAGTAATTCACAGAGAGAGGAAGAAAAGAACACAGTGTTAAGTAATTCACAGAGAGAGGAAGAAAAGAGCACCTTGTTAAGTAATTCACAGAGAGTGGAAGAAAAGAGCACCGTGTTAAGTAATTCACAGAGAATGGAAGAAAATAGCACGGTGCTAAGTAATGTATAGAGAGAGGAATAAAAGAGCACGGTGCTAAGTAATTTATAGAGAGAGGAAGAAAAGAGCACCGTGTTAAGTAATTCACAGAGAGAGGAAGAAAAGAGCACCGTGTTAAGTAATTTACAGAGATAGGAAGAAAAGAGCACGGTGCTAAGTAATGTATAAAGAGAGGAAGAAAAGAGCACCGTGTTAAGCAATTCACAGAGAGAGGAAGAAAAGAGCACGGTGCTAAGTAATATATAGATTGAGGAAGAAAAGAACACCGTGTTAAGCAATTCACAGAGAGAGGAAGAAAAGAGCACGGTGCTAAGTAATATATAGATTGAGGAAGAAAAGAGCACCGTGTTAAGCAATTCACAGAGAGAGGAAGAAAAGAGCACGGTGCTAAGTAATATATAGATTGAGGAAGAAAAGAGCACCGTGTTAAGTAATTCACAGAGAGAGGAAGAAAATAGCACCGTGTTAAGTAATTCACAGAGAGAGGAAGAAAAGAGTACCGTGTTAAGTAATTTACATAGAAATTGCAACTTCCTTTTTGGCTTTTCCAACTGCTTCTTGAAGATATAAAACCTGTGCTATTTTGGAAGAGTTTAGATCACTCTAAATATAGGCTGTGATTCTCTCTCGAGAAGAACAATGGTGTTTGTAATATTGAATAGAGACAATTTGAGAATGTTTAGTTTGAAAAATAAATTTAGAGGAGGGATGAAGTATCTACCATGCTACGTGATTAAAGAGTAACAATTTTCCATTTTACGTGATTAGTGGAGAACAAAGCCTTCCATTCTACGTGATTAGTAACGAAAAGAATCTTCCATTCTATGTGAATAATGGAGAACATAGTCTTTCATTCTAGTAATTAGTGGCTAAAAATATTTAATTTTTACATGATTAATGGAGAAAATAATCTTTCATTCTATGTGACTAGTGGAGAACAGTCTTTTATGCTACGTGATTAGTGGGTGGAGAATAGAATCTTCCATTCTACGTAATTAGTGGAGAAAATAATCTTTCATTATGCGTGATTAGTGGAGAAAAGAATATTTTATTCTATGTGATTAGTGGAGAAATGAATCTTTTATTCTATGTGATTAGTGGAGAAAAGAATCTTTTATTCTGTGATTAGTGGAGAAATGAATCTTTCATTCTGCGTGATTAGTGGAGAAATGAATCTTTCATTCTGCGTGATTAGTGGAGAAATGAATCTTTCATTCTGCGTGATTAGTGGAGAAATGAATCTTTCATTCTGCGTGATTAGTGGAGAAAAGAATCTTTCATTCTACGTGATTAGTGGATAAATGAATCTTTCATTCTGCGTGATTAGTGGTGAATATAGGTTTCCATTCTACGTGATTAGTGGAGAAAAGAATCTTTCATTCTACGTGATTAGTGGTGGATATAGGTTTCCATTCTACGTGATTAAGGGAGAATTGAATCTTGCAGTCCAAATATTTCGAGGAATGAAAATAAATAAGGTAAAGGTAAAGTACGAGACTTGAACCGGCGTCTTAGCACGCGAGTTTACACCCATATGTGCTCGGCCGCCTATCCAGAAATGTTCGGAGATTTCTGTATAGTGTCGCCTCAAGCATCGAAACTCAGATGCGAAGCAACATTCCTCACCTTCCCAGGGTAATACCCTGGTACCCATTTCTGCCAACGGCTGGGTCGACCGTGGGGGTATTTTTTTTTTCCAACCACGAGTACAATTCGCACTGCTCCCAGCGGGAATCGAACACGGGTTGTCCGAACGTCGGTAGTCCAGTCGGGTGGTTTTCCCAACTAGGCTACCGAGGCCCCCATGATAATAAATGTTTCATTCTAAATAATCAGAAACAAGCGAAAACATAGATTCATTTAAATTGCAAGTTGATGGAAATAAGAATAATCTATTTTAGACATTCAATGCATTCAAGAATGACATATTCCATCAAAAATTATAGAGATATTAAGCATGTAGAACTAATCAGATCATTATATGTATGATCGTGGCGACAAGCTAGCGAAAGAAGATGAAATGATGAACGAACCCAACAGCACTGCTCACCCATGTGAAAAGCATTTACATTTTAACCACGTGACTTTGCTATCTTCCGGTGTCAACAATTTCCGAACTTTCTTTCCTTAAGGAAGTAGCCCGTCTGTCATCTAACGTCCAGGAATGGAGAAATAATAAGTTAATTCAGCAGAAGTCACTGAAATGCGTTCACAAAGTGGAATATTACAGGATTAATGTGCGGAAGGGGTGCAATGGTAATAGATTGATAGTGGCAGGTACTGGTTAGCGTGATAGATGTTTATTTCTCTCACGAAGTACCCAGTACCTGCCGTGCAACCATAAAGCACATGAAGTGATGTCTGCAGCTAGGAAACACGACTCTCATAAAACGCGGCAATAAATTAAACTAGGCACAAATGTAGCTCACATATCGATTATAATCTTCACAGGCGCACAAAAAAACACAGACATAAAGATTTAGATAAGAAATAAACAATACATGAGATTCTCGTTCGCAAACTGTGGGAATATTGTGTGCTAAAAAAGAAAAATGTTCCACTTTAAATAACCTTTGCATATGATTGGACCACGCACTTAAAAACAAATGGCAGAGAAAACATTTCTTCGTTCTTATTTAGTTATTTTAAACTTATATATTTTGCATTTAAATGTGGATTTATAGAAGAATATCTAGAATTGGATTGAAGGAAAAGAAAACAAACTTAATAACAACTACAAATGAAAAGAGGACTACTAAATACAAACAAGACAAGTGAGATTTTTGGGGCATGTTAAAAGACACAACAGCCTACAAAACGTAAATTTGGAAGGGAAAAAAATATAAGGTAAAAGAGGCAGAGGCAGACCAAGACTAACATGGACGTATAACATCAAAAGGTAGACAAGTCAGCCTACGACAACCTGAACCATCAAAGCAAGAGACAGCGGAATTGCACTCAATGGTAGCCAGCCTTCTGTGCGAAGACGGCACTCAATGATGATGATATTGTGCACTATTTCATTATTCATAAGTAGGGACTGGTTGGTCTCAAGGCAAGATGCCGGCCTCGAGACAGAGAGGTTGTGGGTTCAAATCTCGGCTGCACTGGTTGGGATTTTAATTTACGATTTATCTCTGCGGCAACCACCCCTGGTCTCAGCAGCGAGGCCCGGCCTGAAACGTCAATAACTCATTGACGGAAAAAATGAGTACCTCCGAAGTTAGAGTTATCTGTCTGTGCGGCGAGGGACCCCTGTGCACCCTGCTGCCAGGGAAATAGTGGATTAACACGCAAAATTCAGTTCCTAGTCTCTAGGGACTTTGTCAGAGGTAAAAGCTGGCGAACGAAAAAAAAAATTATTCATAAATGTTTATTATTTCATTAAAAAAATAATGAGTTAACTCAATGAAAACCAATTAGAGAGACCGGAATTTGATTTTCGAAATAATGAAAGCACGTACTAGAGACTGTACACCAGTGGATTCTCTTTGTTTGTCGATGGAAAGAAAACTTTTACCAACGCCAGGAAGAAAGTATCATCCTGCTTTATGTTGAGGGGAAATAATCGGAACGTGATAAGTGGAGTTTTGATGGAAGAAAATATAGCGGGAAACACAAAGAAAGAGTAGAGGTAACAGAAGTAAAGAATGGCATGATAGGAACTTATTGCACATCTAACTTTTATCATTTCATGTGTATTCTTATTAGTTGCAGTAACTTTCTATAATATAGTTAGATTTTATTACAATTCTTCCGTGTGTCCGTTTGTTTTGTTTTTGTTTTTATTTTCTGAGGAAGGCCGTATACAAGCATTGTTTTGAATTGTTCTCCTTTGTGATCCAGCCTGCCGAAGACAGAGTGTGTCAGGCGCGGCGCAAGTTTAGGGGACAATTCAGGACACACTCATATGCGAGTACCGACCATGGAAACAACTCATCGTGTGTCATAATATTGTCCTTACCACTCCATATACAAGTACTGACCATGTGACCAGCTCATCGTGTGTCATGATGTTGTCCTTACCCCTCCATATACAAGTACTGACCATGTGACCAGCTCATCGTGTGTCATGATGTTGTCCTTAACCGTCCATATACAATTACTGACCATGTGACCAGCTCATCGTGTGTCATGATGTTGTCCTTAACCGTCCATATACAAGTACTGACCATGTGACCAGCTCATCGTGCGTCATGATGTTGTTCATACCCCGCCATATACAAGAACTGACCATGCAACCAGCTCATCGTGTGTCATGATGTTGTTTTTACCTCTACAAGTACTAACCATGAACCAGCTCATCGTGTGTCATGATGTTGTCCTTACCACTCCATATACAAGTACTGACCATGCAACCAGCTCATCGTGTGTCATGATATTGTCCTTACCCATCCATATACAAGTACTGACCATGCAACCAGCTCATCGTGTGTCATGATGTTGTCCTTACCCCTCCATATACAAGTACTGACCATGCAACCAGCTCATCGTGTGTCATGATATTGTCCTTACCCCTCCTTATACAAGTACCGACCATGCAACCAGTTCATCGTGTGTCATGATGTTGTCCTTACCCCTCCATATACAAGTACTGACCATGCAACCAGCTCATCGTGTGTCATGATATTGTCCTTACCCCTCCATATACAAGTACTGACCATGCAACCAGCTCATCGTGTGTCATGATATTGTCCTTACCCATCCATATACAAGTACTGACCATGCAACCAGCTCATCGTGTGTCATGATGTTGTCCTTACCCCTCCATATACAAGTACTGACCATGCAACCAGCTCATCGTGTGTCATGATATTGTCCTTACCCCTCCTTATACAAGTACCGACCATGCAACCAGCTCATCGTGTGTCATGATGTTGTCCTTACCCCTCCATATAGAAGTACTGACCATGCAACCAGTTCATCGTGTGTCATGATGTTGTCCTTACCCCTCCATATACAAGTACTGACCATGCAACCAGCTCATCGTGTGTCATGATATTGTCCTTACCCCTCCATATACAAGTACTGACCATGCAACCAGCTCATCGTGTGTCATGATATTGTCCTTACCCATCCATATACAAGTACTGACCATGCAACCAGCTCATCGTGTGTCATGATGTTGTCCTTACCCCTCCATATACAAGTACTGACCATGCAACCAGCTCATCGTGTGTCATGATATTGTCCTTACCCCTCCTTATACAAGTACCGACCATGCAACCAGCTCATCGTGTGTCATGATGTTGTCCTTACCCCTCCATATAGAAGTACTGACCATGCAACCAGTTCATCGTGTGTCATGATGTTGTCCTTACCCCTCCATATAGAAGTACTGACCATGCAACCAGTTCATCGTGTGTCATGATGTTGTCCTTACCCCTCCATATAGAAGTACTGACCATGCAACCAGTTCATCGTGTGTCATGATGTTGTCCTTACCCCTCCATATAGAAGTACTGACCATGCAACCAGCTCATCGTGTGTCATGATGTTGTCCTTACCCCTCCAAAATGAAACAGAAGAAAAGGTTAGCAATCACACCAAGACTTGAACGTTGAAGAATAAGCAGAAGTTCTCCTTTGTAAATATGTCAACATAGACTGTATTCAGCTCGTTCCCTGTCACCAGAGCGCGACATGGCAATTATTTACCAATTCCATGTTGAGAAGACAGAATCAGAAATGATAAACTGCCGGTGTAGACTTAGAAGCTGGGGAAAGACATGATCATCTATACCAACAGGCATTGTACTTGATGATGATAACTGAAACAGTTTTAATTTGAAATGATAGTTTAACGGCTTAATAGATTATTGACAATATGTAATACATAAGGAGCGTATTATTGAACATAGCTAATTCTGACAGCAGAAAAGTAAAACAAACCACAGGACAGTAAAACATTCCACAGGACAGTAAAACATTCCACAGGACAGTAAAACATTCCACAGGACAGTAAAACATTCCACAGGACAGTAAAACAAATCACAGGACAGTAAAACATTCCACAGGACAGTAAAACATTCCACAGGACAGTAAAACAATTCCCAGGACAGTAAAACATTCCACAGGACAGTAAAACATTCCACAGGACAGTAAAACAAATCACAGGACAGTAAAACAAATTACAGAACAGTAAAACAAATCACACGACAGTAAAACAAATTACAGAACAGTAAAACAAATCACATGACAGTAAAACAAATCACAGGACAGTAAAACAAATTACAGAACAGTAAAACAAATCACATGACAGTAAAACATTCCACAGGACAGTAAAACATTCCACAGGACAGTAAAACAAACCACAGAACAGTAAAACAGTCCACAGGACAGTAAAACAAATTACAGAACAGTAAAACAAATCGCAGGACAGTAGAACAAACCACAGAACAGTAAAACAAATCACTGGACAGTAAAACATTCCACAGGACAGTAAAACAAACAAAATTGAACAGTTTAAACTCACTTTAGGGCAACAACATTAATATCAATATTTGTGTACCGTGATTGATATATACATATTTATTTACCCTTATCTTTGAGTGTTTTGACATATCGTACAGATATCAAAGAAACATAACCTTTTAATCAACACAAAATCGTAAAGAGACCACATAGAAGGGTTTATCAAGTGACCTGACTACTTGATTCCGCTTAAAGAATAAAATGTGTGGTCAAATCAATTGGAATCCTTGAAAGAGCTGGCTGAAAAAAATGATGATGACTATCACCATTTCAAGTTGGATTAATCCATAAGGAAAAAAATGGAAGAAAATATAAATTTTCAGAGAAATGAAATTAAAGAAAGTAGAAATTCTCGTTGAAATGAAATTACAGAAAGTAGAAATTCTCATTGAAATAAAAGAGCAGAGATATCCTTTATTTACTCAACCAGGACCATACATTAGCAGTTGCATTGTGAATTGACAAGCCTCTTGAAATCTCGAGGATTTGAATCTCTCATTTTTGTCTTTTTGTTGAGGGAAAATTGTGTAGGGTTCATTTTTAAATTGCTGGACTCACTTTCCTGGCATTGAATATATTTGTCTCTTGACATCAGCAAGCTGGCTAGTGCTGCGGAAATGGTCTCAACGTTTCAAAGCTTTTCTTCCAGCATATTTCTGACGTAAAATCTTAAAACTCGCGAACAATAATTTACACACATTTCTCATTGAAAGTTCGTAAATCAATGCGCTAAGAAACCTTTGAGTGTCGTTCTATATGAATTGAATGAAAACAGAAATAAAATAATATATTCGTTTTCACACACACATACGCATGCACACTCACAGACTAGTTCAATTACTTAACTCTCCGTCTCATTTTTATCTTTGATACCCCCCCCCTTTTTTTGCTTCTCTGACTTTATCCATATTTGACGTCATTCATTCTCCTTTTATCCTTTTCAGGATAATATCATTGTCGTACTGTTAAACTGAGGCCCCAGTGCAATTATAAAATATAGTGCAAATTCTGTATTGTAAGACTGAAAGGGTCTTAAACGTAGCATTAATACCGTGGTACCGTAACAGTGAAAGAGGTCCTAAACTTAGTACCAATACCACTGTACTGTAATGCCGAAAGGGCCATAAATGTTGTACCAATACCGCTGTACTGTAATGCTGAAAGTGCCATACAGGTTGTACCAATACCATTGTACAGTAACAGTAAAGTAGCTATAAAAGTAGTGTCATGTTGCATGGTTGTACTGACAGGGTTTTAGCTGTAGTTGCAATATCGCACAGTTAAATTGTGAGGGTGACGCTATTAATGTTACACTTTTAAACCGTGAGTCGTAACCGTTGCACTAGACTGACGTCACATTGTCACACTAAGTGGATCAAGTATATAATAACAATGTCGCAACTTTACCTTAAGTATGGTGCATCCATAATGTGCAATATTGCCTTGAAGGTGGTGTAACCATAGTGTTTCAATGTTACCTTAAGGGTAGTGTATCCATCTTCTTCTTCTACCTTTTTAGCTCCCAGTGGAGCATAGGTCTTCAACAAACACTTACCAAGTCGTTCTGTTTGTTGCCACTCTTTTAAGATCATTCGTTGTCTTCCCCATCATCTTCATCTCTGCTTCTATCTATCTTTTCCAAGAATTCCTTGGTCTTACTCTTTGCTCTTTTCCCCTGGGGATTCCAAAAAAGGGCCTGTTGTGTAATACTCTCAGTTGGCTTCCGCAGTGTGTGTCCTATCCATCGCCATCGTCTTCGCTGTATCTCTTTCTCCACTGGTATTTGACTGGTACATTTCCATAATTCTATGTTAGTGATTTTGTCCTGCCATTTCCATCCTTTTATTCTGCGTAGGCATCCATTAATGAAAGTCTGTATCTTCGTGATTGACAATTTTGTTGTTCTCCATGTTTCACAGCCATATAATAGGACTGACTTAACATTTGAGTTGAACATTTTTACTTTTGTATTTAACCTAATTTCTTTGGATTTCCATATGTTTCCCAGTGCAATGAAAGCTCCTCTTGCTTTTGATATGTCATCAGCAAAGTCTAAATCATCAAGTTGTTTGGTCAGTGACCACTGGATCCCATTTCTGTTGTTTTGATTTATTTTCATAATCCAATCTATGGCCAGTAGAAAGAGAAATGGAGACAGAAGGCATTCCTGCCTTACACATGTTCTTATTTCAAATGCTTATGTAAGCTGTCCTTCATGCACCACACTACATTCCAAAACTTCACAAACGTGGACAAGTCAAAGAGAGAAAAAGTAAATCCGCCATCCAGGAAAGATAAGGGCTCTCCGTCTAAGAGACGTATGACGCAAGCCGGAGAAAGCCGTAAGGAGTCCGGATTGCCGACTCACCCTTTGTCTACCAGGAAATCGTCCAGAATTGGCACCTGGAATGTACGTACCCTAAAAGTGTATCCATAGTGTGGTAATATTACCTTAAGGGTGATGTATCCATAGTATGGCAATATTACCTTAAGGGTGATGTATCCATAGTGTGGCAATATTACCTTAAGGGTGATGTATCCATAGTGTGTTATGTTGCCGTGAAGGTGGGTATCTATAGTGTGCTATGTTGCCGTGAAGGTGGGTATCTATAGTGTGCTATGATGCCGTGAAGGTAGGTATCTATAGTGTGCTATGTTGCCGTGAAGGTGGGTATCTATAGTGTGCTATGTTGCCGTGAAGGTGGGTATCTATAGTGTGCTATGTTGCCGTGAAGGTGGGTATCTATAGTGTGCTATGTTGCCGTGAAGGTGGGTATCTATAGTGTGCTATGTTGCCGTGAAGGTGGGTATCTATAGTGTGCTATGTTGCCGTGAAGGTGGGTATCTATAGTGTGGCAATGCTAAATTCAATAGACGTTGCCAGTAGTACACAATCTTGCACCGAAATGATTGTACCTATAATAAACAATGTTACACTAAAGGGACTGCACCTACAATATCACACTATGGGGACCGTATCAAGCCATTCGTTTTCTGCCTTCTCTGGTCACAAGCAGGGGCATGTCTTCTCCACAACCGTTACTGTCGCTCAGTCAACATTGATGTCTCCAAAACGTTTCCAGTGCGGTTTCACAAGTCACAATTGTCACATTACGTCATAAGCGGTTTCACAAGTCACAATTGTCACATTACGTCATAAGCGGTTTCACTAGTCACAATTGTCACATTACGTCATAAGCGGTTTCACTAGTCACAATCGTCACATTACATCATAAGCGGTTTCACTAGTCACAATCGTCACATTACGTCATAATAGGGAATATGATGTTAGTGACCATAAATTTTACAGAACTTCAGCACATGATTTTCGGGGTAGTGTGGTCGGTATTACGCCCACGCCGCTTTACTTTCCCAGAAAAAATATGGTGCCCATTTAAGGCTGGGTGAACCTGGAAACCGTCGGTTGGGATCGAACCCTACTCCATGTCCTTTGTAGTCCAGTTCACTAACAACTGAGCTATCGCGGCTCCCCAAACCGAGCAGATAACTGGGGAAATAAAGGAGAAATTCCATAGATTTGGTGAGTAATACACCCAAGAAATAGAAAAAAATAAACAGGACAGCAAAATAATGTTACTTAAATGATAATGCACATGTCAGACTCTACAAAACAACATCCAATGTTTCGACAGAAAACTTTTGTCTTATCGGAAATCAGATGTGGTCCACCTTTATGAACTTACACGTGGGTGTAACATTACCTGGTAATGGGTGTAACATTATCTGGTAATGGGTGTAACATTATCTGGTAATGGGTGTAACATTATCTGGTAATGGGTGTAACATTACATGGTAATGGGTGTAACATTACCTGGTAATGGGTGTAACATTATCTGTTAATCGGTGTACCATTATCTGTTAATGGGAGCAACATTACCTGGTAATGGGTGTAACATTTTCTGTTAATGGGTGTAACATTATCTGCTAATAGGTTAACATTATCTGCTAATGGGTGTAACATTTTTGTGGTTATGGGTGTAACATTTTTGTGGTTATGGGTGTAACATTACCTGGTAATGGGTGTAACATTACCTGTTAATCGGTGTAACATTATCTGTTAATGGGTGTAACATTATCTGGTAATGGGTGTAACATTTTCTGTTAATGGGTGTAGCATTACTTGGCAACAGGCGAAACGAGCTTGTTATTATACAAAATGACATTCTACTGTTTCTTTTTAGTGGTAAATCAGCAGACCACAAGAACTGATTATTTCATATATTGTGTCCATCAACACCACGCAGCATAGCGATGTGGCCTATACCTTACTTTCTACCTATTTCCTGCAATCTTTGTCGACGCACATCGTAGTTATGTTATACTAGTTACCATACATAATTAAACTGCCTACAAAAAGACAATTAACTTTATAGTTATTTAGGTAACCGTAAGCCTCTTTCAATCTTTCTCTTTCTTCATTTCCTCTTATACCCGTCCGATTATCGAGCGAAATACAAAGTTCTGGTTCTCGCCCTTTTGACAGCTTCTCTCATTCATCATTTTGATGTATCCCTTCTTTGATGCTGTCTGTCCATCTTACTCTTCTGCTCTCTCCTCTTTTAATATATGCTTTTGTTGTAAGGAATCACATGACATTCTTACTAGATCTACAAACCAATTTATTTGTTGTTTCTGTATGTAGTTTCATCATCATCATCATCATGTACCCTGACTGTTGGCGTAGGCGATCATGTCCCTCCACAATCTTCTATCTACAGTGCATCGTATCAGTTCTGTTGTTGACTGTTTTCCATGCCATGACACCAAGCTATCCAGTATTTTCTCTCTTTGTCGTCCGCGATCTCTCTTTCCTTTTATTTTGCCAGTTGTAACCAAGAATTCCAACTTTCCTCTTCTCATGATGTGCCCAAAAAATGTTGATTGCTTCTTTCTGATGTTTTTTAAGAGCTCCCTTTTTGTGTTGGCCTCTTTGAGAACTTCCTCATTGGTCTTTTTATCTGTCCAGTGAACTTTCAACATTCTTCTGAGAAATCCCATCTCTGTGGCCTCTAACCGTCTTTTCATTTGTTTGTCTACTGTCCATGATTCGCTTCCATAGGTCAGAATTGGTTCTATATAGCACTGATGAACTCTCTTTCTCATTTTTATTGACATAGATTTGTTGCATAAGATATTTTTCATTTTCTGAAATGCTATTTATTTAATGCTATTTATTTAATGCTATTAATTAAATGTATGTAGTTTAGGATTGGTTAATGCTTGCTCTTTCTTGTAAAATATTATGTTTAAATAAGAGAAATAATAATAAGATACAAACCCCGGGGTTGAAAATACTGGCCTATTAAGACTACTTGTCTAGGCAAGATAACTTTGACTTAAAGTAGCTGTTGTTTTGTAAGAATGTCAAGAAACTAAAGTCTAGGGAAGTAGTACGTTATAGTGGCAACCGTCACTCAGGGAACGAACAAGAATTGTTTTATTACTGGCATAAGAGAACGAGAAAGTGTGGATGTGGGGTGGGTCCGCTTGTGTGGTAATTGGAAGAGAGGATTGATAGAGAAAAGTTAGTTTGGGTTCATTTATCAGATAAATTAGTTCGGGTTAATTTATTCGAAAAGTTAGTTCGGGGTTCACTTATGAGAAAAATTAGTTGGAGTAAACTTATCATAAAAGTTATTTCGGATTCACTTATCAG
The DNA here is from genome assembly GCA_032433765.1 of Megaustenia siamemsis. Classification (NCBI taxonomy): domain Eukaryota; kingdom Metazoa; phylum Mollusca; class Gastropoda; order Stylommatophora; family Ariophantidae; genus Megaustenia; species Megaustenia siamemsis. The sequence continues at coordinate 74,427,886 of JAVIAB010000050.1, forward strand.
AACAGTTAGTTCGGGTTCACTTATCAGAACAGTTAGTTCGAGTTCACTTATCAGAACAGTTAGTTCGAGTTCACTTATCAGAAAAGTTAGTTCGAGTTCACTTATCAGAAAAGTTAGTTCGAGTTCACTTATCAGAACAGTTAGTTCGAGTTCACTTATCAGAACAGTTAGTTCGAGTTCACTTATCAGAACAGTTAGTTCGAGTTCACTTATCAGAAAAGTTAGTTCCGGTTCACTTACCAGAAAAAATTAGTTCCGGTTTCCTTTATTAGATGTAGCTATTTTATTTACGGGCTCAAACAACTTGGATATTCCCCGCCCCCCCCCCCACCCCGATTTCTAAAAATACGTACCAGGGATTCCTTTTTAAAGTTGGAGGACACGGCCTGGCGTGTTACTGACCAACACGCCTATAAATGTATCTACCAACTTGGGAAAATATGTTAACTGGCAGCACAGAGGCAGTGCCTCTACTTTAGTTCAGATCACCAGGATGAAATCTTGTGGTTTACAAATAAGACCTGGAAAGAAAGAATTTCATTGTTGAGCGTTTGATGTTGCTAAAGTCCATTTCCGTTGTTTCAAATCGATAAAAAATTATTAATGTGGGCAGCACTCTCCCTGTACTGTGTTTCTTTCTTCCCTCCCCCCCCCCCCCGAAAAAAAATGTCGGTGCCCTATTTCAACCTAGAAGGTATCGATTAGAATCGAACGTCTACTGTTCTTATCGAATCATAACGATTCGCTGATCTATTGCCTCGGAAGTTTCCTTGAATAATAATTTTTTTTAAAATTATCTTTATGTCATATATTACCATTGCTGATGTATGTCGGGGGGCTCACGATAGAACCAAAGGCCGCTTGGTCAAGCAGTCGCCACGACGTGTGAGACTCAGGATTTTTATTTCACCCCCGACAGAAAAAAAAACCCTTTCTGTCTACCGCGTGTTTCGAACACCGTACGCCTGCTTTTCAGCCAGCGGAACAGTGGTTTAAGCAGCACGACCACAAGCACCTCAAAATAATATTCTTTAATTATTATTTATCTCTTATCCCTAGGAAACCAATTCACTAAACTAGAGTTAATCGATTATAATCCAACTCCCCTTAACCAGTTCAATTTACTTAGAAGTAATTGATTAGAATATAAGGTACGCCTTTTTTCTTAGTAGACCAGTTCACTAACCCCTGCTGTACCGCAGTTCCGAAAAAAATCAAGACGAATGTGCAAAATATAAGGTATGGAAATAGGAAAGTCGGGACACTGTTCTAGATGCCAAGTAGTGTGGACCAGTTATGTGAAAGCACCAACCTAAAAATCTTCAGACATGCAGTGGAATGAAATGTTCATGAGAGGCACCAGCGAATACACGCATTCTGATGCATGTACACAATCACCTACTTACTGGTAGACAAGAGACGGAAATGGGTGACCTTAACACTCTGATGACTGTCATTAACACGTAGAGCGCCAGTTTGTCCAAAGTGTCACGCACTTAACGGAGACTGTGAGACCGTAAATGAATGAAGCTTCCAGGCCGGGCCAATGAAAGGGACCTTTCAGAAACCATAAATTGAATCGGACACTATTGAAAGCCACATGAAGTTCTATCATCGGCAGAAATTGTCGGCCATTAATGACTGCAGACCTTTCTCTCCAACAGATTACTATAAGCGCCATCCAATCTCCTGCCCAAACCGGTTTGCGTCATGAAATAATCATTCCGTCCGCTAACTTAAACAGGTTGACATATTGATCAGCTTCAACAATTTTGCATACATTTGTCTTCTTTGCAAAGATAAATCGTCGATAGAATTTCATCGAATTTCTCCGTGTTAATTGTATATTTTCTAATGTGTATGCATTCTCTTTATATACGATTGTAAGCTGGTTGTTGTCGATCATTGACATTTGTTGAACGGTTTCTGATGGTTGTTGTCGATCATTGACATTTTCTGAACGGTTTCTGGTGGTTGTTGTCGATCATTGACATTTGCTGAACAGTTTCTGGTGGTTGTTGTCGATCATTGACATTTGCTGAACAGTTTCTGGTGGTTGTTGTCGATCATTGACATTTGCTGAACAGTTTCTGGTGGTTGTTGTCGATCATTGAAATTTGCTGAACAGTTTCTGGTGGTTGTTGTCGATCATTGACATTTGCTGAACAGTTTCTGGTGGTTGTTGTCGATCATTGACATTTGCTGAACAGTTTCTGGTGGTTGTTGTCGATCATTGACATTTTCTGAACGGTTTCTGGTGGTTGTTGTCGATCATTGACATTTGCTGAACAGTTTCTGGTGGTTGTTGTCGATCATTGACATTTGCTGAACAGTTTCTGGTGGATGTTGTCGATCATTGACATTTGCTGAACAGTTTCTGGTGGTTGTTGTCGATCATTGACATTTGCTGAACAGTTTCTGGTGGTTGTTGTCGTTCATTGACATTTGCTGAACAGTTTCTGGTGGTTGTTGTCGATCATTGACATTTGCTGAACAGTTTCTGGTGGTTGTTGTCGATCATTGACATTTGCTGAACAGTTTCTGGTGGTTGTTGTCGATCATTGACATTTGCTGAACAGTTTCTGGTGGTTGTTGTCGATCATTGACATTTGCTGAACAGTTTCTGGTGGTTGTTGTCGATCATTGACATTTGCTGAACAGTTTCTGGTGGTTGTTGTCGATCATTGACATTTGCTGAACAGTTTCTGGTGGTTGTTGTCGATTGACATTTGCTGAACAGTTTCTGGTGGTTGTTGTCGATCATTGACATTTGCTGAACAGTTTCTGGTGGTTGTTGTCGATCATTGACATTTGCTGAACAGTTTCTGGTGGTTGTTGTCGATCATTGACATTTTCTGAACAGTTTCTGGTGGTTGTTGTCGATCATTGACATTTTCTGAACAGTTTCTGGTGGTTGTTGTCGATCATTGACATTTTCTGAACAGTTTCTGGTGGTTCAGCCTGAAATGTTTGAATGCAACTCCAACTCATCATCATCATCGAGTGTCGTCTCCGCATCGAAGGTTGTCTACCATGGAGCGCCATTCCACTCTGTCTCTTGCTTTGATGGTGCAGATTGTCATAGGCTGACGTGTCCATCTTTTGATGTTACTCGTCCATGTTAGTCTTGGTTTTCCTCTGCCTCTTTTACCTTGTATTTTCCCTTCCAATATTACTTTTATTAGGCTGTTAACTCCAACTGCAGAATTAAATAAATATATAAACAGGAAAAACGCACAATTCTATGGAGCAGCTGAACGAATAGAAAGACAAGACAAACTGCACCGTTTCGGCAAAAGCCTTTATCAGGTAAAACAAACAAGTTGTGCACATTAAACACATACACATTGGGGGACTGGGTGGTCTCGAGGCTAGACGCAGGTTGTGAGTTCAAACCCCGGCTGCACCAGTTGGCATTTTTATTTATGATTTCTCTCTGCGGCAACCCCTTCGGGTCTCAGCAGCGAGGCCCGAATTGAAAAATTGTTTACTCATCGACAGAAAAAAATGAGTACCACTGAACACGGAGTTATGGGCATGTGCGGCGAGGGACCTCTGTGCACACGGCTGCCAGGGAAAAACGGATTAACACGCTCAGTTCCTAGTCTCTAACAACTTTGTCTTCGAGGTGTAAGCTGGCGGTCGCAAAAACAAAAAAAAATTATACATCAAAGCCAAAAGCACAACACGGATCTAAAATATGGCGGCAAATAACGGTGGCAGAGTTATTAAGCACATAAATTAGAGCTGCATAGTGTTTCATATGTTGTATATTTGATGTGTGCTTATCTCCACTGAAATAAATATCGCAAGGTTTACACTAGTGTCTTTTCTCTTGACGGATAGGTTATATAATATAGGTACTGATGTTAGACATCGATAAAATAAACAACATGAGACGTTTATTACATTTCAACTGCAAACAATAAAAACTAATTATACACTAGATAAATATTTATAATCAAATATTTTGACTGTATAATAGATGTAAACTATAAATTATATAAATAGTTATAATCCAATATTTTGACTATATAATGATGTAAACTATACACTAGATAAATATTTATAATCCAATATCTTGACTGTAGAATAGATGTACAAAGGACAAGAGGTAGGGTTCGATCCCAAGCGACGGATTCCATGTTCACCCAGCCTTTAATGGGTACAGGATTTTTTTTCTGGGAAAGTAAAGCGGCACGGGCGTAATACCGACCACATTACCCCAAAAATCATGTGTTGAAGGTCTGTAAAATGTATGGTCACTAACACCATAATCCTTATACGCCACTTGGCGTGACGGGGGCTCTTTACTTTTTTTTTTTTTTATAATAGATGTAAACTATAAATTAGATAAATAGTTATAATCCAATATTTTGACTGTATAATACATGTAAATTATAAACTAGATATTTTTAATCTAATATTTATATTGTATGTAGATGTAAACTGCACTAGATAAATATTTATAATGCATTATTTTGACTGTATTATACTAGATGTAAACTGCAGTAGAGAAATATTTATAATCCAATATTTTGACTGTATATAGATGTAAACTATACACCAGACAAATATGTATTTTAAATATTTTGACTAAATACCATATGTAAACTATACAGCAGATAACGTTGTTTTTTTTTTTAAATAGACGATGAAGCGAAACTCTGTGCATAGACTAAAAGTGAAAATAAACACTATCAAATGACTGCTTCTATAATTAAACTATGCAGTAGAGATATATTGCACACCGCATATAAAATATTAACTAGTACCCCTCTGCCTGTAGACAGCACATAGGCCAGAAATCTAAGCTTACCAAGTTGATCCACTGCTAGATTTTGATTAATCACGTATTTAAATCCCTTCTGTTGCTCCATCATCGTGGGCATTGTGTTTCTTCGGACTTTCATGAAGATTATATAGGCTAGTAAACAGAAATAATATAATTCCTGTGTGTTACCGGGGCCTCATTATGAGGGAAGTAAAGAATAGTGACACTGTGGCCTTCCAGGCATGTCGTAAGAGGCGACTAAGGAGGTTGATCGATGGTTTGACAAGCTGTCATTGTAAAAAGTATTGTTATGGAAACAGCGCCATATATTTTAGAAGCAGTGATCTCTGCAATATGTGCTACTTTGGCACGCAAGGTTTCTGTTTTTGAGATTGTGGTTCTGCCCTATGTGCCGTTTTCGGCTCGAAAGGACAATAGATAGATAGAAACAAAAATATACTGCAAACTTTAAGATAGATTTATACGACATTTATTTCATTTCCGAGGTCTGGGTTCGGAGAGTAGAAAGGGCTGGAGAAAGAGAGAGAGAAAGAATATAAGCCGCATGTCCAGGTTCAGTCGCTAAGACTTGTTCAGTCATTATTTCACACCATGACATCTCCTATAGAAACATAGGTATAACTCTAATGCGGATTTAAATTGCCTCCCTTTATCTGGAGAAAACGTTTGTATCCATTCAGTCAAGGATGACTTATATTTGGGCTACAAACTACATGGTGGAGATAAACAATGCACTGATGATAGGCTACACACTAAATTTAAATGTACTGATTAGATAGATTTTAGTTAGGATTAAAACGGTACAGTATAGATAGACTATAAACTTGTGAAAAACTATTTTTTAATGAATTATTCTTTCTTCTTCTACCTTTTCTAACTCCCTATAGGGCATATGTCTTCAACAAACACTTTCCAAGCCGTTCTGATTCTTTTCATTCTTTTAAGATCATTTCATGTATTCCACATCATTTTGATCTCTGCTTTCATCTGTCTTCTCCAAGAATTACTTGGTCTTCCTCTTCGTCTTTTTCCTTGGGGATTTCAAAAAGTGGGTATGTTGTTTAATACTCTCAGTTGGCTTCCGCAGTGTGTGTCCTATCCAGCGCCATCGTCTTCGCCGTATCTCTTTATCCGCTTGCACCTGACTGGTACATTTCCATAATTCTATGTTAGTGATTTTGTCCTGCCATTTCCATTCTTTTATTCTGCGTAAGCATCCATTAATGAAAGTCTGTATCTTCATGATTGTCATTTTTGTTGTTGACCATGTTTCACAGCCATATAATAAGACTGACTTAACATTGGAGTTATTTTTGTTGTATTTAACCTAATTTCTTTGGACTTCCATGCTGCAACGAATCAATTTCCCAGTACAACGAATGCTTCTCCTGCTTTTGATATCCACATTTTGGCATCATTCTCTGTTCATCCCTCTTTATTCATATTTTACCTATTGTAATAAAATTGATATAGAAAATGCCTATTGATGTTTATCAACTCTTCAACTCCAAAATTATTTTCACCAATGATAAGCTACTGCTATTCAATCAGACCTTTGAAACAGCATGGGTCATAACGAGACGGTGCGTTTGGGGTCATCACAGGTTCCCCATATTTTGACATACACTTAGTTTCTGAACTTCGAATAATTCTTCTAGTTTAATTGTGAATTATCTACCTTGAAATTGTGAAGTACATAATGTGACAAGGTCCAATTTTCTGTTTAATTTTTGTAAAGATAATTTATCACAATATAAATCATATTATTTTATAGACTTCACAGTTTGATTTATGCTGTGATACATTATATAAATAATAGACTTTGATAGATTTGTAACACAAATTATGAAAAGACAATCCAGATTTGTGGGACATGTATGACGCTGTTGGAATATTTAATAAGAAGAAAAATAGAAGGTCGGAAGAATATAGGTAGGCAAGGGGAAAAGACTGGATGATTTGATGACGTGACACGGGAACTTACCAACCAAGGAATGGTTGCACAAATCATATACAAGATAACATGTTATGGGGAGATCCAAACCTCTCTCGGTATGAATGAACCAGATTAAAGACACATCATCACACACAGACACACACATACACACACACAAACACACACATACAAACACACACATACACAAATGCAAACACACACATTTACACATAAACACACACAAACACATATACATATATACACAAATGCAAATACACACAAACACACAAAAACGCACACACGTACACACATTGTTTATGTAAGTAAAGTAAAGTACCCCCCGTCACGCCAAGTGGCGTATAGGGAAATATGGTGTTATAGTCCGTTCAGATTCGTTTGCCGAGATGTTATGATTTATAATTCAAAAAGTTCTTGATGATTTCACATGATTTTTGGCATACGGTGTTAAAATGTCCATGTCACGAGAACATATGTGTTACTCGATGTCTAGCTATAACGGTTTTCTTAAAGCGGCGAATTCCTTTGATCTTTGCCCATGTAACTATTATTTTGACCCTAATCAAAATGTTTTACAGTAATCTAGTGCAACGATGACCCATAGGCGTGTCCATAAAATTTTACTTGGTGGCAAGTATACAAATTTTAAATTATATATAGAACTTTTGTTCGTAGAGTCAATTTGATATAGTTCCATGCTCTTGGTGTGAGTTTCCCAAATGTTGTCGCTGCCTTTCAAATACGTACATTTAGTTCCTCATCTAAGGAAAGTGTGGCTGTAATAGTGGATCCAAGATAGCTGAACTTCTGTACTGACTCAAGCAGGCTTCCATTCAAAGTAATGGTTGTTGGTTTGCTTATAACATATTTTTGATTGCTTGGGTGGTCTTGAACAATAAACTGTTTAACAAATCAACTAGGAAATTTTGCAAATCAAACTATTTATCTGTAGACTTAATCAGAGTAATGATCATTCAGAATCAGACGAGTCAAATAGGTCGATTACTGCTTTCGGCTGAACAAACAACAAACCATCCTTTTTCCAATATTCCTCTTCTTGTCGTAACACATGATCCTCACATTTTACCCAGTAGTCTTTATTTATATTTGATAGAGCCTGATTTGTAAGTGTCTCAACATCGCATAATTTGAAAGTTTTATTTGTATATGCTACGTGTCCTTTAACTTTTGCCCAAACTAGTTCTATAGGATTTAATTGTGCATGATATGGAAGTAGTCTCAAACATCTATGGCCATGTTCTTGAATTAACTTGTCTATTTTAAATATCTTTGTACGTTGTGTCTGTTTTACAAGGCTAAGCAATTCGGGTTTCAAGTAGCTGTCGTTAACTTGTATGTGTTCTTTTATGAGCCACGTTTTGATTGCATCTTTTGTACTTGATGACGTTGGGATTATATCTTCTACGTTAACTACGTTATGGTATGAAGCATTGTCCATTATCAGACAAGAAGGTCGATCTAATATTGGAAGGATACTTTTCTCGATCCAGTCTTTAAATATGTGCCCATTCATTTCGGAGTGGTAGTCTCTATTGTCTATGGATTTTGAAATGAAAACGAGATGAGCATTCTGCAACAACCCATTATGTCTGCTACCTGCATGTGCAACTATCAAACGTTGCCCTTTACTGCTTGGTACTGATCTTTTAATACTTCCATCTGCTAACTGCCATTCCTTTTCATTTGTATGATGAGCGTTGATCCAAGTTTCATCTAAATAAACAATATCATAATCATTTTCGCGCATTTCCTTCACTTCACGTAAATACTTGCTTCTAAGAGCTACTAGATGTGGCTTCTCACAAATAATGTTTTTTCCACCAGCATACTTTCTAAAGGTGAAGCCTGCACTTCTTAATATTTTCCATAATGAAGTTTTTGATATTTCAATGTCGTTGTTAGTTTTCAGCCAAAGCTTCAACTTTCTAAGTGTCACTTCTTCGTTTATATCAAACATTCGACAGATTTCTCTTTTTACTAGGACCTTATCAAAACTGACTAACGTTTCTTTCCTTCCTTGCTTTCTTGCATTTGTTGGCAATAAATATCCGCTTCCTTTAACTATTCGATCAAATGAACGTTTACACAAACCTAAAATATGCATTGTTCTCTTCTCAGGGTTTGATAAAGAACATTAAAGATGTCCCTTTTTACGCTCTCTGCAGAAGTATTGATAAATCTTTATAGCAATGTTATGCTCAGTAAAATATTTTGCCTTTATATTCATTCTCACATAGACTTGCAGAAGATAATATGGATAGTGCCGCCTCCTTTCTGTAAATATTGAGATTTGCCTCTGAATTATGACTCGAACTCGAGTCTACGGCCGTGATTTTGACGCCACATAATTTCCGGTTTCGGCTAAAATGTCATTTTGTGCTAAACGGGAAATTTCATATGTAACATTTCTTTATAAAAATTTATAGTGGAAACATAACTATTTTAGGACGGTGCGCATTCAGCCGTGAAGGTCATGCCTATATGTTAAAGAATCAGCTGTGAGATGTAAGCATCTACATAATCCCGCCGGTGTTTATAATATCGATTAACTTTTTTTTAATATAGGTTAAATAAGGCATCTTTGAAACTGGATCACATTTCTTTGATAAAAAAATATTTTTATAGCGACATTAGTATTCTAAACCTAACTGCAAAAGATCTATGCAAATGAACAATAAGTTTTTGAAAAAATAAATTAATGTCTAGGCAAACGAATCTGAACGGACTATAGTGACCCTATATTTTACAGACCTTCAGCACATGATTTTTGGGGTAATGTGGTCGGTATTACGCCCGTGCTGCTTTACTTTCCCAGAAAAAATCCGGTACCCATTTAAGGCTGGGTGAACCCGGAGCCGTCGATTGGGATCGAACCCTACCCCTTGTCCGTAGTAGTCCAGTTCACTAACCACTGAGCTATCGCAGCTCCCACTAATTTTTAGGGAATTAGTAAAACCCAGGTGTCCTCGCCAGGGTACGAACCCCGGCTGTTGCCGTGGTAAGACATTGTTTATGTGAAATAATAATATTTTATCATAACATTTTGGAATCGTCTGGAACGTTGGTTCGTTACTCAAGAGTTAAATGTCGATGAGTTCTTTCACAATTTCCCAGAGTTAACAAAAGTCTCAACTGAACCCTTTAAGTTGTTAAGCTGTGCATGGTCTCCAGGCTTATCCTCATTCAAACCGCGAGAATGTCATGTCTGGAGACATCTTGGATCAATAGCTATGATCACCTGGACACTCACTTTCATTTAGTTACCCTACTCTAGCAAATGTCTGTCCGAGCATATACAAATCTTCGCTGTCTAAGAGTGATGGACATATTTGAGAGGCCGATTCTTTATAGCGCTGGTACTCCATCAACGAAGGATATTCCACTGATGTGTGGACAGTTTTTTTTTTTTTTTTGCTTTCACTAGCTTTTGACCTCTGACGAAGTCCCTAGAAACTAGGAACTGAATTTTGCGCATTAATCCATTTTTGTCCTGGCAGCCGTTTCGCACAGGATCCCTCGCCGCACAGACAGATAAATCCGTCTTCAGTGGTACTCCAATTTTTTCCGTCCATGAATAACTGACGTTTAAAGCCGGGCCTCTCTGCAGAGACCAGGGGGTAGTTGCCGCAGCGAGAAATCATAAAAAAACAATCTCAATGGGTGCAGATGGAATTTGAACCTACAACCTCTCTGTCTCGAGGCCAACCAGTCCCCCCCCCCCCCCCCCGTGTCGGAAGTAAGAACGTACGTGTCTCTGATAGAAAGTAACAGGGTTTGTATTTAGAAAGTAACGGACGACGATAACGTAACAGTTTATAAACAATAAATAACACAGATTTCACCTGCGGAGTGGGGAACTTGAGAAAGATTACAAACAACAGAAAGTTAGATAAATATATCCAATCTGATATATCACAGAATAGATCAGAATTAAATCGTACCAGGAATAAACATATATATATATATATATATATATAAACAAGTGAAGTGGTTCGGACACTTGGTACGAATGGAATCAGGCCAAACAACATCAAAGCTTTCTGTCTTCAAACATCAGGACAGACGGCAAGAGGGAGTCCAAGGACGAGATGGATAGACGGATTAAATGATATGTGCAAGGAGTAAATCATTTCTAACAGCGTCCACATATGCTCAACAACGACACTACATCTAAAAGGGAGGTGACTAAAAGAGCAGGCAATCCAATATCTACAGACATTCATCATCATCATGTACCGTACCGGTTGGCGTTGACGATCATGTCCTTCCACAATCTTCTATCCACAGTGCATCGTATGAGTTCTGTTGTTGACTGTTTTCCATGCCATGACACCAAGCTATCTAGTATTTTCACTTTTGTCGTCCGCGATCTCTCTTTCCTTTTATTTTGCTAGTTGTAACCAAGTATTCCAACTTTCCTCTTCTCATGATGTGCCCAAAAAATGTTGATTGCTTCTTTCTGATGTTTTTTGAGAGCTCCCTTTTTGTGTTGGCCTCTTTGAGAACTTTCTCATTGGTCTTTTTAGCTGTCCAGGGAACTTTCAACATTCTTCTGAGAAAACCCATCTATGTGGCCTCTAATCGTCTTTTCATTTGCTTGTCTACTGTCCATGATTCGCTTCCATAGGTCAGAATTGGTTCTATATAGCATCGATGAACTCTCTTTCTCATTTCTATTGACATAGACTTGTTGCATAAGACATTAGATTGTATTATACCTTTCTTCTTCGACGTTACAAGGCAACAGCAGATGGATAAAAGAAGAAAGAACGGAAAGACGTCGTATATATATATACAGCTGAGACGGAGGGAGGAGAGGGGGCTGGGTACGACTTCTGCCTCAAGACAGGAAAGACTCGAGTTCAAAACCCACCAGAAGCGGCAGTGATTTTTCAAAAACGGGAAACAATTAATTCGTGGTTCCTTTATGACGTCATCCTTTCCTCATCTCCTGAGTAGTGAGATCCGATGTCTAGCCCTCTCGGATAATAGCAATAAACGGGAAGGGGGTCTCGTGTGCACTTGCGCACGTTAACGATGCCTTGACAGTTAACATTGAAAAGATTAGGCCTAAATATGGCCGCTACCCGGGCAAAGTTGTCAGCAGAAACCTACCCACACTGTGGATCCCAGGCCGTGCTACAGAGTTCGTGCACGTGGGCCGGGAATCTCCTCGGATTTTCTCGAGATTTTCGAAGGGAATATATCAACGCCTATTGGTTCGTCCGGTGTGTAGTGATAATGATCCTAATAACAAACAAGCAAAAACCTGAGACAGGCCACAAAACAAACTCCATCTATATATATTCAAAAGATAACAACATACAACAGACTTAAGTTATATACAGGATAAACACAGCAACAATTTCTACAGCCCGCAGCGATCTCCAACCTTTTCAAATCGACCCCTACAGAACAGAGCCATTGAAATGTCATGACCCATCATCAATGCTTTACCGGTAATTTTTATTTTATTTCATTAAAACAAATGGGCATGCAGATTTCATTTACAAGTTGAAAAACACATTGAGCTAGAAAAGTGCAAACATTTTAATCTTTATTAATTCTGTTTTCGCATTCAGAAAAAAGGGCAAAATACTTCATAATTTAACGTTGACTATCTTTTGTCGTTTTTTAATCTATTATATTGTTGTCTCTTTTCCACCTCAGGCTAAAATCTGTCAGTCTGTTTTTGTCTGCGGGTTTTATCATTGTGTGTGTGCCAGTGTGTCTGTCCATCAATTCATTAAATAAATCACAGTCCATCTATCTATCTATCTATCTATCTATCTATCTATCTATCTATCTATCTATCTACTATCTATCTATCTATCTATCTATCTATCTATCTATCTATCTATCTATCTATCTATCTATCTATCTATCTATCTATCTATCTATCTATCTATCTATCTATCTATCTATCTGTCTGTCTGTCTGTCTGTCTGTCTGTCTGTCTGTCTGTCTGTCTGTCTGTCTGTCTGTCTGTCTCTCTGTCTCTCTATCTATCTATCTATCTATCTATCTATCTATCTATCTATCTATCTATCTATCTATCTATCTATCTATCTATCTATCTATCTATCTATCTATCTATCTATCTATCTATCTATCTATCTATCTATCTATCTATCTATCTATCTATCTATCTATCTATCTATCTATCTATCTATCTATTTATCTATCTATCTATCTTATCTATCTTATCTATCTATATATCTATCCATCCGTCCATCCGTCTATCTGTCTATCTCTCTGTATGTCTATCATCATCCGTCCGTCTGTCGTTTTTTTCTGTCTGCCCATCAGACTTTCTATCTCTCTCTGTTTCTCTTGGTGAGGTTTAAAATTACCTGAAATATTAAATAAATAGCGTCCATTTCTGTGACATCATCTGTAGAATATTGGCAGATTAGAGTAGCGCCTAATCACTCGTCCAGTTATTATAACATTGCCCCATCCTTCTTATCCCTTAACACCTACTGTTAATATTGATGAAGTCAACCATTTCTTCCATCCCATCATGTTTATTCGGTTAGTCTTTGTTAGCAGGAGTAATCCCCTAACCCATAGAATACAGATTTCTTTGAGCATAAAAAGTAATCCCTTACACTCCTGCTGAGTTAGTCGTAAGTTCAGTAAGTAAGATAGACTCAAGATGCAGCAAAGCTTGTTAAATCATTGTACAGCAATCACCACTGTTGTCCAACAAGGAAGTTACTCTAGAGGCAAAACTAGCACTGTACAATGCAATCTCCATCCTAATGTTGTGCTACCAATGCCAGTCCTGAATGCTAAATGTAAGAACAATAACCTCTAGTGAGATTAAATGTGTTAGATGAATCACAAGAAACAGCCTGCGAAATAAGATCAGAATTGAAGAACTGAGAAAAAAGCTAGCCCCCCGCCCCCTTTTACGTTTTAATATATAAAGTAACAACTGATAAAATAGTTTGGCCACGTGACAAGGGGAAAGATCAAAGCTCAACACAACGAGCCTTCAGTAATCGCCGCGAGAACAGCAGACCCAAAGGACGTCACGAAAAAGATGGATTGATGGAATATTAGAAACACTATGAAACATAACAGCATCAGAGGCGAACAGAAGAACAAAAGATGGATTGATGAAATATTAGAAACACTATGAAACATAACAGCATCAGAGGCGAACAGAAGTACTGCAAATGATATGTCCCCTTGATGCTGAAAGGCAAATGAGGAAGGAAGGAAGAAGTCATAACTAGACTGTCCTTATATACTGTCTTCTATGGTTTCTTACTTCAGCTCTCCACTTTTTAGTCGTCCACCCATTGCCCTGTACAAGAAGATTTTGACTTGGTCTACCTAACTGAATTATACCACCTGAATTTGCATTCATTCTAAATAGTCTGGCAATGACTTATTTTCTACCTTATTAATATTAAACCTGTTTTTATGTGATTTAGAGATGTGCAGACATCTATAGTTTATTATTTTCATAGCTTGTGTTACTGGTTGATCTCTGTTAGAATAACATACATTCATAGAATATTTACAGGAAGAAGACATCCCAATAGAGGCTGTAAGAATGTACACAGATCTGAGATATTCGTTTTCAAAGTATTAACAAATTGGATAACGAACGCTTTGTATTATACATTATATTTGAGAATGGTAATTCCTGGACTTCCGGTCAATATGGCGGATAGGCAGCAGGAACCATTGAGTCTTAGTCTAATAAGTGTTCCTTGTTGCAGTTTTACTCATATTCCAAGTCCGGCTTGCTGCCGGAGCTACCGAGTTCGATGCTCTGTGCACACCGTGAGCTATGTTTTTCATCCGGATCGTGTTTCGACATTTTGATTGCTTACAAAGAATGATGATATCGTATGAAGAAAGACAGTTCAGCTGCGTTCACTCTCGGTGCTGCTACACCTTATGTTCTTTGGCGTCTGCTGTAGGTGCTATGATGGGGACTGCAGCTACCTTTCTTTGTTCGTATCCTTCAATGAAATGAATTTTAATTCGTATGGTTTCACCGCGTCGGGCGGTTGAGCTATTATGGATTTTAATTTTGCAGTGATACCGGTGCATACGACTAACCATAACCATAGTAATTCTTTGCCTGAATTATCGATTTGTGACTTCCCTTTTGTATTGATTTTTGTTGTTTTCTAATCGATACCAATAGGATATCAACTATAGTATGCCGGAGGATACATTATGGTGCTTTGGGTTATTGCGTATAATGATAATGAGGATTCATAGCTTTCATTTTAGAAACATGTCGATATATTTTTGTTATCAGTTAAATCTGGCAGTAAAGCAATTTATCAGGGTAACATGGTCGAATGGGTCAGTACAGAAAGTATATTTTCAATGTATTTCTGTCTGAATTCAGCGATCTAGATAATTACTTCAGCTACCAAGATCTTGATCTTGCTTGCCCTTGCCAAACAATTCAAAGACTTTATGCATCATGACATTTTCTAATTATCTATACAAATTCAAACAATTTATGCATCACGAAATCTTCTAATTATCTATATAATTTTGATTTTATTTTTAAATACTAATTTTGATATATCGAGAAATTGTTTTTTTTTTTTTTAGTTTTCATTGACTATGGACTGACATAGTAGGCAGTAGGCAAAAGCCAAATAGATCAAGTGGTTGGTGTCTCGAGATCTTTTTTCGTAAAAAAAATGTTTCGGTGACCCTTCAGCTTCTTGACATCCCACCGTTTCTTGATCTTGATCCTCCCAGCATCGATGTACGTCGCAGAGAGCTTGTTGTGTTTTTCGACACCCACATCAATTTTTGGCGCGATAGTCGATTTTATCTAATGAGTCTGTGACTGCATAACTTTGCTTGTCTTATAAGTATCTTTTTTAGTGTCTTTCTAGGTCTTCCACTTTTCCTGTATCCTGATGTTTCCCATAGAAGGCCCTGTTTCGAAATCCCTGTGTAGCAATAGTTGTTGTTATAGGTAGTCAAAGGCCCCGTATTAATCATCCGAATTAACATCTCATCTCACTGAAGGATTCAAACAAAGAACGGCAGCTACAGCCCCCATCATAGCAGCTACAGCACACCCCAAAAGACATAAGGCGTAGCGGCACCGAAAGTGAACGCAGTTGAACTGTCCTTCGTCATACAATATCATCATTCATTGTAAGCAATCGGAATATCGAAACACGATCCGGATGAAACACACAGCTCATGATGTACAGAGAGCAATAAACTCAGTAGCTCCGGCAGCAAGACGGACTTGGAATATGAGGAAACTGCAACAACAAACACTTTTCAGACAGAACCGGAACGGCTCTTGCCGCCTATCCACCATATTGACCGGAAGTTCCAGTTCCGTTGTTGTCTCGTCTTACCGCATGACCGACATATATATACTTTGTAATGCTATCCAAACCAGACATAAATGGACAGATAACAGTTCTGACTTTGTGAAATGAAATGGAAGGCCTCACATCCCTTAAGCGTATCTATCACTCTTTACTAACAAAAGCTGACACGAACGCCTGACAGCAACTGTTAATGGAATTGCTGCGTGAATTCATGAAACAAAATAGCAGCATTCACAAAGTGTCATTTACTCATGAAAAAAACCACAGCAGTGAGTTCACCAATAAAATGAAGCCTTGCTTGATACATGAAGCAGAATTCCTTACCGAGTGCACAACGAGGGTTGAGAGGGGAAAAATTATCTTTCAGAAATGCTCTTTAATTAATTACAGCCTCAAGAGTCTACACACAAATAGACTTTGTGGTCTGATAAATACGCTTCAACGGATGGGTTATCCTTTCAAAACGCTCTCGATTGAGCGGGCACCAGCATATCGTAACATTGATAGCATTGAATAGACAGAGAGGCTCTTCGAGTAAGTCGGAACTCTACCTAAAAAATAATGTAATCACCGCGCATTCTTCCTTTTCCGTGACCACAGACTGGCACAGAAGTGACCTACACGCCATGTTACGCCTAAGAGAGTTAATCCAAAAGTCTATCATTTTTTAGAGTTCTTGGCCATTTTTCCCAGGGTGTTCAAATGGGAAAGTCAGGAAACTGCAGGCATTAATTAACACCTGTTGAAAGAATTGTACTTCAGATATGATGGTTAGACACTTATAGGAATGTTGAATTGTGACAAAGAATAAACTAACTCTTATTGTGACAAAGAATAAACTAACTCATTGTGTGGCAAAGAATAAACTAACTCATAGTGTGATAAAGAATAAACTAACTCATAGTGTGACAAAGAATAAACTAACTCATAGTGTGACAAAGAATAAACTAACTCATAGTGTGACAAAGAATAAACTAACTCATAGTGTGACAAAGAATAAACTAACTCATAGTGTGACAAAGAATAAACGAACTCATATTGTGACACAGAATAAACGAACTCATACCAAGACACAATATAAACGAACTCATATTGTGACACAGAATAAACGAACTCATATTGTGACACAGAATAAATTAACTCTTATTGTGACAAAGAATAAACTAACTCATATTGTGACAACGAATAAATGAACTCATATTGTGACAAAGAATAAACGAACTCATATTGTGACAAAGAATAAACGAACTCATATTGCGACACAGAATAAACGAACTCAAATTGTGACACAGAATAAAGAACTCATATTGTGACACAGAATAAACAAACTCAAATTGGGACAAAGAATAAACGAACTCATATTGCGACAAAGAATAAACAAATTCATAAAGGATGACATGATAAAGTGGTGGTAGGTTGAATGCAAGTTTCTGACAGCCAAATAAAAGCAAAACGAGGCACTAGGACGATCTAGAAATGAACGGTAACGAAACAATTGCAAGAGACATCACAAAGATAAATTTCGTTTGGGACAAATTAAGATAGCAAATGATAGAAAAGAATAGATACCTGTAGTTGATGGCATGTGTGGTTTGAAAATGCAAGAATGAAAAACAGTAGATTGACTTGCTCGGTTCAACAAGGTTCTGCTTATCTCCCAACATAAGCATATACGTCACAAAGTATTTGTGTGCCAGATTCCACGACGGATACTATCTTTATAGTTCATATTTTAATTTGGTTACAATTTGATTTCTTTGGCAAGGGTGTTTTTGTTACTATTCATCATCATCATGTGCCATACCGGTTAGTGTAGGCGATCATCTCCTTTCACAATCTTCTATCTACAGTGCATGGTATCAGTTATGTTGTTGACTGTTTTCCATGCCATGACACTAAGCTATCCAGTATTTTCTCTCTTTGTTGTCCACGATCTCTCTTTCCTTTTATTTTGCCAGTTGTAACCAAGCATTCTAGCTTTCCTCTTCTCATCATGTGCTCAAAAAATGTTGATTGTTTCTTTGTGATGTTGTATAGGAGTTCCCTTTTTGTGTTGGCCTCTTTGAGAATTTCTTCATTTGTTTTTTTAGCTGTCCAGGGATTTTTTTTTTTACTATTAGAGAACATTTCATTCAGTAGACTAGTGATGCTAATAAGAGTGGACTAGTGGGGCTAATAAGAGTAGACGAGTGGGGCCAATAAGAGTGGACTAGTGGGACTAACAAGAGTAGACGAGTGAGGCTAACAAGAGTGGACTAGTGGGGCTAATAAGAGTGGACTAGTGGGGCTAATAAGAGTGGACTAGTGGGGCTAATAAGAGTGGACTAGTGGGGCTAACAACAGTGGATTAGTGGGGCTAACAACAGTGGACTAGTGGGGCTAATAAGAGTGGACTAGTGGGGCTAACAAGAGTGGACTAGCGGGGCTAACAAGAGTGGACTAGTGGGGCTAATAAGAGTGGACTAGTGGGGCTAACAAAGAGTGGACTAGTGGGGCTAACAAGAGTGGACTAGTGGGGCTAATAAGAGTGGACTAGTGGGGCTAACATGAGTGGACTAGTGGGGCTAACAAGAGTGGACTAGTGGGACTAACAAGAGTGGACTAGTGGGGCTAATAAGCGTGGACTAGTAGGGCTAACAAGAGTGGACTAGTGGGGCTAATAAGAGTGGATTAGTGGGGCTAATAAGAGTGGACTAGTGGGGCTAACAAGAGTGGACTTGTGGGGCTAACAAGAGTGGACTAGTGATGCTAATAAGAGTGGACTAGTGGGGCTAACAAGAGTGAACTAGTGGGGCTAACAAGAGTGGACTAGTGGGGCTAACAAGAGTGGACTAGTGGGGCTAACAAGAGTGGACTAGTGGTGCTAACAAGAGTAGAATAGTGATGCTAATAAAAGTGGACTAGTGGGGCTAATAAGAGTAGACTAGTGGGGCTAATAAGAGTAGACTAGTGAGGCTAATAAGGGTAGATTAGTACGGCTAATAAGAGTAGACTAGTGGGGCTAATAAGAGAAGAGTAGTGGGGCTAATAAGAGTGTAGTAGTGGGGCTAATTAGAGTGGACTAGTGGGGCTAATAAGAGTGTACTAGTGGGGCCAATTAGAGTGGACTAGTGGGGCTAATAAGAGTGGACTAGTGGGGCTAATAAGAGTAGACTATTGGAACTAATAAGAGTAGACTATTGGATCTAATAAGAGTAGACTAGTGGGTCTAATAAGAGTAGACTAGTGGGGCTGATTAGTCTCGAGGCAGGACGCCGGCCTCGAGACAGAGAGGTTCTGTATTCAAATCCCGGCTGCACCAGTTGGGATTTTTATTTATGATTTCTCTCTGCGGCAACCACACCTGATCTCAGGAGCGAGGCCTGGCTTGAAACGTCAATTACTCATCGACGGAAAAAATATGAGTACCTCCAAAGATGGAGTTATCTGCATCTGCAGCGAGGGATCCCTGTGCACACATCTGCCAGAGAAAAACGAATTAACACGTAAAATTAAGTTCCTAGTCTCTAAGGACATTGCCTGAGTACGCAAAATAATTAATTAGTTACCATTACAAACGGCCATATTTTAAAATTATTATTTCTATGATTTGTACGTTTAGATGAGGTTGTTCTATATTTAGCAGGAAACCTTTAATTAAAGAAAATTAACATTGAGGGTGTGTTAAAGGAGTGGTTAGTCCGCCGCCCTGTCAGACGTAGTTGGTGTGTGATTAATGTTAACCTGCCTCTCTATGCTCGATCCAACTGAACAAATACATGAATACTTGGCTCGCTGGGCTTCAGAAGGTAAAAACAGCAAGAAGAGATGCAGTACTCCCTTTGTGATTCAACTCCAGATAATGCAGAATGTTATATTCTATTCGAGGAATAAGTTCTATTGCATTTGGGGAAACCCCTTAAAAGTTTTACCGTCCGTCCCTGCACATTTCCAAACGTGTGCAGATTTATTGTTCTTGTAATGTGTTGACTGTAGATACATCTACTTTTCACAGTAAGCGTTCAGGATCGACCAGACTCCGTTTCCACCTTTGGACTCATAAATCTCTCAATATATACATCATTGGCCCATCTATCCACCTCCTTTTCTCTTAAGGAATGAAAAACACATTTGACGATATCCTATTTGTCCAGAGTCAGGCCACTCTCAGTTTGCCAGCAAGCTTATCGACTACTTCATTGTCTTGTACACCAGCAAGCTTATCGACTACTTCATTGTCTTGTGCACCAGCAAGCTTTTCAGCTACTTCATTGTCTTGTACACCAGCAAGCTTATCGGCTACTTCATTGTCTTGTACACCAGCAAGCTTATCAGCTATTTCATTGTCTTGTACACCAGCAAGCTTATCGACTACTTCATTGTCTTGTACACCAGCAAGCTTATCGACTACTTCATTGTCTTGTACGCCAGCAAGCTTATCGACTACTTCATTGTCTTGTACACCAGCAAGCTTATCGACTACTTCATTGTCTTGTACACCAGCAAGCTTATCAGCTATGTCATTGTCTTGTACACCAGCAAGCTTATCAGCTATTTCATTGTCTTGTACACCAGCAAGCTTATCGGCTATTTCATTGTCTTGTACACCAGCAAGCTTATCGGCTTTTTCATTGTCATGAACACCAGCAAGCTTATCGGCTATTTCATTGTCATGTACACCAGCAAGCTTATCGGCTATTTCATTGTCTTGTACACCAGCAAGCTTATCGGCTATTTCATTGTCTTGTACACCAGCCTGCTTATCGGCTATTTCATTGTCATGTACACCAGCCTGCTTATCGGCTATTTCATTGTCATGTACACAAGCCTGAACTGGAAAGCACACCCAGGTTAGCATGGTCACATTAGAGTCATCCAAGAGCTGCCAGCGAGCTTATCTGTTGCCGTATACAGCGGTACATAACAAACTCTCCTACGACAGTCTATGATAAAGTAACACCCACTAATTTTCTCAAACTACAAAACTAAAACCTCCTCTAAAAGCAATCGTTTCTAAAAGGAGAAATCAGTCCTCTCTAATATTTTCTATGAGATTTTATTAGACAGCTCGACCGTCGTTTAAAGTGAACATTTTCTTTTAATTTCTTGACATAAATGTGTCTTTACTCTCCTAATGAATAGCGATACCCGTTAAAGCTAACAAAGACGAGTACATTCAAAATTAATGTCAACTGTCTCCTACTGCAAGCAGACAACTCATGAAACTGCAATTAGAAACAGCATTTTTAACCCAGTGCAGTCATTACTTTCACTTTACTTTACAATTTGCGATGTGCAATAGTCACGACTTATCTCAGAATTACTTATAACAACATCACTATTTAAATATTTAATGCTAACAACTGATTAGTTCTCAGCATAACTGATAGCTACTGTGTTTGTTATTTTATCTTGATCGGTTTCTGTTGCCGGGGACGCTGTACAGTTACTGGTTTCTGTTGCCGGGGACGCTGTACAGTTACTGGTTTCTGCTGCCGGGGACGCTGTACAGTTACTGGTTTCTGTTGCCGGGTACGCTGTACAGTTACTGGTTTCTGTTGCTGGGGACGCTGCTGCCGGTGTTGGCGAACCAGATTATCTCCATTCTGGCCTCTATCTCTCTCTCTCTTTCTCTCTCTCTCTCTCTCTTCCTTTTTATCTCTCTAACGATGTTACTGGTGGTGTGGTTCAGTTTATAAACAAGAGCAACCTAAATGAAAATAAAAGTAAATTTTTTTGTGTTACAAATCTAATTTTGATGTCTACCAGCAGCAACCTAAATGCAAATAAAAATAATTTTTTTGGTGTTACAAATCTAATTTTGATGTCTACCAGCAGCAACCTAAATGAAAATAAAAATAATTTTTTTGGTGTTACAAATCTAATTTTGATGTCTACCAGCAGCAACCTAAATGCAAATAAAAATAATTTTTTTGGTGTTACAAATCTAATTTTGATGTCTACCAGCAGCAACCTAAATGAAAATAAAAATAATTTTGTGTGTGTTACAAATCTAATTTTTGATGTCTACCAGCAGCAACCTAAATGAAAATAAAAATCAATTTTTTGTTGCAAATCTAATTTTTATGTCTACCTCAGCAACCTAAATGAAAGTAAAAATCAATTTTTTTACAAATCTAACTTTGGTGTCTACCAGCAGCAACCTAAATAAAAGTAAAAATCAATTTTTTTTTACAAATTTAACTTTGGTGTCTACCAGCAGCAACCTAAATAAAAGTAAAAATCATTTTTTTTTACAAATATAATTTTGATGTCTGTCAGCAGCAACCTAAATGAACAAAAAATATTTTTTTTGTTACAAATCTAATTTTGATGTCTACCAGCAACAACCAATATGAAAATAAAAATCAATGTTGTTACAAGTCTAATTTTAAAGTTTAACAGCAGCAACCTAAATGAAAGTAAAAATCACTTTTGTTGTAAGAGACATACATGATGGATACTCCTAGTAATCGCTTTGAATTTAGGTAATTATGTTTCCATCAAAAAATATGTCAGAACTATTCTGTGACAGAACGTGCAAACATGCTAAGAAGGCTTTCAATTATAGAAGATCAGAAATAAAATGCAACCAAGCGGCGCGTGTTTTGTGCCATAAAAACATGAAAAATCACCGTGCAGTTGACACAACATTGGAAAATGAAGAATAACAGCAAAGGAAAAAATCACAATAAAGCTTCAATTAAAAACAGATTGTCAGACGAAAGATTTTCTTTACTATTATTATGTTTGTGAATTGTGCCCACCACATCTAAGGTACATATGTTTTGTGTGTTTTCATGGTCTGGGGCAGGTTCTGTCACATTCATATCAGATGTCTTGGTCATGAATACAAGACTTCAGCTTTCAGTAACTTACTTTGAGTGACTCTTAAAGTTTACAAATAAAGAACAAAACAGTCTACTCGATGATAGAATAACGTGCCTGTGAATTATATCTATCTATCTATTGTCCTTTCGAGCCGAAGACGGCACATAGGGCAGAACCACAATCTCAAAAACAGAAACCTTGCGTGCCAACGTAGCACATATTGCATAGATCACTGCTTCTAAAATCTAATTCGTGTGAATTGGGTCTCATTAAAAGGGAGTTGCAAAACATCAACTTCACATTCTCATCACATCTCCCTCATATTACTCTATATATGACTTCTATTTTCTTTTCTTTGTTATGTCTATCAATATGTTAAGTGATAAACAATTATTCTTACTTTGTGAGGTGTATTCTTGATTGGTTTTTAGCAACTCTCGTGCATCGTAAAACCTCAAATCGTTATAGTTACTTGTGACGAGTTTGCCATAAATACTTAGTGATTGGTTCAATATGAGTCATCGTTAATGTGAATATACTGGGCACGGTAACAGCCATATCTGGACACACGACCACAAAACCGATGATTCGTTTCAACCCAACTTCGTATTTTGATAGTAAATTAAAGGAAGGTAATAACATAGCACAGCTTCCAATTTAAAACATGTCATCCCACAATATTAAGATTATATTGTTGTCATCTCTGTAAGGCGCTTGCTTTAATATTATTGTTGTACAAACTATCGTCTTCTTCCACCTTTCAGCTCCATGTGGAGCATAGGTCTTCAACAAACACTTTCAGCTCCCTGTGGAGCATAGGTTGGCAACAAACACTTTCAGCTCCCTGTGGAGTATAGGTTGACAACAAATATTTTCGGCTCCCTGTGAAGCATAGGTCTTCAACAAACACTTTTCAGCTCCTGTGGAGCATTTGTTGACAACAAACACTTTCAGCTCCCTGTGGAGTATAGGTTGACAACAAATACTTTCAGCTCCCTGTGGAGCATAGGTCTTCAACAATCACTTTCAGCTCCCTGTGGAGCATAGGTCTTCAACAAACACTTTCAGCTCCTTGTGGAGCATAGGTCTTGAACAAACACTTTAAGCTCCCTGTGAAGCATAGGTCTTCAACAAACACTTACAGCTACCTGTGGAGCATAGGTCTTCAACAAACACTTTCAGCTCCCTGTGAAGCATAGGTCTTCAACAAGTACTTTCCAAGTCGTTCTGTTTCTTACGATTCTTTTAAGATCATTCCCTGCATTTCCATCATCTTTATCTCTGCTTCCTTCTGTCTTCTCCGAGAATATTTTGGTCTTCCTCTTTGTCTTTTTCCTTGGGGATTCCAAAACGGGCCTGTTGTGTAATACTCTCATTTGGCTTCCGCAATGTGTGTCCTATACAGCCCTATCGCCTTCGTTGTATCTTTTTTACCACAGGTATTTGACTGGTCGTGATCATCATCAAGTACCGGGCCTGATGGCGTAGGTGTCATGTCTCTCCACAACTTTCGATCTCGACAGTTATTTATCATTTCTGTTGTTGACCTTCTGCCAAGCCATTATCGTAAGCTGTCTGGTATCTTTTCTCTTTGTTTTCTCTCTATCTCTTCGTTCCTCAATTTTTCCAGTTGTTACATTATATTTCAGCTGTTCCCTTCTCATTACATGGCCAAAAAATGATGATTGTTTCTTCCTAATATTGGAAATTAGCTCTCAATTTGCTTTGACCTAATCAGAAAGTTTTCATTGCTCTTCTTAGCTGTCCATGGTATTCTCAACATTCTTCTGTAAACTAAATTTCTACAGACTCCAGTGATTTTCTTGTCTGTTATCCTATTTATTGTCCATGATTCACATCCATAAGTTAAGACATAACATTTAAGAACTCTTTTTCTTGTTTCTATTGTCAAAAATGTATTGCACAGTATCTTCCTCATTTTTTTTAAAGCTGCGTTTTGCTTGAGCCATTCTGCATCTCACTTCTTTTGTACATCTACCATCTGAGGTTAACATAGTTCCCAAATATTTAAATTCATTTACCTGTTTTAACATTGTTCCACTTGTCTTTATTGTGCACTGCGGTGATGACCTTTTCTTTGTTGTTACCATTACTTCTGTCATTATTCTATTAAGGCTGAGCCCTTTTATTTTTGCTTTCTTTCACTATATTGTATAACATTTCTTGTAACTAATTTTCACTCTAGCAATTAATACTGTAGCATAATCATACTTTAGAATACTTGATGGTACATTTCCATAATTCTTTGTTAGTGATTTTGTCCTCCCATCTCTATCCTTTTATTTTTCGTAGGCATTCATTAATGAGGAGCTCCGATAGCTCAGTGGTTAGTGAACTGGACTACAAAGGACAAGAGGTAGGGTTTGATACCAACCGACGGCTTTCGGGTACACACATCCTTTAATGGGTACCGGATTTTTTCTGGCAAAGTAAAGCGGCACGGGCGTAATACTGAGCCCATATTCCAAAAATCATTTTGCCGAAGGTCTGTAAAATGTATGGTCACTAACACCATATTCCCTATACGCCACTTGGCGTGATGGGGGTACTTTACTTTTACTATTCATGAATGAAGATGTTTATTTGTACACACTCTGACATTTATATAATAGGAATCATCGTCATCATTGAGTGCCTTCCCCGCAACGAATGCTGGCTACCATGGAGCGCCATTCTGCTCTGTCTCTTGCTTTGATGGTGCAGGTTGCCGTAGGCTGATTTGTCCATCTTTTGATGTTACTCGTTCATGTTAGTCTTGGTCTGCCTCTGCCTCTTTTACCTTGTATTTTCCCCTCCAGGATTACTTTTAGTAGGCTGTTGTGTCTTTTAACATGGCCCAAAAATCGCATTTGTCTTGTTTGAAATGTGCTTAGTAGTTCTCTTTTCATTTTTAGTTGTTTTAAGACTTAATCGTTTGTTTTCTTTTCCTTCCATCCAATTCTACCTATTCTTCTATAAATCCACATTTAAAAAGCTTCAATTCTCTATTCTGTTTTCTTGTCTAATGTCCGTGTTTCTGCACCATATAGGAATATTGAGAAGATGCAACATTTTGCTATTCTTAGTTTTAGCCCTGGTGTTATTTGTTTTGATGTTAGTATGTTCTTCATAACATTAACATTACTTTTTGCCATTCCTATTCTTTTATTTATTTCAATTGTCCATTTTCCATCACTAGTTATAGTATGTCCAAGGTAGTTGTAGTTCTGAACTGTCTCCAGGTCTATTCTTTCTATTTTGATATCTACTTTTGGGTTTTGAGTATCTTCTTTGTTTATGATCATAGTTTTAGGACTATATTTACTATATTTTATACATTAGTTTTGTATTAATTTATTTAAAGCACTATCTTATCATTTAAAAATTTGTTTTGGCTCTTTTTTTAAATTGTTTGAGTCTTTTAACCAATATTGTATTGCATAGCCTCGACGCATAGTGTAACCTTTCTGTATGGTTTAAAATAGTTTGTCTGGTAAGATTTTTTGTAGACAGTGTTAGTAGTGTAGTTGTTAACGAACTAGCATATCGTTAAGGTGTGCAATAAATTAATATTGAGGGGAAAGTGATGAAGCTTAACTAGAGGTGCTGATGAAGACATTTACATTGAGGCAAAAGTGATGAAGCTTAACTAGAGGTGCTGATGAAGACATTTACATTGAGGGGAAAGTGATGAAGCTTAACTAGAGGTGCTGGTGAAGACATTTACATTGAGGGGAAAGTGATGAAGCTTAACTAGAGGTGCTGGTGAAGACATTTACATTGAGGCAAAAGTGATGAAGCTTAACTAGAGGTGCTGGTGAAGACATTTACTTTGAGGCAAAAGTGATGAAGCTTAACTAGAGGTGCTGGTGAAGACATTTACATTGAGACGAAAGTGATGAAGCTTAACTAGAGGTGCTGGTGAAGACATTTACTTTGAGGCAAAAGTGATGAAGCTTAACTAGAGGTGCTGGTGAAGGTATTTACATTGAGGCAAAAGTGATGAAGCTTAACTAGAGGTGCTGGTGAAGACATTTACATTGAGGCAAAAGTGATGAAGTTTAACTAGAGGTGCTGATGAAGACATATACATTGAGGCAAAAGTGATGAAGCTTAACTAGAGGTGCTGGTGAAGACATTTACATTGAGGGGAAAGTGATGAAGCTTAACTAGAGGTGCTGGTGAAGACATTTACATTGAGGGGAAAGTGATGAAGCTTAACTAGAGGTGCTGGTGAAGACATTTACATTGAGGCAAAAGTGATGAAGCTTAACTAGAGGTGCTGGTGAAGACATTTACATTGAGGCAAAAGTGATGAAGCTTAACTAGAGGTGCTGGTGAAGACATTTACATTGAGGGGAAAGTGATGAAGCTTAACTAGAGGTGCTGGTGAAGACATTTACATTGAGACGAAAGTGATGAAGCTTAACTAGAGGTGCTGGTGAAGACATTTACATTGAGACGAAAGTGATGAATCTTAACTAGAGGTGCTTTTGAAGACATTTACATTCAGGCAAAAGTGATGAAGTTTAACTAGAGGTGCTGGTGAAGACATTTACATTGAGGCAAAAGTGATGAAGCTTAACTAGAGGTGCTGATGAAGACATTTACATTGAGACGAAAGTGATGAAGCTTAATTAGAGGTGCTGATGAAGACATTTAAATTGAGGCAAAAGTGATGAGGCTTAACTAGAGGTGCTGATGAAGACATTTACATTGAGGGAAAAGTGATGAAGCTTAACTAGAGGTGCTGGTGAAGACATTTACATTGAGGGAAAAGTGATGAAGCTTAACTAGAGGTGCTGATGAAGACATTTACATTGAGGGAAAAGTGATGAGGCTTAACTAGAGGTGCTGATGAAGACATTTACATTGAGGGTAAAGTAATGACAACCTTACCTCAAGATGCTGTGGAAGTCAGCAATGTTGAAGTCAAAAATTCTGAACCCGAACCTGGAGATTCTGTTACATAGTACCGTGATGTTAAATAATTAAAACCTCTACGAGGTTTATTGTTACTGCACTCTTGTCTCATCTCTCTAAATATTTCATATTTTTTGCACTTTAGTATGTGCTCGTTATGTGAATTCCTTGAAGATTATGTCTTTGATTATGTATTAATCATGAAATTCATATCATCAACCATCTGTCTTTCATGTTTGTAATACGATCTCATTAACCTATATATTTTTCTCTCTTCATTGTCATGTATATTCTTTTAATTTATTTTATTTTCAATTTTCCATACTTATATATTTGCCACTAGTCTCCCCATCTTTCTAAACTTTAATTCCACTATTTTTCTGTTTCTTTATTTCTTTACTTGTCTTCTGCAAAAACAAAACTTATTTAGTTCAAATCAGAAACGAAGAAATCTGAGACTCTAGTACAGTCTGTTCTGGGCTGTTCTTATTGTAGATGTTCATGGCATGCTAACGTAAGCATGGTAACGTTTGTACGAGATGTTCATGGCATGCTGGGTAACGTTTGTACCAGATGTTCATGGCATGCTGGGTAACGTTTGTACCAGATGTTTAGGGCATGCTGGGTAGCGTTTGTACCAGATGTTTAGGGCATACTGGGTAACGTTTGTACCAGATGCTCAGGGCATGCTGGGTAACGTTTGTACCAGATGTTCAGGGCATGCTGGGTAACGTTTGTACCAGATGTTCATGACATGCTGGGTAACATTTGTACCAGATGTTCAGGGCATGCTGGGTAACGTTTGTACCAGATGTTCAGGGCATGCTGGGTAACGTTTGTACCAGATGTTCAGGGCATGCTGGGTAACGTTTGTACCAGATGTTCAGGGCATGCTGGGTAACGTTTGTACCAGATGGTTCAGCAGTCTACCAACCAGTATAACAGTTGCAATAATCATATTTATATTTCTAGGGCGTTAAACAAGTGGTCAATTTATCTCTTATGGTCAGCGTGGAGTATGAATGTTGCTTGATTTTCTTGCCAGCGGAACTGATATGAGAATATTCATTCTGCAAGAAAACCCGGTTTTATATGCGGTTTG
The DNA here is from genome assembly GCA_032433765.1 of Megaustenia siamemsis. Lineage (NCBI taxonomy): Eukaryota > Metazoa > Mollusca > Gastropoda > Stylommatophora > Ariophantidae > Megaustenia > Megaustenia siamemsis. The sequence goes on from JAVIAB010000050.1 coordinate 74,456,832, forward strand.
CGAGTTATTTTTAATGAATCAACAACTGAGACGCTTCTTAGGCTCATCGCAAGTTGTATGTGACATATCAGCAAAACTGCTATATGGTCAATAATATGAGTTTGTAGAACTGGAGTTTTCAGTCGTTGGACACTGCAGGACTTGCTGAGAATGGGATCTGAGCACCTATGGACACCACGTTCAATGCAATAATGATGACCCGCAAATAACTCTGTAACTCAGTATGAGTTTTTAAATCATCATCATTGGGTGCCTTCTCCGCATCGAAGGTTGGCTACCATGGAGCGCCATTCCACTCTGTCTCTTGCTTTGATGGTGCAGATTGTCATTGGCTGACTTGTCCATCTTTTGATGTTACTCGTCCATGTTAGTCTTGGTCTGCCTCTGCCTCTGCCTCTTTTACATTGTATTTTCCCCTCTAATATTACTTTTATTAGACTGTTGTGTCTTTTAACGTGACCAAAAGATTTCATTTTTCTTGCTCTAATTGTGTTTAGTAGTTCTTTTTTTCACCCTTTGTCGTCCTAAAACTTTTTCGTTTGTTTTCTTTTCTTTCCATCCAATTCTACCTATTCTTCTGTAAATCCACATTTCAAAGGCCTCAATTTTCTGTTCTGTTTTCTGGTCTAATCTCCATGTTTCTGCACCATACAGGAATATTGAGAAGATGTAACATTTTGCTATTCTTAGCTTTAGCCCTGTTGTTATTTGAGTTTTTAAATAAGATCTTTAAAATGTGTAGGTAAGATAAAAAAAAAAATAAAATAAAACAATACTTTAACTCAAGGACTTCAACGGGTCTTGAAGCAAAAAAAGAAGCAAAGTTTTGTTTGTGTTTATTTCCCTATGAAAATATTTTGAGCCGAAACAGTGGTTTTTGTTTAGTCTGGTCTTGCTTTATTATAAGCATTTTATCATTTTGATTTATTTTAACTTTATACTTTTATTATAATTGATTGTTTGTATCTTATTTTTTTTTTAAGATATTTTCTTCTTTGCCAATTTGTCTTTAAAAAAACAATCAACATTTGTTCGGGGTTATCATGAGAAGAGAAAAGTTAAAATATTTCGTTACAACTGACAAAATAATGTCGAAAGAGATATCGCAGACGACAGAGAAAGAAGATACTGGATAGCTTGGTGACATGACACAGAAAACAACAGAATTGATACGATGCGCTGTGGACAGAAAATTGTGGAATGGCGTGATCGCCTACACCAACCGGTATGGCACATAATGATCAATTTGTCTTTAATGACCATCTTTATATTTGCTTCTTTTTTTTTTCAACTTAGCCCAGTGTAAACATATTTGTGCACTCGGTTGATGATTAGATGATACGAGTTCAATTCGCAACAGTGACAATGCTTTCGTTCGACATGGCTTTGAGATTTACCCAGACTCTGAAATTAGGTACCGGAAACATTTACAGTGAAAGTTGGCCGGTCTGGATTCATCACGGTAAAATGTGCCCATTTTGGCGTGTACGGCTTCATTACGCTAAAATGTGCTAATTTTATGGAAAAAAATATGTACACTAGTATCATGTTGCTCATGCATAACAAGTCGCGACATTTACCTTTCACTCAATTCTTTTTGTCCTGATTAAAAAAGTGGAGGCGGGCTCTGTACGCATGCAATGGGTAGAGACATTGCAGAAGTTAAAAATACGTAAGGTCACCTTTGTCTATGTCCCTGGACATGCGGGAGTACGGGGAAATTACAGAGCGGACATGTTGGCTAGCTGTGCTGTCGATGAAGACGGTCAACCAACGGATCGGGTGGACATCATCAGTGCCCTCCGAGATGTAGGAAAAGCATAGGACTTCGACAACCAGAAATCCACGTCACTCCTTCGGATGAAAGAGATGGGAGTTATAATGGGCACAGCCAGAAATGAGAAACTTAGTTGGTGTGTAAGAAGACTTATCAACCAACATAGAACTGGAGTCGTCAGTCGCTGGACACTGCGGGACTTGCTGAGGAGTGAAATGATGATTACCCGCAAATAACTCAATAACTCTTTTCGTCCTTTAATCTGTATTTCTCCACCAGAATTCTGTTCGTTTGAATGCACGTGGCCAAAGTCAAAGTGTCCTTACATCGTTCCCTAATCAGTTCTCTACTGGATACAAACGTATCTTCTTGTTCTTCCAACTTCAACTCTGCTCCTTATTGATCTCTTTATCTGTCACAATCACACGATCTCCAAGCGCTGTATGTTCTCGCTTTTACCGTAATTAACTAGCAGTGTTTGTGTCTACCTCGTTTCTTGAATAGACATCTAATTGAGAATCCACATAAGACGTGTCTGAAGTTCAAGCACCGAATGTCTTATATAAGCAGCAACTGATTGTCAGAAGTTAATATTCTCTCCCTCTCTTCTTCAATCCAACAAGACCTAACAACCAAATACATTTGATACTTGTCTGGCTTTCTCATAACCTTACGTGCTACCAATTTTCACGCTGATTCATTTTTCTTTTTCGTTGATTCATATTTAGACAGGGACTGAACATCGTCTTCTTTAGAAATAAGTCTGGAGTGCTGAAGGGGAACACCCCCCCCCCCCCCAAAAAAAAATAGTGTGGTGTTTTCAGCGGTGAGAGAGGAGCGGTGAGTTGTGGGTAAAATGACGTCAGCGGTCTATAGCCCCTAATTGCTGACAACGTCACACTAAAAAAAGAATGTTTGTGATTTCATTTTCAGCCCTATGGCTTACTTCTATAGACGGCGATGGATCGGCACTGGATACACATAACGTCTCCGCGCGGGTGTGCTTCAGTTTTCAATCAGCCCCTTGTTTGATCTTTCCTCTTTATTTTCTGCACTACTATTTTACTCACTGTCACGGGAGATGAACCTACACACTGCAGGACAACTTTGCCAGGCGCCAGTCAACTGAACTTTAGCCACTAATCGGATCTTCAGTCATTGGAACTACGGGACTCGTGTCCTTTTTTCAAACTTCAATCATTTTATTTGTGTCCCCTACTTATCACACACTCAATAGTAACCAGAAGCTGGGGTAGAATAGGGGTTAATTAATCTATTGGGAACAAAATATCGGACTTAATTCCGTTCAGGAGAAATAAAAGAAGTGGTTGCCACAGCGAGAGATCATAAATAGAAATCGCAAATGGTTGCACCCTGGATTTGAACATACAACCTCTCTGTTTCGACACCGGCGTCTTGCCTCCAGAATAACCATTCCTGCGACACATATTTGAACGGTGTTTCGGCTCAATAGGCATTCAGCAGGTAAACAAACACACACACAGAATAGCTTAACCCCGTTCAACTGTTCCTTGGTTCACCCAACTTAAATTAGTTCTGGAGATGTTTCCTGGGTTTAGGAAAAATTTCAGCACAGGCGTAGTGCTGTCTCATTACCTAAAATGAGTATACCATCATGCACTATGGAAGGAAACAAATAACACCATTATGTGTGTTCTCGAAAGTGATAGGGTTGGTGTAGGCATGAAAACATACCAGGTCGTGTTGGGCGATTTCTTGTCATTCTTAGGTCGCTAGCTACTGACTCTCTTGATTACGGAACCAGTTTACTGTCTGCCATTTGTTCTTACTCCACAGTTCAATGAGGTCAGTTTTATGACTGAGGAGTTGGGTGATGGTCAGTTTTATTACTGAAGAGTTGGGTGATGGTCAGTTTTATGACTGAGGAGTTGGGTGATGGTCAGTTTTATGACTGAGGAGTTGGGTGATGGTCAGTTTTATGACTGAGGAGTTGGGTGATGGTCAGTTTTATGACTGAGGAGTTGGGTGATGGTCAGTTTTATGACTGAGGAGTTGGGTGATGGTCAGTTTTATGACTGAGGAGTTGAGTGATGGTCAGTTTTATGACTGAGGAGTTGGGTGATGGTCAGTTTTATGACTGAGGAGTTGGGTGATGGTCAGTTTTATGACTGAGGAGTTGGGTGATGGTCAGTTTTATGACTGAGGAGTTGGGTGATGGTCAGTTTTATGACTGTGGAGTTGGTTGATGGTCAGTTTTATGACTGAGGAGTTGGGTGATGGTCAGTTTTATGACTGAGGAGTTGGGTGATGGTCAGTTTTATGACTGAGGAGTTGGGTGATGGTCAGTTTTATGACTGAGGAGTTGGGTGATGGTCAGTTTTATGACTGAAGAGTTGGGTGATGGTCAGTTTTATGACTGAGGAGTTGGGTGATGGTCAGTTTTATGACTGAGGAGTTGGGTGATGGTCAGTTTTATGACTGAGGAGTTGGGTGATGGTCAGTTTTATGACTGAGGAGTTGGGTGATGGTCAGTTTTATGACTGAAGAGTTGGGTGATGGTCAGTTTTATGACTGAGGAGTTGGGTGATGGTCAGTTTTATGACTGAGAAGTGGGGTGATGGTCAGTTTTATGACTGAGGAGTTGGGTGATGGTCAGTTTTATGACTGAAGAGTTGGGTGATGGTCAGTTTTATGACTGAAGAGTTGGGTGATGGTCAGTTTTATGACTGAAGAGTTGGGTGATGGTCAGTTTTATTACTGAAGAGTTGGGTGATGGTCAGTTTTATGACTGAAGAGTTGGGTGATGGTCAGTTTTATGACTGAGGAGTTGGGTGATGGTCAGTTTTATGACAGAGGAGTTGGGTGATGGTCAGTTTTATGACTGAGGAGTTGGGTGATGGTCAGTTTTATGACTGAGAAGTGGGGTGATGGTCAGTTTTATGACTGAGGAGTTGGGTGATGGTCAGTTTTATGACTGAAGAGTTGGGTGATGGTCAGTTTTATGACTGAAGAGTTGGGTGATGGTCAGTTTTATGACTGAAGAGTTGGGTGATGGTCAGTTTTATGACTGAAGAGTTGGGTCATGGTCAGTTTTATGACTGAAGAGTTGGGTGATGGTCAGTTTTATGACTGAAGAGTTGGGTTATGGTCAGTTTTATGACTGAAGAGTTGGGTGATGGTCAGTTTTATGACTGAAGGGTTGGGTGATGGTCAGTTTTATGACTGAAGAGTTGGGTGATGGTCAGCTTTATGACTGAAGAGTTGGGTGATGGCCAGTTTTGTGACTGAGGAGTTCGGTGATTGTCAGTTTTATGTCTGACGTGTTGGACAATATACAGCTTCATGACTGACAAGTTAGGTGATAGTATTATTTTATTATTTTATTATTATTATTATTTTGTGCGTTCACGTAAATGTTTTTAAAAAAATAAATACACAATATTTTGCTCACAAGAGATCAGTACATGACCTGACCAAATGAGGATATAGTTCCTCCTACTGCTTGTGTTTCGCGCTGTTTAGCTATATTTCATGCATTAATGAGTGAAAACAGTCCTTGGGTCCATTTGTTCCATATATTACCATCCTATCCTCATGTCATGAGCTATGCCCTCGTTTATTTTTCTTTCAAATATAAAGAGAAATGGAAAGGAAGAAACCGTTCTCAGTGGTGTTAAGAGTTATACACTTTTCTTTCAAATATAAAGAGAACTAGTCAAGAATTTCTCAGTGGTGTTAAGAGTTATACACTTTTCTTTCAAATATAAAGAGAACTAGTCAAGAATTTCTCTGTGGTGTTAAGAGTTATACACTTTTCTTTCAAATATAAAGAGAACTAGTCAAGAATTTCTCTGTGGTGTTAAGAGTTACACACTTTTCTTTCTCGAGCAGCAAAACCAGAATGTTGAAATAAAATAAGACACTTGTTAAAAGGTTCATGGAACACAAATTATGCAATATCATAACATTTTAATTCTTTTTTTTTCAATAAATATTGCATGTTAATTGAATGATGAAATTATTTATTGTCATTTCTTTAACCTTATATTTCATGTTAGTTGAAGGATGAACTTATGTATAGTCATCTATTTAACTTATATTTCATGTTAGTTGAAGGATGAAATTATGTATTGTCATCTCTTTAACTTATATTTCATGTTAGTTGAAGGATGAAATTATGTATTGTCATCTCTTTAACTTATATTTCATGTTAGTTGAAGGATGAAATTATGTATTGTCATCTCTTTAACCTTATATTTCATGTTAGTTGAATGATTAAATATATATTGTCATCTCTTTAACTTATGTTTCATGTTAGTTGAATGATGAAATATATATTGTCATCTCTTTAACTTATGTTTCATGTTAGTTGAATGATGAAATTATTTATTGTCATTTCTTTAACCTTATATTTCATGTTAGTTGAAGGATGAACTTATATATAGTCATCTATTTAACTTATATTTCATGTTAGTTGAAGGATGAAATTATGTATTGTCATCTCTTTAACTTATATTTCATGTTAGTTGAAGGATGAAATTATGTATTGTCATCTCTTTAACCTTATATTTCATGTTAGTTGAATGATGAAATATATATTGTCATCTCTTTAACTTATGTTTCATGTTAGTTGAATGATGAAATTATGTATTGTCATCTCTTTAACTTATATTTCATGTTAGCTGAATGATGAAATTATGTATTGTCATCTCTTTAACTTATGTCTCATGTTAGTTGAATGATGAAATTATGTATTGTCATCTCTTTAACCTTATATTTCATGCTAGATTAATGATGAAATTATGCATTATGCACTTTTTTTCATCTTACATTTCATGTTATGTGATCGACAAATTGAAATTATATACTCATTTAGTGTAACTTTAATGTCCTATGAAGGGTAGAGTTAAGGAAACATTGAAGCAATTATTGTAAAGCGTGTTTGTTATTCTAGAAAGTACTCTAACTAACCGAATCTCACAATGTTGTTCTTATTTCTCTACAGATGACTCCCTGGATGAGAGCAGACATCACCATAGTTGCGATCATCGCCATCATCTTAACATGCACACAGGGACTAAAAATTGATTTGTCCAGGCTGTCACTTCACAGGCCCTCATTCCATAACCAGAAAAGAAATGGAGTCTGTGACGGTAAGTCCGTTTAAAGTTATAACCACCGTTCGTATTGGCAGATACAATTTTCTATTGTGCGCTTTATTTTCAGGTTAATTATGCTGTAGGAGATAAGTACAGAAATAGGCGATCGGCCAACATTCATCAAAGTTGAAAGTTCTCTGGACAGTAAAAAAGACCAATGAGGAAATTCTGAAAGAGGCTAACACAAAAAGGGAGCTCATTAAAAAACACCAGAAAGAAACAATCAACATTTTTCGGGAACATCATGAGAAGAGGAAAGTCGAATATTTAGTTACAATTAACAATATACAGGGAATGAGAGCTGGCGGACGACAAAGAGTGAAGATACTAGATAACTTGGTGTCATAGCATGGAAAACAGCCAACAGCAGAACTGATACGATGCATTGTGGATATAAGATTGCGGAAAGACATGATGGCTTATGCCAACCGGTATGGTACATGATGATGACGATGAACATTTATCAGTTTACAAGAAGCCAGGTCTCCAAACGAGATACAAAAGATCTTAGCTAAGAGAGAACAGTACCTATTATCACCAAGAAACAACTAACTGCGTATATTCATTCCAACATTGTGCTACCAACGCTAAACATGCTCACTTAAGCCTTAGAATAAAAGAAAGCTTGTCACGACAGAGGTCCTGCCGCTAGAATTAAGTGAGCAAAGTAGCATTTTACCGACAAAACACAACCATAGCCCGCATGCTCAGTTGAAGAAAGAAAGAAACGTTAAAAGGCGTTCACGTTATATGGTGCTGTAGACATTTTTGTGTCTACTATCTACTCATTGTGTAGTTAACATAACTGTAGTAGTCGTCATTGATTTCAAGCAAACACTCCGGTACTCCTTTAAGGCTGGGTGAATCTAGGAGCACCAAATATGCAACGTCTGGACGAGATTAGAGATTTGTCTCAAAAACTGATAAGAAATACACATTTTTGCGAGATTAGAGATTTGTCTCAAAAACTGATAAGAAATACATATCTTTGCGAGATTAGAGATTTGTCTCAAAAACTGATAAGAAATACACATTTTTGCGAGATTAGAGATTTGTCTCAAAAACTGATAAGAAATACACATCTTTGCGAGATTAGAGATTTGTCTCAAAAACTGATAAGAAGTACACTTTTGTGCGAGATTAGAGATTTGTCTCAAAAACTGATAAGAAATACACATCTTTGCGAGATTAGAGATTTATCCTAAAAACTGATCAGAAATACACTTTTGTGCGAGATTAGAGATTTGTGCGCAATGGCGATCAGAAATGCACCTCTTAATGAGATTAGAGATTTGTTCTACATATGGATCAGAAATACATCACTTAAAGAAATTAGAGAATAATTAGAGATTTGTCCCAAATATAGATCAGAAATACACCTCTTAAAGAAATTAGAGATTTGTCCCAAATACGGATCAGAAATACACCTATTAACGAAATTAGAGATTTGTTCAAAATACGGATCAGAAATACACCTCTTAACGAAATTAGAGATGTGTCCCAAATACGGATCAGAAATACACCTCTTAAAGAAATTAGAGATTTGTTCCAAATACGGATCAGAACTACACCTCTTAATGAAATTAGAGATTTGTTCCAAATACGGATCAGAAATACACCTCTTAAAGAAATTAGAGATTTGTTCCAAATACGGATCAGAACTACACCTCTTAATGAAATTAGAGATTTGTTCCAAATACGAATCAGAAGTACACCTCTTAACGAAATTAGAGATTTGTTCCAAAAACGGATCAGTAATACACCTCTTAACGAAATTAGAGATTTGTTCCAAATACGGATCAGAAATACACCTCTTAACGAAATTAGAGATTTGTTCCAAATACGGATCAGAAATACATCCACATCTGTCCGAGATAAGAGATTTGTTCCAGATTGTTATCACAAATACAATTATATACACCATTACCTTCTGTTTGATGTTTTCCTGTCAGAGAGATGTTTTCTGGTGTCATATACAATTGTTCTCATCTCAGCTGCTAGAGGTTTCCCACAGTATTTCTGCCACTGAAGAAATGAAGAGTTGAACCTCAATCTTTCTGGTCACACCTTTTGATGGGTCGACCTAGCGCTTCCTTCTCCATTTCTATCAGCTGTGCTGACTAGATCTTGTTCATGTACCTGGTTTTTCAAAGAAAACCTTCACGTTTTTCACACAAAAATATTTGGTTATTTATTTTAAATTGTGATTATCTCTTCTTTATTTTAATATTTCATTCATTTTTACATTTTGTTTTAAAATTTAATTCTCACTTCTTTTTTTTTCTTAAATTGTATCCTTTCTTATTTCTTTTAAAATTTCATCCATTCTTCTTTGTTTTAAAATTTAATTCTTTCTTCTTTAATTTAAAATGTGATAATTTTTTTCTTTATTTAAAATTTAGTTCTTTCTTGCATACTTTTCATGAAACTAAATTTCAATTTTCCCTTTCTCGTCGACACCAGTGTTTATTTGTATTATACAAATTGTTATTTCTCGCAACGTTAATTTCAGAACGATCTGTTTGCTTTTTTTCTCTTGTGTTGGTTCGGGCAGTACATAGTTTCTTATCTTCAACCATCGCAATGAGAGATGTTCAAACTGTGTTCAACGAGGCGCGAATGTCATGGCTAAATGGTTACACTCGTGTTCTCAAAAAATCAATAACGAACAATGGAAATTGTAATCCGCTTCCTCTTCATCAAGAATTATATGTAGAGGCCTACCAATTCAGACACGTTTCTGGTGCTTTTGGCGAAATTGTTGCCAGTGGCTCATATTGATTTTTAGACTATTGTCTCTATACGTGAGTTTCTCATAACCATCAAGACATCATAAACAGATCTTTTAACACAAATTTTTATATAAAAATACAGGTTACGTGAACACATATATACCGTCTCAAATGTTTCATAAATACAACTATACTATAAATATAAGGTTACCGATCTACTCCTTTGTGCCGAATTACGCCCTTACAAAAGCAGCGTGTGCGTGAGTGTATATAAAAGGACGATCCAAATACAAGTAATTTTACGCTGCTGCCACCACGAAGAGGCAGGACATCAATGTGCTGGGTTAAAGCTAAGATAAGTAAGTGTACCACCGGGTTTAGACCGTAGATTCTTCCAGAAGTGTTGCGTAGACTTTAATGTCGTTATTTTGTTGCAAATATATTGTAAGATCTAGATTTCCATGCAGAAGGGAGTCGATTCCGGGCAGTCATGACCCAGGTGGACCCACCTCCCTTACAGTGTTAAGAAGGTAAAAGGCCGAAACATTTGCCCGCAGGAGCCTCTCTTCTGATGATCAGATTGCCTCCTACTGGGAAGCTTTATGCAAAGAGCTGTCTATTACATGAACACATATAAATCGTCTCAAATGTTTCAGAGACACACCTATACTTTATGTACATATGGATATACGTATAGGTTACATGAACACATATATACCGTCTCAAATGTTTCATAAGCACATCTCTATCATATCCAAGGTTTCATAAACGCATCTTGTCCATCTCCAAGGTTTCATAAACACATCTTGTCCATCTCCAAAGTTTCACAAACAAGAGGAGATATGCACAGATATCAAACACCACTCGGGGTCGCAAAAATAGCTCCAGAGAACATGTAAAATAAATATACACTTGTATGGAGCAACTAAACTAATAGAAAGACAAGACAAACTTCAAACAGCAATAGCCTTCATCGGGTAAAACAAACTAACTATACAAATTAAACACATAAATCCAAGCCAGGCAGAAAACATAAAATACCGATCCCAAAATAAAATGGCGGAAAATGACGGTAGCACAAGGTGAGGAATCCCAGTTGGAAGGAGCCAATGGTTAAGGAGGAAGATGGCGGAAAGAATCCAAAATACATTTTCTAATGAAGTTCGTGAACTGAGAGGGACACATTTGTACCTTCTCCAAGGTTTCTTAAAAACGTTGACATCACGTTCTAGGTCTAGAAACGTATCATCTGGATTTACTGATGAAAACTACATACCACGCTAGGTTCCATAAACACATCTACATCACTTACTGTGCTTAGTAAACACATTTGCATCATTTCTAAAGTTTATTGACACATCTTCTTTACCTCCAAAATATATAAATACATCCACATCATGTCCAAAATATATAGACACATCTACATCACGTCTAAAATTTACAAATATCTCTACATTATCTCCAAGAATTATTATAATATCTAAATCACTTCCAAGGTTTATAAAAATATCTAAATCACCGTCAAAGTTTATAAGAATATTTCAATAAAATTTTAGGTTTATAAGAATTATTATTATCTAGTGCCATCTCCGCAACGAAGGTTGGCGACCATTCTGCTCTGTCTCTTGCTTTGATGGTGCAGGTTGTCATAGGCTGATTTGTCCATCTTTTGATGTTACTAGTCCATGTTAGTCTTGATCTGCCTCTGCCTCTTTTACCTTGTATTTTCCCATCCAGGATTACTTTTAGTAGGCTGTTGTGTCTTTTAACATGGCCCAAAAATCGCATTTGTCTTGTTTCAATTGTGTTTAGTAGTTCTCTTTTCATTTTTAGTTGTTTTAAGACTGGTGTTATTTGTTTTGATATTTTTGTATTTTACATAAGAATAGAATTACTTTTTCCTATTCCTATTATTTTGTTTATTTCAGTTTTACATTTTCCATCACTGGTTATAATATGGTCAAGGTAGTTATAGCTCTGAACTGTCTCCAGGTCTATTCCTTCAATTTTAATATCCACTTGTGGGTTTTGAGTATTTTCTTTGTTTATGATCATAGTTTTAATCTTTTTGGTATTCATATCTAGTCCTTATTTTTTTCTTGTCATGTTTATTACATTAAGTAATTGTTGTAGATCTGTAGGATTATCTGCTAGTTGAACTGTATCATCAGCATATATTAGGTGATTGATTATCTTTCCATTAATGGTTAGGCCTGGCATCTCTGTGATCTTTTTAAAGATTTGCTCAGTGTATAGATTGAACATTATTTATAAGAATATCTAAATCATATTTAGGTATATAAGAATATCTAAATTACATTTAAAGTCTATAAGAATATCTAGATCACCTTCAAAGTCTATAAGAATATCTAGATCACCTTCAAAGTCTATAAGAATATCTAGATCACCTTCAAAGTCTATAAGATTATCTAAATCATCTTCAAAGTCTATAAGAATATCTAAATCATCTTCAAAGTTTATAAAAATATCTAGATCACCTTCAAAGTCTATAGGAATATCTAAATCATCTTCAAAGTCTATAAGAATATCTAAATCACCTTCAAAGTTTATAAGAATATCTAGATCACCTTCAAAGTCTATAGGAATATCTAAATCATCTTCAAAGTCTATAAAAATATCTAAATCCTCTTAGGTTTTAAGAATATCAAAATCACCTTCAAAGTATATAAGAATAACTAAATCATCTTTAAAGTCTATTAGAATATTTAAATCACCTTCAAAGTTTATAAAAATATCTAAATCATCTTTGAAGTTTTTTAAAATTATCTAAATCACCTTTAAAGCCTATTGGAATATCTAAATCATCTCAAAGGTTTATAAGAATATATAAATCATATTTAGGTATATAAGAATATCTAAATCACATTCAACGTCTATAAGAATATCTAAATCAGATTTAGTCTATAAGAATATCTAAATCACATTCAACGTCTATAAGAATACATAAATCACCTTTAAAGTCTATAAGAATATCTAAATCAACTTTAGTCTATAACAATATCTAAATCACATTCAACGTCTATAAGAATATCTAAATCACATTCAACGTCTATAAGAATATCTAAATCACCTTCAACGTCTATAAGAATATCTAAATCACCTTTAAAGTCTATAAGAATATCTAAATCACCTTTAAAGTCTATAAGAATATCTAAATCATCTTTAAAGTCTATAAGAATATCTAAATCATCTTTAAAGTCTATAAGAATATCTAAATCAACTTTAGTCTATAACAATATCTAAATCACATTCAACGTCTATAAGAATATCTAAATCACATTCAACGTCTATAAGAATATCTAAATCACCTTCAACGTCTATAAGAATATCTAAATCACCTTTAAAGTCTATAAGAATATCTAAATCACCTTTAAAGTCTATAAGAATATCTAAATCATCTTTAAAGTCTATAAGAATATCTAAATCATCTTTAAAGTCTATAAGAATATCTAAATCATCTTTAAAGTTTATAAGAATATCTAAATCACCTTCAAAGTCTATAAGAATATCTAAATCACCTTCAACGTCTACAAGAATATCTAAATCACCTTTAAAGTCTATAAGAATATCTAAATCACCTTCAAAGTATATAAGAATATCTAAATCACCTTCAAAGTCAATAAGAATATCTAAATCACCTTCAAAGTCTATATGAATATCTAAATCACCTTTAAATTCTATAAGAATATCTAAATCACCTTTAAAGTCTATAAGAATATCTAAATCACCTTTAAAGTATATAAGAATATCTAAAGCTGTCCCTGGTTTTCAAACCCATTTTTATCACCTCCAAGGTTCCAGAAAGACGGAAATGGACAGTGTGATTTACGGAGACATCAACACTATCTTATTCAATAAAAATTTTCACTATTCCACTAGCTAGTCAAACAAATTGACCTTTAAAGCTTTAAACCAGTGATGGTCAACTTAAGGTAGACCGTGGGCCGGTTTATAGCCCGGTCCTGGACCAGTGGGCCAAACTTAGAGTTTCATAAAAAAAATTACATGATGTGATTTGATCACAAATAACAATACTCGCACGCTATCACCAGACACTGACAGAAAAGCAACCTTACATCGTCTGCTATAAACAAAACCTTCCATCATTGTCGGCATCAATAGTTTGTTTCTTTTACCGACTGGAACTTTGGTTTTTATCTATAGATATTTAATATAGTAGTTTATGCGGACGTTTCAAGTGCCGAGAAAAGAAATAGACTGGCGGGCCGGATTTGCCCCGTGGGCCGCCGTTCGGTCACCACTGCAAATTTAAACAATTACTCAGAATATTTTAATTCTACTTAGTTCCATTGGTCAAGATGTCATTAAAAAGTTGTCAAAATGAAAACATAAGTTATAAATGAATTATTTTACGTATTTATATATATATATATATATATATATATATATATATATATATATATATACATATGTGTGTATATATAATATTATATATATGTGCGTGTGTGTGTATATAATTAAAAATGTTATTATAATTATAAATTTATATATATATATATATATATATACATATATATATATATATATATAATTTTATCAAGATTTATTAGGTAATTCACCAATCGTGGTGGTGTGAACGGTAATAGAAACAGATTTCCCTGTGATATGAGTTACTTTAGAGGATCTTTTGTTTTTCTGGTTTAATGACATTCCTTTCCCAGTGGAGGATTGGAGATGTCCTTCAGATTAGCGATTAGGGTAGTTGTTCGTGACTCACAACTGGTTAATTACCCGTGGATTTGCGTTCGAGGATCGGAGTTAGGAGACGTAAATTACATTCTCTTGGTCTTTCGGTTCAAAATAGCTGGGATGAGAATATGAGAGATCTGTATCATGTGAAGAAAAGGTCATTTTTTATGATGATTGTGAGTTGTTTTTTTCTCTTGATCTTATTTTGGATAATCTGTGGTTTACTAGTGCTAGGCGAGTGTTGGTATGTGTTGTTCCAATTTTTTCTGTAGCGTTTGTGGTAGATCAACACAAATATTATCTTCAGGATTCGTCGTTTGAAATATGATAGACATGTCGTTGGAAGCATCAATGTTTTTTCCTAATTTACTCATCATCATGTCCTGGTCCTCGTAAAAGATCCAGTTGTCCTCTCATGATCTGGTCTTTGTCAAATATCTAGCTGTCCTCTCAAGGCCTGGTGTTTGTCAAAGATCTAGTTGTCCTCGCATGGACAGGTGTTTGTCAAAGATCTAATTGTCCTCGCATGACCTGGTGTTTGTCAAAGTTCTAGTTGTCCTCTCATGACCTGGTGTTTGTCAAAGATCTAGTTGTCTTCTCATGACCTGGTGTTTGTCAAAGATCTAGTTGTCCTCTCATGACCTGGTGTTTGTCGAAGATCTAGTTGTCCTCTCATGACCTGGTGTTTGTCAAAGATCTAGTTGTCCTCTCATGACCTGGTGTTTGTCAAAGATCTAGAAGTCCTCTCATGACCTGGTGTTTGTCAAAGAACTAGTTGTCATCGCATGATCTGGTGTTTGTCGAAGATCTAGCTGTCCTCGCATGACCTGGTGTTTGTCGAAGATCTAGCTGTTCTCTCATGATCTGGTGTTTGTCGAAGATCTAGCTGTCCTCGCATGACCTGGTGTTTGTCAAAGATCTAGTTGTCCTCTTATGACCTGGTGTTTGTCAAAGATCTAGTTGTCCTCTCATGACCTGGTGTTTGTCAAAGATCTAGAAGTCCTCTCATGACCTGGTGTTTGTCAAAGAACTAGTTGTCCTCGCATGATCTGGTGTTTGTCGAAGATCTAGCTGTCCTCGCATGACCTGGTGTTTGTCGAAGATCTAGCTGTTCTCTCATGATCTGGTGTTTGTCGAAGATCTAGTTGTCCTCTCATGACCTGGTGTTTGTCGAAGATCTAGCTGTCATCGCATGATCTGGTGTTTGTCGAAGATCTAGCTGTCCTCGCATGATCTGGTGTTTGTCGAAGATCTAGTTGTCCTCTCATGATCTGGTGTTTGTCGAAGATCTAGCTGTCCTCGCATGACCTGGTGTTTGTCGAAGATCTAGCTGTCCTCGCATGACCTGGTGTTTGTCGAAGATCTAGTTGTCCTCTCATGATCTGGTGTTTGTCGAAGATCTAGCTGTCCTCTCAGGACCGGGTGTTTGTCAAAGATCTTGTTCTCTCATGACCTGGTGTTTGTCAAAGATCTAGTTGTCCTCGCATGGACTGGTGTTTGTCAAAGATCTAGCTGTCCTGTCATAACCTGGTGTTTGTCAAAGATCTAGCTGTCCTCGCATGACCTGGTGTTTGTCAAACATCTAGCTGCCCCCTCATGACCTGGTATTTGTCAAAGGTCTAGTTGTCCTCGCATGGCCTGATGTTTATCAAAGATCTAGCTGTCCCCTCCACGGCCTGGTGTTTGTGAAAGATCTAGCTGTCCCCTCACGGCCTGGTGTTTGTCAAAGATCTAGCTGTCCCCTCACGGCCTGGTGTTTGTCAAAGATCTAGCTCTCCTCGTATGGTCTTTTTTTATCAAAGACCTGACAGTCCTGTCATGACCTTTTCCTTGTTAAAGATCTAGCTGTCCTTTCATGGTTTAGCGGTTGTAAAAAATCTAACAGTCCTCTCATGGCCTTTTCCTTGTCAAAAATCTAGCTGTCCTCGCATGGTAATTTCTTTGTCAAAGATCTGACAGTCCTCTCATGACCTTTTCCTTGTTAAAGATCTAGCTGTCCTTTCATGGCCTAGCAGTTGTCAAAGAACTAGTAGTCCTGTCATGGCCCTTTCCTTGTCAATGATCTAACTGTCCTTTCATGGTTTAGCAGCTGTGAGAGATCTAGCTAACCTGATTTGCGTGTGTAGCTGTGTTTATACTTCACTCCAAGTTTACCATGTAAGTAGGCACAAAACACAAATATGTCTCTCTTTAAAAATAATTTCTGTATATGGCTTAGTTATTTCCTCCATTTATTTACCAAATCACAATTTTTAGAACTTTTATTAATCCGTCTGTATCTCCTTTTCTTCGTTCACAATTGTTACTGAATAAACTCAGACTGCGAATTGCTTCATGGAATCTGCTCTCTCTTTCATGGTATTATTTTCACTACATGTATTATCCTCTGTAAGAAAGACCAAAACACAGCACCGTGTGCCTTATATAAACGTTGCAGGAACACTAGACTCAAAAGCCGACCTTGAGAAAGATGGATTACGTGAATATTAGAAACACTCAGAAACGTAACAGCAGAGAAGGCTAACAGAAGAGCACACAAAAAACCACACTAATTATATCTCCCCATAACGCTGAAAGAGAAATGAGGGAGGAAGTAAAAGGAGCTTTACTCCATGGTGGTATACGTGGGTTGATCACTTCAAGTATACATGTTGGAAATAACGTTGCAGTGTTTGTTCTGCTGCTAGATTTGTACTTAGCAAGCAATTTCACAAGATAACAATATCTATCTTGAATATTGTTTATAATCGGTACGTATTTCATGTAACAAATCATTGTAAATTCATGTTAGCAAACGTGTCCTACAGGGCTACAGCGAACCTGTGCTGCTATATGGAAGTGTGTTTTGGACGATAAGTAGGACAACACAAAGAACATTAGAGGCAACTGAGATGTGTTTTATCAGAAGAATGCTATGAATCCCACGGATATAAAAAAACAAATGAAGAATATTTAAAACGAGCTGGAGAAATTCGAAATATAATATCAAAATCATAAAGGAGGAGACAATCTACATCTATTAGACATGACATGCGAAAATAAGGCATTGAGAACACTATAACATCAGGCAGAATGAATGAATAAGACATTGAGAACACTATAACATCAGGCAGAATGAATGAATAAGACATTGAGAACACTATAACATCAGGCAGAATGAATGAATAAGACATTGAGAACACTATAACATCAGGCAGAATGAATGAATAAGACATTGAGAACACTATAACATCAGGCAGAATGAATTAATAAGACATTGAGAACACTATAACATCAGGCAGAATGAATGAATAAGACATTGAGAACACTATAACATCAGGCAGAATGAATTAATAAGGCATTGAGAACACTATAACATCAGGCAGAATGAATTAATAAGACATTGATAACAATATAACATCAGGCAGAATGAATGAATAAGACATTGAGAACACTATAACATCAGGCAGAATGAATTAATAAGACATTGAGAACACTATAACATCAGGCAGAATGAATGAATAAGACATTGAGAACACTATAACATCAGGCAGAATGAATGAATAGGACATTGAGAACACTATAACATCAGGCAGAATGAATTAATAAGACATTGAGAACACTATAACATCAGGCAGAATGAATGAATAAGACATTGAGAACACTATAACATCAGGCAGAATGAATGAATAAGACATTGAGAACACTATAACATCAGGCAGAATGAATTAATAAGACATTGAGAACACTAAAATATCAGGCAGAATGAATTAATAAGACATTGAGAACACTATAACATCAGGCAGAATGAATTAATAAGACATTGAGAACACTATAACATCAGGCAGAATGAATGAATAGGACATTGAGAACACTATAACATCAGGCAGAATGAATGAATAAGACATTGAGAACACTATAACATCAGGCAGAATGAATGAATAAGACATTGGGAACACTATAACATCAGGCAGAATGAATGAATAAGACATTGAGAACACTATAACATCAGGCAGAATGAATTAATAAGACATTGAGAACACTAAAATATCAGGCAGAATGAATGAATAAGACATTGAGAACACTATAACATCAGGCAGAATGAATTAATAAGACATTGAGAACACTATAACATCAGGCAGAATGAATTAATAAGACATTGAGAACACTATAACATCAGGCAGAATGAATTAATAAGACATTGAGAACACTATAACATCAGGCAGAGTGAATTAATAAGACATTGAGAACACTATAACATCAGGCAGAATGAATGAATAAGACATTGAGAACACTATAACATCAGGCAGGATGAATTAATAAGACATTGAGAACACTAAAATATCAGGCAGAATGAATGAATAAGACATTGAGAACACTAAAATATCAGGCAGAATGAATGAATAAGACATTGAGAACACTAAAATATCAGGCAGAATGAATGAATAAGACATTGAGAACACTAAAATATCAGGCAGAATGAATGAATAAGACATTGAGAACACTATAACATCAGGCAGAATGAATGAATAAGACATTGAGAACACTATAACATCAGGCAGAATGAATGAATAAGACATTGAGAACACTACAATATCAGGCAGAATGAATGAATAAGACATTGAGAACACTAAAATATCAGGCAGAATGAATGAATAAGACATTGAGAACACTATAACATCAGGCAGAATGAATGAATAAGACATTGAGAACACTATAACATCAGGCAGAATGAATGAAAAAAGAGCAAAGTAAGACGAAGAGAAAAATATTGAACAGCTTATCCAAATGGCACAATAAAAGATCATCAACTGAAATTATGACATCCATATAGGATCGAGACACGGATCGCTTACGCCAACCGTTAGGCATCTGATGATGATGATTGATGATGTCAGGTTTAGTAATTTTATATGAATGACCCAACGTTATTTCATGTAAACTGACATCACCTGTAGACACTGTTGCAGTGTTGTATGCTCTTAGTATGCCCTTGTGATTTCATTCACGATATATAAGACGTTCCGGCTAACCCAGTTACATAATTATACAATTGTAATAAGAAAATTACATAACAACGTAAGCTGCCAACATTCTTCTGACAACGACTTGATTCGAAAAATAAAATTGACGCAGAGTTTCCAAAGTGCATCATTGTCAGAAATAGGATTAATTTCTGGTACGCTAATTACAGCTTGTTTAATATGTTTCTACAACAAATGTTCTGTTTCTTGAAACATAAATTTCGTCCAGCTCATCGTACTCACTTATGTTTGGGTATAACAAGGACAAAAAGAGTTAATGGAGATAATAATGGTACGTGTTCCTTCTGTACTGACATTTCCTGACTATACAGTTCAGTGACGTACCCCTCTGTCCATCCCTTAATAATAATGTTCATTTACGGCACCATCATTTGATTCCAAATGTCCAATTTGTGTGTGTTGCAGCGTCATTCAGAAATACGTCAGTTTAATGGGTCATAATCTACTCAGAGATCGCTAAATCGCCAGCCATTGAAGCCATCGGGGTCAACAAGGTCCCTGGGTTCTTGTTCCAGATTTCTCAATTGCACTCAGCCTAGTCTGACCTCGGCGGACACCCCGAACGGCTCTCAACGCAATTATTTTTGTGAGAGAAATGCCGCTCAGTCAGGATATGCACTGTGTAGTCTCTAGTCGTGTGAGTCAATGGTCGCGATAGTCGGAGAAAAGAAGATAGCAAATAATTATGTCTTCAAGTGCTTGTAGTTGCGGTGTTTCATACTGGCGATGCTTGTGGAAATGAATACATTAATGTGTTTTAGTTGTTTGTACGTAGTAATGTCTACGTGCATGAAAGTGAACAAAGATTGTAGACTTTAGTGTGTATAATCATTTTATTCTTGGTTGTTTCAGGGTTAAAAGTGATTGTGAACCCCATTAATGCATGATGGGAAATTGTTGTATTCCATCTTTTTTCCGAAGAAAAAAGATTGTGTGCTAGCTCGGCTTCCAGCCGTTTCCCATAATGGCATTCATGATGATTATTTTCCTCGTATATTCCACATATTACGTCTTTTAGAAACGTTTTCATCCATTGACTTCACGTCTAATCATGTGACTAGCATCCCCCTTTCTTCCCTCTCTCCTGCGTCCCATTTGACTCACAGTCATTTACTCGCTGGGAGTTTTTTGGATCTTGCCTCAGTTAAGTCTCGCTTTAATTTTGTATATACGTATATATAGGGTGTTTATAAAGTCTCACTACACTTGGTATCTAGGTCAATTTGAAAAAAATGTTTATGACGTCATCACAATATGTGCTCAATGGTAAGTTCACTTGTTGCGACAGTTTTCTTAATGACTTGTCTGGACTTTTAAGGATTCTGTCTTGGATATCTAAACATATTTCATCATTCACAGCAGGCCTACCAGATCGTGGAGCATCTTCCACATTTCCAGTAGCAATAAACTTATTCAACAAATTTCATTGACAGTGGGAGCACATATTGTGATGACGTCATAAACATTTTTTTTTCAAATTGACCTAGATACCAAGTGTAGTGAGACTTTATAAACACCCTGTATTAGCTTACTAATATTCACATATTATCGTAAAAATATTGTCTTCCGGTATGTAGCACATCTCTCTTTCGTTTCATAATTTCATTTCTTATCCCTCTGTTTATTTCTCCTTGATTTACCTGCTCATTCTAGATGTAGTATAAAGTAAAAAAATAAATAAATAAATAAAGAGCCCCGACACGCCAAGTGGCGTATAGGGATTATGGTGTTACTGACCATCATTTTTACAGTTCTTCGGTACATGATTATTGGGTTAATATGGTCGATATTATGAGGGAAGTAAAGAATAGTGATACTGTGACCTTCCAGGCATGTCGTAAGAGGCGACTAAGGAGGTTGATCGATGGCTTGACAAGCTGTCATTGTGAAAAGTATTGTTATGGAAACAGCGCCATATATTTTAGAGCAGTGATCTCTGCAATATGTGACACTTTGGCACACAAGGTTTCTGTTTTTGAGATTGTGGTTCTGCCCTGTCTTCGGCTCGAAAAAACAATAGATAGATGAGTAAAAAAAAGTAAAGTACCCCCGCCACGCCAAGTGGCGTATAAGGAAATATGGTGTTAGTGACCCTATATTTTACAGACCTTCAGCACATGATTTTTGGGGTAATGTGGTCGGTATTACACCCGTGCTGCTTTACTTTCACAGAAAAAATCCGGTACCCATTTAAGGCTGGGTGAACCCGGAAACCATCGATTGGGATCGATCCCTACCTCTTGTCCTCTATAGTCCAGTTCACTAACCACTAAGCTATCGCGGCTCCTAGATGTAGCATAATTATTTTTGTTTGGTTGTTCGTTTGTGTTCTCGTTTTCTGAGGAAGGCGGCATGTAGGCCGAAACGTCAGTATTTTATTTTGTAGAGCTACTACCATACCTTGTAGCAGTGTGCGTTACACCTGATTATTTGCTGCTGCTAACAGCTTTATCGCAGCACTGCATTTAATTGCCTGTTCCCTACCGAATATCCACTCAATCTTTCTTACAACTGTCTAAACCATTACACCTTGCTCATTAATTCTAAACACATTATATCTTGCTTATTGATATCCCAACCATTACATCTTGCTAAATGATTTAACAATCATTACATCTTGGTAAAACCATTTCACATTATTTATATTTCTTTTTCATAGATTGCTCATCATTCTTTTTGTGTTGCTAAAATTGTTCTATTCTTTTTTAAATGATTACATAAATTATTTTTATACTTAAGTAACTTATTGTATAACGTGCAACGTGTATATATATATATATATATATATATATATATATATATATATATATATATATATTATAGTATAACGTATTATATAGAGATGGATGGAAGGAAAAGAAAACAAACGATGAAGTCTTAAAACAACTAAAAATGAAAAGAGAACTACTAAGCACAATTCAAACAAGACAAAAGCGATTTTTGGGCCATGTTAAAAGACACAACAGCCTACTGAAAGTAATCCTGGAGGGGAAAATACAAGGTAAAAGAGGCAGAGTCAGACCAAGACTAACATGGACGAGTAACATCAAAAGATGGACAAATCAGCCTATGATAACTTGCACCATCTAAGCAAGAGACAGAGCAGAATGGCGCTCCATGGTAGCCAACCTTCGTTGCGGAGAAGGCACTCGATGATGATGATGATGAAGTAACTTATGTTTTTATGTAGAACAAAAATAATTACTTTAATAATTTGAAAAGATTAGATCATTTTTAGCAACACAAAAGACAATGATGAATCTATAAGGAAAATACAAATAATGATCTATAACGATTCATCTTTATCATGCCTTTTATTGAGTTCTTACAGTCGTTTTTTTGTTTGTATGAAAGGTGAGATATTATATTTGACCCTCGTTATATATCATCGAAGAGCGCGTGACCAAATGGAGAATTCTCCTTTCTCCAAACAGAGAGAACATTAGAATTAAGGCTAGAATCCCGTTTGGGTCAAATTTTTTTTTTTTTTTTTTTTTTTTTTTTGGCAAGGGAATGAAATCAAAATTCACACCCGAAAACCTCGTGGCGACTTCTCGAGACAAGCGGCCTTTATCTTTTATCCTACGGTCCTTTATGTCTTCCAGGCAGACCTCGCAATGGAATAATTTAGTAAAGATAGTTATAATGTTGTCGATCCAAATACCATATTAAATAAATCTCGTTGTAAAATACTGTTCTCTTAATTCCCATCTTCGTGAGAACCATTAAGTTAAATGGAATGTCCTGTCAATCTATTCTCTAAAAGCTAGCAAAAGTGTTGATTATCATAATAATGCAACTACTAACAATGACAACAGTTAAGTAATGCTCAAAAGTAATCTAATTTTAATGAAACCAACATTCTCAGCGCAAGCAATGAGCGGTGCAAAAATAGCACACAATAGCGTTATCTAATAAATATTTTTTTTGCTTATCTTGCTTACGTTCGCCCGATGACTAAAGTATTCTAGAGTATTCGTAGATTGTAGTCATCCTCTTCGTCATCCGCCCTTAAAAGGACGTTAAGTGGACGTATCTGTGTTGTGTTATGGTTTGCAGTATAACTGTTATGTTTGCACCTTTCGGCCCAACACATCCGACTTCTGCACGATATTTTTGAGTTCGGGTTGTCTTCCCTCTTCGATCCCTGCTCGCTTGGCCAGACTAGACGGGTTAGTCTGTTACTAGAGGCACCGCGGAGAGGTGGAGCAGGGTCTGGATGGTTTTGGTTCACCGACCCTGGCGCAAGCCATCAGCTGTGGGTCGCTGGCAACTTCCAGCTCTGGTGCTGGGAGACGCGCCTTCGCCTCCCCTTACTTATCTTTGTTGCATCAAAGTAATCAGAGGTTCTCAGCCGTTTGGGCTGGAGTGTCCCCTCAACTGTATCTATAAACTGTACTAGACTATCCATTAAGTTTATCGTTGATTTGGGTAGTAACGAAGTGAGAATTTATTGATTTATTTTATAGTGCATTCTTCTTCTTGCTTTTTCCTTCCTTATTTGCATTTCAGTGTTGAAGGAAGATAGAAGCTGCGGTCTTTTTCTCTTCTGTTCAACTCTCTGCTGTTATGTTTTTTAGTGTTTCTCTTATTCCGTCAATCCATCTTTTTCGTGGTTGATCCTTGATCTGGTGTTCCCGCAACGTTTATTGAAGGCTCGTTGTGTTGTGTTTTGATCTTTCTTCCTTATCACGTTGCCAGACCATTTTATCTGTTGTTTCTTTTATATTCTATGACGGAGGTTATCCCTAGCATTATTTTTCAGTTCATTTCTGATCTTATCTCTCAGGCTGTTCACGTCATTCGTCTCACGCATATCATCTCGGTGGTGATTATTTCTCTTATTGTTCTTGTATCTGGTGTCCAGGATTGGCATTGGTAGCACAACGTTGGAATGGTGATAAAAAGGTTGAATTGTAGAGTACCAGTTTTTCCTCCAGAGTTAATACCTGTCAATCATTTTATTACTAAATTTAATTGATACAGAGAAAGTGTCATTTCTCTCCCTCTCTTATGCATGCTCTGTCTTTCCCATTATAAATCTCCGTCTACGCTTTCTCTTTATCTATTTCAATGTTTTCACTTAAATCTATTTTCGCTTTTTATCGCGCTCTCAATATTCTTTACACACTTAAATTCACTTCTTTTTGCACAGATTTATTTTTGTCTGTCTGTCTGTTTATCTAAATATAAAACAAAACTATAATAATCGGAAAATCTTAAATACAGATGAACAAAATCTTCATCCCAACGTTATGCTACCAATGCCAAACCTGGACCCTAGATGCAAGAACAATATGAAAAATAACCTCTAACGAGATGAAATGTGTTAGACGAATGACAGGAAACAGTCTGAGAGATAAGATGAGAAATAAAGAACTGAGAAAAAAGCTAGGAATAGCCCCTGCCATTGAATATATAAAGAAACAACAGATACAATGGTTTGACCACGTGACAAGGCAGAGTTATCAAAACAAAACGCAACGAGCAATCAATAAACGTTGAGAGAATACCAGACCCAAAGGACGACCACGAAAAAGATGGATCAATGGAATATTTTAGTAGCGCACAGCAGAAGCGAAAAGAAGAGCAAAAGACCGCAAATTGTATCTCCTCTCGACGCAATTCTCGAAGGCAATTGAGGAAGGAAAGAAGAAAGAAGATGAACACTGACCTGATATCACCAATCTATTTTATCACACTGGCCAATGCTAGTCTCTACTTATGAATAAAACAATGTTTAGATCTATTGATGTGTTTTTAACATTGAATACATGTTAGGACCATCCAAGTACCACTTTATTTTATCGGGTGTCTGTTTCACAAAACGCAGTTTATTTCTATCATCTTTGTCCAATATATTGGACCCAGTACGTAAATAGGGATCCTTATGATCTTTCATTAATTGGCCACCAGCTGTCTTACTAGAAATCAAATTTTGTTCATTTTAATTTCAAAATAGCTTTCAAAATTGTTTAAAGCACTTCTGGAATGGCCTTAAAACCTTTGGATGTAAAACTCCATTATACCTTAGCACTACACTTCATCCTTTATTTTGAATATTTTATGTAAAGTAGTTCATTTTAGAATGCAGTTTTTTGTGCATGAAAATGTCTAAAAGAGAACTCTTTGCTATTTTTACAATTAACAGTATTTTCGTGTTAAAATATTTATCAATCTCCCAGCTTCATTTAAACATATTTTGCTGGCAACAGCCAGGGGAATTGCTCTGCTAAATTAAAAAACAGCCAAAACAAAGCGTTAGAAAAAAAAAAAGTCCCCGATAGCGGCAAGTCCATGTGGCGGAATAATGATTCGGTTTCTGGCATGTACACCGATAAAACATGGTTTGGAATAACAATACATCTTTCTATCATTACAACTCCGCGACAGTAATTAGTGCATCGCAAATGAGCATTAGACACATATTGAAAAGTATAAAAATGGTAATGGCATTACTAAATCTAGGATTCGTTGCATGTATGGTCTTCATTAAATGCAGTAACTCTTGTGTGTTGTGGCAAATATCGCGTGTGTACAATGGGGTACGTTAGTTTGCATATACGGGCATTCCAAATGTGTTTGTGCAACAAATGCAACCATTCGCATCCCTGCAAAGTTCAAAGTATGGGAGTAATTATTCGGTAAGTAACAAATTTGTGACGTGCAAGATTTAATGGGTATTCGTTCTGGTGGTTAGTTCCGGGTTTTCACTTTGTTCAATACCCTGTGGGGTGGGGTGGTGATTGTATGCAGGACTCGGCTTAGTTCTGCTATTCTTATGACAGAGGTTTTCACCATTATATGTACCCATGCCTTTGTGGAAGGGGCAAATAAATGCAGAGTTGCGGTAAAGCTGGTAGCTGGAGCCAGTAGTGGGGTGTAACTTTTTGCAGAGTTGCGGTAAAGCTGATGGCAGGGAGCCAGTAGTGGGGTGTAACTTACATGCAGAGTTGCGGTAAAGCTGATGGCAGGAAGCCAGTAGTGGGGTGTAACTTATATGCAGAGTTGTTGTAAAGCTGGAAGCAGAGAACCAGTAGTGGGGTGTAACTTATATGCAGAGTTGCGGTAAAGCTGGAAGCAGAGAACCAGTAGTGGGGTGTAACTTACACACAGAGTTGTGGTAAAGCTTGTAGCAGGGAGCCAGTAGTGGGGTGTAACTTACATGCAGAGTTGCGGTAAAGCTGGAAGCAGAGAACCAGTAGTGGGGTGTAACTTACACACAGAGTTGTGGTAAAGCTTGTAGCAGGGAGCCAGTGGTGGGGTGTAACTTACACACAGAGTTGTGGTAAAGCTTGTAGCAGGGAGCCAGTAGTGGGGTGTAACTTACATGCAGAACTGCGGTATTAACACATGTAGAGAAGTTAAGGAATTCACTTGTTTCACATGTAGAGAAAATAAGTAATTCACTTCTATCACATGTAGAGAAGATAAGGAATTCAATTGTTCCACATGTAGAGAAGATAAGTAATTCACTTGTAACACATGTAGAGAAGATAAGGAATTCACTTGTATCACATGTAGAGAAGATAAGGAAATCACTTGTTTCACATGTAGAGAAGATAAGGAATTCAATTGTAACACATGTAGAGAAGATAAGGAATTCACTTGTATCACATGTAGAGAAGATTCGGAATTCACTTGTTTCACATGTAGAGAAGATAAGGAATTCACTTATATCGCATGTAGAGAGGTTAAAGAATTCTCTTTTTTCACATGTAGAGAAGATAAGGAATTCAATTGTAACACATGTAGAGAAGATAAGGAATTCACTTGTATCACATGTAGAGAAGATAAGGCTTGTATCACATGTAAAGATCTGGTGTTCCAAAAATGACAGGGCTGCCATCTTAGCTAAGAAAAGCAGATATTTTGAACATTTACAAAATGACCTTCTCACACATTTTTGTTCAAAATGTCATTTAGTCATTATCATCAAGTACCGGGCCTGATGGCGTAGGTGATCATGTCTATCCACACCTTTCGATCACGACAGTTATTTATCATTTCTGTTGTTGACCTTCTGCCACGCCATTCTCTTGAGCTGTCTGGTATCTTTTCTCTGTCATTCCCTCTATCTCTTCGTCCTTCAATTTTCCCAGTTGTTACAATATATTCCAACTGTTCTCTTCTCATTACATGGCCAAAAAATGATGATTGTTTCTTCCTAATATTGGAAATTAGCTCTATTTTTGCTCTGGCCTCTTTCAGAACGTTTTCATTACTCTTCTTAGCTGTCCATTTAGTACACATAACGCACTTCTAGAAGACATAAACAAATGAGCATGGTAAAGGTTACAGGACTACTTGTTACATAAACCCTTTATCTTTATCCTGAGGCTCTGAACAAGGTATAACATTCCGGGAAGCTGCATTCACTTATAACATCCAAATGATGCGACAGGATTGATATATGTACAGCCTAACAATTTCACAAAATATTCGACAGAAACTTCGATTACACAGACAGAGAAGATGTGGGATATTGGATTGAGGCTGAATTTAAAACTGAAGTGTTTTATCGAGAATCTGAAGCGAATCATGCACTTCATTTACGTTATTTGTATAGCTGTATAAGGAGTGGAGAAAAGAAAATTCTCGAAAAATGTTCAGATGGAATGGATCTCCTAAGGGAGCGCCCAGCGTGCTGTGACGTCGATTATAAATTATAGTCTCCGAGTTTCACAAACACGATTTCTGTTTTTTGACTGTTGGCTCAAGTGTGTGTCCATCCTGCTTATTATTTCCCATCGATTTTGTTGTTTGGTCTACAAATTGTTCACGTGCTAATCAAATTATATCGTTCTCATAGTTTGCAATATCATTGCCCATTGTGCATGTCTGTGACGTCAGCTGAATATTAAAATATATGGGATTCGTCTATTAGCAATGACGCGTCTACGTAAAGCTTATGAAATGAACATCAAGTGCTGGTTGTGTATTTGTTCAACTTGATAAATAGATAAATATGTTGATAACAAGTCTATTTTTTAGTCATAAAAGAACAATTCTCTTTAAAAATAAAGGGCATCACGTATTTGTTCTGGAATGATTACGTATCGTTCATGAAATAATTCAATTAGTAATTCAACATGAGCTTTCCATGAAGTATAAACAAATAAAGAGAAACATGTTTATGTTTGTATGTAAATATATAAAATAGATATAATATGATAATATTAATAAACAGTGCACGTTTACAGCTTTTGTAGGGTGCCCAGAAAATTTCAAATATTGTCTGGGAGCAACATTCTCCGCAGATGGTAATTAGACAATGAGATACTAGCAGTGGAAATGCAAACCAAGTATTTAGACTACTAGGCCATCTTCTGCAAACGAAATTGTGCTTATCTCGACAAAACAAGGACATATTTTGAATTAAGCATTATCGTTTCTACCTTGTGTATTCAGTTCATCATCATCATCATTGAGTGCCGTCTCCGCAACGAAGGTTGGCTACCATGGAGCGCCATTCTGCTCTATCTCTTGCTTTGATGGTGCAGGTTGTCATCGGTTGATTTGTCCATCTTTTGATGTTACTCGTCCATGTCAATCTTGGTCTGCCTCTGCCTCTTTTACCTTGTATTTTCCCCTCCAGGATTACTTTCAGTAGGCTGTTGTGTCTTTTAACATGGCCTAAGAATCGCATTTGTCTCGTTCTAATTGTGTTCAGAAGTTCTCTTTTCATTTTTAGTTGTTTTAAGACTTCGTCTTTTGTTTTCTTTTCCTTCCATCCAATTCTACCTATTCTTCTATATATCCACATTTCAAAGGCTTCAATTCTCTGTTCTGTTTTCTTGTCTAATGTCCATGTTTCAGCACCATATAGGAATATTGAGAAGATGTAACATTTTGCTATTCTTAGTTTTAGCTCTGGTGTTATTTGTTTTGATGTTAGTATGTCCTTCATGATATTAAAATTACTTTTTGCCATTCATATTCTTTTGTTTATTTCAGTTGTACATTCTCCATCACTGGTTATAGTATGTCCAAGGTAGTTGTAGTTCTGAACTGTCTCAAGGTCTATTCCTTCAATTTTGATATCCACTTGTGGCTTTTGAGTATTTTCTTTGTTTATGATCATAGTTTTAGTCTTTTTGATATTCATATCTAGTCCATATTTTTTGCTTGTCGTGTTTATTTCATTAAGTATTCAGTACACAATCTGGCTATTCACAAGTCAAGAGAGGAAGTGACTCACATCAGAAATGAGGTGTTTATAAACCTACTGTAGGGATTTTTAAAAAAAAAGATAACAGTAACGTATAAGCAGAAAATGTAGCAGGAATTATTTGTTCAATAATGTGTGTGTTTTTTTGTTTCTGACAGAGATAGTTGAGGTATTAATTAACGTTGAGAAACAATGTGGCCCACATCTCCTCCAAACTGTGACCTTATAGTAAAACAATATTTGACTTCGCTACGACATCATGTACATTCAGACATTCTTTTTTATTATCAAATTCAACATGTTTGTCCTTGTGTTTTGTTATTAATAATTAAGCGTCAGTAGCGTGGCGGTTAGCAAGCACCGTAAATGCCGGTTCGATCCCAGCCTGACCATCTCTATCTGACCCAGAAGAAAAGGGAATGTGTGTCTGGTTCACTGAGTTTGGGAAGATAATATGAGTAAGGATAACTACTGGCCTTCCCATCTCCCAATGTTTGACCTCAAACGGTGACCTCTAATACGTCAATTTCTTGCAACATTGCATGTTACGAAAGGCCGTTTTCACATTTGTCACAGTACATTGTCAGCAATTAAACACTGTAGATAGATATGCTGTAGATATTAGTTGTTGACTTACAATGGAGAGCTCAGTTTGTGCACAATCAGCGATCTACCGGAACCATCCAGGTACACTAAGTTTACCAATTACCAAAAGTGACTAAGCCCCTATGCATGTACAGAAGTGCTGTGATGTCAACTCTGGTAACAAGGAACCAGCAAGGTGTTTCATCCCATGCAGCAGGAGGTCGACATCTGGAGGTCTTGGCTCAGGCGGGTTCGCCTCCCTTAGAGTATCAAGAAGCTAAAGGATCGAAACACTTGCTCGACGGGGGAGGGGTGTATCCACTTCTGAACATCAGATTACCTACTGCTGCCAAGTTCTGTATAACAAGTTTCTTGTTATTATTATTATTATTATTATTGTAGCCATCTTACATTATAAATTACTTCAACTTTTTGTCTCGCTAAAGAGTTAAATTCTGTACATAATTTTTTAAGAATTGTACAATTAAACGTTCATTTTATTTTGATTCATCATTAAATTGTGCGCTATTTTTTAATATTTCATTTTTGAGATCCACACATTAACAATAACGAAAACATGTATATCTGGCTTGCGAAAAAATGTCCACATTTTCCATTAAGTAAAATGTATCTTTTCGATCAAATCCTGCCATATTTTTCGCTTCTTATTTCATTCTAGGGAAATTATATATAGTCTGAAGATCCTTGGCATATTTCATTCTTTGGACGATTACATGTGGTCTGAGGATCCTTGGCATATTACATTCTTTGGACGATTATATGTGGTCTGAGGATCCTTGGCATAGTTCATTCTTGGGACGATTATATGTGGTCTGAGGATCCTTGGCATAGTTCATTCTTGGGACGATTATATGTGGTCTGAGGATCCTTGGCATAGTTCATTCTTGGGACGATTACATGTGGTCTGAGGATCCTTGGCATAGTTCATTCTTGGGACGATTATATGTGTTCTGAGGATCCTTGGCATAGTTCATTCTTGGGACGCTTATATGTGGTCGGAGGATCCTTGGCATAGTTCATTCTTGGGACGATTATATGTGGTCTGAGGATCCTTGGCATAGTTCATTCTTGGGACGATTACATGTGGTCTGAGGATCCTTGGCATAGTTCATTCTTGGGACGATTATATGTGGTCTGAGGATCCTTGGCATAGTTCATTCTTGGGACGATTATATGTGGTCTGAGGATCCTTGGCATAGTTCATTCTTGGGACGATTACATGTGGTCTGAGGATCCTTGGCATAGTTCATTCTTGGGACGATTATATGTGGTCTGAGGATCCTTGGCATAGTTCATTCTTGGGACGATTATATGTGGTCTGAGGATCCTTGGCATAGTTCATTCTTGGGACGATTATATGTGGTCGGAGGATCCTTGGCATAGTTCATTCTTTCGACGATTATATGTGGTTTGAGGATCCTTGGCATAGTTCATTCTTGGGACGATTATATGTGGTTTGAGGATCCTTGGCATAGTTCATTCTTGGGACGATTATATGATGTGAGGATCATTCTTCTTCTCTTCTTCTACTTTTCAGCTGTGACCTGTGAAGACCTGTGGAGCATAGGTCTTCAACAAACACTTTCCAAGCCGTTATGTTTCTTGCCATTCTTTTAAGATCGTACCATATCTTCCCCATCATCTTCATCTCTGCTTCTATCTGTCTTCTCCAAGAATTCCTTGGTCTTCCTCTTATCTTTTTCCCTGGGGATTTCAAAAAGGGCCTGTTGTGTAATACTCTCAGTTGGCTTCCATCCTGTTATTCTGCGCAAGCATCCATCAATGAAAATCTATATCTTCATGATTGTCATTTTAGTTGTTCTCCATGCTTCACAGCCATATAGTAAGACTTATTTAACATTGGAGTTGACCATTTTTATTTTAGTATTTAACCTAATTTCTTCAGACCTCCATGTTACCAAGTGCAACAAATGCTCCTCTTTCTTTTGATATCCTTATTTTGGTATCATTTTCTGTTCATCCCTTTTTGTTTATATTGCTGCCCAGATATATGTAAGATTGTACGTCTAGTAGAGGTATTTCTCCTATTTTTATTTGGTTATTGCCAACTGTATTAATTCTCATAATGTTGGTCTTATCTCTATTTATTTTCAGTCTCATCTGTTGTGATCGCTCATCAAGTAAAACTCATTTTATTTTGCATCTGTTGATGGTTGAGTGATAGGAGAGCTATATCATCAGGAAAGTCTAAATCATTAAGTTGCTTGGTCAGTGACAACTGGATTTCATTTCTGTTGTTTTGAGTTATTTTCATAATCAAATAAGTAAATCAAATAATTATATGGCCAGTAGAAAGAGAAATGGAGATAGAAGGGATCCCTACCTTACTCCTGTACTTATTTCAAATG
The DNA here is from genome assembly GCA_032433765.1 of Megaustenia siamemsis. Taxonomy (NCBI): domain Eukaryota; kingdom Metazoa; phylum Mollusca; class Gastropoda; order Stylommatophora; family Ariophantidae; genus Megaustenia; species Megaustenia siamemsis. Next base: position 74,489,383 of record JAVIAB010000050.1, read on the forward strand.
CTTCTGTAATCTGTCCTTCATGCACCACACTACATTTCATTCCTTCATACATTGTTCTTATCAGTTTAATAAACTGTTTGGGGATTCCGTAATGACTCAGCAACTTCCAAAGCATTCCTCTGTCTAAACTATCAAATGTCTTTTCGTAATCTATGAATCCAATATAATGTGGGGACTGTAGTTCTAAACTTTCTTCAACTATTATATGTAGAGTAGTTATTTGATTAACACATGATCTGTTCTTCCTAAAACCTGCTTGTTCATCTCTCAAATGTTTCTCTATGGCCTCTTTTAGTCTCTCTAGAATGATTTCTGAGGATCCTTGGCATAGCTCATTTTTGGGACGATTATATGTGGTTTGAGAATCCTTGGTATAGTTTAGAGGTTTATATCCACTATTTGCCATACGTTTGTAGGCATGTATATGTGTGTATGCATAAGCCTGTATGCGTGCATGTGTGCATATGGGTGAGACAGAGAGAGAGAAAGAAAAAGCTATAGAAATGGTGTGGAAATGGAGAACGGAAAAGACCACATACCGAGTGCAAAATCTTTCAGATTTGTTTATTATGAAAACAGGAAGTAGTTCTGAGATTGAGGCTGAATCTGGGGTTGAATAAAATGCTTTTCAGTAATTGTGAAATAACATGAGATATGATGGTGAATTATGAAAAATTAAATCAAATCGATTCTTTTATAATGATTAACTGGAAGGAGATTGGCAGATATCATAGAATCCATATTAAGCGTTCCTTGTGAATGGAGATGTGGGTTGTGAAGTGTCTATTTGTTTCTTGCATTTAGATGGGCTGATTGTTGCCAGTTGAGTTAGTTATAATTTGGAGAGAATCATGTGTCTACGAAACATGGGAATTGCTGACTGCTTGTTGTACAATAATGGATCATGTGTCTCCATAACATGGGAATTGCTGACTGCTTGTTGTACAATGATGGATCATGTGTCTACATAACATGGGAATTGCTGACTGCTTGTTGTACAATGATGGATCATGTGTCTACATAACATGGGAATTGGTGACTGCTTGTTATACAATGATGGATCATGTGTCTACATAACATGGGAATTGCTGACTGCTTGTTATACAATGATGGATCATGTGTTTACGTAACATGGGAATTGCTGACTGCTTGTTGTACAGTGATGGATCGTGTCTACGTAGAATAGGATTTGTTGACTATTTGTTGTACAATGATGGATCGTGTTTCAATGTAAAGTGGGGATTGCTGACTTTTTGTTGTACATTGATAGATCTTATTTGTGTAAAATGGGGATTCCTGACTATTTGTTGTACATTAATCTACCGTGTCTAAGCAAACGGTGAAATGTGAATCATTTATGTACAATGGTGGACGTAGCAGCGGGATGTGGGCTGTTTGAAGTATGAGATGTGGGCTGTTGGAAGTATGAGATGTGAACTGTTTGAAGTATGAGATGTTGACTGTTTGAAGTATGAGATGTCGACTGTTTGAAGTATGAGATGTGGACTTTTTTGAAGTATGAGATGTGGACTGTATGAAGTATGAGATGTGGACTGTTTGAAGTATGAGATGTGGACTGTTTGAAGTATGAGATGTGGACTGTTTGAAGTATGAGAGGTGAACTGTTTGAAGTATGAGATGTTGACTGTTTGAAGTATGAGATGTGGACTGTTTAACGTGTGATAGGTGGCTTGTTTGAAGTATGAGATGTTGACTGTTTATGAAAGTGTATAGCTTTAAGACTACTCTTGCAATGACTGATCACTTTCTGTACGATTAATTGAAATCGCTGATATGTTCATTGTATGAGCAGATATAAATATATTAATGCATGATTGAGATTACTTTCTTGTGAATCATATATTGTAAATTAAAGAGAAAATTGTGATCCCTTCTTTTCTATTGGGGGAGAAGGGTCTTTTGTTTTTTGTTGATATGTCTTTGTTTTTAAACAGTGGCGTGGCGTTTGTTTCTACATTGGTGAGTTGTTTTGTTGGACGGCATTTTGGCCCAACGTTGAAACGTTTGGATTGTGGTAATGCGATGATGCTCACATAAAATAGGAGCTGGTAATATATTATTGTAAGTTACTGGAATGTTATTTTGCCTTTAAAAGATAAACTTAATCTCTTGTTTTATGTTGTTGAGAAAGTGGGAGCCGCGATAGCTCAGTGGTTAATCAACTGGACTACAAAGGACAAGAGGTAGGGATCGATCCCAACCGACGGCTTCCAGGTTCACCCAGCCTTAAATTGGTACCGGATTTTTTTTTCTGGGAAAGTAACACCGACCACATTACCCCAAAAATCATGTGCTGAAGGTCTGTAAAATTTATGGTCACTAACACCATATTTCCTATACGCCACTTGACGTGACGGGGGCTCTTTACTTTACTTTTTTAGTTGAGAAAGTGTTGACGTTTGTTGTACAGCATTGAGTAAACGCTAATGCTGTTATGTATTTTTAAAATGCTGTTAGTTGGGTGGTATATTTAGATTATTTAATAGGCGAGCCTCTGGGGCAATTATCTATGTAATTTTTATATCATATAAGATGATATGTAGCGCCCTTCCAGTTATCAACATCATCTTTTACAGTTTAATGTCATTCTTCTTCTGCTGTAACGTATTTCACACCAAGCCGCTGATTTCAGCAAAATATCTCACTGTTATGATTAAATGTCTGTCACTGCGACCAACAATATACCTCACTGTCATCAACAATATACCTCACTGTCATCAACAATATACCTCACTGTCATCAACAATATACCTCACTGTCATCAACAATATACTTCACTGTCATCAACAATATACCTCACTGTCATCAACAATATACCTCACTGTCATCAACAATATACCTCACTGTCATCAACAATATACCTCACTGTCATCAACAATATGTCTTACAGTCATCAACTATATACCTCACTATCATCAACAATATGCATTCCTGTCATCAACAATATACCTCACTGTCATAAACAATATACCTCACTGTCATCAACAATATACCTCACTGTCATAAACAATATGAATTCCTGTCATCAACAATATACCTCACTGTCATCAACAATATACCTCACTGTCATAAACAATATACCTCACTGTCATCAACAATGTCTCCAAACAATTAAACATCTTCTCCCTCATTGCTATCCCTAACTAAATGTTGTAAATGACAAGGGTGGACAGTGTGTTCTGACTTTCTAAATGTAGACAACATGTCAATGGTCTGTTACTTAATGTCTCTGTTTAGTTTAGTCAACGGACCATCCGTATTGCGCAGTAACACGATCACAAGAGCTCAAATATCCATCCCAGTATGTCCGTCAGTGTGTGGACCCTGAGAATTCTAGTTGGATGATGATTTTTTATTCGTATGTGTCTCCCCGCATAGGCGCTTCTTTCTGTCATCTCAAGTTTTGACCTGATGTTCTCGCAGTCTGGACATGGTGGAAGATTCATGGTCATTGATTGAGTCATTAGTTCGCTCTGCCTTCATGAGGGCGTTGAGAATATCATCCTGGTCTATTGTACCACCGTCATTAACAGCAGCCATTACATCCAGGGCTGTCAGCTCATTCATCTACAAGGGCTGTCAGCTCATTCATCTACAAGGGCTGTCAGCTCATTCATCTACAAGGGCTGTCAGCTCATTCCTCCATGGGGGCTGTCAGCTCATTCCTCCATGAGGGCTGTCAGCTCATTCATCTACAAGGGCTGTCAGCTCATTCCTCCATTGGAGCTGTCAGCTCATTCCTCCATGAGGGCTGTCAGCTCATTCATCTACAAGGGCTGTCAGCTCATTCCTCCATGAGGGATGTCAGCTCATTCGCCCATGGGGGCCGTCAGCTCATTCCTCCATGGGGGCTGTCAGCTCGTTCCTCTATGAGGGCTGTCAGCTCGTTCATCTATGAGGGCTGTCAGCTCATTCTTCTATGGGGGCTGTCAGCACGTTCATCTATGAGGGCTGTCAGCTCATTCTTCTATGGGGGCTATCAGCTCGTTCATCTATGAGGGCTGTCAGCTCATTCCTCCATGGGGGCTGTCAGCTCGTTCCTCTATGAGGGCTGTCAGCTCGTTCATCTATGAGGGCTGTCAGCTCATTCTTCTATGGGGGCTGTCAGCTCGTTCATCTACGAGGGCTGTCAGCTCGTTCATCTATGAGGGCTGTCAGCTCGTTCATCTATGAGGGCTGTCAGCTCGTTCATCTATGAGGGCTGTCAACACCTTCTTTTCCTTTCACGCTCGAGTGTCCGGTGATCAAAATAAAACAGATCCAAGTCTGTCCTAAGGTCTTTAGTTATACCAACCATGCCTTCGAGCCTAACCCTCGAGGACTTTCCTGAGAACGCTCATCGAGTCATTCCGAACACAAACATAAGTAAAAGGTTTTGTTTCTTTTCAATGTTTCAGTTACGTGATTACATTGAGAGTTTGCAAAAATGTTTACTAATATATGCATTATCTGACCTCTCAGGTTTCTGTTATTCATATTCTGCATAGTTTTACAAGTGCAATGAGTTCAATAATTCAGCGCAACAATAACATCAGGTGGAAGATGTATCACAGAAATAAATAGCAGAATGGTTCAGGCAATAATAACATTTCCATTTCAGAAAATGAAAAACGTCTTATGCAACATGTTTTTGTCATTAGCAGTGAGAACGAGAGTTCATCAGTGCTATATAGAGCCAATTGTGACCTATGGAAGCGAATCATGGATAGTAGACAGACAAATGAAAAGACGATTAGAGTCCTCAGCGATGCGATTTCTAAGGAAAATGTTGGAAATTCCCTGGACAGCTTAAAAGACCAATGAAGATAATCTTAAAAACGCCAACACAAAAAATGTAGCTTATCAAAAACATCAGAAAGAAACAATCAACATTTTTCGGGCACATGATGAGAAGAGGAAATTTGGAATACTTGGTTGCAACTAGAAAAATACAGGACCAAAGATTGCGGACAACAAAGAGAGAAAATACTATATAACTTGGTGTATGGCACGGAAAACAGTCAACAACTGAATTGATATGATGCACCGTGGATAGCAGAATATGAAAGGACATGATCACCTAGGGCCAACCGGTACGGCACATGATGATGATATTTTTACATTTTTGACTAGAATATTCGTATTAAAATGTTAAAGAACTAGCACTAATGGGAGATTACCAACTATTAGATAGCAAAACGTATTTTTGTTAAATGTTACACTGCAATAATGGTGATGGCGGAAGGCAGCGACACTGGAGAAGTCATGAACCATGTACGACAACAGCTACTCTGTACACTGCATAAGAGGTCAATAAAGACAAACTTAAGACATTACGACGGAGGACAGCGGAAGCCAATAGTGAGGGTAAGATCTCGAGAACTCTGCAAACAATAGCCACGGGCAACATACTGTTAAGGGACATTCTTGTTGCAGGCACGATTCATGTTCTGGTCAGTGATTACTTTCCTAACCTGTGACTAAGGATAGTAATATATAAATATACGGATTAAGAGAAAGATACATATATATATATATATATATATATATATATATATATATATATATATATATATATATATATATATACCAAAAGAAAATTGTTTCCTCAATCTTTCATTTATATATCAAATGGCGTCATTAAATTACGCTTGCCAATAACTATGTGGTGAAATTATGCCTTACATTTTATATAGTATAGTAACGGATTTGCCTATCTACCTCTCTCTCTCTCTCTCTCTCTCTCTCTCTATGTGCGTGTGTGTGTGAGTCGCCTCTTCCAGCTTCTGTGTTCACACAAACACAAAACATTTTATTTTTATGTTTTCAATTTACATTGATATATGTTGTAAACGTGGTTTTAACGGGCATTTTGAAACTAACAAAAATCGGTGACATCATTCTTTCCATTCATGAAGATCTGCGGGATGTGTTTTCTAAAGAAAAGGGAACGAAATTTATGTAATAAGTGCAGTCGCAGCACAGTGTACATGTTAGAGCTTTTAATTTCGCACCCATGGCACCAGCATTAATCTGATTGGCTAACGACCGGTTTTGTCAACACTGCCACGCCCTCCACCTATTTATTGGCTCCGCCCTAAATAAAAGAACAGAGGAAAATTCACTGGACGATAAAAAAGACACGAAACAAACTGTGACAGCTGGTAAAATCAAGAAAATTCTTTTAAACAAAAGCCAAAGAGGGGTAGGACGATAAAGTGATTTGTAAAATAAGAGGGATAGAAGCAGAGGAACTTTCCAATTAATTTGGAATTGAGCTCTACGATGACACGGCACTTGAAGTTTGTAATGTTTGCGTCTGAAACTTATATAGCATGTCAGCGGAGGACGGCGACTGAGGGGGCCAGGACTTGAGGTGTGGTCACATTACATGTGTAAACAAAAACACAGAACACTAGTACACTTACATTAGTTTGTTACTTTTACACTTACATTAGACTGTTGCTTGCACACTTCCATTATACTGTTACTTGTACACTTGCATTATACTATTACTTGTATACTTGCATTATACTGTTACTTGTACACTTGCATTAGACTGTTACTTGTACACTTATATTATACTGTTACTTGTACACTTGCATTAGACTGTTACTTGTACACTTATATTATACTGTTACTTGTACACTTGCATTAGACTGTTACTTGTACACTTGCATTATACTGTTACTTGTATACTTACATTATACTGTTACTTGTATACTTGCATTAAACTGTTACTTGTACACTTATATTAAACTGTTACTTGTACACTTGCATTATACTGTTACTTGTACACTTGCATTATACTGTTACTTGTACACTTGCATTATACTGTTACTTGTACACTTGCATTAAACTGTTACTTGTACACTTACATTATACTGTTACTTGTACACTTACATTATACTGTTACTTGTACACTTACATTATACTGTTACTTGTACACTTGCATTATACTGTTACTTGTACACTTGCATTATACTGTTACTTGTACACTTGCATTATACTGTTACTTGTACACTTGCATTAAACTGTTACTTGTACACTTGCATTATACTGTTACTTGTACACTTACATTAAACTGTTACTTGTACACTTGCATTATACTGCTACTTGTACACTTGCATTATACTGTTATTTGTACACTTGCATTATACTGTTACTTGTACACTTGCATTATACTGTTACTTGTACAATTGCATTAGACTGTTACTTGTACACTTGCGTTAGACTGTTAGTTGTACACTTGCATTCGTCTGCTACTTGTACACTTGCATTAGACTGTTACTTGTACACTTGCATTCGTCTGCTACTTGTACACTTGCATTATACTGTTACTTGTACACAAAACTTATTTGTCGATCCTTTTTTTTCTTTGCAGCAAAATAGACTTCCCATCGTCATCCCGTCAGAGACAGCCATTTGTATTGATTATACCACTTAGATTTAAATGTGCTTCCTGCACGTTATTAAGAGAATATTCCATTGAAGAAATAATAATAATAATATCATTTGCAATAATCTGTGACATCTATTCTGAGGTTCTTTCCAGCAACTCACACTCATTTTGCTTCTATATAGTCTTTCAAACTACTAAGTTGACCTTTAACCTGATCTTTTGCAACAAAAGAGTACGACAATTTATTTACGTTTGGTAAAATAGTTCCTTCAATTATTGCCTAAATTATACCAATTATAATTACATCATAGTATATTAATTATTTGTTTTGTCATTTACAAAAAACACATGATTTTGCTGCATTTCTTACTAGTTTACAATTTGTATATAAAAACATAGCGCAGTGATCTAGCAGAACAAATTGTTTTGTTTTCCTCCTGTCTCGCCTAAAATTGTATACGTCACAATAAAGAGAAAATAAGCAATTTTATTAGTTCAAAAACACCCATGCCATAGTAACGGGGAAACAACTTCTGAAACGACCTACCCATAGTTTTCATACATGTTGCAAAGTCGATAGATATCTACCTCCGATTGAAGTAGGTTTGATTTTCAGACATAGTAACGTGTGGAATTACTTGAGCTGTATATCACGGCTGACTGGATATGGTGACTGGTTGTGCACTGACATTTACATTTAACTCATGGAGCAGGAATGCGATTGTGTCAGGTGGTATTTTAATCAAATATATTACTGGAGTCGTGGCCTCAGTTGGCACCTCTGAATGTCCATCGCAATAGCGTTGGTTTCTTGTCCGTTAAAACAAAAGAGAAATCTATTATCTTTTTTTTAAATAATTAAATATGGTAAGTCTTAGTTTAAGCACATAAAAAATTTCAGCGAAATTAGTGATCTCCCCCTAATTGATATCACATCAGTACAGTATTTCTTAAAAAACTAAATAGTAAATTAGAGATTAGGGTTAGAATTTAGGATTAGAGTTTAGGATTAGAATTTAGGATTAGAGTTTATGGTTAGAGTTTAAGATTAGAGTTCAGGGTTAGGGTTTAGGGTTAGGGTTTATGGTTAGGGTTAGAGTTTAGAATTAGAGTTTAGGGTTAGGGTTAGGGTTAGAGTTTAGAATTAGAGGTTAGGGTTAGGGTTTAGGGTTAGAGTTTAGGGTCAGGGTTATGATTAGGACTTTACCCTGGCGTTGTTTCTCTTTTCTCTACATTAAAGTCTTCTAGTTACAGTTTAGAGAACTACCGAATACAGTGCAGCGATACCCTAAGGAACGTTCCTTTTCTAAACTTAAATAATTTATCCGCTTAAACTAGGACTTTACGAAAAATATTTTACACATGTACGCATTTGATCAAAGTGGTGTCAATACCTTAATATGTGTACTTAAACAAAACAGTTCCTAACAGAAGAGATGGGTGACGGAAGAAGAGAATGCAGCATCGTCTGCTATTGACATCTCCCTGCTTGGTGTCTTGTGTCTTTCGTTTTATTTTTCTCTTGGGTTTAGTTCAAGTGTTTTTCTTCAAAGTTGTGTGGAGATTGACGCTGTCTGTTCGTGTTCCGAATGCGTGCTTGAGCGCGATGGTAAAGAAGATGCCCAAAAGGGGTTGGTGATAAGGCACAGTCTCAAACACGACTGATGGAGTACACTCATCATCGAGTGCCGTCTCCGCAACGAAGGTTGGCTACCATGGAGCGCCATTCAGCTCTGTCTCTTGCTTTGATAGTGCAGGTTGTCATAGGCTGATTTGTCCATCTTTTGATGTTACTCGTCCAAGTTAGTCTTGGTCTGCCTCTGCCTCTTTTACCTTGTATTTTCCCCTCCAGGATTACTTTTAGTAGGTTATTGTGTCTTTTAACATGGCCCAAAATCGCAGTTGTCTTGTTTGAATTGTTCTTAGTTTTCTCTTTTCATTTTTAGTTGTTTTAAGACTTCATCGTTTGTTTTCTTTTCCTTCCATCCAATTCTACCTATTCTTCTATATCCACATTTCAAAGGCTTCAATTCTGTGTTCTGTTTTCTTGTCTAATGTCCATGTTTCTGCACCATATAGGAATATTGAGAAGATGCAACATCTTGCTATTCTTAGTTTTAGCCCTGATGTTATTTGTTTTGATGTTAGTATGTTCTTCATGACATTAACATTACTTTTTGCCATTCATATTCTTTTGTTTATTTCAGTTGTACATTTTCCATCACTGATTATAGTATGTCCAAGGTAGTTGTAGTTCTGACCGTCTCCAGGTCTATTCCTTCTATTTTGATATCCATTTGTGGGTTTTGAGTATTTTCTTTGTTTATGATCATAGTTTTAGTCTTTTTGATATATCTAGTCCATATTTTTTGCTTGTCATGTTTATTTCATTAAGTAATTGTTGTAGATCTTTAGGATTTTCTGCTAGTAGTACAGTATCATCAGCATATCTTAGGTTATTGATAATCTTTCCATTAATTTGTAGGCCTGGCATCTCTATGATGTTTTTAAAGATTTGCTCAGTGTATAGATTGAACAAGCTTGGTGATAGGATGCATCCCTGTCTTACTCCTCTTTTTATATCAATTATTGTAGAGTTCTCTTTGAGCTGTATGGTGTACCATAGAATAAAATAGAGTTGGTACTTTGACACAGAATTAAACAGAATGTGTGCTATAACAGTCTAAAAAAGGAGTGTTGCTATAATATAAGCTCATATAGGATTTTTACTATAACACAGTCTCTCAAACAGGATTTGTGTAATAACACAATCTCAACCAGTGTTTTTGCTATTAAACAGTCTCAACCAGTGTTTTTGCTATAACACAGTCTCTCAAACAGGATTTGTGTAATAACACAATCTCAACCAGTGTTTTTGCTATTAAACAGTCTCAACCAGTGTTTTTGCTATAACACAGTCTCTCAAACAGGATTTGTGTAATAACACAATCTCAACCAGTGTTTTTGCTATTAAACAGTCTCAACCAGTGTTTTTGCTATAACACAGTCTCAAACAGGATTGTGCAATAACGCAGTCTCAAACATAATCTTAGCTATAACACAGTCTCAAACAGAATCTTAACTATAACACAGTCTCAAACAGAATCTTAACTATAACACAGTCTCAAACAGAATCTTAACTATAACACAGTCTCAAACAGAATCTTAACTATAACACAGTCTCAAACAGAATCTTAGCTATAACACAGTCTCAAACAGAATCTCAACCAGTGTTATGTTATAAGTTGAACGCATTCGAAAATAAATGTCTAAGGGAAATACTTGGTATAGCGTGGAACGAATTCAAAACAAACGAGGAAATTAAAGAAATCGCCAATCAACCACTAATATCTTCAGTAATAAAGAAAAGACGACGGTCAAATGTTGGACATGTGATGAGAAGAGATAATAACCGAATAGCAAAGCAGGCCCTCATATGGGAAACAACAGGTAAGAGAAAAAGAGAAAGACCCAGGGAGACACTGAGAAGAACATTGATGAGAGAGGCAAGAGCAACAGGGTTCGCTCCCTCAATGAGATAGAGCTGCTTGCACAGAACAGAGACAAATGGCGAGATTTGATAAAATATCTTTAAAAGAAAACTGCTAGAACAAAAATTAAGATATGAGAAGGTGTATCTTGGTCTACGCCCTATGGGCCGGCAACGGCTAGAAAGGTCAATAGATAGATAGATAGATAGATAGAAACATAATCTTAGCTATAACACAGTCTCAACCAGTGTTTTTACTATAACACAGTCTCAAACAGAATCTAAGCTATAACACAGTCTCAACCAGTGTTTTTACTATAACACAGTCTCAAACAGAATCTTAGCTATAACACAGTCTCAATCAGAATCTTAGCTATAACACAGTCTCAAACAGAGTCTTAACTATAACACAGTCTCAATCAGAATCTTAGCTATAACACAGTCTCAATCAGAATTTTTTCTATAACACAGTCTCAATCAGAATTTTTGCTATAACATAGTCTCAGTCAGAATTTTTGGTATAACACAGTCTCAATCAGAACTTTTCCTATAACACAGTCTCAATAATAATTTTTACAATAACACAGTCTCAATCATAATTTTTACAATAACACAGTCTCAATCAGAATTTTTACAATAACACAGTCTCAATCAGAATTTTTACAATAACACAGTCTCAATCAGAATGTTTGCTATAACACAGTCTCAATCATAATTTTGTTGCTATAACACAGTCTCAGTCAGAAGTTTTGCTATAACAGTCTCAATCATAAGTTTTGCTATAACACAATCTCAATCATAAGTTTTGCTATAACACAGTCTCAATCAGAAGTTTTGCTATAACAGTCTCAATCAGAAGTTTTGCTATAACAGTCTCAATCTTAAGTTTTGCTATAACAGTCTCAATCAGAAGTTTTGCTATAACACAGTCCTGATTCATTCCACAGTTGATATCAAAGGATTCACATACTTGATCGCCTTTCTACTTGTCTGCTTGTGTGCTCATCTTTTTGCACACATTAGATAATGTTATTGTGTGTTATGCAACTTATACTTCATAGTACATTCTATTCCTTAAACAATGCAAGACATTTACGAAATGTTTACCAGCTTTGTGATGTCCACCCTGATTTCTTTGATCAACGATATAAAATGTAAACGTTCATTTACTTTCACTGGACTATCCTGCTTTAAAAAATAATAAACTCTATTATAGAAGTGAGAGAGTTCATCCGTGCTATATAGAGCAAATTCTGACATATGGAAGCGAATCATGGACAGTAAAGAAACAAATAAATAGACGATTAGAGGCCAAAGAGATGGGATTTCTCAAAAGAATGTTGAAAGTTCCCTGGACAGTTAAAAACCAATGAAGACGTTCTCAAAGAGGATAATACAAAAAGGGAGCTATTAAGAGACATCAGAAAGAAACAATCAACATTTTTCGGGCACATCACTAGAAGAGGAAAGTTGGAATACTTGGTTACAACTGGCAAATTACAAGGAAAGAGAGATCGCGGACGACAAAAAGAGCAGATTCTAGATACCTAGGTGTATTGGCATGAAAAACAGTCAACAATAGAACTGATACGACGGTAGATAGAAAATTGTGGAAGGACATGATAGCCTACTCCAACCGTTATAGCACATGATGGTGATGAAAACTTCTATTTATAATGTTTCTGTCTGATTTCGTGTTCAAATGTTCGACAAATTCAGTTGTTTCTAGTGTAAAACAATATTGTGTTGTGTAGGTCAAGGTTGAATTATTGAAAAGCAGATCAGGAGTAAGAACATATTATCATCATGTGCCATAACAGTTGGCGTTGGCGATCATGTCCTTCCACAATTATATGTCCTCAGTGCATCATATCAATTTAATCAAATCATTGTTTCCATGCCATAACACCAAGAAATCTAGTATCTTCTCTCTTTGTCGCCCGCGATCTTTTTTCACTTTATTTTGCCAGTTGTAACCAGGTATTCTAACTTTCCATATCTCATGATGTGCCCGAAAATTGTTGACAGTTTCTTTCTGATGTTTTTATGAGCTCCCTTTTTGTGTTGGCTTCTTTGAAAGTATTCTTATTGGTCTTTTCAGTTGTTCATGGACCTTTCAACATTCTTCTGAGAAACCCCTGAATGTCCCTAATCGCCTTTACGTTTGTTAGAATGATACCCGCTAGAAATAACAGAGGGAAAGATAAAAGAAATAAAGGATAAAGACACGTTAAACAAATTATCATTTGAAGATTGCCAAGAAATCACAAACAATAGGAAATGTAAATGAGAAGGAAGAATAAAATCTGGGTGGCGAGGAAAGAATAAAGAGAAAGGAACATATACGATATTAACTAAAATTAAAGGAAAAGATACAAGCAAATAAAAATGTATATGAACTTTAAAAAATTATATAGACACAAAACATAATAGAAAATTATAAGAAAAAAGACGCAGATAAGCTGAAGACGTTATGATGACCTTCATGAAACTGAAATAATGTCGATGAGACATACAAAATAACAATATTGGACAAAATGTCAACCAAACTAAAATAAATGAAAAGGATGTGTACAAACTGAAAAGAATGACAATGATAGATATGACCAAGAGTAGTGATACATTTTGCACAGACTAAAAATAGTGAAACAGTTACTCGCAAATTAAACTAAATGTGAAAGGTAAATTGAAATCAGAGAGAATGAGAGACACAAGAAAACTAAAAACAATTTTTAAAATTAACACATACTAATTATAATGAGTGATATAAACAAATAAAAATAGTTACTTATACATAGACACTTAATAATAATAATAGCAGAAGCACAAAAACAAAACACAAATTTAGTCAGCGAAGAAAGAAAGGTCTAATTTGATCATGGCGTCATGCAAGCAGGAAGGAAACAAAATGAAATGTAAAAAATCAAGATCTTTAGAAGGCGCTGATTCTATTAGTTTTTCAAGTGACTGAAATAATGAACTGCTCATTATCATAACAAGAGGGCATTAATGATGTAATGTCCAACTCAATGCCAGTTGAAACGAACACATTCATCCGTAACGGCTGACACTAATTCCAGCTAATTTATGTTTATGCTCTCAGAACTTTGTAAAATTTGCATGAGATGATTCAGTAAAATGAAATTAGACAGCTCAATAGAAATGTAAAATATGTCTTGCTCTGTTTCTCCGAGACAATGATTGTTGTAAAGAGCATCGCAATGAAGCAGCTGACATTTGCCATGGCGTTCCTCCAAATTGTTTGGGATAATTAGAGAAATAGCAGGCATGAGACATCTAAAAGGTTGTAATATATAAGTACAGTAAGAAGTTAAAGAAATTGATTGGAGATTTGCTACAGTCGTGTTTAATAGAGGTGTTGATTTGATCAATTCTAACAAGCACCTGGTGGATGAGCAAAACTAAACAAGGAGGTAGAAACACTAGATGGATAAGGAACACTGAACAAGGAGGTAGAAACACTAGATGGATAAGGAACACTGAACAAGGAGGTAGAAACACTAGATGGATAAGGAACACTGAACAAGGAGGTAGAAACACTAGATGGATGAGGAACACTGAACAAGGAGCTTGAAACACCAGATGGACGAGGAACACTGAACAAGGATGTAGAAACACTAGATGGATGAGGAACACTAAACAAGGAGTTAGAAACACTAGATGGATGAAGAAACTGAACAAGGAGCTTGAAACACCAGATGGACGAGGAACACTGAACAAGGATGTAGAAACACTAGATGGATGAGGAACACTAAACAAGGAGTTAGAAACACCAGATGGATGAGGAAACTGAACAAGGAGGTAGAAACACCAGATGGATGAGGAACACTGAACAAGGAGGTAGAAACACCAGATGGATGAGGAAACTGAACAAGGAGGCAGAAACACTAGATGGATGAGGAACACTGAACAAGTAGGTAGAAACACTAGATGGATGAGGAACACTGAACAAGGAGGTAGAAACACTAGATGGATGAGGAACACTGAACAAGGAGGTAGAAACACCAGATGGATGAGGAAACTGAACAAGGAGGCAGAAACACTAGATGGATGAGGAACACTGAACAAGGAGGTAGAAACACCACATGGATGAGGAACACTGAACAAGGAGGTAGAAACACTAGATGGATGAGGAACACTGAGCAAGGAGGTAGAAACACTAGATGGTGAGGAACACTGAACAAGGAGGTAGAAACACAGGACGGATAAGGAACACTGAACAAGGAGGTAGAAACACTAGAGGATGAGCAACACTGAACAAGGAGTTAGAAACACTAGATGGATGAGGAACACTGAACAAGGAGGTAGAAACACTAGATGGATGAGGAACACTGAACAAGAAGTTAGAAACACTAGATGGATAAGGAACACTGAACAAGGAGTTAGAAACACTAGATCGATGAGGAACACTGAACAAGGAGTTAGAAACACTAGATCGATGAGGAACACTGAACAAGGAGTTAGAAATACTAAATGGATGAGGAACACTGAACAAGGAGGTAGAAACACCAGAGGATGAGCAACACTGAACAAGTAGTTAGTCAATGTATGTGTGTTACGATCTGATCAAGCCTTTGAGATTGTCGCTGGACATTCACAGCCATACTTATTATGCTGTCAAATAAGACGTTAAAAGACTTAGTTAATGATGTTATCTTCAAGTCCACGTCAATTTGATCAAGTCTGTAAGATTAAACACGACGTTAAAACACTTTGTCAGTGTCGCGTAATGTTCAAGGTCGCGCCCAAATAAAAAAAAAACAGCCTAATTTGTTCAATGGAGCAATAGAAAGATTGTGTAAGTCATTTTAGAGAAACAGAGCGCCAGAAGTGAAAAGATAATTCCGTGTTTCAATGGGCGGTAGAAGAGAAAGTAGAGTGTGTTCTGTGTAATATATCGCACACACTAGGATGTTCATTGAATGCAAGAAGAAATAAGTAAATGTGAACATGTTCTTTGGGGCAATGGAAAGAGCAATTCAAGTCTTTTAAGAAATAACACTGAAGGTTTGTCAAGCTTGGTATGTAACTCAATCAATGTTTACCTCTTTCTCAGTTGACATCACTTATTACTGTCCCCTTCGAGGTGTTCTTTATACCTCATATTACTACTTGAGATATAAGTAATATAATTTATTGCAATACGCGACTACATAGTTATGGTAATGAGAATACCTTCCCGTGTCTGGCTGAGTAATTATGGCTGAAGTGTTGCTGAGATAATGAGGGTGGACAAGCAAGCAAGACACAGGCAACACATTTCAAATTGAAGGTGTTTCATCATCATTATTGTTATTATGAATGTCTCATTTCTACTAAAGTGGCTGCATATTCATATTCTCGTCATTCTTAAAAGAACTTTCTGTATATATCGATAATTGGTGAGATAGTTTTTGTTTTATTATTCCGCGCATAGTTTAAAACAGCCGTTTATGTGACGCGATTTGACTGCATATCCAAAGTCATCTGTAGAATTATATAGGCCTACGTTCAAAAAATAAGCCGAAAACCCCTCCAGTTACCGTGACGCTGTCGGCTATAGAAGCTATAGACGGCTGATGTCAAAATACCCACAATCTTCCCTGCTCGCAAAGTTGAAGACGTCATTCTAGTTGGATATTTTCTGGGAATTTCCAGTCAGTCGTTGGTCTTTATAAATCTATAGATGACAATGACGTATCCATACTAAAGGTATCTTTCTGAAATGACTTTACTAATGCAGTATTCAAAAGTTGTGTACTCATTATTTGTGACGCTCCAAGCATCATCTTCAATAACCGAACTTGCTGTTATCTACTATTGTTTCAGCTGTTTATAATTCCTTCATGCCGCCCACGTCTAGTAGGCTCAGGAACATTTCTTTTAATTGCCTTAAGGGTAACATTAATTATATTGACTCACTTTGGTCCTAAACATCCTATGTCATCAAAGCACACTTTGAATCTCTGTGTTGTTGCCCTTTATCGATCAATACTCATTTGGCGAAATTGGTTCGCCTACGTGTTCGATCACGCTTCAGGCTGTCTATGTTGTGTTCTTTGTTTTTTTTCTGTTGTTGATTATTTGTGATTTTTTTCGGGGTTTTTATTACACCCGATTGTTGTAAACATACCTCCCCCACTGAAATGATTCGCTGATCGCCTCGGAAGGTTCCCTCCATAATTATTTTCATTTATTATTATTTGTCTCCAAATTGGTTCGCCAGATACCTTGATCCGCTATATAAAGTGGAATAGAGATCTTAATAATCTTTAGCACTGGTCAACCCGACGAGGCCAACCTGTTGCATTGTTTGAACCACCCTATTGTCAACACACCAACAAGATTTTTGAGAATGAAAATAAAAAAAAATAAAAAATATACTGGTATAGTTTCAACTTTACGTCGGTGATGAGCAAAACAAAAGCAGAATGACGTTTCGGCTCAGTAGGCCTTCACCTGGAACAATAACAACACAAACATATATATATATATATATATATATATATATATATTTATATATATATATATACAGACACAGAAATAGCCCGGCCTGTTGCTGGAGCTTCTGAGTTAAGTGCTCAGTGCTCACCGTGAGCTGTGCGTTTCATCCGTTTTAATCATGTTTCGATATTCCGATTGTTTATGATGAATGATGATATCGTATAACAGGGAACAGACGGTTGTGTTCACTTTCTGTGAGGTTTCGCCTTATGTCTTTTGGCGTGTGTTGACTGCTATGATGGGGGCTACAGCTACCTTTCTTTGTTTGGGAGATGAGATAGTAATTCGGATGATTCCACTGACATGGGCGGTTGAGCAATTATGGATTTTGATTCCTTTGCAGTGATACCGGGGCCTTCCATAACCATAACCATAACACACAAAAAAACCAACATATCAACTATATATATATATTTGTTTTGTTTTTATTCTTCCAGCTGAAAATCTATTGAACCGAAACGTCGCTCTGATTTTGTTTTATTCCTAACCTACGGAAAGATGTAACCAAACCACTGCTTTCTTTTTTCAAAATCGTCATTCTCATCATCAGCTTTGCAGCAGCTTCACATTTGTATGCATCATGATGCATTCGTCTTCCTTGACCCCATTATTATGGAGTCTGTATCCGAAGGTTGTGGACAGGAGCAGCTCAAACACCTCGATGAGCGCCTGATCGTAGTTTAGCTTTTACCAAACAGGCAGACTTGCCGGTTTTTGTTTTGTTTGTGTTGCTGTTCTGTTAAGGTCATCATTACTTCACACTAATCGAGTTCATAGGAGCTTTGACATCTCCCTCAAGAATCTTAAGAAAATCCGAGAAGAATCCTGGCCCACGTGCACGAACTCTGTAGCACGGCCTTGGGATCCGTGGGTACATTTTTGCTGACAATTTTTCCGGGCAGAGGCCATATTTATGGCCTACTCATTTTGATTTTAACTTCAATGGTTCTTTAACGTGCGCGAATGCACCCGGGACATCCTGTGTAGCAGTTGCGAAAGCTGGAAAGAGACTGGTTGCGATGAGGGTCATGGCTGTGACAAACTGAAGAGAGCTACTTTTTTTTCTTTTTACCAAAGACTGGTCCTTTCTGTGCTTGAGTCTGATGTAGTTTTTATGACTTTTTTCATAAGCAAATAGAATGACAGATAAGGATACGGAACGAGGGCTATTCGTATCATTTTTGGATGCGTACAAAAGGCCATCATGCAGAGCAATGCTCTACCTCCTTCATTTTTCCACTATAGAAGGCGGGACAAAAAGTATGTCGATCATGTGCCACGGATCGAACCATCCCCAACATTGTTGTTGTTGACGTAATGCCACGAGCTGAAGCGGGCAGGGTGCCCTTTGAATCATTTGATGTTGCGGGTCGTAATGGCTTTCTTGACATTCCCGGCTCTGACTGGAGAAGTTGGAGTTCGTCTATCCCGGGATATGCTGGGAAACTACTACTCCAGCCCAGAGGTACTGCAATACTAGGTCTTCTATATCAGTAACAGCTACCACTACAGGGAACAAGGCGATCCTAGCTTCTGTTAGCCATCCTGTTTGAGGCAGACTGTTACCGGGGGAGACCACGAGGAGGTGACGCTACCATTCAGCTTTTCTTGCTCACCATGACGCTGCCAATCAGCTTTTCTTACTCACCATGACGCTACCAGTCAGCTTTTCTTGCTCGCCATGACGCTACCAGTCAGCTTTTCTTGCTCGCCATGACGCTACCAGTCAGCTTTTCTTACTCACCATGACGCTACCAGCCAGCTTTTCATGCTCACCATGACGCTACCAGTCAGCTATTGTACCAGAGTTTAATTTAATAAATATAAAGATATAACGTTGGACTACACGGAAAAAGGGGGCTTGGTCCAGGTTTGGACACGTGATTATAAATTAAAGCCAGTTAATTGTTTGAAATGGACAGAGGCTCGTCATACTATATCATTGGATGCGGGCGAATTTTGAGAGATGAGAGAGAGAACTGTGAGATTAGAAAAACATCGAGTATGCTGACAATACTCAGATTCAGGCAGAATTAGTTTAGGTAGACTCAAGTAGATTATAGCAACCCAAGATGTAGATATGTTTTCAATTAGGTCAGAATAAGAATATCAGAGATTATTGGTCCGTCATGGACAGTGTTAAGAATCCTAGAGGTTCACTAAGAAGTTAGATAAAACTGAATACCAATTTGTTAGTGGCAGTAATTTCACAATGACCACAGGCTGATAAGTAAGTTGTGTTTGAGTTAAGCGTATTTGAGATTGCTCTTTGATAAGATGCTACGTTAATAAATTCATAGAGAACTGGACGTTTTGAGCCGACCTCCAGACATCTTATAGCCCACCAGTGTATGCATTTGCTGCTCCCGGGTTTTATCAAGCTCTGTCAATGTCTAGATCAGGCTGTCCATGTTAAGAGATCTAAACGAGATCTCGAGGCAAACAAGAACTAGAACTACAACGATAAATAATGAGTCAACAACAACGGTAAGATTCATTTAGAGTTGAATTGAGAGAACTCACAATGTACACTTTTCCCCATGTGCACTTTCCGCTCTCTGGAAAGAAATCATATTTCTCAATAAATGGCTTGTGGTTAAAACATTCCTACAGTGTTGGTGCCTGACTATACAAGACTGTTGAACTATGGGTCTCGGACTGCTGTCGTCCCAGACAATTTCAAAAGTTCATTTCAACGCATTTCACTTTAATACAATCAATTGTCATGTAACTCAATGTAATATGTCATGTAATTGGATGTAATATACCATGTAACTGAATGTAATATGTCATGTAACTGAATGTAATATACCATGTAACTGAATGTAATATGTCATGTAACTGAATGTAATATACCATGTAACTGAATGTAATATGTCAATGTAAATCAACGTAATATGTCATGTAACTCAATGTAATATGTCAATGTAAATCAACGTAATATGTCATGTAACTCAATGTAATATGTCAATGTAAATCAACGTAATATGTCATGTAACTCAATGTAATATGTCAATGTAAATCAACGTAATATGTCATGTAACTCAATGTAATATGTCATGTAACTCAATGTAATATGTCATGTAACTCAATGTAATATGTCATGTAACTCAATGTAATATGTCATGTAACTCAATGTAATATGTCATGTAACTGAATGTAATATGTCATGTAAATCAACGTAATATGTCATGTAACTCAATGTAATATGTCATGTAACTCAATGTAATATGTCATGTAACTCAATGTAATATGTCATGTAACTCAATGTAATATGTCATGTAACTCAATGTAATATGTCATGTAACTCAATGTAATATGTCATGTAACTCAATGTAATATGTCATGTAACTCAATGTAATATGTCATGTAACTCAATGTAATATGTCAAACTATTTGTTTAAACTTTTTTACTTACGATAATTTACTTACGATTTTCCACGCGATAACAAACGTAAGTTTTTGTTTCCTAAAGTTCAAATTTATTGCGTCTAAATGAAAACATAAATATATTATTCTTGTACATAATTAGTCAACATAACGCTAAGCACAAACTGAGGACATTTTTTATTTATTTTTTTTCAATGCACAATTTTTTTTTTGGCTGAAATTCACAGCAGGTTATAAAAGCAAGCTATGGCAGAGCTTTTTACCACTCTGTTGACTGCCGTTGAATGCACAAATTAAATTGTACTTTGTTCCTTGTTTACTTCCAATCTCAACAAAAGAAACTCTCCGTGTAGGCTATTATAAGAATGTGAAATCACTTCAGATAGCACCATTTCTGGACGTTGCTTCTGTTTTATTTAAATGCAAAAAGAGAAAAAAAAGAAAACAAATGGACACACACACACAAACAAAGAAAATAATCTGACTAAATTCTTTTATATATAGAAACTAGATTCTGCACAAATTGAAAGACACAAATATAGCACATTGTTGCTCAGGTTAAAATAAATTTAAAAGAAACAGGTCCCTTCAACCTAGAGTATGTAGAATAGGCACAAAAATTAACAATTATGAAAAAAGAAATATAAATTGTGTGCTAGTTTCTTTCTTGTGTAAGTTATATAATATTAATAACGATCATCAGGTCGCAAGTCGTTTGCAGAATGATGCATTCAACACAGCCCCTGTTGGAAAGAATTTCTGTCTCTTGTCAGATCTCCCAGTTCCTCTGTTCAAGGTCTCTTTTACGTCCTGAAACCACTTTCTTCTTGATCTGCCCCTGATACGTCGCCCAGGAAATTCATACCTTCCATTGTTGTTCTTTCTAGCTCGCTGTGGCTTTTGACGTGGCTATAGTATTTTAATTTCCTCTGTAGGTAACTAACACTGAAACACAAAATATATTTCGATAAACGCAAACAGCAAATACACATCATTGAAGATAACAATAAGACAATAATGAATGCATTAAATAAATTAATTAAACATGAAAAAAATAAATAAATTGTATTTCTCTCTCTCATCTCTCTCTCTCTCTCTCTCTCTCTCTCTCTCTCTCTCTCTCTCTCTCTGCGATCAAGACTCAATCAGGGTAGGGTTCCAGACTCTCACATGAAGTCAGCTGTCAGGTTAAGTGTGTTGATCGCCCCCACAGACAGAACATTACAATTAGAGTCTGCCAGATCCACACTGATTGAACACCCGTTAAAACGTTGCACTGTGTTCTGCGCCAGTGGCCCAGTGCATCCAATTTCAGCCAGCATTTTATTCAGGTTTGCTTTCCTTAGCCTTTGATTGTCCCCAATCTTCCTGCAAGGCAGCAGATTGTCTTTTCTGGAGGGGGATTCTGCCCTTAGATGGTCGGCCCTCCCAGGTTAACGAGCACCATCTGCCCGAGTTACTAGAGGTGACTAACACAGACATGCACACACAAAGATATGAGACGTGACCAACTGATATGCACACAACGAAATGAGGCATGACTAACACTGATACACACCAAGATATGAGATATGACTAACACTGACGCGCACACACACACACTAAGATATGAGATATGACTAACACAGACACACTCTACAATATGAGATATGACTAACACAGATAAACACACTAGGATATGAGATATGACTAAACACAGTCATGCACACGCAAAGATATGAGACATGACTAACATAAACATGCACTCACAAAGATAGGAGATGTGACTAACATAGACATGCACACACAAAGATATGAAAATTGACTAAACACATATAGATAGGAGACATGATTAACATAGACAGACACACACTAAGATGTGAGATGTGACTAGCATGGACATACACACAAATATATGAGACATGACATGCACACACAAAGGAATGAGATGTGACTAACATAGACATGCACACAAGGATATGAGATGTGACTAACAGACATGCAATTATATTTAAATACTTTACAATAAAATTAAAATTGCAATTACCGTAACTTAGTGGGGAGTTGTGATGTTCCATGTGGCTGATGGAGGGAACATGTTACTGCTTGGGTTGCCGTTCCCTTTCATAAACACAGAAAATAACTTTACTTCTTTTGTTCTATCTATCTATCTATCTATCTATCTATCTATCTATCTATCTATCTATCTATCTATCTATCTATCTATCTATCTATCTATCTATCTATCTATCTATCTATCTATCTATCTATCTATCTATGTATCTATCTATCTATCTATCTATCTATCTATCTATCTATCTATCTATCTATCTATCTATCTATCTATCTATCTATCTATCTATCTATCTATCTATCTATCTATCTATCTATCTATCTATCTATCTATCTATCGATCTATCTATCGATCTATCTATCTATCTATCTATCTATCTATCTATCTATCTATCTATCTATCTATCTATCTATCTATATATATATATATATATATATATATATATATATATATATATATATATATATATCTGTCTGCCTGCCTGTCTGCCTGCCTGTCTGTCTGACTGCCTGTCTGTCTATCTATCTATCTAGCTAGCTATCTTTCTGCCGCCTGCCTGCATGACTATCTGTCTGTCTGTCTATCTATCTATCCTACTGCCTGCCTGCCTGCCTGTATGACTATCTTGTCTGTCTGTCTATCTATCTATCTATCCAACTGCCTGCCTGCCTGCCTGCCTGTATGACTGTCTGTCTGTCTGTCAGGACCAACATTTTCTCGAATTTAGCGATCGAACTCTTGGGGAGGGGGGTGGGGGTGGGGGAGGGGGTTCGGAGTTAAGATTGTTCAAAGTACGAGGTTGTGATATATATAAGTTTGAGCCAAACTCCCATCCATCATGGCAACATTTAGGAGTCATAGATTAAGGTGGCTTGGTCATGTTAGAAGAATGGCAAATAATCGTATTCCCAAATAAATATTGTGTGGAGAACTTTTGGACAGAAAGAGACCAAAGGGCAGACCAGTGCTGAGATGTTTGCATGGCTTCCTTGAGGGAATTTTCCATAAGTGAAAGAAATTGGGAAAATGTGGCTGCGGATCGTAGCACATGAAGAGCAAAAATAAAAAAAAAATGGCACAGCAACTTTCGAGACGGTTTTTTGGTTATGGAAGTCCCCGGTATCACTGCAAACGAATTAAAATCCATAATTGGATATTTCATAAGTGGAATCATTTCGAGACAGTGCTGATATAAAATTCAGAAGACAAAAGGCGCAAGAGAAAAGAGACAAGGCCAGGTACCTCAAATACACCTTGCTCGTTCTGTGGATGGATCTGTCTGTCCAGGATTGACAAATTCAGCCACGCGAGAAGATGATCAGGAGAGCAGCACCCATGTATGAAACACTAATGTTTTACCAAACTACTGACTTATCATGATTGATACAAACCGTCTGTCAAGACGCCAAAGGCCATATATATATATATATATATATATATATATATATATATATATATATATATATATATATCATCATCATCATCAAGTACCGGGCCTAGAGGCGTAGGTGATCATGTCTCTCCACAACTTTCGATCTCGGCAGCTATTTATCATTTCTGTTGTTGACCTTCTGCCAAGCCATTCTCTTAAGCTGTTTGTTATTGTTTCTCTTTGCGTCCCTCTATCTCTTCGTCCCTTAATTTTTCCAGTTGTTACAATATATTCCAGTTGTTCTCTTCTCATTACATGGCCAAACAATGATGATTGTCTCTTCCTAATATTGGAAATTAGCTCTCTTTTTGCTTTGACCTCTCTCAGAACCTCTTCATTACTCTTCTTAGCTGTCCATGGTATTCTCAACATTCTTCTGTAAAACCACATTTCTACAGTCTCCATTGATTTTCTTGTCTGTTGTCCTATTGTCCATGACTCGCATCCATATGTTAAGACTGGCTCTACGTAACATTTAAAAACTCATTTTTTTGTTTCTATTGTCAAAAATGGATTACATAGTATTTTCCTCATTTTTTGGAAATCTGCCTTTTGCCTGAGCCATTCTGCATCTTACCTCTTTTGTACATCTTCCGTCTGAGGTTAACAAAGTTCCCAAATATTTAAATTCATTTACCTGTTTTAATATTGTTCCACTTGTCTTTATTTTGCACTGAGGTATGTCTATATATATATATACATATATATATATATATATGTATATGTATATATATATGTATTTATATATATGTATATATATATATATATGTATGTATAAATATACACACACACACACACACATATATATATATATATATATACACATATATATATATATATATATATATATATACATATATATACACACTTGCTACAATGTTGAAATAAAGTACAACTGATAAGAGAAAACACGGAATAATGTGAAAGAATTTAAATAACAAATTGAAGGTCTTTAAAAGACATTTGACATAATATACACCGACATCAACTATGATTAAATGAGTTCAAATTGTTATAGTGTGACTCAGTCATGGGCGATAATGGAAGAATAGAAGAATATGACGATAGACAGAAGAATAAAAGAATGAGGCGATGACGATGTGAAGTAGGATAGTTTTAGGCGGCGTAGAAAAGACACTCTTCAGAGGATTAGGAAGGAGACGTTAAGTCTACCCAACTCAGTCGCTGAGTCGTAATCAACTTGAAGATTACCAGTGAAATGCGTACAGGTGGTCAGCCTAAAGCCAGACAGATGTTTGCTCTGGTCGACAAAGTTGCGTAACGCAACGACACGGCCGCTGGTTTCTAGGAAACTCTTATATCGGCAGACGCCTTGAAGTCCAGTGAAGACCTGAGATGAAAGCGGACAACTAAACTGCCCCGCGTAATCAAAAGACCAGGTTATCTTTACGTTCAGCAGTGATTACTCTTTGAGTCTCTGAATTGGAAATCGCCTCGAGTTTTAGTTGTTAGGGGACGGACTTAGGAAGATGGACAGGTTCGACAGGACTCCTAAAGTAATAAGACTTTAGAGATAATTAAAAAAAGGCGGAGTTAGAGAGATAGTGACGGTCAGGAGACGTAGGTTAGGCCGTATCAGTGGTCGGGGGGGTGTGGTCACCTGGGACTTAAACCCCGAGACCCTGGGAACTAGGGAGATTAGGAGAGGAGAGGCCAGAATGCTTTTGGGGCGAGGAGCAGTAGCTAGAGAGACATTTAGCTACACTCGGGCAGACTCAGCTACACTCAGCCAGACTCGAGACAATTCGGCCACACTCGGCCAGACTGAGCACATTCAGATACTAGTTCCTCAGCACTATCAGAAAGAGACAGGCAGATGTACTTAAGAATACTATACGGAGTATACGGTCAACAAGATAGATAGATAACCACAGATAGAACTTTATGAATACGAAACGGCCACACACAAACGTTATTTGACAATTCATCATCGCCGATAGGCTATGTCAAGTAACACCAATAAAGACCTTGTTTATACTTGTACTAAAAAGATTGATGAGTTATATATATGAGTGTCAAATGAAAGTACAAGTAATAAGTTACAAAGAAATCAGATAGAGACCCTGCAACATCACATTCCTTTCTGTTGCCGTGACGCAGGATTTTATTCTTTTAAAGAAGGACCTGGAAGAAAAAAAAAAAAAAAGTAAGAATTTTCTCTTAACTAACTCTGACGTCCATCTACGCACTTCCAGCGCAAACCTACGCACTTCCAGCGTAAACCTACGCACTTCCAGCGTAAACCTACATACTTACAGCAACGAGTGCCACCGAGCAGCCAAGAAATTATAAGAAAAACACTATATTTACTATACAGAACACATCATTGTGAAAAAAAAAACACTAGAGAAGCTGTCAGTTCGTGACTTTTTTTACTATTCCGGAGGTGAAAGATTACTTGTGTTTGAAATAAATGTGAAATGCATCGGACAGCAAAGAGAACCTTATGCCTTATGTGAAAACTGATGTCCACGTTGAGAACCTAAGAAAAAAGACTAAGTGGTTAGTTAATTATTGTTTTAAATTAGTATATTATTGTGTAGTTGTTAGGATGTTATAAGGTGTGTTAGGTATTCCATGGACTTCAGAAGCATGTAAGTTGGATTTTTCTTATATATTTTAGAGATGCATATGATATGTTGAACAAGGTTAGTGTGAAGTAAATAAGTTTTTTCTTGAGTGTTAGTGGAAGATCGTAGAAATTCTTTGACCGATCTAAACGTGTGTGTGTGCGTGTGATTTGCTAGCGAACAAATTTATTAATTATTAAGAAAGGCGCAGAGGTACCCAGTCGGTAGGAAGTACAATTTTTTTCTTTACCTTAATTCTTGTTGGTATATATATGTTATAACGATTTAAGTAGAAAGAATAAGTAAGACGAGAAGTTAAGTGGTCAACAAGAATCTATAGTATTAACAACAATATGGAACCTAACGAGACGTTGGAGGCTACTAACGACATGATAAAACAGATAGGAGGGGTGTTAAATAAATTGAGCACCGCCATAACCAATCAAGGGGTATACGCGGGTATACAGAACTACAGCGGGGAACAGGCAAACTTCAAAAGATGGATAACTGAGATTGAGAAGTTTGCCTATATATCGCACATACCTCCAAATGAGATGCGAAATATAGCATTCCAGACTAGTTCTGACGGAGTCTCAGAATTTCTGAGGAGAAGGATAGAACAGGTGCCCGTCGAAGAATGGCCAATGGTCAAGAAGGAACTACAGAAAAGATTCTCAAACGACGGAGATGCACCGTACATGTTCATCAAGCTGAGGAAGGTCAAACAAGAAGCACAAGAATCAGTACAAGCTTACAGCGACAGGTTGCTAAGCCTAGCAGAAAAGGCGTACATGAATCAAAACATGAACGACCCAATTGTGCAAGGACAATTGACGGCCATGTTTATAGACGGGCTAGTAGAGACGGGGTTAAAAATGCACCTTTTTAGGAAGGGCCCCGACACGCTCGATCGAGCATTAGATCTAGCCAGAGCGGAAGAAAACTTAAGAGAAAGGCTACCGACTCAAGATGAATTTCGTGGTCAACCACATCAAGGATATAGAAGCCCCCGGAGAGAACAGATAAGAGAACTAAATCATAGGACCCGAAGAATAGAACAACCGAGAGAACTGGAACATGCCCCTATGGAGGTCGACCACGGTAGACGTCGCTGGAGTGGAGTGAGAAGGGAACAGTCTAGAAGAGTCGACCTCATTGGAGAGCAACGAAGGTGTTACAATTGCAACAGGGTAGGTCACATTGCTAGGGACTGTAGAGCACGTAATAGTGTGACGTCTAAGAATTACCCAGGACGGGTAAGTAGTCAAGGGAATCGGGGAAACTAAAGCATCGCTCCAGAACCCAGACCGCCAGGAGGGATGTAATGAGATATAGGTCTGGAGAACAAGAAGAACTTACAGGAGATCCTAGTTCATGTACGGTAAAGGTAGATAAGTGTAGGTTTAGGGCTTTAATTGATACGGGAGCCGAGGTGAGTGTTATAAAGGACACCGTTTACAGAACGCTGAGGAAGCAGTTTAAATTAAAGAAGTCCGACGACCGGTTAATGTCAGCTAATGAAGGGACTCTATGACCTATTCGGAAAGCGAGAGTGAACCGGACATCGACAATGACCTCGTTGCGATCTGAGAGAAGGAAACTTTAGCACCAGAAAGAATGAGCCCTGCAGACTCTAGTGCGCCGGAATCTACACCCGATGGCGAGTCAGAACACGAGGCCCCATTCCAAAATACGCGCCAGGCTCGGAGGAGGAGGCTAGAAAGACAAGAGAAAAGAGCCAAGCGACGGTTGAAAAGGCTGAGATCACACTCCTCCGGAGATAGCGATATACCTATACCTGAACTAAGGCGACGGTTAGACGATAGGCAACACAGAATAGAACAGGAGGAAGGCAGAATCGACGACACACAATACGAAGAATTAAATTACTCAGCAGGTTATGAGACTGTGGAAGAAACACCGGACCGAACTGCAAAACGACAGTTTGAATTGTCTTCTGACGACGCACCAACAGAAAAGAAACGGGAGGTAATGAGCAGGTCCGAGGACTAAATTGGTAAGACAATATACATAGATTCATAGGTTCATCTGACTGATAATGTTACTTATTGATAGGAAGGGTGTACAAGTGGAGAGTATAGTTAACTATCCACATAATCATTATGTCCGGCAAGGGACTTAGAAACACTTGAATAATAGAGTGTTACTGCACAGGCATAATTTAATCAGGGAATTGTTTGTATGAACCTGGAGATCTATGACCATACGATATGAAGTTTGAGGGAAGTAAAGTAAGCCCGTCAGTAAAGAGAATGAGAAGAGATGTAAATTAGTCGTAGAATCAGCCCCAGAAGGTGACAAGATGTAATAATTGAGTTTTCTTGCTATTTCATATTTTGGATGTTGTAACTAATAATAATGTTATATGAGTCCACTAACTTTTAGACAAATTCTATATGTAATATGTCAATGTGCACTGAATGATGAGTATGAGTCTGTAAATGTACTGTCGCCCTAATGAGAAGCCAGAATTTAATTAGACGTATCGCTGACCACTTGAGGAGTGAGTCACCTGAAGAAAACAAACAAAATGGTAACCATGTTTACATCGGTTTAAAAAAAGTTTGAGTCAAGTTAAGAGAACTCAGAATTTACAGAAAATAAGAGTATTCATGGAGAGAAAAACATAGGGAACTAAGAAGAGTGAGTCAGTGACCCGAGTTGGAGAGACTCTATGAGTTATATAGGAATTCCAAGTGTGGAACAGCATTGTGAGATGTACACATGTGTGTATGAAGTGTGTTGTGGATAGTTTAATGGAAGTCTAGACAGACTAGATTCTGTATCAAATTTAAGTCATAATTTTGATTGCTATGTGTTTGTGATTACTCTATGCTTCAATGTTCGGTCTGTCCAAGACTGTGGGGTGTATGATTTGAGGAGAAACATGTTGTGAAATGCACATTTTTTAAAATACAATTTTATGAAAATGTAATTATATGTTGACGGGGAGAATTGCCTAAAATTTAGGAATATGCGGGGAGAAGGAACAGATAAGAAGACTGTCGACCCGACATGAGTTGACCAGTAAATTAAGCCTGTGGCTAAGAGATTCTGTAAGAAAGCGTATTGCTATGCAGACAACTTTATTAGCAGTGCCAGAAGAGCACGTGTTCAGGGAGAATAAGAGAACAGAGTAGACGGGTCTTGTTTCTTTTTCAGAACTGGCACAGATATGATGCCGAAGAAAGACTAAACACGTCTTATTAGGCAATTAAGAGAGTACAGTGCGAAGGCCGATCGAGCCTTAAATATTTCAGAATTGATGTTTCCACAAAATGTTTTGTATACATGAGACACATGTTGTGTCGCAAAGATGTTTATTGAATGTCATGATATTGTTGTAGAATTATGAATGTTGTATATGTAAACACCAATTACAGAACCTACCGGTTTAAATTAATAGACGGAAACAAATGTGGGTTAGACATAGACAAAACAGACGATGACCTCAATTTAGCTGGCCTACATTCAGGCTAGGTCCAGAGTGACGTCACGTTAGTCAGAGGCTTCAAAGCAAAACAAAGTGGCATGGCAGAGCGATGTTGTAAGATGATTGTATACATGATGGATTTTTCTTTTGAGATTCCAGTTTATAGATGTTGAATTTGTATTTCTAATTGTTGTAATAATTGATGTACAATGAGAAAAAGGAAATTAGTTAGCCCATTAAGGAAGTAGAAAGAGAGCAGTCACACTATGTTTTTATTTTGAGTTAAATTGATCTATGAATATATCAATTCAACTGAAATGTTGACGGAGATATATGTTATAGTGTGACTCAGTCATGGGCGATAATGGAAGAATAGAAGAATATGACGATAGACAGAAGAATAAAAGAATGAGGCGATGACGATGTGAAGTAGGATAGTTTTAGGCGGCGTAGAAAAGACACTCTTCAGAGGATTAGGAAGGAGACGTTAAGTCTACCCAACTCAGTCGCTGAGTCGTAATCAACTTGAAGATTACCAGTGAAATGCGTACAGGTGGTCAGCCTAAAGCCAGACAGATGTTTGCTCTGGTCGACAAAGTTGCGTAACGCAACGACACGGCCGCTGGTTCCTAGGAAACTCTTATATCGGCAGACGCCTTGAAGTCCAGTGAAGACCTGAGATGAAAGCGGACAACTAAACTGCCCCGCGTAATCAAAAGACCAGGTTATCTTTACGTTCAGCAGTGATTACTCTTTGAGTCTCTGAATTGGAAATCGCCTCGAGTTTTAGTTGTTAGGGGACGGACTTAGGAAGATGGACAGGTTCGACAGGACTCCTAAAGTAATAAGACTTTAGAGATAATTAAAAAAAGGCGGAGTTAGAGAGATAGTGACGGTCAGGAGACGTAGGTTAGGCCGTATCAGTGGTCGGGGGGGTGTGGTCACCTGGGACTTAAACCCCGAGACCCTGGGAACTAGGGAGATTAGGAGAGGAGAGGCCAGAATGCTTTTGGGGCGAGGAGCAGTAGCTAGAGAGACATTTAGCTACACTCGGGCAGACTCAGCTACACTCAGCCAGACTCGAGACAATTCCAGAACTTTTGGACAGAAAGAGACCAAAGGGCAGACCAGTGCTGAGATGTTTGCATGGCTTCCTTGAGGGAATTTTCCATAAGTGAAAGAAATTGGGAAAATGTGGCTGCGGATCGTAGCACATGAAGAGCAAAAATAAAAAAAAAATGGCACAGCAACTTTCGAGACGGTTTTTTGGTTATGGAAGTCCCCGGTATCACTGCCAACGAATTAAAATCCATAATTGGATATTTCATAAGTGGAATCATTTCGAGACAGTGCTGATATAAAATTCAGAAGACAAAAGGCGCAAGAGAAAAGAGACAAGGCCAGGTACCTCAAATACACCTTGCTCGTTCTGTGGATGGATCTGTCTGTCCAGGATTGACAAATTCAGCCACGCGAGAAGATGATCAGGAGAGCAGCACCCATGTATGAAACACTAATGTTTTACCAAACTACTGACTTATCATGATTGATACAAACCGTCTGTCAAGACGCCAAAGGCCATATATATATATATCATCATCATCATCAAGTACCGGGCCTAGAGGCGTAGGTGATCATGTCTCTCCACAACTTTCGATCTCGGCAGCTATTTATCATTTCTGTTGTTGACCTTCTGCCAAGCCATTCTCTTAAGCTGTTTGTTATTGTTTCTCTTTGCGTCCCTCTATCTCTTCGTCCCTTAATTTTTCCAGTTGTTACAATATATTCCAGTTGTTCTCTTCTCATTACATGGCCAAACAATGATGATTGTCTCTTCCTAATATTGGAAATTAGCTCTCTTTTTGCTTTGACCTCTCTCAGAACCTCTTCATTACTCTTCTTAGCTGTCCATGGTATTCTCAACATTCTTCTGTAAAACCACATTTCTACAGTCTCCATTGATTTTCTTGTCTGTTGTCCTATTGTCCATGACTCGCATCCATATGTTAAGACTGGCTCTACGTAACATTTAAAAACTCATTTTTTTGTTTCTATTGTCAAAAATGGATTACATAGTATTTTCCTCATTTTTTGGAAATCTGCCTTTTGCCTGAGCCATTCTGCATCTTACCTCTTTTGTACATCTTCCGTCTGAGGTTAACAAAGTTCCCAAATATTTAAATTCATTTACCTGTTTTAATATTGTTCCACTTGTCTTTATTTTGCACTGAGGTATGTCTATATATATATATACATATATATATATATATGTATATGTATATATATATGTATTTATATATATGTATATATATATATATATGTATGTATAAATATACACACACACACACACACATATATATATATATATATACACATATATATATATATATATATATATATATATATACATATATATACACACTTGCTACAATGTTGAAATAAAGTACAACTGATAAGAGAAAACACGGAATAATGTGAAAGAATTTAAATAACAAATTGAAGGTCTTTAAAAGACATTTGACATAATATACACCGAC
The DNA here is from genome assembly GCA_032433765.1 of Megaustenia siamemsis. NCBI lineage: Eukaryota > Metazoa > Mollusca > Gastropoda > Stylommatophora > Ariophantidae > Megaustenia > Megaustenia siamemsis. The sequence continues at coordinate 74,522,236 of JAVIAB010000050.1, forward strand.
ATCAACTATGATTAAATGAGTTCAAATTGTTATAGTGTGACTCAGTCATGGGCGATAATGGAAGAATAGAAGAATATGACGATAGACAGAAGAATAAAAGAATGAGGCGATGACGATGTGAAGTAGGATAGTTTTAGGCGGCGTAGAAAAGACACTCTTCAGAGGATTAGGAAGGAGACGTTAAGTCTACCCAACTCAGTCGCTGAGTCGTAATCAACTTGAAGATTACCAGTGAAATGCGTACAGGTGGTCAGCCTAAAGCCAGACAGATGTTTGCTCTGGTCGACAAAGTTGCGTAACGCAACGACACGGCCGCTGGTTCCTAGGAAACTCTTATATCGGCAGACGCCTTGAAGTCCAGTGAAGACCTGAGATGAAAGCGGACAACTAAACTGCCCCGCGTAATCAAAAGACCAGGTTATCTTTACGTTCAGCAGTGATTACTCTTTGAGTCTCTGAATTGGAAATCGCCTCGAGTTTTAGTTGTTAGGGACGGACTTAGGAAGATGGACAGGTTCGACAGGACTCCTAAAGTAATAAGACTTTAGAGATAATTAAAAAAAGGCGGAGTTAGAGAGATAGTGACGGTCAGGAGACGTAGGTTAGGCCGTATCAGTGGTCGGGGGGGTGTGGTCACCTGGGACTTAAACCCCGAGACCCTGGGAACTAGGGAGATTAGGAGAGGAGAGGCCAGAATGCTTTTGGGGCGAGGAGCAGTAGCTAGAGAGACATTTAGCTACACTCGGGCAGACTCAGCTACACTCAGCCAGACTCGAGACAATTCGGCCACACTCGGCCAGACTGAGCACATTCAGATACTAGTTCCTCAGCACTATCAGAAAGAGACAGGCAGATGTACTTAAGAATACTATACGGAGTATACGGTCAACAAGATAGATAGATAACCACAGATAGAACTTTATGAATACGAAACGGCCACACATAAACGTTATTTGACAATTCATCATCGCCGATAGGCTATGTCAAGTAACACCAATAAAGACCTTGTTTATACTTGTACTAAAAAGATTGATGAGTTATATATGTGTGTCCAAAGAAAGAACAAGTAGTAAGGTCAGAAAGAAGTTTGAAAGAAACGCTGCAACAAAATAACAAAGTAGTATTCATGAATGTAGTAAGTAAAGTAAACAACCCCATCACGCCAAGTGGCGTCTAGGGAATATTGTGTTAGTGGCTATAATTTGTATAGACCTTCGACACATGATTTTTGGGGTAATGTGGTCGGTATTACGCCCGTGCCGCTTTACTTTCCCAGAAAAAAATACGATGCCCATTTAAAGCTGAGTGAACCCGGAAGCCGTCGATCAGGATCGAACCTGACCTCTCCTCCTTTGTAATCCAGTTGACTAACCACTGAGCTATCGCGGCTCCCTGTTTGTGTGTGTCAGTCATGCTATTTACGATGATTTTGTTCTTTAATGCGGAATCATGGCAGTTGTACTAGAATGTCCATTAATATTCCGATCTCTTGACTGATAACACAAGAAGATGTCAGCACAGATCACGTACATCATTGGATAAAATCTTAGTTGCACTTTTATTAAGTTTGTTAACATCATTTCTGTTCATCTTGTATCTGCTCTACCAAGTAGTAACTTATAACCTCATCTCTTTCATTTTGTAAAACAGCAAGAGCTATTTTACGTCCACAATTTTAAACATGTGACCTACATTTTATTTTATCGTCCGTCTCCGTTAAAACTAGACACTTGATCAGATTTACTTTGCGATCAAACGCTACTGGAAGAGGAAAAGTGATAACTTGACGTGGATATAAAACATTGAACTTTTGACTGTAAGGAGTTTAACCTCCAAACTAAAAGATTCCACCCACGAAACGTCTAATTTTCTGTGTAAAAAATTATCAGTTTTGACTGGGGTAATGATAAAGCAAACACTCAAATTATACTAACGAATTGTTTGCTAACTAGACTCGTTGTTTTGTCAAAATCCAATACACTACTAATCTTGTTTGCTCATTCGTATTTTCCATAAGTAAGAGAAATCGATTGTTTCCTGTCAGAACCAGTAGCTTTCTCATTACTTTCCTGTCTTTTTATATCAAGTTTAATGACATTGCCTCTTTGTGTTACCTTTGGGGAATTGTCATTATTCTTAATAAATACTTTCTTTCATAACTACTGTGGAACGCTTTCATCCGTGGTTTTTTAATCACATTTTTTGAATAATCGTTAATCTTCTGTTTGTGCTTGGCGTTTTTTTTCTATTTTTGAACACTTCACGTGTAATTTAAGAAACATATTTCAACAATAAGACAGCGAAGCATTTCTAGATGTTGTCTTTTCATGACAGTTTTATCATTTAGTAATAGTAAAAGAAGACCAAGAGAGACACTGAGAAGAACATTAATGAGAGAGGCAAGAGCAGCAGGAATCGGCTCCCTCAATGTGATAGAGCTGCTTGCACAGAACAGAGACAAATGGCGAGATTTGGTAAAATATCTTTAAAAGAATTGAAAACTGCTAGAACAAAAATTCAGATAAGTGAAAGAGTATCTTGGTCTACGCCCTATGGGACGGCTACGTCTCGAAAGGTCAATATATAGATAGAATAGTAAAAAAAATAGGAATGACGAAACATAATTTTAATGCCACGAAAATATACTAACATGGAAACAGATAACAACAGGGCTAAAACATGGCATATCAAAATGTTATATCTTCTCAACATTCCTGTATGGTGTAGAAACATGGACATTAGAGAAGAAAACATAACAGAAAACTGAATCCTTTGAAATGTGCATTTATTGAAGAATAGAGAGAGTTGGCTGGAATGTAAAAAGAAAACAAATATGAAGTTTTAAAACAACTAAACTAAAAAGAGAACTACTAAACACAATTCAAACAAGACAAATGAGATTTTAAGAGCTTGTTAAAAGACACAACAGCCTACTAAAATTAATCTTAGAAGAGAAAATACAATGTAAAACAGACAGAGGCAGACAAAGACTAACATGGACGAGTGACATAAAAAAAATGGACAAATCAGTCTATAACAACCTGCACTATTAAAGCACGAGACGGAGCGAATGGTCCTCCATGGTAGCCAACTTTCGATGCTGAGACGACACTCAGTTGATGATGATAAGATCAAGTCTCTCAGAATTCTCTGCTTTATCAGAATGTGTGCATTTATGACGCAAACCACATTTTTTAAAAATATTTGAGTCACTTTTATCGTTCTGTCTTTATTCGCAATGTAAAAGTATTATTTGCTGCGCTGTATCGTAACTTACAGCAACACTCTGATATTTGCGACTTTATGTCTGACACAACAAATTATTATGCATTTTTGGAACCGGGTTGGTGTCGCTCACTGATGTTGCTGACGGATGAATCTTTGACAAGTGTATTGTGCTTCACGTCTCAAATCTTAAAAGCTAAAATAGCAGTTAGAAGACATGAAATTGATGTTCATGCCTCCGCGAAATATTATTGAAAATCAGACACACAAACAATGTTATTGTAGCTCGCTGACTGGACACGCACCTGCTTCAATACTCCCGATAACCTTATCTCTCTCGTTTAGAACATGACTTGGAATTAGTTACTAGCCTCCGTCAGTCAAAGTTGACTAAAGTAGCCTCCGTCAATCATAGCTGACTAAAGTAGCCTCCTTCAACCATAGCTGACTAAAGTAGCCTCCGTCAATCATAGCTGACTAAAGTAGCCTCCGTCAATCATAGCTGACTAAAGTAGCCTCCGTCAATCATAGCTGACTAAAGTAGCCTCCGTCAATCATAGCTGACTAAAGTGGGCCTCCGTCAATCATAGCTGACTAAAGTAGCCTCCGTCAATCATAGCTGACTAAAGTATCCTTCTTCAATCATAGCTGACTAAAATAACCTCCGTCAATCATAGCTGACTAAAGTAGCCTCCGTCAATCATAGCTGACTAAAGTAACCTCCTTCAATCATAGCTGACTAAAGTAACCTCCTTCAATCATAGCTGACTAAAGTAACCTCCTTCAATCATAGCTGACTAAAGTAGCCTCCGTCAATTATAGTTGACTAAAGTAGCCTCCGTCAATCATAGTTGACTATAATATCTTCGGTCAGTCATAGTTGGATCTGGATTTTTCAGCCCCCTAGGAAATGCTATGTTTTCTTTTCTTTCGCTGTGTATTCCATTTCTTCTATGAATCTGTCTATTCTTGCTTGAGTTTGAGTTTTAGAGTGGTTTTTTTTTCCAAAGATTGCGGCCTGCAGCTATTTCCTCACAGGCTGCAGGGTTTATGTTCAGAGTCTTCATGTCACATTTACACACTTCTATAAATTGGAGTTTTGGACGCCCCCTAGTTATTTTGCCATCTGTTAGTTGTTCATAAAGTATATCTTTTGGTATGCGGCCATATTTCTTACGGTGTAATTGATCAAATCAGCTTAATCTACGTTGTTTGAGCATCATGTAGACGTTCGGGAGGCCTGTGCAAGTGATAGCCACCACGTTTGTCACTTTGTCATTCCAGGTGATACCACGAATACGGCGCTGGTATCGCAAATGGATTGCATTTTTTCCATCACTCTTGCCTTGTATAAATTGTCCATGTTTCCTTGCCATATAAAGGGTAACTGATGATGCAGGCGTTGTAAATAGCGGCCTTTGTCTTAGTTGTCAGTTTGGTAGTTCGCTTAGAAAGGCGAACGAATGTGATGACAGATTTACCAGTGCGGGTGTCAATTTCTGTATTTAAAGATACTTTATCGTTGATTATAGATCCCAGATAGCTATACTGCTGTACGAGATCAAGATTACATTTGTCGATAAAGATGGCAGGTGCTGCTTCGGCGTCCTGACCGAATATATTCCTTTTCCGTAAACTTATTATCAAGCCAAAGTCTCTGCAGGCCTGTAAAATACGATTTATCATTCTCTGGAGACTTGAAATTAACAAAAACCAAAACCCCTGATGCTGTTTATATTGAGACATTCGCCTTTGGAATATTCAATTAACAAGTAGTATAGAATCCTTGGGGAGACATTTTGCAGTCATTAGGACAAAAATAGAACAAAAATGACGTCGTGGAGCATCTTAATCAATAAAAGCACAATTAATCAAGGCAATTAATCCTAAATACAAAATTAAATCAGAATGTCGCTTTTACACAATTAATTGTTTGCATAATTTTGTGAACATTTTACTTAATCGCAATTTTGTTATTCAAACGGTATTTTTTTGGCAATTAATTTCCGGTTGGCGGTCGATAAAATGCGACAGACACTCTAAAATCAACTATCCACATACAATAAAAAAGACGGAAAAGAAAAAGAAAAATCGAAACGAAAAGAAAATGCTGGGCATTGATTGTTTAGATATTAAACTTGCAGATTGTGAAACATCTCTGAGAAAGGACTTAGAAACATCTTTGAGATAGGACTGAACAGAGCAATCTTTGAGATAGGACTGAACAAAACAATCTTTGAGATAGGACTTGACAAAAAAATCTTTGGGATGGGTACACCAGACCAATCATTGAGATAGGACTGAACAAAACAATCTTTGAGATAGGACTTGACAAAAAAATCTTTGGGATGGGTACACCAGACCAATCATTGAGATAGGACTGAACAAAACAATCTTTGAGATAGGACTTGACAAAAAAATCTTTGGGATGGGTACACCAGACCAATCATTGAGATGGGACATAAGAGAAACATCTTTGAGATATGACTTAACAGAAACATATTTGATATAGGACTTAACAGAAACATATTTGATATAGGACTTAACAGAATAATATTTGAGATGGGACTCACCTGCACCAGATAACAAATTCAGAATGAGCCCCCCCCCCCCCCCCAGAAAAGAAACTCCACAAAAACATAATTCCTTTCGAAGATAAATATTGTTGATATAAAGTGACATGAAATTGTTTGTTAAACACGTGTGAGTTGTGTTAGATACACCAACTGGGTGGGAGCTAATTTCACGAAAGTATCAATTAACCTCAATTTTCATAAAACTAAGGTACGTCTTTTGTCTTGTAGCTACACTTCTAGATAATATCATGGCTCCATCGTGCCTTTGGGAGCCGCGATAGCGCAGTGGTTAGGGAACTAGACTACAAAGGACAAGAGGTAGGGTTCGATCTCAACCGACGGTTTCCGGGTTCACCCAGCCTCCGGGTACCGGATTTTTTTCTGGAGAAGTAAAGCGGAACGGGCATAATACCGACCACATTACCCCAAAAATCATGTGCTGAAGGTATGTAAAATGTATGGTCATGAACACCGTATTCCCTATACGCCACTTGGCGTAACGGGGCTCTTTACTTTTTTTTTACATAGTGCCTTTCCACTTTATTTACATTATATATATATATATATATATATATATATATATATATATATATATATATATATATATATTATTATTATTACAGAAGACAGTCTGATAGATAAGATCATAAATGGGGAAATGAGAAAAATGTTCGAAAAAATTCCCGCCATAGAATGCATGAAAGAACAGATAAAGTGGTTTGGCTACGCGTTAAGACAGAAAAATCAAAACATAACACAACGAGCCTCCAATAAAAGTTGCCTGAACCCCAGACCCACGGGTAGATCACGAAAAAGATGGACAGATGAAATATTAGAAACACTAGGAAGAATAACAGCAGCAGATGAGAGCAGAAGAGCAAAAGACGGATTTATGAAATATTAGAAACATTAGGAAAAGTAACAGCAGCAGAGGCTAACAGAAGAGCAAAAGAAAGCAAATTATATCTCACATCGACGCTGAAGAAATGAGAACGGAGCGAAGAACAAATAGAAACAAACTTAGGTTAAGAAGGTTCCAGCCTTTCAGATTGCGAATCGCAAGGTCAAAACTTTGAGTCCTGGTCTCTCAGAAGATCTTGAGTGGAAGATCAACTATTCTATTCTATTCTATTCTATTCTATTCTATTCTATTCTATTCTATTCTATTCTATTCTATTCTATTCTATTCTATTCTGTTCTGTTCTGTTCTGTTCTGTTCTGTTCTGTTCTGTTCTGTTCTGTTCTATTCTATTCTATTCTTTTCTATTCTATTCTGTTCTATTCTATTCCATCCATGGAACCAGTTTCATTACAGTCAGAAATTCGTTTCACCACTTGTCACAACATTTCTCACAATGCATATGTAAATTCTGTTGATAAGGTCGCTCCGTGCAGGCTCTACTCGACTGTGCAGGTGACGAAGATCAACAGTGCAAAACATCTGCCGTAAAATAATTAACTCAAGGGACTTAATGTGGACATCGTTGTATTTCAAGAGACACGTTTTGCTGATAGCGGGTCACTCAGAGAACATTTTGAGAGTCTGGAAACATGTTTCACAGAGACATAAATAACTCGCACTCGTAATGAATGATACAAAGATTGGAGACGAAAAAGTTAAACGTGGCAGTTGAAAAAAGACGCAAAACAAAGACTCAGATAACGCGTCCACGTCATCCTCCTCATCCACCTACATTTGTTCTGTTTGCGGTCGAAATTGATATTCTTGAATAAGATCATTGACTCTTAATTGATAAAAGAGCCATCAGCAAACGCTACGAAAACGCCAGATTAAGAGGAAGACCGAGAAAGAGATGGATAAAGGGAATACTGGAGTCACTAGGAGGGATAACACCAGAAGAGGCGAACAGAAGAGCAAAGAATCGCAGATTGTATCTCCCCTCGACGCCAACGGCAATTGAGGAAGGATAGAAGAAAGAATAAGAAGAATTTTTAAAATACTAGAATAGAGAGATCAAACATTATGAACTACCAAATGGCTCCTCTTTTGAAACAGCCAAGCATCTAATTAACAGATAAGAAACAAATGACAAATAGTGTTTTAGTGTCAACCTTGTGTTACCAATGCCAAACATTGCTACTGAATAAAGCTCGCACACAGAAGATCACACAGCGAAATGAGGTGCTTGAGAAAGATGACAAGCTTTGCAACAGGAATATCGAATGTCGAATGTGAAAATCAGAGAACAGATCGGAGGAACGGATCTTACCTGGATTATATATACAAACAACTTGTTCGATTCCCCCTGGAAGCAGTGTGAGTTGTAATCGTGGTTGGAAACAAAATAGCCCCGCGGTCCACACAGCTGTTAGCAGAAACGGGTACCAGGGTTGTACTCTGGGAAGGTGAGGAATGCCGCCTCGCATCGTGAATTTCGATGCTTGAAGCGACACTATCCGAAGTCTCCGAACACTTTTGGATAGGCGGCCGAGCACATATGGGTGGAAACTTGCGTGCTAAGACGCCGATTCAAATCTAGTACTTGACCTTTACCTTACAATAAATTAAATAGTTCGGATATTTGGTAAAAATGAAACCAGACCAAACAATATCAAGAACTTTCTGTCTCAAAACATTAGTATAGAGAACGAAAGAGAGACCAAGGAAGAGATGGAATAACGAACATATGCTAGAAGCATTTGATCCTGACAGCGTCCAGATACGCCCAAGAATACTGCATCTAAAAAACAGGTGATTTGGAGAACAAGCAATTTATCATCTACAGACATTAAGTTACTATAAATTCCCCCTTTATACTGCACCACTTGAAGGCAACAGGAGATGGATACAAGACGAATAGAGAAAGCTGTGATCGCTCGTGAGTGACTAACAATGACTCATAGATTACCCCCTGAGATAGAAAACCTTTATATACGCTATTTAGTCATGCTTCGAGTGTATCAAATACGGAAATGGTGTTAGAACTCATAATGTGTATTTAAATTGACACATTTTTTGGTAAGGTGGTCAACACTAAGCCAGTACCGCCTTCTACGAGTCACATCACCATGATTTATATGGAGTAGTGGCTACATAATGAAGATAGTTTGTCCTATGTCGCACTGTAAGATATTTGGAGGATACAAACATTTACAGTCAAATCTTATGCCAGTAATTGCTATAGTTAATGATGGTACAAACTTTCATTCCTTCTCAGAGAGTAATCGTTCCTTAACTTTTGCTCTCTTTCTTGCAACCCATTCTATATTCTATTCTATTCTATTCTATTCTATTCTATTCTATTCTATTCTATTCTATTCTTTTCTGTTATGTTCACTGAACCAGCATCGTTGCAGTCAGGAATTTCCCATATTCGCCCCAGCACTTGTCATATTTTGTAAAATGCATCAGTTAATTCCGTTGACAAGGTCACTTCGTGCACGACTTGCTCGACTGCACAGGCAACGATTACAGATCTCCTTAGTCGCCTCTTACAACATGCATGGGAGGTAACAGTGGCATCATCTTGTTAATCTTATTGTGCTATTCTCATCTTACTAATCTATTTTACAATTCTCATTTTGGCTAATCTTATCTTACCATCTCCTCGTACATTCGTATCTTACTTTTCTCAACTTAATAATGTTATCTTACTAATATTATCTTCCTAATCTTATCTTACTAGTGCTCATCACATTCAGTATAAAAGAACTTATAAAATCATACCGCCGATTTCCAATTGTATCAAATAAATAACTTTTACAGCAGCTACTTGTAGCTGTTACCCAGTTAGTTATAAATCTATTCTAAATATTTTGTTATCAACTCGAGTCTGACGACTGGTCCCAAAGCACCTATCCAACAGATTTATTGCAACGAAGGGGACTTAATCATCGTCGATTGAAATAAATATTTTGCGAGCAAATTGTTCCTATTTTGTTTGCAACATTGTCAGCGTCAATTTCAATTAATTTGTTGTCTCCCCCTGAATCTGTAGCAACGACGAATTCATCAAAACGTGTTTCCCCTTGGTGATACCTTACAGAAAGATCTACTGGCATTTATGTCTGAATCGTGACATTTATGACAGTGACGGCTTTGTGTAATTAAATTGTAGAGCAACTCTCACCGACTACTTACTTTTATATATAAACAACACGTTCATTGATTGTAATTGAATGGGCGTGGTTTGACACGGAAACCAAAGCTGGATTTTTTAAAAATATAGATTTAAGTAGGACACGGTGCAAACAGTTTCACGAGCCGCGTCTCTAGTTGTTGTTCAATACAGACCGCTTTGAACTTTCATGGCTTAAAAAAATGACGTTCATGATACTTTTTTGAGCAATTTATGAGTTTAGCGTCCTTAATGATTTCTGCTAAATGAGTGGTCTCCCCTGATTTACCTCACGTATCATATCACATGTATCAGCGAATCATTTCAGATGAAGAGGTATCTTTACAACACTCGGAAAAAAACACTAAATAATCAACAAAAGAAAAAAAAACAAAGAACAATAGATGGACAGAAGCAGGAGCGAAACCCGTACGCCTTGGCCGTACGCCTTGGCCTCCTCCTCTCCCGAATGCCTCTGACTCTAGCTCCACTGTCGTCTGTGTTCCCCTTGATTTGCCCCTTTTCGACCACGAGCGCTCTCTTCTCAGCAAGGGTATTAAGTTTGTCCCTCTTCGCCCGACAATCGAAATCAGAGAGGGATTCACTTGCACATCGCGGAACATCATTTATGCCATCATCTGTAAGCGATGCAAGTTAACCTACATCGGTCAGTCTGGTCGAAGGATCGGCGATAGGTGCCGTGAACACTTGAATGACATCACCCAAGAAGCGGACACTCCTGTAGCAACCCACTTTAACTCGAAGGGGCCATCGAGGTAAGACGGATGTCTTGGTAACTGGCCTAGTATCATGCTCCTCTGATCACAACAGTCGTCTCACTCTGGAGCACCGTCTGATCGCTCGTTGGGATTGCCTCAGCCCTCGTGGCATCAATGTATCCCTGTCCCTCTGAGGACCCTCCTTCCTCCGACTCCACCCCCCCCTACCTATGGACTTCTCTTCCTATTTCACTTCTTGGGGCTTCTACTCCTCGTCCATCCTTGTTCTCCATATCCGCTTTGAGTAACCTTATCTTGCCTTCTTCATCCTAAACCCCCCCCCCCCTCTTTTTCTCTTCAGACTACTTCCATGTCCTTCACCTCTTTATCACTGTATTACCTCTCTACCTGGACTGTACCATCTCTCTGCCCACCTCTATTGTTCCTCGTCCCTCCCACCACCTCTCTGCTGTTCCACTCCTAACTCACCCCATTCCTCTCTATTCACCTGCAGTCACTACTCCTCTATAATCCAGTATCCCGCTTATCCTGATGCCCACTTTCATTCCTCTCCTAGGACCCTCATTATCCCCCTTTGTTCTATCATTTCCCTACTTCTTTACTTCCTTGGTTCATACCTCTTGCGCACCATTCCCCCATTACTCCACTTCTTCCATACTCCCTCTCTGTCTATTCACTTCTGACCTACCGCCTCTCCTCCTATCCACTTCCCACATACCTGCTTCTCATCCCTCCTCTCTATTCCTCCTCCTCTATACTTCCCTACCTCTCAGGTGACTTACTTCCTGCGGACCACCCCTCTATCACTCTACCGCCCTTCTTCCTACCTACTTATACCGGTTTTCTTATTCTACCCCTCCTCATCTCTCCCTCCGGTACTCACTCCCTGCATTCGTTGACCCACCTTTCTACTCTTCCAGTTCTAGGCCTTCCATTTTGTAGATGCTATCTCTCTCACCCATCTCCCAGTTCATTACTTTGTCTTTTCATTCACTCTTTCTTTTAGCCTCTCGCGGCTTCTCTCACTTGCATTGTTCGAGTGATTTATGACATCCGGGCCTTTGGTTTGGGGCCTCTAACTATCGTTTCCCAGTAGTTTGGCAGCTTCGCTTATCTTCCTTCTTCCCCCACCCCGCTCTCTGATTCTCCCCCCCCCCCACTTGTCATTCCACTCGCCTTTCTCAATCACGTGTTATTTTCCAAACACATTCTAAACGCTCCTAGTCATTCTGACTTGTTTCAGCACGGGGGACTGACTTGCTGCAAGAATGCTAAGTACATTTTATGATACATTTTTTTCTTTTTCTCTTTCTCGTTTTCCATTTTATATATCTTGACGCCCATCCTACCTCTCCTCATCATCATTATCATCATCATGTAGTATTAATTTCTCTCTCCTTTCTTATTTCTACATCCTACTTTCCTAGCCCTCCACTTGATCATCTAACATGTAGTTATAGATAATTGTGCTTCACCGTTTGTTGTCGTTGTCCCTGTATTCTTAAGAAGGCCACAGGCCGAAATGTCAGTATTGTGTTGTGTTCCTTCATTGTCAAGCTGTCATCATACTTTGGAGTGTTTAGCACACCCGACCACTGGCTCTTTGCTACCAGATTTACCGCAGCATTGCAATTATTTGCCTGTTCCCTAGCGCCTTGTCACGAGAACCAAACGCTAGAGTACACTGCCAATTCAGCTACCTGAAAAGATAGCTATCATTGTCAATGTCTTTCACGCATGTATACTCATGACTATAGCACATGATTACGAACACAACTCGGGAATAAATTGTATATCAGTATTTTCTTATTAAGACAAGTATATCCCGGATCCGAGTATTGTAAATATGGGGAATCATAGGAGGAAGAGGTATGTACTACAGCACTCAGAAAAAAATGACAAATAAACAACAACAGAAAAAAAACAAAGAACAATATATGGTCCGAAGCAGGATCTAACCCGTACTCCCTGGCACTGCGCCTTGCCACGAGAAGCTGAACGCTAGAGAACACTGCCACTCAGCTAGAATTTGTAAACATACCTCTTCCTCTGAAATGATTCTCTGATCTATCGCCTCGGAAGTCTCCCTCTATAATAATATTCATTTATTATTATTTGTCTCCAGTCCAACCCACTGTAAACTACTATTCGTGTTGTTTCGTCCTATGGCTGTTTGTATACAACGCAAATATTCAACCGTAACCTATCGAGGAGATACTTGACTTAATAGGAAAATATAGATATACAATTTATTCCTGAGTAGTGTTCGTAACCCATTGCTTATAATTATGAAAACATATACGTGAAAGACATCGCCAGTGACAGCTACCCTTTTAGGTAGCTGAGTTTGCTGTGTGCTCTAGCGATTCCTTATCGTGGCAAGACGATGTGCCAATAAGTACGAGTTCGATCCTGCTTCTGGCCATCTATTATTCTTTGTTTTGTTGTTGTTGATTATTTGTGATTTTTTTTCCAAGTGTTGTAAACATACCTCTTCCCCTGAAATGATTCGTTAATCTATCGCATCCAAAGTATCCCTCCATTATAATATTCATTTACTATTATTATCACTTTTGAATGTTTTGAACTGTTTCTAGTTTTGTTAATTGAATTACATTTTTTGTTCAACAAAGTAGAGGTTTAGGTTATCCCTAACCCAGGCGTCCTCTAATGACGGATATGATAACGACCGAAGAAAGTGCACGGGGACGTTACTCTAAACATAATAGGAAGCTAAACTCGTAAATTACCTATTTTTTTAAAAACTGAAACGTAGGTCTCCAGTTTTTATTTCGTCATGTACCAGAAAACATGGAGTATGGTTGGAAATAAATCACTTACACTTGATCTACATCCGGTTCACAACCTCATGATTGGATTCTGGTGCGCTATGTCGCGCCTGGGCGCCACCAACTTTCTTAACTCTTTCCTTTGATAAAATATTAAACATACACACACACACACACACACACACATATATACATATATATATATATATATATATATATATATATATATATATATATATATATATATATATATATATATATATATATATATATATATAATATACGAAGTTATCGCTTAAGTTAACCTGTGCATTGTATTTCTGTTTTTATTTGTATTTATGTAAGGGTAATACGCCATACTTTGTAGCATGTCGGGAATAGATTGGTGTAAAGGACCATCATTATCAATGATGGTCTGCACATGTTCTAGTGATGTTGTCAGCATTACGCCCGGCCACTATACTTTCCCAGTTAAGGTTATTAGGCACACATTTTGAGATTCTTGTTCAATCAGCTCCGAAGCTGAACCAGTCGAAAAAAATCTGTACAATTTTTATTTTATTTCTTTTTTTTCGCCAGCTTTCACTTCAGGCGAAGTCCCTAGAGACTAGGAACTGAATTTTACGTGTTGATCTAATTTTCCCTGACAGCCGTGTCCACAGGGGTCCCTCGCCGCACAGGCGGATAACTCCGTCTTCGGAGGTACTCATAATTTTTTCGATGAGTAATTGAGTAAACTTTCAAGCCGGGTCTTGATGCAGAGACCAGGGGTGGTTGCCGCAGACAGAAATCACAAATAAAGATCCCAACAGATGCAGCCGGGATTTGAACTCACAACCTCTTTGTCTCGAGACCTGATCTTACCTCGAGACCAATCAGCCCCCCCCCCCTCTTTCCCCACAATCTGCAAATTGAATCCGTCTGCATCAGGATGGTTCTATAGCTTGTTTTTTTCTGTAAGAAACGATAACTATCACCTGCAAGTAAAACTCCACATCAGGGGAAGTAATTACACATAAATTGTAGGTTGCAACTTTACATATTAAAGGCAGACAATAACAAACGTTTCGACTTATATTATAAAGTCTTCCTCAGTAGATACGAGCAAAGACAAGAACACAACGTTCTGAATTTATTTTAAGTGATTAGAGTAGAAAATATTTTCACTGTATTTACAAGAACATTTTCTTTTACTGACTTCATGTGAATATATCTTTTAACAGTGCATTTTAGGAAACGCTGTGACAAGTGGTGTAGGAGATATGAGGAATTTCTGACTGCAATGAAACTGGCTCCATGGAAAGAAAGAAAGAAAGAAAGAAAGAAAGAAAGAAAGAAAGAAAGAAAGAAAGAAAGAAAGAAATCTCTACCAATGATTCATCCTGCGCATATTTTTTACTGACCGGACATAAATATTGTTTACTAACTGAATTCAGCGTTTTCTTGTAATCCCATTTTGGGTCAGATCTTAGTTCCAATTCATGGGTATGTTCCCAACTCACAGAGAACACAATGTTCTTGGTTGTAATCAGAAGGTATTTCCCTAATCCTTAATTTAGATTTATTCTTTCTGGACCCAGTCAACCGAATTGGTTTATTCTTTCTGGACCCAGTCAACCGTGTTGGTTTATTCTTTCTGGACCCAGCCAACCGGGTTAGTTTATTCTTTCTGGTACCATACCAGTCAACCGTGTTGGTTTATTCTTTCTGGACCCAGCCAACCGTGTTGGTTTGTTCATTCTGGTCCCAACCAACCGGATTAGTTTATTCTTTCTGGTCCCAGTCAACCGTGTTGGTTTATTCTTTCTGGACCCAGTCAACCGTGTTGGTTTATTCTTTCTGGACCCAGTCAACCGTGATGGTTTATTTTTTCTGGACCCAGCCAACCGTATTAGTTTATTCTTTCTGGACCCAGTCAACCGTGTTGGTTTATTCTTTCTGGACCCAGTCAACCGTGTTGGTTTATTATTTCTGAACCCATTCAACCGTGTTGGTTTATTATTTCTGAACCCATTCAACCGTGTTGGTTTATTATTTCTGAACCAGTCAACCGTGTTGGTTTATTCTTTCTGGACCCAGTCAACCGTGTTGGTTTATTATTTCTGAACCCATTCAACCGTGTTGGTTTATTATTTCTGACACAGTCCACCCTTTTAGTTTATTCTTCTAGGATCCAGTCCACTATAGTGGTTTATTCTTCCTGCACATTGAAAAGTTAGCTCCATGGCTTAAATTACAAATAAGATCCCGATACTTTTTTTTAAAAATTACTGCACTGCCATCTAATCTACAAGTTCAACTATAGCAAGTTTGCATAAATGTGCAACCCCTGACTCATATTTCTTGTACTTTTAAGACATTATATTTAGCTTCAGATTTTCTATTTAACTTCCAACTGATTTTGGAGTTTAAATTTAAAACGGGTTATAGTTTAGGAGAGCAACTGAACTCCGTAACTTTGCCTCCCATGTATACGCCTCTGCCTCGCTGTTAATTTATTTTAGGCATTTGAAACAATCTTCAGAGCTGGAATCCCGTGGCTATATTCCTACATTAGCCACGGATCATTAAATTACCTCCCTGTGATTGCTTTCATTGCTGACCGATCTATTCCTTACATTTCATTAGATTTCATAGATACAGAGCACATCGCCCCGAGCATACAGTTATATCTTTATAAAGTATGTGTCTCCCTCCCTTTCTATCTATCTTAGTCTCTGTCTCTTTAATGCTCTTTTCCTGTTCTTTCTTTCGTGGATCAATTACGACAAAGAATTAAAGTCAGAGAAAGAGAAATAGAGAAAGGAAACAAAAATAAGAGCGAGAGAGAGGGCGAGAGAGAAATAGAACTAAAGGAACGGGAGAAAGAAACTTAGAAAATAAAAGTGAGAAAGATTTAGAGAGACGTAACTATTGTGTGGGGAAAGACGTTTTTGATGGAGAATACGTGTTTTAAGAGAGACTGTTACAAAAGTGAACAAAATAAACGTTAGAGTGCGAAAAAGAAACGAAAGAGAACAAAAATAACAGCAGACTAAGCGAAAAGTGATGAAAGATAACACTGACATGGCTCCACAAATAAACTTAATCTTGATAGACTATAAAATATATACTTTCTATGAATCATAATTTTTACAGAAGAATGTTGAGAATTGAGTTATTGAATAATTTGCAGGTCATCATCATTGCACTCCGAACGTGCCCATAGGTGCTCAGATCCCCTCCTCAGCAATTCCCTCAGTGTCCAGCTACTGACGACTCCAGTTCTGTGTTGGTTGATAAGTCTTCTTACACGGCCACTAAGTTTCTCATTTCTGGCTGTGCCCATCTTAACTCCCATCTCTATCATCCGAAGAAGTGACGTGGATCTATGTTTGTCGAAGTCATGTGCTCTTCCCACATCTCGGAAGGCATTGATGATGTCCGCCCGATCCATTGGTTGACCGTCCTCAACGACAGCGCAGCTAGCCAACCTGTGAACTCTTTCATTTCCCTGTATTCCCGCATGTCCAGGGACATAGACAAATGTAACCTTTGGTATTTTAGACAAAAATACCAGCCAGCTTAAGAGGATGGCTTGGCAGAAGGTCAACAAGAGAAATGATAAATAACTGTCGAGATCTAAAGTTGTAGAGAGACATGATCACCTACGCCAGCAGGCCCGGTACTTGATGATGAATCATAAATAAAGCTGACTTCTCTTCGAGACATCTTTGGTAACGAATCAGAGATAATATTGTGATTTTCATTTATCCTACTAGTGACGGATTTCTCGTGGCTTCAACTATACATCAGTGTCGAAATATGTCAATGGACTCTGACATTATTTCTTTACTTGTCTTCGTAACGTTGACATTTATATATGATTCAATCTATGCCTTATTCATGAGTTTATTCATGACAATTATTCACCATTGTCATTTACCATGTCAAGTACTTTCCCTCCTTATGTGTTGTTCAACCGCATGAAAAGATGTAGTTGTCAGCGTTTTGCTCTTATCTTGGCCTCGCCTAATGTTATGTTTCCTACGTTTTCTAATATTCCATCATTTTATTCTTCTCTTCGCCTCTCCTGGTGTTGTTTCCTATTGTTTCTAATATTTCATCATTGTATCCTTCTCTTGGCCTCTCCTGATGTTATGTTTCCTATTTTTTCTAATAATCCATTATTGTATCCTTCTCTTGGCCTCTCCTGATGTTATGTTTCCTATTTTTTCTAATAATCCATTATTGTATCCTTCTCTTGGCCTCTCCTTATGTTATGTTTCCTATTTTTTCTAATAATCCATTATTGTATCCTACTCTTGGCCTCTCCTGATGTTATGTTTCCTATTTTTTCTAATATCCCATCATTTTATTTTTCTCTTGGCATCTTCTCTTACGTTTCCTAATGTTTCTAATATTCTATCAATCCATTGTTTTCCCCGTTCAACCCATTGATTTACTACTGTCGTTGAATCTAGTCCCCTCGACGCTGAAAGGCAGATGAGGAAGGAAAGAAGAAGAAGTTGAATCTAGTTCTCTCTAGTATCACTGACAGGAAACTATTCTTCTTATTCTATCTTTCCTCTTCTTTTATCCTACTGCTTGTGTCCTGTAGTGACAGAGAGAGAAATGGAAAGTGTTATTTCCTTGCATTCATTTGGTAGTTGTGCTGGAAAGTAGAATTTACTTAGTGTCTTTCTTTACTCCATCTATCCAGCTCTCTCTGGTTTTCCCTTTGCTGCTGTCACGGATTGCTTTCATGTAATGTAAAGCAGTAAAAGCTGCTGGTTGATTTGCTTTCATCCTTGTCAGATGTTCAAACTATTTCATTCTTTGCTACTTAATATAGCCAATAGCTAATACCAAGGAACCAGTAGTGGGGTGTGATAAACACTCCAAGGTATGGTGACAGCTTTACAAGGAAGGAACAACACAATACTGACGTTTCGGCCTGTGGCCTTCTTCAGAATACAGGGACAACAACAATAAACGGTGAAGCACAATTATCTATAACCACATGTTAGATGATCAAGTGAATGGAGAAGAGGTGGACAGAAATGAGAAAAGTAAGATGATGAAATAAGAAAGGAAGCTACATGAGGGGAAGTAGGATGAGCGTCGAGATGTACAAAATAGAAAGATTAGAAAAATAAGTAAGAGCTCGAGATGTAAGTTTGTTGTCGTTGTCCCTGTATTCTGAAGAAGGCCACAGGCCGAAACGTCAGTAATGTGTTGTTCCTTTCTTGTAAAGCTGTCAATATACATTGGAGTGTTTATCACACCCCACTACTGGCTCCTTGCTACCAGCTTTACCGCAGCATTGCAATTATTTGCCTGTTCCCTAGCTAGTATCCTCCAGTTTTCTCAAAACTTTATTTCTAATCTTATCTCCTCTAGTTTTATTTACAATTCTTCTTATTCATGACATTTCATATGGCATTAGTTTATGTTTGTTTCTTTCAAAAACTGTCCGTGTCTGACACAGCTTGCACACTGTGGGATATAAACAATTGTTTCTATTCAGTAGTTGAGAATAGACTATTACAATAACAAAGTTTCTAGAAAATCTATATCCACACACTGATACTGTTAAATAAAGCTTTGAGTTCAAGAAAGTAATAGGAGCAAGGAAAGGTGTTTTCCACGCCCTGCAATAACAACAACAAAAATAACAACAACAAAAATAACAACAACAACAACAACATCTTTTAGATGCAGTGGTTTATTACTAAACGAGAGAAACAAAGCTTTCTACAACTTTCTCAATCCTACTCTACAACTTCAACTTTCTCGATCCTATTTACACCTTAAACTTTCTCGATCCTACTCTACACCTTCAACTTTCTCGATCCTATTTACACCTTCAACTTTCTCGATCCTATTTACACATTCAACTTTCTCGATCCTACTCTACACCTTCAACTTTCTCGATCCTATTTACAACTTCAACTTTCTCGATCCTATTTACACCTTCAACTTTCTCGATCCTACTCTACAACTTCAACTTTCTCGATCCTACTCTACAACTTCAACTTTCTCGATCCTACTCTACACCTTCAACTTTCTCGATCCTACTCTACACCTTCAACTTTCTCGATCCTACTCTACAACTTCAACTTTCTCGATCCTACTCTACAACTTCAACTTTCTCGATCCTACTCTACAACTTCAACTTTCTCGATCCTACTCTACAACTTCAACTTTCTCCATCCTATTCTACACCTTCAACTTTCTCGATCCTACTCTACAACTTCAACTTTCTCTATCCTACTCTACACCTTCAACTTTCTCAATCCTACTCTACACCTTCAACTTTCTCGATCCTATTTACACCTTCAACTTTCTCGATCGTATTTACACCTTCAACTTTCTCGATCCTATTTACAACTTCAACTTTCTCGATCCTATTTACACCTTCAACTTTCTCGATCCTACTCTACAACTTCAACTTTCTCGATCCTACTCTACAACTTCAACTTTCTCGATCCTACTCTACCTCTTCAACTTTCTCAATCCTACTCTACAACTTCAACTTTCTCGATCCTACTCTACAACTTCAACTTTCTCAATCCTACTCTACAACTTCAACTTTCTCGATCCTATTTACACCTTCAACTTTCTCGATCCTACTCTACCTCTTCAACTTTCTCAATCCTACTCTACAACTTCAACTTTCTCGATCCTACTCTACAACTTCAACTTTCTCAATCCTACTCTACAACTTCAACTTTCTCGATCCTATTTACACCTTCAACTTTCTCGATCCTACTCTACACCTTCAACTTTCTCGATCCTATTTACACCTTCAACTTTCTCGATCCTACTCTACAACTTCAACTTTCTCGATCCTACTCTACACCTTCAACTTTCTCGATCCTATTTACACCTTCAACTTTCTCGATCCTACTCTACAACTTCAATTTTCTCGATCCTACTTACAACTTCAATTTTCTCGATCCTGCTTACAACTTCAACTTTCTCGATCCTACTTACAAATTCAACTTTCTCGAATCCTACTCTACAACTTCAGCTTTCTCGATCCTACTCTACAGCTTCAGCTTTCTCGAATCCTACTCTACAACTTCAACTTTCTCGAATCCTACCCTACAACTTCAGCTTTCTCGAATCATACTCTACAACTTCAGCTTTCTCGAATCCTACCCTACAACTTCAACTTTCCCGAACCTTCTCGACAACTTCAACTTTCCCGATCCTACTCTACACCTTCAACTTTCTCGATCCTATTTACACATTAAACTTTCCCGATCCTACCCTACAACTTCAGCTTTCTCGAATCATACTCTACAACTCCAGCTTTCTCGAATCCTACCCTACAACTTCGACTTTCCCGATCCTTCTCGACAACATCAACTTTCCCGATCCTACTCTACACCTTCAACTTTCTCGATCCTACTCTACAACTTCAACTTTCCCGATTCTATTCTACAACCACAACTTTCTCAATCCTACTATACAACTTCGACTTTCTCAATCCTACTCTACACCTTCAACTTTCTCGATCCTATTTACACATTAAACTTTCCCGATCCTACTCTACAACTTCAATTTTCTCGATTCTACTCTACAACTTCAACTTTCTCGAATCCTACTCTACAACTTCAACTTTCCCGATCCTTCTCTACAACTTAAACTTTCCCGATCCTCCTCTACAACTTCAACTTACTCGATCCTACTCTACAACTTCAACTTTCTCGATCCTACTCTACAACTTCAACTTTCTCGATCCTAATATACAACTTCAACTTTCCCGATCATACTCTACACCTTCAACTTTCTCGATCCTACTCTACAACTTCAACTTTTTCGAACCTACTCTACAGCTTCAGTTAATCCAAAAACTGTTTTTAATTCATCCGACTGCACAGCTCAACCACCTCTAAAACTCCGACTGCACAGCTCAACCACCTCTACAACTCCGACTGCACAGCTCAACCACCTCTACAACTCCGACTGCACAGCTCAACCACCTCTACAACTCCGACTGCACAGCTCAACCACCTCTACAACTCCGACTGCACAGCTTCAACCACCTCTACAACTCCGACTACACAACACCAACTACACAACACCGACTACACAACACCGACAACAGATTACCGACTACACAACACCGACTACACAACACCGACAACAGATTACCGACTACACAACACCGACTACACAACACCGACAACAGATTACCGACTACACAACACCGACTACACAACACCGACAACAGATTACCGACTACACAACACCGACTACACAACACCGACAACAGATTACCGACTACACAACACCGACAACAGATTACCGATTACACAACACCGACTACACAAAACCGACAACAGATTACCGACTACACAACATCGACTACACAACATCGACTACACAACATCGACTACACAACATCGACAAAAAATTACCGACTACACAACACCGACTACACAACATCGACTACACAACATCGACAACAGATTACCGACTACACAACACCGACTACAAAACATCGACTACACAACACCGACTACAAAACATCGACTACACAACACCGACTACAGGTTACCGACTACACAACACCGACTACCCAAAACTGACTCCACAACATCGACAACATAACACCGACTTTACAACACTGACAACACAACACTGACAAATCAACACAACACTGACAACACAACACTGGCAACACAACACCGACTACATAACACTGACAACACAACATAGCACCGATAACAGATTACCGACTACACAACACCGACTACACAACACCGACTACAGATTATCGACAATACAACATCGACTACACAACATCGACTACGCAACATCGACTACACAACATCGACAACACAACACCGACAACAGATTACCGACTACACAACACCGACAACAGATTACCGACAACAGATTATCGACTTCAAAACACCGACTACTCAAAACCGACTCCACAACACGGACAACATAACACCGACTGGGACACCGACTTTGGGAGCGGCGATAGCTCAGTGGTTAGTGAACTGGACTACTAAGGACAAGAGGTAGGGTTCGATCTTTATCGGCGGCTTCCGGGTTCACCCAGCCTTAAATGGGCACCAGGTTTTTTTTTTTTTGGAGGGCCTCGGTAGCCTAGTTGGGAAAACCACCCGACTAGACTACCGACGTTCGGACAACCCGTGTTCGATTCCCGCTGGGAGCAGTGTGAGTTGTACTCGTGGTTGGAAAAAAAAAATACCCCCACGGTCGACCCAGCCGTTGGCAGAAATGGGTACCAGGGTATTATCCTGGGAAGGTGAGGAATGTCGCTTCGCATCTGAGTTTCGATGCTTGAGGCTACACTATACAGAAATATCCGAACATTTCTGGATAGGCGGCCGAGCACATATGGGTATATACTCGCGTGCTAAGACGCCGGTTCAAGTCTCGTACTTTACCTTTACCTTTAACACCGACAACATAACACTGACAACACAAAACTGACAACATAACAGTAATAACATAACACTGACAACATAACACAACACTGACAACACAACACTGACAACACAACACAACACCGACTACACACCCCTGACAACACAACACTGACAACAAAACACATCACTGACAACACAACACTGACAACACAACACTAACAACACAAGACAACACTGACAACACAACACAACACTAACAACACAACACAACGCTCACAACACAACACTGACAACACAACACTGACAACACAACACTGACAACACAACACCGACTACACAGCACTGGCAACACAACACTGACAACACAACACCGACTACCAACATCGACTACACAACATCAATTCCACAACACCAACTCCACAACACCTACTCGGCAGTTCAGATTCCACAACTCCATTACTCGTAATCCACACACTCAACTCTACAACCCCAACCACTTCACAACAACACCCATAATAGTACCCAGTAACTTGTTCCCTATGCCTAGTAATGTCAGCCTCCTACATGTCCAATACAAACGTTCCGGACATCAACAAACATTAGCAGCTATCATCACCCAGGCATTAAATTCTGCTTTCAGAACAGGTGAATGGCATATCAACCGTAACGGTTTGAGAGCGGGGTCACGTGGACTAGAAATCAATTATAAGTAATGACGCTGCTATGTGGCTGTCATGGTGCCCGCTTGGCTTCTCATTGCAGCATCAGAATTATTAATGTTTTCTGCAGACTGCCATCAGTCAGATACATTATCTGCAAGCATTGCCTTCGCTATCTTCTCTGTCATGTCGAGATCACTAGTTAATCCATTCTATCTAATTCTTTATCTCACTCTACGTTTAATAATATTATTTGATTCTTTTATTCTTCTTCAGACACTGTTACCATACCTCTCTCTCTCTCTCTCTCTCTCTCTCTCTCTCTCTCTCTCTCTCTCTTTGTATATTTCTATCCCTCTCGCTGTCTCTCCTGTGTGAATAGATCACTGACTTCTATGTCTGTTCGTTCCCAAAGAAAATAACAATATATCTCTTGTTCTTTATTCTCTTTGACCTTTCGCCACAGAGGGAAGATTGTGTGTTCTTGACTGCCCTCTTTGGTTCTTCTATCACAAAGTGATTCATATATATCGCTTTTTTCTCTATCATATAGTGCTTGAGGTATATCGCTTTTACCTCTCTCACTTTGTGCTTCAGATATATCGTATTTCCCTCTCTCAAATAGGGTTTCAGATATATCGTTTGTTTCTCTCTTCGACAACTTTTTATTTCCCTCATTAGCTCTGGCATCTGAAAGTTAGTTCTTGCTTAAAAAACGTTCTTTGTAGATAATATATATATCCAAGCTTGTATGTTTGTTGTCTGGATGTAGTTTAGGATTTCACTTTGTGCATAAACAAACACACACATATTATATATATATATATATATAGAGAGAGAGGGGAATTTAAGTACCCAAGAAGTCTAGGAAAAAACGACAATTCATAAACAGCAGAAATAGACTCCGATGCAGTAACGCTTATCAAATCATTGAACAGCTATCACCACTATTGTCCAACAAGAAAATAACTCGAGAGTCAAAACGGGCACTATACAATACAATCTTTATCCCAACACTGTGCTACCATTGCCAGACCTGGACTCTAGGGGCAAGAACAATAAGCAAAATAACCTCTACTGAGATGAAATGTGTTAGATAAATGATAGGAAACTGAGAGATAAGATCAGAAATGAAGAACTAAGAAAAAAGCTTGGAATAATCCCCGCCATAGAATATATTTAAAAGAACAATAGGCACTTTACAAGGCAGAAAGATCAAACACAACACAACGAGTTTTCAATAAACATTGCGAGAACACCAGACCCAAGGGCCGACCACTAAAAATGTGGATTTACAGAATATTAGTAACAATAGGAAACATAACAGCAGCAGAGGCGAACGGAAGAGCAAAACACCGCAAATTATATTTCCCCTCGACGCTGAAAGGCGAATGAGGAAGGAAAGAAGAAGAAGAATAACATGCATACACATATACATACACATACTCCCAAAAAACGTAAAAATGTCCACGTCTGTTTTTAGCTGAAGCGTTTCAGCTATCCACTTAAAACACTTAAAAAGCGATATAATGTCCAGGGGACAGATCCAGTTAAATATCATTCTCTCATTTAAAAATAATTGTCATTATTTCTTATATCGTCTCCTGTTAACAAGTTACCTTCTTGTGCGAATTTGATACTTTTAACTCCATTCCGACAAATTGCCTAATGAATCATAAAACAAAAAAGACTAGCATTAATATTCATTGGATAATTTCAATTAGTGATAATTTGATCTCTTTGAAATTCGCCCGATGGTTAAGTCCGTACATTCTTATATCATGTGACGCTTGAAATAAAAAACTGAAACTTCCAGTGAAATCATTTATGTGGAGTTGTATAAATGTGTCACTGGCGGATCAAATTTAACAAATCCTCGTACTTGAGTAGGCAGTATTAATTGATATTAAAGTTACATGCTACAATTTGGCTCAATCTAACATCCATAAGTTTTGCTTAGACTCAACAGTGGTGTGTGAAACCATGGGTAGAAGTTAGACTGATAAAAAAAAAACATTTGTTGCAATTTTAAAAAAAATAGAAGCTGCTAAGAAGGGATGTTGTCGGAAAATCATGAACCTCATCGAACTACCTACCTACCAATTTGTCTATCTATCAATCAATCTATCTATCTATCTATCTATCTATCTATCTATCTATCTATCTATCTATCTATCTATCTATCTATCTATCTATCTATCTATCTATCTATCTATCTATCTATCTATCTATCTATCTATCTATCTATCTATCTATCTATCTATCTATCTATCTATCTATCTATCTATCTATCTATCTATCTGTCTATCTGTCTGTCTGTCTGTCTGTCTGTCTGTCTGTCTGCTGCCTGCCTGCCTGCCTGCCTGCCTGCCTGCCTGCCTGCCTGCCTGCCTGCCTGCCTGCCTGCCTACCTACCTACCTACCTACCTATCTACCTATCTATCCGTCAAGTGTAGAGCTGTCTGTCGCTCAGTCGGTCTATTTGTCTTTAGCCTGAAACCTGTTTATATCAGCAATGTCGTTTCTTCCATCAACTGTATAGTTCTTGCAGAGGCCCATGTAGAGATGAGTCACATGGTTAGAGCCACGTCACTAGCAACGGCGTTCCACTGAAGCAGTGGAACAACGTGCCAATATTCTCACTACAGCGATGAAGAATTGTAAACTGAAGCGGAAACTCCATGTGTTCCGTAACTGGAGCGTGGAACTTTCCTTGAAACACTCACACTCGCCATTGCCACACACTTTCATTAAACATCCACGCTATTTTCAATGACATTGTCGATTCAAATTATTTTTTGTTGGGCCCCACTGGCCACCAGCGGTTTTCAAATTACTTTTTCTTGTTTACCCCACTGGCCACCAGCGGTTTTCAAATTATTTGTTCTTGTTTACCCCACTGACCACCAGAGACTTTCAAATCTTTGCTTACCATAAACATAATCGATTCCATTCCTTCCAGGTAACCCTTGTGAATCCTCCAAGCCATTCCTGTGCCGAAGCTCTGTCAAGTGTATAGGACTGAAGTTTGTCTGTGATGGGACCTGGGACTGTGAGGACGGATTTGATGAGGATCCTGCAGTGTGCAACGCGGGTACGTTTCTCTTACCAGAGTTTTTTTTTTCTTTTCTTTAAATTGATGATGTTAACAGGTTTAGTAAGAATTGAAAGCTACTGAGATTTATAATTGAGGATGTTAACAGGTTTAGTAAGAATTGAAAGCTGCTGAGATTTATAATTGAGGATGTTAACAGGTTTAGTAAGAATTGAAAGCTGCTGAGATTTATAATTAAGGATGTTAACAAGTTTAGTAAGAATTGAAAGCTTCTATAATTGATGATGTTAACAGTTTTAGTAAGAATTGAAAGCTTCTGAGATTTATAATTGAGGATGTTAACAGGTTTAGTAAGAATTGAAAGCTGCTGAGATTTATAATTAAGGATGTTAACAGGTTTAGTAAGAATTGAAAGCTTCTATAATTGATGATGTTAACAGGTTTAGTAAGAATTGAAAGCTGCTGATATTTATAATTGAGGATGTTAAGAGGTTTAGTAAGAAATGAAAGCTGCTGAGATTTATAATTGAGGATGTTAACAGGTTTAGTAAGAATTGAAAGCTTCTATAATTGAGGATGTTAACAGGTTTAGTAAGAATTGAAAGCTGCTGAGATTTATAATTGAGGATGTTAACAGGTTTAGTAAGAATTGAAAGCTGCTGAGATTTATAATTGAGAATGTTAACAGGTTTAGTCAGAATTGAAAGCTGCTAAGATTTATAATTGATGATGTTAACAGGTTTAGTCAGAATTGAAAGCTGCTCAGATTTATAATTGATGATGTTAACAAGTTTAGTAAGAATTGAAAGCTACTGAGATTTATAATTGATAATGTTAACAGGTTTAGTAAGAATTGAAAGCTGCTGAGATTTATAATTGAGAATGTTAACAGGTTTAGTAAGAATTGAAAGCTGCTGAGATTTTTTTGGAGAGGGAAATACAAGGTAAACGAGACATAGGCGTTCCGTGGCCGTCGACATTTGATGCACAATTGGATGATAATTTGTAATTTAAAGCTTTGCGCGTGGAGAAATAAAGGACCGGATCCCCAACTAGACTGGGTCTGTCGTTTTTTTTGTTCCATCGCTAGCTCTATCTTCTGATTGATGAAACGTTTTTCACTGTTTTCTTTTTTGTATGAGGATGGATAACAACTGTGATCTGTAAACTTGACGATGCCTGCACTGGGACATGCATCACAGGGTTCATGGTTAAAACAATTGAGATTGTTTTCTCTGCTTAGAGATACAGTGTTATTAGTTACTACCTTTTTAAGAGTCTCGCACCGACCAGTACGATTTTCAACTACTCTTTCAACATGGATGTTTGAGATCTTCATTGGTAAAGTAGAAATACTTGCAGAAATTGACACAAACACGATAGTCTCCAAACGACATTGGAGCGAAGAGTACTTTTCTAAATCCTCTCATGTTTGGACTGTAATGTAGTTACTTATAATTGATATACTCAAACATTGTTTTCTTTCTGTCGTCCTGGCTGAGGACGTAAAGTAGCTGTTGATTATTTTTATGGACCTAGAGCAGTGATTTCCAACGCGGTACTCGCGAACACCATTGCGCCCGCCGCGTGTTTTCTTGGTGCCGTAGAAGTTCCAATCTCAATCCAGTGAGTGACTCAATTTATTGTCCGGCATTCAGTTGAACAAGAGATTGAGAAGAAAAAAAAAGAAATGATAAAAGAAATCGCTGATGTAATTTCCTTCCCAATGAACAGAAGCGTTAATCGTCGGCATCAAATGATCAACAGATTTAGCGGTAGAGACTAACCTTGTTGCTGTATCTTCAAAGGTTTGAGTTAAGATAAACTTGAATTTACATAAATATAAGCGGTGGTATAGTCTCAGAATTTACATAAATATAAGCTGCGGTATAGTCTCAGAATTTACATAAATATAAGCGGTGGTATAGTTTCAGAATTTACATAAATATAAACGGCGGTATAGTCTCAGTATTTACATAAATATAAGCGGCGGTATAGTTTCAGAATTTACATAAATATAAGCGGCGGTATAGTTTCAGAATTTATATAAATATAAACGGCGGTATTTTCTCAGAATTTACATAAATATAAACGGCGGTATAGTCTCAGAATTTACATGAATATAAGCCGTGGTATAGTCTCAGAATTTACATAAATATAAACAGCGGTATAGTCTCAGAATTTACATAAATATAAGCGGTGGTATAGTCTCAGTTTTACATGAATATAAGCCGTGGTATAGTATCAGAATTTACATGAATATAAACGGCGGTATAGTCGCAGAATTTACATGAATATAAGCCGTGGTATAGTCTCAGAATTTACATAAATATAAACGGCGGTATAGTCTCAGAATTTACATGAATATAAGCCGTGGTATAGTCTCAGAATTTACATAAATATAAACAGCGGTATAGTCTCAGAATTTACATAAATATAAGCGGTGGTATAGTCTCAGTTTTACATGAATATAAGCCGTGGTATAGTATCAGAATTTACATGAATATAAACGGCGGTATAGTCCCTGTATTTACATAAATATAAGAGGCGGTATAGTCTCAGTATTTACATAAATATAAGCGGCGGTATAGTCTCAGTGTTTACATAAATATAAGCGGCGGTATAGTCTCAGTATTTACATAAATATCAGAGGCGGTAAAGTCTCAGAATTTACATAAATATAAGCTGCGGTATAGTCTCAGTATTTACATAAATATAAGCGGCGGTATAGTCTCAGTATTTACATAAATATAAACGACGATATAGTCTCAGAATTTACATAAATATAAGAGGCGGTATATTCTCAGAATTTACATAAATATAAACGGCGGTGTAGTCTCAGAATTTATATAAATATAAACGGCGGTATAGTCTGAGAATTTACATAAATATAAACGGCGGTATAGTCTCAGAATTTACATGAATATAAGCCGTGGTATAGTCTCAGAATTTACATAAATATAAACGGCGGTATAGTCTCAGAATTTACATAAATATAAGCGGTGGTATAGTCTCAGTTTTACATGAATATAAGCCGTGGTATAGTATCAGAATTTACATGAATATAAACGGCGGTATAGTCTCAGAATTTACATGAATATAAGCCGTGGTATAGTCTCAGAATTTACAAAAATATAAACGGCGGTATAGTCTCAGAATTTACATGAATATAAGCCGTGGTATAGTCTCAGAATTTACATAAATATAAACGGCGGAATAGTCTCAAAATTTACATAAATATAAGCGGCGGTGTAGTCTCAGAATTTACATAAATATAAACGATGGTATAGTCTCAGAATTTACATAAATATAAACGGCGGTATAATCTCAGAATTTTCAAAAATATAAACGGCGGTATAGTCTTAGAATTTACATAAATATAAACGGCGGTATAGTCTCAGTATTTACAAATATATACACCGCGGTACAGTCTCTGAATTTACATAAATATTAGCGGCGGTATAGTCTCAGAATTTACATAAATATAAACGGCGGTATAGTCTCAGAATTTACATAAATATAAGCGGCGGTATAGTCTCAGTATTTACATAAATATAAGCGGCGGAATAGTCTCAGTATTTACATAAATATAAGCGGCGGTATAGTCTCAGTATTTACATAAATATAAACGGCGGTATAGTCTCATAATTTACATATATATAAGCGGCGGTATAGTCTCAGAATTTACATAAATATAAACGGCGGTATAGTCTCAGTATTTGCATAAATATAAACGGCGGTATAGTCTCAGAATTTACATGAATATAAGCGGCGGTATAGTCTCAGAATTTACATAAATATAAACGGCGGTACAGTCTCAGAATTTACATATATATAAACGGCGGTAATGTTTCAGAATTTACATAAATATAAGCGGTGGTATAGTCTCAGAATTTACATAAAAAAGCGGTGGTATAGTCTCAGAATTTACATAAATATAAGCGGCGGTATAGTCTCAGAATTTACATAAATATAAGCGGCGGTATAGTCTCTGAATTTACATAAATATAAACGATGTTATAGTCTCAGAATTTTCAAAAATATAAGCGGCGGTATAGTCTCAGAATTTACATAAATATAAACGGCGGTATAGTCTCAGTATTTACAAATATATACACGGCGATACAGTCTCAGAATTTACATAAATATTAGCGGCGGTATAGTCTCAGAATTTACATAAATATAAACGGCGGTATAGTCTCAGTATTTCAGATGCATTATAGATATGTGTAGCTGCTGTTAACAATCAGTTTGGATATTAGCAAGCGTGGTTCTTTGCAAAATGTCCCGTGGTCCCGTGGCCACAGAAACGTTGAGAACCCCTGATTCGTCAATGATCAGTCTGTCGTAATTTGGTTTTATCATGTCATTCCCAGCATTTGTCCTTACAATATCCTCCAGTGGATAACGCGTGCGTGCGATTAGATCTATTGTCTGCTGATACCAATCGATGATGATTCATTTGTTGCGGTTCTTAGGTTCGAAGACCGAGAGTGGTAAAATGGTAGGTGTATTCGTTTACTGACCAGTAGTGCAAGTTAAGGTTTCAAGTGGGGAGCATTTTCTTAACCGTCGAAAGGGATTCAGCTTCTGAAAATTTGTACCAGAAGTTTTGTTTAGGACAGTCGTGCGGCCCGGCGTAATAATGACCACAATAAATAGAATTATGTAAATAGGCAGGGGAATAAGAGGTAGGTTTCGATCCCAACCGATGGCTTCCGCTTCACTCAGCCTTTAATGGGTACCGGATTTTTTTTCTGGGAAAGTAAAGCGGCACGGGCGTGATACCGACCAGATCACCACAAAAATCATGTGGCGAGGGTCTGTGCAATTGATGGTCACTAACACCATATTCCCTATACGCTACTTGGCGTGACGGGGGTACTTTACTTGACTTTTTAGGCAAGGATAACAACATCATATTCACCGCTCGAGAGAGGGTGTGGCAAGTGTCATTTTGTTTATTTCGTAGCATCTGCCGTTGTTGTTGCCAGAATCAGTCATGGTCAGGCTGCTGTGTACCGGTCTGGGTTTATATTTTTATTCATCCAAAGATGCTTTTAACTTTATCTTAAATCAGACCTACATCCACATAGCGACCGATTTATACCCTTGATCGGTGCTCCTTTCATGGCAACAAACTACAGTACAGACAAACTGTTAATGCATTTCGCATCATCATGCTGGCGAATATTAAAACATTAGTGTGTGACACTGAAGATTTATAATGATTATATTTACTGCTAAATAATGAATGATCATACATCTCAGTGAAAGGATGATCATTTGTTGTTGTTATTGTTGCAGCTGCCAGACCATCATATGATGATTTATTTTATTTCGTGGAGAATGAAAGGAAGTGGATGATACCCAAACTTTTCAATGGCGCCAACCCAGAACTCGTGGCCCACAGCTTATCAGGTTGGTAAAACATGGCGAGGGCGGTTTTGTGGAGACAATCTGACAAGGGTGGTGTGAAGGAGACGGTGTGTTATTGGTGATATATATATCTCTGGTAATGTGACGAGTATGTTGTGAAGGAGAAGATGTGTTAATGTTGATATATTTGTGGTAATGTGACGAGGGTGGTGTAGTGGATACAAAGTGTTGAGGGTGATATTTTAGTGGTAGTTTGATGTGGTTAAAGTATTGTGTTGAGGGTGATATTTTTATAATGATGTGACGAGTGTGGTGGTTGGAAGAAATATGTTGAGTGTAATATATTTGTAGTGATGTGACGAGTGTGGTGGTTGGAAGAAATATGTTGAGTGTAATATATTTGTAGTGATGTGACGAGTGTGGTGGTTGGAAGAAATATGTTGTGTGTAATATATTTGTAGTAATGTAACGAGTGTGGTGGTTGGAAGAAATATGTTAAGTGTAATATATTTGTAGTGATGTGACGAGTGTGGTGGTTGGAAGAAATATGTTGTGTGTAATATATTTGTAGTGATGTGACGAGAGTGGTGTAGTATAAACAATGTTCTAAAGGTGACATATCTGTAGTATTGTGACGAGAATAGTGTGGTTGTGGTAACGTGACGACAAGGATATGTTGATGTATGAGACAAGACCTTTGTCAATAATCAGATCTGGCACGTGAAGTGTTATAAACATGGCATCGCCTCACTGTGTCTATTAATGATTTGGATGATTTATTAATGATGTTTATTTTTCAATTCGATGCTCATGGAGTCAATGACCCACAAATGCCTCATTAGTGTATCCTAGTGCACTTTATTTCCACATAAAATGATACAAATTGCCTACATAAACAGCAGATTGTATCTTGTTGGACATTAAACAGCGTACGCGCTCGGGGCCCGGAAGGGGAGTAAAGAATTGTAGCGCAGTTCCCTTAGAGTTCTCTACCAGCCATGTCTGTAAGAGGCGACAAAGGAGGGCTGGAGAAGGGACTAGCTATTCCGTACTGTAAAAAAATATAAGCTGCACAAATTTCACAAACGTGTACAAGTCACAGAAATGAAATAAAAGTAAATCCGCCATCCAGGAAAAATAAGGGCTCTCTGTCTAAGAGATATGACGCAATCCGATCTTTAAAGAATGGCAAGAAACAGGACGGCTTGGAAAGTGTTTGTTGAAGAACTAAGCTCCATAAGGAGTTGAAAGGAAGAAGAAGATGTAGAAGAAGAGACTTCAACAAGAGGAAAATGATAAGTCGGTTTAAAAATAAACATGTCTCATCATTATTTCTCAACTTGTGAGTTTAACGATAAATTCTTTCCTATCTTTGTTTACATTTCAGTAATTGTATCTTCTGTTCCTGCCATTAAATCACATCCTTCAAACATAGTTTTCCTTTGTATTCCTTGGCTAAATATTTGGATGTTCTTTGTGTATCTATATATTTTTAAAACATTACTTCAAGTTTAAATTAAAAAAAAAACACGTGTTGAATTGTAATTGTAATTGTAATGTTATAGCTGAGGTTTTTTGGGACCCTTGGTAAAGCACTGGTTAGCGAACTGGCCTGCCGAGGATAATAGGTCGAGTTCGATTCTGATCGATGGATTTGAGGCTCGCCAAGCCATAAACCGATACCAGAGATGTTCACCGAGTAAGAAATACATCACTGATGTAGTGCTGACCAAATAATTAAAAATAGAATATGTCGATGTTTCTAACAACACGCTCATTGACATTACATTCTATTTACAGGCCACGGCATGAAGAAGTTTTTCTCATTTAGAGATTTCTTGGGATATTATTTATTTTATTATATTATTTATATTCATCTTCTTTATTCTTGTTCATGAATATAAAAACGACAAAAGCTATGATTATAAACAAAGATAACACAACCTACAAGTGGATATCAAAGTTGAAGTAATAGACCTGGAGATAGTTCAGAGCTACAACTACAACTACAACTACCTTGACTATAACCAGTGAGGAAAAATTGTAAAACCGAAATAAAGAAAAGAATAGGAATGGTATAAAAAGTGATTTTAATTCCATGAAAAATATACTAACATAAAAACAGGAAACACCAGGGCAAAAACTAAGAATAGCAAAATGGTATATCTTCTTAACCTTCCTGTATGGTGCAAAAACATTAGACATGGTTACAGAACATAAAATTGAAACATTTGAAATGTGAATGTATAGATGAATATGTAGAATGGGATGGAAAGAAAAGAAAACAAATGATGAAGTCTTAAAACAAATAAAAAATGAAAAGAGACTAAGCACAGTTCAAACAAAACAAATGACATTTTTATGTGTTCATGTTAAAAGACACAGAAGCCTGCTAAAATTAATATTGAAAGGGAAAATACAAGGTAAAAGAGGCAGACAGACGAAGACTAACATGGACGAGTAACATCTAAAGATGGACAAGTCAGTCTGTGACAACCTGCACAGATCAAAGCAAGAGACAAAGCGGAATGGAGCTCCATGGTAACCAACTTTAATTTCGAGGACGGTACTCAATGATGATGAGATGTGTGCGATATCAAATAATATAATTAAAAACCTACCTTTGACAGACTAGGTTTCAAATGAGTTTTCTTTCAAGAAACGAATTTTAGAAATATGGCACATTCAGAATAAACAATAGAATAGAAAACCAAATAGAAAAATGATATACAAATAAAGATAACTAACATTGAACATAAGACAAAAGTATATTAAAACAACAGTTGAGCAAATGTTGACAGCAGCACCTTAATGCTTCTTCTTTTTGCCATTATGTGGCTGTTTCATCAAATAAACCTTGGATTATCGCTTGGGTTAAAGCAGTACGAGATTAATTGAGCCAATCAGCAGTTTGGGATCATTTGAACCAAATCAGCAGTTCGAGATTATTTTAGCTAATCAGCAGTTGGGGATTAATTGAACCAATCAGCGATTGTAATCTTAATGTCAACTCCTTTCGGAATGTAGGTAGACAAACAAGATTTCACCTTCAGTTTATAATTTGTGTTGTTCACTTTTGTCTATTTCTTCAATTTCGCTCTTACAGATGTTTTCTTATTCCTTCCATATTAAGATTTACGAATTGTCATTTTCTTAATTTATTATATTTTTTACCCGAAGATCTACTATAGTCCGTTCAGAAATTCATAATCACACCTGAATTAGCTTTGCGTGATAACCGTTTGTTATTTTCTCTTCAAAATTTGCATGTAATCTTAGAATATTGATGACGTTATAGAAATATTTTTTGCTCTGAGAAATTTGATCTAGTTTAAAAGTTTTCTTCTTTAGGCTATATTAAATTCACCCTGTTCAAATTTGACACCATTTTAGGATATATACATTAATTTGTTGCGGTCGTTCACGTAAAATAGTTTGGCTATTGCAGGAACACTAACTTCAGTAAGATCCCGTGCACAAAACTGAATATTGAACGACATGACGCACCACGGCCGTGGGTTTAATTACCGAAGGGAAGGCGAATCTTTATTAATTTTGTGAAGACTCAGTAGACAATTTGTTGACTTTAAATACCAACATTTATATCTATAGTCCGTTCAGAATCGTTTGCCTAGACATTAATTTATTTTTTTCAAAAACTTATTGTTCATTTGCATTGATCTTTTGAAGTTAGGTTTAGAATACTAATGTCGCTATAAAAATATTTTTTTATCAAAGAAATGTGATCCAGTTTCAAAGATGCCTTATTTAACCTATATTTAAAAAAAGTTAATCGATATTATAAACACCGGCGGGATTATGTAGATGCTTACATCTCACAGCTGATTCTTTAGCATATAGGCATGACCTTCACGGCTGAATGCGCACCGTCCTAAAATAGTTATGTTTCCACTATAAATTTTTATAAAGAAATGTTACATATGAAATTTCCCGTTTAGCACAAAATGACATTTTAGCCGAAACCGGAAATTATGTGACGTCAAAATCACGGCCGTAGACTCGAGTTCGAGTCATAATTCAGAGGCAAATCTCAATATTTACAGAAAGAAGGCGGCACTATCCATATTATCTTCTGCAAGTCTATGTGAGAATGAATATAAAGGCAAAATATTTTACTGAGCATAACATTGCTATAAAGATTTATCAATACTTCTGCAGAGAGCGTAAAAAGGGACATCTTTATTGTTCTTTATCAAACCCTGAGAAGAGAACAATGCATATTTTAGGTTTGTGTAAACGTTCATTTGATCGAATACTTAAAGGAAGCGGATATTTATTGCCAACAAATGCAAGAAAGCAAGGAAGGAAACAAACGTTAGACAGTTTTGATAAGGACCTAGTAAAAAGAGAAATCTGTCGAATGTTTGATATAAACGAAGAAGTGACACTTAGAAAGTTGAAGCTTTGGCTGAAAACTAACAACGACATTGAAATATCAAAAACTTCATTATGGAAAATATTAAGAAGTGCAGGCTTCACCTTTAGAAAGTATGCTGGTGGAAAAAAACATTATTTGTGAGAAGCCACATCTAGTAGCTCTTAGAAGCAAGTATTTACGTGAAGTGAAGGAAATGCGCGAAAATGATTATGATATTGTTTATTTAGATGAAACTTGGATCAACGCTCATCATACAAATGAAAAGGAATGGCAGTTAGCAGATGGAAGTATTAAAAGATCAGTACCAAGCAGTAAAGGGCAACGTTTGATAGTTGCACATGCAGGTAGCAGACATAATGGGTTGTTGCAGAATGCTCATCTCGTTTTCATTTCAAAATCCATAGACAATAGAGACTACCACTCCGAAATGAATGGGCACATATTTAAAGACTGGATCGAGAAAAGTATCCTTCCAATATTAGATCGACCTTCTTGTCTGATAATGGACAATGCTTCATACCATAACGTAGTTAACGTAGAAGATAGAATCCCAACATCATCAAGTACAAAAGATGCAATCAAAACGTGGCTCATAAAAGAACACATACAAGTTAACGACAGCTACTTGAAACCCGAATTGCTTAGCCTTGTAAAACAGACACAACGTACAAAGATATTTAAAATAGACAAGTTAATTCAAGAACATGGCCATAGATGTTTGAGACTACCTCCATATCATGCACACTTAAATCCTATAGAACTAGTTTGGGCAAAAGTTAAAGGACACGTAGCATATACAAATAAAACTTTCAAATTATGCGATGTTGAGACACTTACAAATCAGGCTCTATCAAATATAAATAAAGACTACTGGGTAAAATGTGAGGATCATGTGTTACGACAAGAAGAGGAATATTGGAAAAAGGATGGTTTGTTGTTTGTTCAGCCGAAAGCAGTAATCGACCTATTTGACTCGTCTGATTCTGAATGATCATTACTCTGATTAAGTCTACAGATAAATAGTTTGATTTGCAAAATTTCCTAGTTGATTTGTTAAACAGTTTATTGTTCAAGACCACCCAAGCAATCAAAAATATGTTATAAGCAAACCAACAACCATTACTTTGAATGGAAGCCTGCTTGAGTCAGTACAGAAGTTCAGCTATCTTGGATCCACTATTACAGCCACACTTTCCTTAGATGAGGAACTAAATGTACGTATTTGAAAGGCAGCGACAACATTTGGGAAACTCACACCAAGAGCATGGAACTATATCAAATTGACTCTACGAACAAAAGTTCTATATATAATTTAAAATTTGTATACTTGCCACCCAGTAAAATTTTATGGACACGCCTATGGGTCATCGTTGCACTAGATTACTGTAAAACATTTTGATTAGGGTCAAATAATAGTTACATGGGCAAAGATCAAAGGAATTCGCCGCTTTAAGAAAACCGTTATAGCTAGACATCGAGTAACACATATGTTCTTGTGACACGGACATTTTAACACCGTATGCCAAAAATCATGTGAAATCATCAAGAACTTTTTGAATTATAAATCATAACATCTTGGCAAACGATTCTGAACGGACTATAAAATCTATCTTTGTAGCCATACCGAAGAAGTCATGAGCCACTAATTGTGAACACCATCGCACTATTAGTCTCATGAGCCATATGACTAAAATATTACTAAGAATAATCATGAGACGTGTAAGGAACGAAATAAAACCAGAAATAAGTGAGGAACAATGTGGATTTGTGGACGGAAAGGTCACCAATAATGCAATATACATCTTAAGAACATTGATAGAAAGATCTATATATGTGCTTTATAGACTACACGAAAGCATTTGACAAAGTAAAGCATGTAGAAATGATAAATATGCTGGAGAAATTAAACATTGATGGCAAGGATCTACGAATCATAAAAAAAACATGTACTGCCAACAAAGAGCAGCTATACGAATTAACAACCAAACAGGACAATTCCAATATATAATAATAAAGCAAGGAGTCAGACAAGGCTGTGTTCTGTCACCGGATTTGTTTTCACTTTACAGCGAATATGTTATGAGATCAATAGTAGACAAAAAAGGAATTGAAGTCAATTGTCACAACATAAATAATTTGCGATATGCGAATGACACAGTCTTAATAGCAGAGACAGAGAATGAACTACAAGAAATGATAGACATAATAGTGAAAGAAAGCAACAAGAAAGGTCTCAGTCTGAATAGTAAGAAAACAGAAGTAATGGTTATATCGAAGAAACAATCACCACCATCATGCAGCATAAAAATAAACGAGACAAATCTGAAACAAGTGCAACGTTTCAAATACTTGGGCACAATAATAACATCAGATGGTAGATGCACCACAGAAATAAAAAGCAAAATAGCTGAGGCCAAAATAGCATTTCAGAAAATAAAAATATCTTATGCAACAAATCTATGTCAATAAAAATGAGAAAGAGAGTTCAACGGTGCTATTTAGAACCAATTCTGACCTATGGAAGCGAATAATGGACAGTAGACAAACAAATGTAAAGACGATTAGAGGCCACAGATATGGGATTTCTCAGAAGAATGTTGAAAGTTCCCTGGACAGCTAAAAAGACCAATGAGGAAGTTCTGAAAAGACGCCAACACAAAAAGGGAGCTCTTAAAAAACATCAGAAAGAAGCAATCAACATTTTTCGGGCACATCATGAGAAGAGGAAAGTTGGAATACTTGGTTACAACTGGCACAATAAAAAGAAAGAGAGATCGCGGACGACAAAGAGAGAAAATACTGGATAGCTTGGTGTCATGGCATGGAAAACAGTCAACAACAGTACTGATACGATGAACTGTAGATAGAAGATTGTGGAGGAACATGATCACCTATGCCGACCGGTATGGCACATAATGATGATTATATTTTTCTCTCAACCAATGTTTTTTTAGAAATTTTTTTTTAATATGTTCTTTTTAATGTTTCTTTGTTGTTAATTTTTTTTTAAATTAATGTCTTCTGTTTTTCACTATAAACATTTTCTCATCTTGTCTCAGTGTATCTCTCATTTAATTCATCATCATAAAGTGATTTCATTAACAAACAGTATTTTTCAACAAAATGAAAATGAAACGTGTGCCCATGCTTGACAAATTATTATAAAATAAAACAAATATGAAGTACACAAAAATATTCACAAAAGGTAAGAATTAAAAATAAAGAAGGTACATATTTAACATATTATGTGTTTATTTATTACTATATATTTTTTAAAGTTATCAACATTTTAAACATAAACATTTGAAAAAGGACAAAGATTTCAGTCACAAAATGAATTAATTTTCTGGCTGAGTTTCATGAAAGAACTTTTTGATCGCTCGAAGACCTCATGTTATTTCTTATGCCTTCTCCTTTTACAGCATTTTAAAACAATCAATTTTTACTAAAAAAAATAATTTCTTCATTGTTTTTTTTCTATATTTTACTTAGCTCTTCCTGAGCATACATTACATGGCACATTACGCGGTACACATTTTCACCTTTGATGGAGAATATTTCCAACGACTTCCTGTGGCTGTTTCTATAATTATTATATATTATTGAATAAATCTGCTTAAAATCTTTCTCGTGTCTTTATAAGCTATTCTTTACGACTGCGTGCAGCAAAGGCTAAATATTTTTAGATAAGAAAACAGTGAACATAAATTCTTCATTTGCAAGGATCAAACACAACGAAATTCAAATCTCATCGCTGCAAATGAATCTGTTAATCAATAACAATGGAGACTGCCAGAAAGAGATCAAAAGAGCAGCAGTAGCAGCACAAAAATTACTGGAGACAGAGATTCTTTCAGACTGGCTATGATGGGTTTAACGCTTTATGTGATATCTGGCTGGAGACAGAGATTCTTGTAGACGGGCTGTGATGGGTTTAACGCTTTATGTGATATCTGGCTGGAGACAGAGATTCTTGTAGACGGGCTGTGATGGGTGCAACGGTTTATGTGATATCTGGCTGGAGACTGAGATTCCTGTAGACGGGCTATGATGGGTTTAACGCTTTATGTGATATCTGGCTGGAGACAGAGATTCCTGTAGACGGGCTGTGATGGGTTTAACGCTTTATGTGATATCTGGCTGGAGACTGAGATTCTTGTAGACGGGCTGTGATGGGTGCAACGGTTTATGGGGTATCTGGCTGGAGACATACATTCTTGCAGACGGGCTGTGATGGGTGCAACGGTTTATGTGATATCTGGCTGGAGACAGAGATTCTTGTAGACGGGATGTGATGGGTGCAACGGTTTATGTGATATCTGGCTGGAGACAGAGATTCTTGTAGACGGGCTGTGATGGGTGCAACGGTTTATGGAATATCTGGCTGGAGACAGAGATTCTTGTAGACGGACTGTGATGGGTGCAACGGTTTATGGGATATCTAGCTGGAGACAAAGATTCTTTCAGACGAGCTGTGATGAGTGCAACGTTCTGCAAAGGATGATGATGTAGCAAATGATAATTAAAATTAATGTTCTCGATGTCTTCAGCTATGATAGTTAATGCTACATATGGAGAATCGTGGATATAATGATCGACAGTCTGTGTGTTTGTATTTAAATTCTTGTTTGTGTATAATAATAATAATTGATGTGAGTGTGTATCTATTTGTCAAAACGCCCCATGCATGTTCGTGGACGTCATTATGCGTCTCACTTTGTGAATGTTTGTATAAGTTTATGCGCTTGTATTTTTATGAGTATATGTGTTTGTATACATGTATGCAAGTTTGTAAATGTAAAAGCTAAAACTATAACTCTTTGTGGCTCAGTTGCCAGCGATATGAATGATCTCAGCGAACTGGTTGGTCTCACTGATGAGAATGTTGAGCTTCTCAGGAAGGCGTTTGAGGGCGCTGTGGAGGGAGACGAGCGACCGTTGCTGAACATGGGCATGCCTGAGAGGGCGTGGCATGAGGTAAGTAGGTCTTGGTCTATGCTACAGTCTCAGGATCAGTTGTTTGTTTATTTAGTTGGTTATACTGATATATATATATATATATATATATATATATATATATATATATATATATATATGTGTGTGTGTGTGTGTGTGTGTGTGTGTGTATAATTTACTATACGGTGAAATAATGCACGGAAAAAAACAAATCGGCAGACCTAAACTACGATATAGAGATAACTGTAAATCATCTCTGAATGACTTCTCTATCTGAGAAAATGACTGGCAACATCTGGTAGGTGATCGCACATCATGGAGAGCATGTATAAGGAATGGCATAACATATATTGAGACTGTGCTAAAGCAACATATAGAAGAGAAAAGACTCATGAAAAGAGATGGAAAACCCTGTGGATCAGTGGGCCTGATTTGTTCATTCTGTAGCTGTGTTTGTTTGTCAAACATTGGTAGAATTAGCGACGAGATAAGCTGTTGGACAAAAACAAAATCTCAAAAACAAAAACAAAAAAATACCACAATAGCCTACATTAGACCGTCTGAAAAAAAAGAAAAGAAGAAAAGACAGCACAATGTCAAAACGACGTTGTGGCCTATTAAGGCCGTACGCTGAAGAAAAAAAAATCAAATTAGACACAGAAACAAAAAAAAGATAAAGTATAAAACTACATTTCGAAATATTTATAACATATTGGTGGAAAAAAAATTGGGATCCCTGTATGGAATGCTGGTTAATGCAGGACTAATTTGAAAATAATGAAAGAAGCGTCTGGTCATGGAGCAGAACAAGAGGTCTAAAGGTCACTTTTGTGTATGGGTGATTGTTTAATCGGCTTTCTGGTTTGTTCCTTAGTTAGTTGTTTGGTGTATTGTTTGGATTGTTTATTTAGCTGTTGGGTTTATTGTTTGGGTTGTTTATTTAGCTGTTTGGTTTATTTTTTTGTTTTTGTTTATTTAGCTGTTTGGTTTATTGTTTGGATTGTTGTTTATTCTTCTGTTTGGTTTGTTGCTTGAGTGATTGTTTAGTTGGTATATTTTCGGTTTGTTATTTGCCTGGGTGGCTAGTTAGCTGATTGGTTGTTTGGTTAATTAGTTAGTTGGCTGTTTGGTTGGTTGGTTGGTTTGTTGGTTGGTTGGTTAGTTTCTTTGTTTGGTTTATTGGCTAGTTGGCATTTTGGTTTGTTGGCTAGGTGACTGTTTGAATTGTTGGCTAGTTGGTTGTTTGGTTTTTTGACTTATTGGCTATTTGATTTGTTGGCTCTTTGGTTTGTTGGCTAGATGACTGTTTGCTTTGTTGGCTAGTTGGTTGTTTGGTTTGTTGACTTATTGGCTATTTGATCTGTTAGCTGTTTGGTTTGTTGACTGTTTAGTTTTTTGGCTAAGGTTTGATGACTCAGTATTTTAGTGTACAGACATCTGACACAGGTCACGATATTTACTGTCATAGGTGGTAGTGTCTGGCAAGAATCACGTAGAGAACAAGTTACAAGACTATCTGACGTATTGTTGCCCCGTTGGACATGTGTTCAAACAGTCAATAAAACGTGTACTAATGTATGCACTTGCGATAACACTTCGTATACTAATGCACATGATAAATCAAACACATCTTCAAGTCATAAATAAATCAGTCTTTACTTCAAGGTGGTTCAGACATCATCACGTGGTTTACAACAACCACGTCTAGTATAACTCGAACATAACTTGTTATAGTGGTCTACAACAACCACGTCTAGCATGACTCGAACATAACTTGTTATAGTGGTTTACAACAACCACGTCTAGCATGACTCGAACATAACTTGTTTGAGTGGTCT
Organism: Megaustenia siamemsis; assembly: GCA_032433765.1. Taxonomy (NCBI): domain Eukaryota; kingdom Metazoa; phylum Mollusca; class Gastropoda; order Stylommatophora; family Ariophantidae; genus Megaustenia; species Megaustenia siamemsis. The sequence goes on from JAVIAB010000050.1 coordinate 74,565,329, forward strand.
ACAACAACCACGTCTAGCATGACTCGAACATAACTTGTTATAGTGGTCTACAACAACCACGTCTAGCATGACTCGAACATAACTTGTTATAGTGGTCTACAACAACCACGTCTAGCATGACTCGAACATAACTTGTTATAGTAGTTTACAACAACCACGTCTAGCATGACTCGAACATAACTTATTATAGTGGTTTTCAAAAAAGGTACACTGTTCAGTAAAGGGACTTGAGATATATAGGCTACTCAACAGATATTATTTAACCTCCTCTTCTCTCTATTAATGAACGCCTAAGGGGGTTAATTCTCCCCCTCTCTAATAATGTACCCCTAAGGGGGTTAATTCTCCCCTCTCTATTAATGAACCCCTAAGGGGGTTAATTCTCCCCTCTCTATTAATGAACCCCGAAGGGGGTTAATTCTCCCCTCTCTATTAATGAACCCTTAAGGGGGTTAATTCTCCCCTCTCTATTAATGAACCCCTAAGAGGGTTAATTCTCCCCTCTCTATTAATGAACCCCTAAGGAGGTTAATTCTCCCCTTTCTATTAATGGACGCCAAAGGGGGTTAATTCTCCCCTCTCTATTAATGAACCCCTAAGGGGGCTAATTCTCCCCTCTCTATTAATGAACCCTTAAGGGGGTTAATTCTCCCCTCTCTATTAACGAACCCCTAAGGGGGTTAATCATACGTTGGACATGTGATGAGAAGAGATAACAATCGAATAGCAAAGCAAGCCCTCATATGGGAAACAACAGGTAAAAGAAAAAGAGGAAGACCCAGGCAGACACTGAGAAGAACATTGATGAGAGAGGCAAGAGCAGCAGGAATCGGCTCCCTCAATGAGATAGAACTGCTTGCACAGAACAGAGACAGATGGCGAGATTTGATAAAATATCTTTAAAAGAAAACTGCTAGAACAAAAATTCATATAGGAGAAGGTGTATCTTGGTCTACGCCCTATGGGCCGGTTACGGCTCGAAAGGTCAATAGATAGATAGAAGGGGGTTAATTCTCCCTTCTCGATTAATGAACCCTTAAGGGGTTAATTCTCCCCTCTCTATTAATGAACGCCTAAGGGAGTTAATTCTCCCCTCTCTATTAATGAACGCCTAAGGGAGTTAATTCTCCCCTCTCTATTAATGAACGCCTAAGGGGGTTAATTCTCCCCACTCTATTAATGTATGAATTCAGTTGTTAACTGTTATGGCTAATCTGGATACCTACATTCTACCTCATAAATTCTGCAACAGGATTATGTCTATTTCTTTTACAAGTTCTCACTTCTCCCAACATCGAAGGAAGATTTCTCAAATACAACGATGATGATGAAGCCTGTAATAGCTCACACTGAAGCCTGCAATATTTCACACTGAGTTCTGCAATAGTTCACGCGGAATCCTACAATAATTCACGCTGAATCCTGCAATAGTTCACACTGAATCCTGCAATAATTCACGCTGAATCTCCCAATAATTCGCACTGAAGCCTGCAATAATTCAGGCTGAATCCTACAATAATTCACACTGAATCCTACAATAGTTCACACTGAAGCCTGAAATAGTTCACACTGAATCCTACAATAGTTCACACTGAATCCTGCAATAGTTTCACGCTGAATCCAACAATAATTCACACTGAATCCTACAATAGTTCACATTGAAGCCTAAAATAGTTCACACTGAATCCTGTTATAGTTCACGCTGAATCCTACAATATTTCACACAGAATCCTACAATAATTCACACTGAAGCCTGCAATAGTTCACACTGAAGTCTGAAATAGTTCACACTGAATCCTGCAATAATTCACACTGAATCATGCAATAATTCACACTGAAGCTTGAAATAGTTGACACTGAATTTTGTAATAATTAACAATGAAGTCTGAAATAGTTCACACTGAATCCTGCAATAATTTACACTGAATCCTGCAATAATTCACACTGAGTCCTGCAATAATTCAAACTGAATCCTGCATTAATTAATACTGAATCCTGCAATAGTTCACACTGAATCCTGCAATAATTCACGCTGAATCTTACAATAATTCACACTGAATCCTACAATAGTTCACACTGAAGCCTGAAATAGTTCACACTGAATCCTACAATAGTTCACACAGAATCCTGCAATAGTTCACACAGAATCCTACAATAATTCACACTAAATCCTGCAATAATTTACACTGAATCCTGCAATAATTCACACTGAATCTGCAATAATTCACACTGAGTCCTGCAATAATTCAAACTGAATCCTGCAATAGTTCACACTGAATCCTGCAACAATTCACAATGAATTCAGAAACAGTTCACACTGAATACTACACTAGTTCACACTGAATCCTGCAATAATCCACACTGAATCCTGCAATAATTCACACTGAATACTGCAAAAATTCACACTGAATCCTGAAATAATTCACACTGAATCCTGCAATAGTTCACACTGAACCCTGTAGTAATTCACACTGAATCCTGAAATAATTCACACTGAATCATGCAATAATTCACACTGAACCCTGAAATAATTCACGCTGAATCCTGCAATAATTCACACTGAATCCTGCAATAATTCACACTGAATCCTGCAATAATTCACACTGAATCCTGCAATAGTTCACATTTTTGACTACAACAAAAATTTCCTCTATGAGCTTAGAAATGTCTACATCTGGACACACATTATTTTTCTCTCATTTGAACGTAGAATAATAAATTATAACAAACAAACAACTACATTCATGTTCAATTTAACGAAGTAAGTTTCGTGTGGACACTACATCATTGACTTTGAACTTTAACCTGTTTTGCAGGTCCAGTATGTTCTACAGAAACTGATTGACAGTGGCTTTAAACCGTAAGGGACAACACTCGACTCCACTTGTGCAAGGTCAAGGCTGCCTCTTGAATTATGTACAGAACGATCTAAACTAAATAACCCCAATGCATTTCTCATATATTGAACGTTAAGGACTATTGTTTATTGTAATATAGGCAGGCGAAACATATATTTTAAAGTTGCACTGAAATATAATAGAGATAAGCATTAAAATAAATTAGAACTTTGTTTCGTTTCTTTTCAAATAACACATTTTAGCCAGTGCATTATTTTATTATACCAGCCTTCATTGTATTACCAAACCACCCGTGAGTTCATTGTTTCTGTGCTGTTGACATATAGACTATAACTTATCATACGTCACTAAGTTCTGGCCGTGAATACAAAAATAATAAATGAATACGTAATTAATCATGTGCATGTGGTTGTGATTGTCTGCAAACATTTAATATGTACATCACCTTCTGCGTGTGTTCCCCCCCCCCCCATATATTAGAATAAACACGAATTACTTTGTGGTATACATAACATAGAAAGCAACGATGTTCAACCTACAATCTCTGGGTCATTATTGTAATTTTTGGTCAAATAAGATAATCAAACAAGATAATCAAACAAGATAATCAAACTTTACGTATACACAAATCAACACCCACACACATTACACACACACACACACATCTATCTATCTATCTATCTATTGACCTTTCGAGCCGTAGCCGGCCCATAGGGCGTAGACTCAGATACTCTCTTACCTGAATTTTTTGTTCTAGCAGTTTTCAATACACACATATACACAAATATATTAATAACGATGACAAATTATTCACGTGTCATTACATAGTGAGCTAAGGTACAACTATTTCTTATTTGACACATACATACACATATAGGTGAAAGGTTTTAGTATAAAGTAACATTGTTTGTACATTTTCCAATATGGTTCCCAATGCAATTTGTAAGTTTTCATTACCGTTGATTTTGTTGCAGGCGTAGTTTTAGTTTATAAATAAACACAACACATAAAGTTGCCGTCCAGAACAATGACAACAGCTAGAGACGTACGATGTTGCAGCTCTCTTGCACGTATAAAGATAGCCCACTTTATTACACAATTCTCTGCTCCTATACGGGAGCCATTTCTCTCTTTCAGACAGTTTAGGATATATTTCCTATGCTTCAAACAGTTTATGGCATAGTTCCCGTGTTTCGGACAGTTTAGGACATAATTCCTATGTTTCAGACAGTTTAGGACATATTTCCCATGTTTCAGACAGTTTAGGACATATATCCCATGCTTCAGACAGTTTAAAATATATTTCTCGTGCTTTAAATAGTTTAGGACATGTTTCCCATGCCACAGACAGCTTAGGACATATTTCCCAAGCTTCTGACAGTTTAAGACATTTTCCATGCTTCAACAAATTTAGGACATATTTCCCATGCTTCAAACAGTTTATAACATATTTTCCATGCTTCAGACAGTTTAGGACATATTTCCCATACTTCAGACAGTTTAGGACATATTTCCCATGCTTCAGATAATTTAGGACATAGTTACCATGCTTCAGATAATTTAGGACATAGTTACCATGCTTCAGATAATTTAGACCATAGTTACCATGCTTCAGACGCCCAATATCTGATATATTTGTGAAGAAAGATATTCATTTGTGCACATTTGGCTTCGTTTTACCTCCACTTTTTATCTTGGGTGCGAATCTTTCAGAAATGATGTTTAAACAATATCTTTTACATTTCTTTATCCGTTCTAACCTACATTCCCTGCTCCGGATCCATAACTCAAAGGGCAATGAGGGATTTGTTTCTACTGTCAATCTGTGATTACATTAAGCATTCCCTGTATCTCTTATCTTATCACTTTGTATCATTTTAAAGCAACATGTGAGCAGAAAATAAAATACTAACATAAGACAACGTTTATATTTATTCCAATTTGATTTTATCAAGAGATTTTATATCAAATTCTGTATGAGAAGTGTGTTCTGTTCTTTAAATATAGCAGCTGCTTTCATTCTCTCATTTCTGACTCTCACAACATTTGATTTCTAGAGCCATTCTGTCAAGCTAGAATTAAATATATCCAATATGTATTTCACTTTGTTTACTACTTTTTGATCATAAGTCGTGTAATATAACCTAAATGTTACTTTTTTGTTTAGAAATGGCCTCCCATTAAAACTTACTTTTTTTCTCTCTTCAGTTATTCATATCCTGGACTTAACACGCAATGAAAAATAATGATTTCCTCTTTAGATTTTGTAGAATGTTGGGTAAGTGTGATAAATCGATGGTTGAATTGTTATTATTTTGAAACTGAATGTGGACCGCTAGTTGTAGGTTGAACATCCCTGTATTTATGTTGATATACAAACTGGCACAGCGTTTTTGACTTAAGCATCTGGATAAAACAGGAGACATTTGTATCTGTTTAAGAACAAAGCGGAATAACGAGGTTTTTTCCGTTTCTTGGTTCAGTAAGGGATAGGCACATTATTGTTAATTTGTGAGAACACTCTGATAACAGCTGCATCTATGGAGACAGTTCATTATTACAGGAACATAGGGAATTGAGCAGAAAAGAAAAAAGAAAGACGATAATGACTTCTGTTAATATCAACCAAGGGTTATCTGAACCGGCAATTTAAAATATAAACTTCTAAAATAATGTGAATTGAAGTATAACTTTCCCCAGCACTGTGTTATGTCATATTTTTATATAACACTCTAGTTAACTGGATGATTTTGTACAAATCGTTCAGAAATATAAGCAAGGAAAACGTGTTCGAAGGTGGTAACACATTTTAATGAACGAACACAATTTCCAATTTCAATCTTAACCGACAGAATTAATATTTGTATTTCAATGTTTTATTTCATGGAAGATATATCCTCTCATTGGTAGTGAACTTCTTATAACTAATGTCTGCTTCGATTGGCTGTAACACTAACTGAAGATGTTGTTGCCTACAAAATTTGTAAACTGGCGCCTTAAAGTCATCACTGAAATAAAAATATATGTAGTCAAAGATTGACTATATAAAAATATTGTTTTCCAATTATTATTGGATATTTTTAGCTTTAGTCTACTGTAGTGAGAAATATTTCTGTCAAGACAATAAAGTGTACATTTTGTACTACATATATTTTTTGCCACATTTTAAATGTTTTGGCCAAATTCGTAATTAAGTAATTCCTCAAACAGCTTTTTTCCTTTTCCTTTTTTTTTAAATCAAAAACGGGAGAAAAGAATGGGGTCGGCTAAAAAAATAATGGAAACATTTGACGTGTGAGTTTGTACATGTCTCATGGCGCAGTCAGATTTGCCATTAGATTTTATTAGAAATGAAATGTTCCTTGAAGACATTGTTCTACATATGATATGCCATCCAAATGCGAAGACAAAATGTAAGCAAACATATGGCTCTACAGACTTGAGTCTGTTTATAAAGCAACTTGTTACTGTCATGTGGATATGTAGTTAGCTTTAGATTGTCAAACTCCTGCAAACCCTGTTACGGTGTGAATGTTTCTGTTCATTATCGGTATCGTCATTGTTGTCCTCTATTGACTATGGCAGGCGCAAGATAAACTATATTTGATTCTAAATCTTGAATTTTAAAAAAAAGTCAACCTGTTAAAATCACGTGATCTCTGTTACAAATTAAGCAAATAGCACTGTTGTCATCATCATCATCAGCACCATCATTTAACAACAGCTTGTGCATTGTAATTCGTTGTTGGAATAGTGTTCACGTGCTCGCATGATTCATCTTAACAATATAATGTCAGATCGTTAACAATAAACTGTTCCAAATTTCCAAAATATCAAAATATTGTCTATTTGAGAATAAAAATTCCATTGACAGAAATCTTGAACAAGGTTTTCTGTTGTTATCTTTGTCGTTGTTAATATTATTGTAGTTGACGTGTTTTCCAACATATCAAACGAGCCAATCAAATTCACTACTTTTATATTTCTTCTAAATAATTTGAATATTTATATTTCTAAAGAAAATGAGCATTTCTAGGTAAAATCATCAACTAAATGTAAGAAACATCTGTTGCACGGTTCAAACTTTTATTCTTGGCCAATAATATAGGTTTTCAGTGTCTTCCTGCTAGTTGTACATGTGAACCAATATAAGAACCAAAGAACTTACAACCAAAATATACAACTTAATTAATCGATGGAATAAAACCAAACTGAAACCAAAGATGAATACATTATATTTATGTTATAAAAATGAAAGTACAGGGATCTTAATTCCCACATGAAATTCAATGAGAGTTATGACCTTTCTTACAACAGACAGACAACAGATAAAATGTAAATTACTCGAACATTTCTGGAAGTATTTGGAAATGGTATCCACATTGAAAGGTTGGACAGTTCTGATTTCTTAAGATCTATGTAAAAACAAAACAGAGTTCAGAACTTGTGTAATTGAAAAGTGCGCTTAGTCACTTCTGCATTTACTGAGAATTAGACATATCTCCCTTCCTCTTCTCCAATCTTGAAATAAGTAAACCAGCAAGTATCCCCACAAATTGTCCATTTAAAATATGAACTATACTATGAATCATATTTAGAAATAAATACAGAAAGACGTTCTATATACACAGTCTACACAAAACTGTAATATAGCGGGTACATCATTCGATTTATGTTGCCATTTAACCAGAAATGTTCAACTGAACTTTGTTACAGTTTTCAAATGAAGAAATAATCATTTACCAATATATCTCAAGTGAACGATTTTATTAAAACAATGTTTATGTCGTTACGTCATGAAATCTTGTGTTTGCTCCAATTTATGTTCTCTAAATATAATTCGTGTTACACGTCATTTTTGTTTGAACCTACCAGTAGCAATAACCCCATATCGTCGCGTGTAGTTACCCATTCTGACTCATGACTAACAGTTGTTAGCTTCTGTTTAGTTCCTTTGATTTGATGGAGAATATTTGTTTAGATGTACTATTAAACTGCAGTATTGACAGCAACAATTATAAACACAACACTTGACATCAAACAGTGACTATAAGATCAATCAAAATTTAACTAAACTACTTCCTTTCACTAAGAGAAATAATGTGTATATCTATTGTTGTACACGTATATCTGTTGGTGTACACGTGTATCTATTGATGTAGACGTGTATCTATTGATATACACAATCCGCGTACTCTTTAACGTCACTATCAGCTCATTCTAATTTCCAATCACCAATTAATTCTGGAATCATTTAAATGCAGACAAATTCCAATATTTTCAATAACTCTGATCAAATACAATGTACAACATTCCTGAACTCGGTATTTCTGTACAACCTCATGTGTATTGTTTCGTGGCTGACACTTTCTCTTCCCATATTTTTAGCTCCAGTTTTGCTAAACTGAAAATGAAATATAAACGGAAATGAAAATATCCTTAACTCAAATTTAATATTTAATTTAGAGAAAAAACTAAGACATTGTGAGTTTGGCCATGGTTTAATTAATATTGAATTGAATTATCCCGTGTTAGAAAATTGCTTTTTGGTTTGTCAATGTACACCGTCTCAGCAAATAAAGATAAATTGACCAATAAACTATGTTCGTTTTAACAACTTTTTTTCTCAATCTCAATTATTGTGTTTTGTTTATGGAATTATTGTTAATATTTGAAAATGTGTATTCAGCTGGAGGTTATATCAAGCAGATGGATTCACAATACACTGACAAAATTGAAAACAGCAACTACTCTTTGCGACTGATAGGGTCAGAATTCAGTGATCAAGATATCTATATACCCTAGCCAAGTGGTAGGGAGCCGCGATAGCTCAGTGGTTAGTGAACTGGACTACAAAGGACAAGAGGTAGGGTTCGATCCCAACCGACGGCTTACGGGTTCACCCAGCCTTAAATGAGTACCGGATTTTTTCTGGGAAAGTGAAGCGGCACGGGCGTAATACCGACCACATTACCCCAAAAATCATGTGCCTAAGGTCTGTAAAATTTATGATCACTAACACCATATTCCCTATACGCCACTTGGAGTGACAGGGGTACTTTACTTTTTTTTTTTTTTGCTAAGTGCTAACACAGAAACACTCTCTTCCAGCCGGAGAAAGATGCACACATTTGAGAGCAGAGACAATGACACTCAATACAGCCATACAAACTCTCAAACACACAAGAGGTCTCAAGTACAAAAATTGTCATTCTCACCGATGTAAAGTCAATCATATAAGCAATGTTAGGCCCAAAACAGGACAGACTCATCCAAGAAATAAAGAACAACATATGTTCGCTTTCAGAAAAGACACAACTAGTCCTGCAGTGGATACCAGAACATTGTGGCATCCCTGGAAATGAGCAAGCAGATGAACTCACAAAAGCAGGTGGAAGCTTTTAATTGTCCAACCAACCCCAGAGCCTCAAAGAAATAAAAAAAAAAATCTGAAGCAAGCTAGGAAAACAGAATGGAGGGAGTTGCATGGAAAATATGAGCTAGAACATGACAGCCTAAACAAACCTAGCAGATATGAGCAGACCAAGATATTCAGACTTAGAACGGATGATTGTGGCCTGAGAACACATCTAACCAAGATTTGACACAGTGATCTTGCAACATGTGACTGTGGAGCAGCCAAACAAACACTACAGCATACACTACATGACTGTAGCACTCTCAACACAGAGCATACACAACAGGACTGTAGTTCTCTCAACACAGATCATACACTACAGGACTGCAGTACTCTCAACACAGAGCATACACTACAGGACTGCAGCACTTTCAACACAGAGCGCACACTACAGGACTGCAGCACTCTCAACACAGAGCACACACTACAGGACTGTAGCACTCTCAACACAGAGCATACACTACATGACTGCGGCACTCTCAACACAGAGCATACACTCAGGACTGTAGCACTCTAAACACAGAGCATACACTACAGGACTGTAGTACTCTCAACACAGAGCACACACTACAGGACTGTAGCACTCTCAACACAGAGCTTACAATACAGGACTGCAGCACTCTCAACACAGAGCACACACTACAGGACTGCAGCACTCTCAACACAGAGCACACACTACAGGACTGCAGTACTCTAAACACCCTGAGAACACAAAGATGGCCCACATAAACAACCATACACGACAAGCAATGGGGAACCGGTGATTACCTCAAACGCACCACCTTGTTCCTGACCAAAACTGATCTAAATGTCTGTAATGTCTATATTACATAACAATAGCTGATCTTGTTTGTGACCCAAGTTAGTATGGATGTCTATATTACATAACAATAGCTGATCTTGTTTGTGAGCCAAGTTAGTATGGATGTCTATATTACATAACAATAGGTGATCTTGTTTGTGACCCAAGTTGGTATGGATGTCTATATTACATAACAATAGCTGATCGCCGAAGAAGAAGAGAATTAAGTGATCACATCACCACAGTGACCCTGGGAACAAACTGAACGAGTATGGATCCAAGAGGGAAGGCACGTATAATAGGCCACGCTAAAGTCGGATTTACGTGGCCCAAAATGAATATATCGCAGCTTACTCTAAATCACGACACATCTGAACTTAACTTAAGAGCGGTCGTTAAAGAGGGGTAACATAGGAGGGGAAAGAAGAAAGAAAGAGTTATTTCCTACAAAAGACATGTCTTTATTTTCAATGAAATCACCGATTATGTATTGATGTATATTGGGCATCATTATGATTTAACGTCTATATATGTTCCTGCAATGTTCATTCAAGGGCAATAATAACAGTTAGGTACAGCAACACAAGTGGAAAATAAGAACTTGCAAAACAATAAATTAGCAAAATATAAAATACTATGTAGAAAACTTACTATGCATTATGTGAAACGAACCAGTTAAGAGCACTTCATTTATAATCGACACTGTGAGGTTCATGAGGGTTGAGAACAGAAAAGAACAATTGTCCTTCCCTTGTTCTTCTAATAATATAGAAGATGACATGATCATTAACGGTATTTCATATAGATACGGGAACGCGTGTTGCAATGATTTAGAAATGTCTACACAGTGGTTTAACGATAATGATTAAGGTTAAGAAGAATTGTAGATTTATCGTTACAAAATATACTATTCCATAGCAGCATCTCCGTATATAAAGCAGACAAAGTAAAAAGTCCAGAGCCCCTGTCACGTCAAGTGGCGTATAGGGAATATGGTGTTAGTGACTGACATTTTTATAAACCTTTAGCTCATGGTTTTTGGGGTAATGTGGTCGGTAAAACGTCCGTGTCGCTTTACTTTCCCAGAAACAAATCCGGCACCCATTTAAGGCTGGGTGAACCCGGAAGCCACCAATCTCTCTTGTCCTTTGTAATCCGAATTCCCTCAAGAGCTTCATATAATTAAAGACACTCCTAAAACATGAATTTAAAATGAAATGGAAAGAAATGAACGGAAAAGAACATCGAACCAGAACAAGATAATATGTAAGACTCAAAGTATATGAGCAGACACAGAAATTCGGACTAAGACAAGACAGGGTGTTGTGACCTCAGAAGGTACCTTCATGTAGATGGTATCAGAGACTCCTGTCGTCTACAACTGCGATGCACCCCGACTGTCGAGCATGTACTGCAAGTACGTACTTCCTTGAATTGGTTCTGGTGGCAAGGCGCTGTGTCGCGGAGTGCGGGTTCGATCCTGCTTCAGACCGTTTATTGTTCTATGTTTTTGTGTGTGTGTTGTTCATTATTTTTTTATTTTCTCCGAGTGTTGTGAACATGCATCCTATCACCAAGCTTGCTCAATCTATACAAAGCGGAATATCACAGAGATGCTAGGTCTAAACATTAATAGAAAGATAGTCAATAACCCAAGATATGCCAATACTGCATTACTAGCAGAAAATCATGAAATCTACAACAATTACTTAATGTAATAAACATAACAAGCAAAAAATATGGATTAGATATCTTCTTCTTCTTTGTTCTTTCCTTCCCATCTACCTTTCAGCGTCGAGGGGAGATATAATTTGCGGTTTTTTGCTCTTCTGTTCGCCTCTGCTGCTGTTGTGTTTCCTAGTGCTTCTAATATTCCATGGACCCATCTTTTTCGTGGTCGACCCTTGGGTCTGGTGTTCTCACAACGTTTGTTGAAGACTCGTAGTGTTGTGTTTTGTTCTTTCTGCCGTGTCACGTGGCCAAACCATTTTATCTGTTGTTTTCTTATTTATTCTATGGCGGGGGCTATTCCTAGCATTTTTCTCAGTTCTTCATTTCTGACCTTATCTCTCAGACTGTTTCCTATCATTCGTCTAACACATTTAATCTCTGTAGGGGTTATTTTTCTTATTGTTCTTGCATCTAGGGTCCAGGTCTGGCATTGAAAGCACAATGTTGGGATGAAGATTTAATTGTATAGTGCTCGTTTTGCCTCCAGAGTTATTTCCTTGTTGGATAATAGTGGTGATAACTGTCCAATGATTTTGTTGTTGCGTTCGCCAGCTTTCAACTCTGACACAGTCCCTAGAGATTAGGAACTGAATTTTGCGTGTTAATCCATTTTTTCCTGGCAGCCGTGTGCACAGGGGTCCCTCACCGCACAGGCAGATAACTCCGACTTCGGAGGTACTCATGTTTTTTCATTTGATGAGTAACTGACGTTTCAAGCCCGGCCTCGCTGCTGAGACCAGGGGTGGTTGTCGCAGAGAGAAATCATAAATAAAAATCCCAACCGGTGTAGCCGAGATTTGAACAAACAACCTCTCTGTCCCGAGGCCGGCGTCTTGCCTCGAGACCAACCAGTACCCAATGGACTTGGAATATGAGGAAACTGCAACAAGGAGCACTTTTCATGCATAGCCTTCAATGGTTCCTGCCGCCTATCCACCATACACCAAAAGTTCACGTCCTCCCGAAAGTGATGATCGTCATATTTCTTTAAAAATGTAGAGCGCTTGATGATGTTAGGCCATCGTTGTTGACTCCAATTTCGAACATATAAACACAGTTAGTCGTCAGATTATCCCCGTCGCACATCAAACAACGGACCGTAAGATTAGCGTACGGCCGGTCTAGGGATTTACGATGAGCCATCACGCTGACGTAGCCCACATAATAATGTCGCAAGCACAGCAATGACGCTCCCTTTAGATTCTTGATTACTCTTGTGAATGTAGCCCACGACTAACAGAACATGATGCAAATTCCCCAAAGAGATAAAACTGCGGCTGACGAAGCATTTCACATTAATGAATAACATGGAAATAACTTACGTCAAGCAAATCCAACAACGGTCATTAACAGCACCAATGTGACGTAAAGCGCAGAACAAGCTTTAACGCATAGGAGTGCAATGGAGAACCGAAATTAATCAGACATTCAATGCACTTTCTGCAGGGATCGAGAGAAGGTGGACTAGATCCGCCATCTTAGAAACGGAAGTTTTTTTGTCCAATGATTTGACAAGCTTTGTTGCATCTTGATTCTATCTCTGCTGTTTGAGAATTATCGTTTGTCATTAGACTTCATAGGTATTTGAATTCCTCTACCTGTTTTAGTTGTCTGCCTTCTATAGTTATGTTGATGTTCTGTTTATTTTTGGCGACATTCATGACTTCTGTTTTGTTGATGTTGATTTTCATGTTGTATTTTGTGCCTGAGATGTTGAGTTTGTTTAAGTATTCTTGTAGGTCTTCGAATGTTTCATGTATTAGTGCCTGATCGTCGGCAAATAAAAGCTCCTTTATCTCCTCTGTCTCTGATGGGTTGGCTGGCTTGCATATATGGTCCATGTATGTAATAAACAGTATGGGGGATAGTACGCACCCCTGTCTTACTCTTGATCTAACTTCGAAGTGGTCTGTGTAGCCTGCTGCTGTTCTGACCCTGCAGCTGCTGTTAATGTACATACTTTTAATAAGGTTGGTTCTTTATTTTTATCCCGCATATATTTATCGTTGCTACTTTATGTTTATCTATCTTCATCTTCTGTGTATTTCTCTGAGCATAAAACATTTAACCCTTAAAGACCTGCTGAGTCAGTCGTAAGTTAAGGGCTTAACTTTAGGATTAGATATGAATGTCAAAAAGACTAAAACTATGATCATAAACATACATAATGCTCAAAATCCACAAGTGGATATCAAAGTTGAAGGGATGGATCCGAAGACAGTTTAGAGCAGGGGTGGCCAAATGGCGGCCCGCCAGCCTAGTTTTCTTGGCCCGCGAAGCTCCACGGACTTACTTCATTTTTTACCCCTAATAGCGGATTTCTCCTGGTTTTAATCCGTGTCGGAGTTAACTCTTCTATCGTTCAAGAATACACAATTTGAAAATCTCTGTCAATTTCTCGCAACAGCTAGATTGGCAACATAATTTCAAAACACACACACACACACACACACACACACACACGCACGCACACACACACACACACACACACACACACACACACACACACACACACACACACACACACACACACACTGCACAACTAATGGTGCCGACAATATTCAAAGTCTTTGCTTCGAGTTGGTACCGCAAAGTTGCTTTATTGTCAGTGCGGTGATAGCGTCAGATCTTTGGCTCAACATTTGTCGTCTGGACTTGTGGTGGCTCTTTCATTTCGCGGTAAGGGGTTAATGAGGTTGGGAGGGACAGGGGTGAGGGGACTTCGTAGCTCTAATTCTGTCTTTGAAGTTACATTCAAAATGTTTCACTGTTCGCCTTCATTCCCTTTGATCCCATCGTCTTGTCTTGTCCATAAAATGACTGCAACGTGTTTATTTGGTCACAATCTTTTGATTTCATTGTCAAACACAAGTCTGTGTATAACTGTCAAATCTGGACTTATTTTCGATAGTGGACCAACATTCTGTGACTTTTAACTTTGATGTGAGATTTTGTATTAAATCATGTTAAAACGTAGAAAAGTTGATTGTGAAAATCACATATTTAAACCTGAATGGGAATTAGATTATTTGTTCATCTTCAATAAGGATAGTAAACCTCAGTGCTTAATTTGCGTTCAAGTGTTAGCCGTTTTGAAGGAATATAATTTAAAACGGCACTATGCCACACATCATCAAAACATGTATGAGAAACATAGCATTGAAGCTAGGAAGCTTTTGGTTGAACAGCTGAAGACAAAGTTGAATCAACAGCAAAGTATGTATACAAAGGGCAATAAAATTAAAGAGTCATCGATCATTGCATCATATACAGTTACCTATGAGCTTGCAAAATCTAAAAAACCCTTTACTGACGGAAATTTTGTGAAGAAATGTGCGATTCAAATGGCAAAGGCATTCGGTCAAGAAAAAATAGCCAAAGAATTTGAATCTGTGCCTCTTTCAAAACAAACTGTAGCCAGAAGAACAGAAGACATCAGTCTGCAACTGTCTCAAAGTTTAAAATCTTGTATTGAAAACTGCTCATATTTTTCGCTCGCGATTGATGAAAGTACTGACATCACTGACACTTGCCAGCTTCTTATTTTTGTTAAAGTTATCCAGGAGGATTTTACTGTTATTGAAGAATTGTTGAAAGTTTGCTCTTTGCATGACACTTGTAGAGGGACAGACATATTTTCTGCAGTTCATAGTGCCGTAGATGAAGTAGGTGGTTTTGGAAAGTTGTCTGCAGTGTGTACTGATGGTTGCAAAGCTTTTATTGGTTCAAATACTGGTTTTGTTGGACTTCTAAAGCAAAACAAAATTAACGTACCTACATTGCATTGCATAATTCATCAAGAGGCCCTTTGTGCAAAGTCCATAAATCTAAAAGACACCATGGCTACTGTTGTGAAAATAACAAATTTGATAAGAGGAGGACACCAGTCTTTAAATCACAGGAAGTTTTTATCATTTTTAGAGGAAGTAGATTCTAGCTACGGTGATCTCCTGCTTTATACAGAAGTAAGATGGCTTAGTCGAGGGAAATGTTTAATAATATTTTTTGAACTGAAGAATGACATTTATGACTTCCTGCGAGAGAACTTACCATGCTCCATTGATCTTCAACATGCACTCAAAGACATTAATTTCCTTCATAATCTGGCATATCTCACAGACATCACACAACATTTGAACATATTGAATTTGCAGCTACAAGGGGAAAAGCAAACCATTTTTCAATTGATGGGATATGTTGATGGTTTTAAAAAGAAGCTGAATCTATTTAGACTTTCTTTGCAAAAAAATGATCTGTTCCATTTTTCAAGTTGTAAGCAGTTGTTGTCAGAGATAGAAAGTGCAAACTTCAGTAAGTACGCAGCTGACATTGAACATTTGATTTGTGAATTTGATCGACGATTTCAAGATTTTGAAATGTTTCGTCCGCAAACGGAACTTTTTAATAACCCAATTAAGTGCACAGTGGAGTGCCAGCCATCAGATCTTCAACTAGAGTTGTGTGACCTTCAGTGTGACCCCTTCCTCAGTACTGTAAAGGCATTAGGAGCTGACTTCTGGAAATTGCTACCAAATGAACGTTACCCGTGTCTGAGAAAATGGGCACTAAAGATGTGCTCTATATTCGGCAGCACATATCTCTGCGAGACAACATTCTCTTCCATGAAGTTAATTAAATCTAAGACCAGGAACAGAATGACCGATTCGACATTGTCCCATACTCTCCGAATCGCCACGTCAAAAATGGAAGTGGACTACAAATCTCTAGTGGAAAGCTGTGACAAGTCACAATCGTCGCACTGAGACATTAAAGGTAATTTTAAAATGAATAATTAATGGATTTGTTACAAATCAAATATGTAGTCAAAGTGCAAGCATTATTTATATATTACTATATCGCATAGGTCCCTACTGTCATTTTTGACGATATTCTTAAGTGTGGCCCGCGGGTCTTGGCCTTGGCTTTAATCCGGCCCTCGGGCAACCTCAAGTTGGCCACCACTGGTTTAGAGCTACAACTACCTCGGACATACTATAAGTAGTGTTGGAAAATGTGAAACTGAAATAAACAAAAGAATAGGAATGGCAAAAAGTAATTTTCTTGCTTGCTTGCGTTCGCCCGATGACTAAAGTGTTCTAGAGTATTCGTAGTCAATAGAATTCCTCTTCATCATCCGTCCTTAAAAGGACGTTAAGTAGATGTGTCTGAATTGTATTATGGTTTGCAGTATAACTGTGATATTTGCGCCTTTCGACCCAACACATCCGACTTCAGCACGACATTTTTGAGTACCGGGTTATCTTCCCTCTTCGATTCCTACTCGCTTGGCCAGACTAGACAGGTTAGTCTGTTACTAGAGGCACCGCGGAGAGGTGGAGCAGGGTCTGGATGGTTCTGGTTCACCGATCCTGACGCAAGCCATCAGCAGTGGGTCGCTGACAACTTCCAGCTCTGGTGCTGTAAAGGCGCGCCTTTCGCCTCCAAAAGTAATTTTAATGTCATGTAAACTATACTAACAACAAAACAAATAACACCAGGGCTACAACTAAGAATAGCAAAATGTTACATCTTCTAAACATTAGAAGGATGGTGCAAAAACTTGGACATTAGTCAGGAAATTGAAGCCTTTGAAATGTGATAACTAAGAATTTGAAAACTAAGAATTGGATGGAAAGAAATGAAAACAAATGATGAAGTAATAAAACAATTAAAAATCAAAAGTGAACGACTCAACACAATTCAAACAAGACAAATGAAAATTTTAGGGCATGTTAAAAGACATAGCAAAATACTAAAAGTAATCTTGGAAGGGAAAATATAAGGTAAAAAAGGCAGACCAAGACTAACGCGAATGATGAACATCAAAAGATGAACAAGTCAGCTTATGACAACCTGCAGTACCAAAGCAAGAGAAAGAGCGGAATGGTGCTCCTTGGTGGTCCCCGAGTTACATGAAAAATAAGTAGTTCCGGCTTTTCATGAAAATTGGTTGGAACTTTTCATGAAAGTCAGGTAGTTCGGGCTTTTTAAGAAAATAAAGTAGTTTGGGCTTTCTATGAAAATGATATGATTCTGGCTTTTTATGAGAATTTAAGTAAATCGGGTTTCTCGTGAAAATTTAGCAGTCTAGATTTCTAGTGAAAGAGATGTGGTTGGAGTTTTCAAGAAAATCTTGTGGTTTTGATTTCTCATGAAAGCGAAGTGGTTCTGGTTTCATAAGAAAATTTAGTACTCTGGGCTTTTCATGAAAGCGGAGTGGTTCTGGCTTCTAATTACGATTAAGTGGTTCCCGCTCCTCATGAAAAAAGGCCTAAAATTTACATCTGCGTGAGCTAACCAACTACATCATCGAGCGCTAACCAACTACATCTACGTAAACTAAGCAACTACATCTACGTGAGCTAACCAACAACATCTACGTGAACTAACCAACTACATCTACCTGCGCTAGTAGTGATGGTGGGGGTTTACGTTTTCCCTTTTTGCACCCAAAATGTTCTCGATTTTGCACCGAAACCGCACGACATGCAACGTGCATAAAAAAAAAATTATTTTTTTTTATCCGCCAATTGCTCGAAAATGGAAATTTTTTTGGAAATTTTTTTTCGGGATCTGCCACTTTGTCGATATCTCAGGTAAGAAGGCGACATGACAAAGGGGGGATTATGTCAAAGGGGGGATTATGGGTGGTTTGTTTGCCCGGCTGACGTGGACAGGGTGGACAGGTGAAAAAAAGATGAAAGATTGAAAGAGTAAAGATGTGAAAGATGTAAGTTTTAAAAATTCCGAATTATTAAAAAAATAAAAAAAAATTAAAAATAAATTTAAAAAAAAATTAAAAAAACAGTCGCCCACCGGGATTCGAACACCCGACTCCCGCGTGACAAGTCAGAATACTTACCACTATACTACAGACGACCACCGAATTAGAGGCTAAATGCGCCAGGTGACTCGTGACGCTTTGTTGGTGCTCGACAGCTATCTCTCGCGGACTAGGTAAATATTGTTTCCGATGAAAAAGCGAAGTAGAAATTTAAGAGTGTGTTATTTACGTTTAAGAATATTAAAATGAACGATTAATTTATTTTAAATGAACGCGATTTTCGGAGGTGACCAGTGTTCTGGTTGTTAGCAGACTTTATAGTTGTAGTAAGGTGGCGTAGGTTGTTTTATTCAGGTTGTTAGAGGACCACCTAATGTCCACACTCATCGATAGTAGGTGTGAACTGAATATGTGGTTTTTGGTCTCGCCAAACTAGCCGTGGTCTCAAACCGATTGTTATGAAAAGAAAACGGACTTATTTATTTTAAAATGATAAAAATCAATATTTCAAAACTTAAATGAAGGGAAATTAAAAAATATAGGCGATCTCCTATATATGCTACTGGTCGACACACCCACATCGGGTCGCAGGGGCTCGTCGGATTGTGGGTCGTCGGGTCGGCAACATCATCATGTGTAGTAAGGTGTGCTAACATTAAATAGTGACGCTCTCTCTCACTCTTTCACATTCATGATAATGCAAAACAAAATTCGTTCTATATTTCATATCTTTATTATTAATACAACACATATTTGAAAATATATTACTGTCCGGTTGTTGATAATTTTAATCGTCTGGGTTTCCTCCTTCCTGTTTTGGTGGTACTGTCTGTTTGTGTTAAATGTCTATCAAACACAGGTGCATAGGAAGTTTCATTAGCCTTACACTGTCCGGTTGATGAATTTGGGCATCCACGGGCCCCTCGAAGCCGAAATAGCCACGGGGCGAGCAAACGATAAATGATACGGTCGTTTATGTGTTGTCTCGATGAAAAAGGCAGGAGAATTATGTTAAGTTTCGCGCCACGACACTTAAGAAGTATATAATAAACACAATATAGACTGCACGTGCTGCTAAACAAATCTTGCAACACCCGCGGGTTGTAACCGAATGGAACGTGTGAGTTTTTCTCTATAAAGTTTAAAATATCCACGTGTCTGGGAGGCAAACCGTAGGAATCGAAATACTCACATTCGCAGAGACCGTTGTAAAAGAGGGCCACCCAATGCTCACCAGGTTCGTGTGCCGGGTCGGTGTTTATCACAAAGGCTGCGGTCGCCGTTGGGTCGATGCTGGGCGGTATGTGGTTTCGTAGAATAACACTAACGAGGGAACAACGTCGAACGAAAATATCCGACATCAAAATGTTGTAAATCTCCCTCGTGTTCATCTTCTTTCTCTCAAACGGCGAAGTCTGTTAGAATCTGCCTTGTCATGGACACCTTGAGCACTGAGTCCAACTCGGCGTAGACGATAACCTGTAGGGGAGTAGTTGTGGGAGCGGCAAACTTGAGCTCTATCGACAAGGGTCCGCTTGTGGCTAGCTCAAAATGGTAGCCGTCCAGTAGGCTGGATGAGAGGTCAAAACCAAATAGACAAAATCCGTCCTTGAACTCTCTATAATCAACGTTATTTCCAGCGTCTTTACCAATCAGACCCATGGCCAGATTTGTATCAAAGAAAGCTCTCGCGTATTGATTTCGTTCAAAGTCCATAGTTAGAGGCTTTCCCGAGATACATTTCCCGTCGACCGTCAGGTTCATATAAATCAGACCAAAGTGTTGAAAATTGAACGGGTTAGCTGTATAAACACCATTAAACGCACCGGCCGTAATCAGACCTATCACTATACGCGTCGGTGTTTGAGACAAAAATACATTGTTTTGACTGTGGGAGAACATCCCGCTAGCGATGGAAAATGTCTTGATGTTAACCCTCTTGATCGGGTACCGTGCTTTCCCGCTTAAAAGAGCCTTTTCGTGGACCAGAGAAATCGTGGGGTTTAGCTTAGCTTTCCTGAACATGAGCGCGGCGCAGGTGATAACACTCTTATAACCCACAGAGCTATCGTGAGCATTGAAGTTGAACACATCCTTAGAGGGCGTGAGTTTGTTCTTTACATCGACTCTGTTTAACATGTAACGATCCTGTACAAAGACATCAGAGCGCAAACGACCCATCATTTCAACCTCTGTACTATTTGAAGTCAAATCACGCCGTGTTGTAAAACCCTCATTTTCTTTCAAATCGTCATGGTGGCCAGCTGTGTCTTTGTAGAACAGAGCGGCCGTCAAGTATCCCGTTTTCGCATCCTCCCCGTAGTTTAGCGTAGCCTCAAACACTGCTCTAAAAGGATAGGTATTCTCCGACGGTGTAACCAACGTGTCGTTTAGCGATACGTCGACTTGTGAAAATAGACTGTGAAGATAATTGTTGACTGGTCCCACCTCAGCATCCGGTGGTACACTATAACCATTTGGGAGGGTGATCTTGACCCGCAGATGCAAAAACGTGTTGAAAAGATCTAGATACTCCTCGCTGTTTCCAGAAATGAAAAACTCTATCGGTGCGCTATGCGACAAGGCTGCGATCGGACGAATTTCAATAAACTGGCCAGAGTCTAGATATGTCTGTGTGGGTGGAACGCTAAATAAATCCAAACCAGAGTGAAGACATTCACAAGATTTGGGGTGAATGAAGGACATTATTAATCGAAAATATCCTTTGCCACCCTCGTCTTTGTCTTCTTGCTGTGTGTTCACCGAATGAAGGGGGAACTGTCTAGCTGTCGGTTTTATCCTCTTCGTAACGGGTTCTCCTGGTGGAGGTAACTTCATAACTCGCTTTCTGCTTTGTGGTAAACCACTTCCTGATTGGTTGTTACCACTCAGGTGGTCTACGGCCTCGTGTATCAACCGCTGACAGGCCTCCTTAGCTCGTTCTTTGAAAGCTTCACCGACATTTTTCCCAGCTAATGCGGCCTGTGCGACCTGCAGACCGGTCCCCAATCCTTCTCGGAGCAAGGCCTTACCGCCGGTTTTTAACCAGGGTAAAATAGCCCTCCCGATTCCACCAAAGAAACTACCGATTCCTCGACCGCTCTGACTTCGACCACCCGCCTGACAACAGTAAAAGTCTTCGTATAACTCAACATCTCGACGAAGGGGGGTGTGTCTCACCATTATACCAGCTCGAGATGTTTCTTCACTCGAAAGTGTACCGTTAGGACCGACGTCCCGCTGGTGACTGGAATGGTTTTTCCGTGTTCGTTGGCTAAAAGGATTTCCACGGTATCGAAGGAAAATCTACTCAGGGGTAGGTAGTGAGGCTTATCGTAGATCTGAAACACCGTGGTGTTATTTCTATTGAGAACAGGCACGCTCCTGAGGAGAGGCACCATCACATCCCCGACCGGTCTGGGGGAAACGAGATCGCAGTTGACGTAGACATTCTTCGCAACACTTTCCATGTCCATTACGCCCACGCTGTAGATATCGGTAGTCGTGTCTGATATAGAGGTCGTGGGGAAGGCTAACATATTTTTCAGTGTCGCTTATGGTAACACTGACACCTTTTTCGTAAAGTTTCAAGATGGCCTTATTCACCTCCTTTGCGTAAATGAATCTAATTTTTTTTTCGCTTTCACATCCCCGTTCGACTCATCCTCCGCTTCCGCTTTTATGATCAACGCATTCAACGCGCCGATGAACGCATCGGGTTTCTTGTATAACCCAGGCTCCAGGCTCACGTTGAAATGAAATCTAGCGTCGCAAATATCGTCGTTAGCGAGAGATTCGTACCGAATCTAGACATCACCCTCTATTACATTGAAATAATTTAGCGGAAACTGTATCTCCACCAGTGCGATCTCATACTGCGTCGAAATGTCAATGGTCTGAGGGAGTTTAACGAAAAAGTGACTGGGGTTATTATCCTTAAAAAGTTCCATAGATGCATTGCTGGGTAGGGTGACATAAAAACTCATTTTACTCGTTTCACCTTCGCCTCTCCAAGTTTGGATCGGTAGCATGTAACCCAAACAGCTGCTCAGTAGAGTATCCACAGTTTTCCCTCCTTTGCGTCTGGCTTTTCGGTGGTCAGATTGAACAGCGAGACAGCGACTATGGTATATATAATTACCACTTGAAAAATAAAGACAAGTTCTAAGTAGGGGGATAGTTTCCCGAACACCGACCCCCAGCGTGGTTCGCTCTCTCTCCTCACTCCCGAGTTTACGGCTCGCAAATCGGGCTCTCCAAAAGTTAACACTTCTTCTACTTCTTCTTCTACTTCTCTAATCTCTAGTTTTTGTATCTGACAATGTCCTTGGACGGTATCCAAGTGTAAAATGAGGAATAGTACCCAAACAATTTGACTAAACTCTCTTTTCGCCCAAATGATGTGCGACGCTCGGTTATGATACTCTCGATTCTGTACTCGTGCTTGTCTCCAACTTTTAAAATTTCTGGTGTGTAGATGATAGAATGACCATTCTATCTCATCGCCCTTATCGTCTTTCAACACATATGTAACGGGGTTTGTTTCATTTACTCGACTGATGGAAAACAGTTCCTCCGTCCAAGCCGGGGCATAACCCTTTTTAAAATTGGCTCTGCCCAGGACCAGTCTAACTCGATCACCAGGCTTATACAGGGGTCTTTCAAATCTAAAGTTGCGTTTGCTATTATACAACGTGTTCCATACCTGTTCTTGATTGTCTGCATTGACGTCGACCGGTGCCATTTTTATACTTTTGTGATATGAATGGTTATAACTTCGAAGTAGGGCTGGTAGGACTCGGACATAAGACAGTTTATTGGATTTCGTGAAATATCGCCACATCCGTTGTTTCAGAGTCCTATTAAAGCGTTCCACCACGGCGGCCTTAATATCTTCGTTCTGTGTAGTGAAAAAGTGAACGTTGTTGTCAGCGAGGAATTTCTGAAATGTTCTGTTCATCGTCCAGGTCAGCTGGGGATTTCCCACACATCACCCTACTGGTTCAGTTCCAGGGTTCACTGAACATGTCGCAAAAGAACGTATTACCACGCCTGATAACGTATTGCGTTAGCTACTACAAATAGACGGTCCTCGACCCGATAACCGTAAGGGTATAAAGCCCTAGTCGATCAGTGTACACACACACATAGATAACCAGCGTCTGTTACCAGGTGGCTTGTATTTGTTTTCTTTGAATATGGAGTCGTATAGCTTGAATACGCCAACTTAGTTAGATGTCAGTGATCAGCGCATATTTATGTCACGTGGAAATGAGACTGTAGTTCCATTGTCAAAAGATGGCGTTAAGGCAGTCTCGGTTTGTGTTTTCGTAACAGACCATTGATAAATATAAGGACATATAGCGGTGATAGTTTTTTGAAATTTCTTACCAGAACTGGAATAACACTATCGAGAGAGGAATTTATCACGTTAGTTAAGATGCGAGAGGAAATTTTAACCGCTTATGCTAACCTCAACTACACGCCACCTCTCGTTAGCCAGAACTACACGCCACCTGTCGTTAACCACCAGAACTACATACCATCTCTTGTTAAACGGATCCTATCAACTACCCGCCCCCCTTTGTTAATCAAGGGAACCTCACTCTTGTTAATCAGACGACAGATCTGGCAGCCAATATGGATGTCGCGGGTGTTTCAGCAGAGTCACCAATTACCTATTCCAGCTTTGATCAAGGTTTTGTCAAAATGGAGGGCGGCTTTTGTTTTGAAGGCTAATGAAACTTCCTATGCACCTGTGTTTGATAGACATTTAACACAAACAGACAGTACCACCAAAACAGGAGGGAGGAAACCCAGACGATTAAAATTATCAAAAACCGGACAGTAATATATATACATATATATATATATATATATATATATATATATATATATATATATGTGTGTGTTGCATTAATAAATATATTTGTTGCATTAATAATAAAGATGTGAAATATAGAACGAATTTTGTTTTGCTTTATCATGAATGTGAAAGAGTGAGAGAGAGCGTCACTATTTAATGTTAACACACCTTACTACACATGATGATGTTGCCCGAGCCCCGCGCCGACCCGCGCCGACCCGACGACCCGCAATCCGACTAGCCCCTGCGACCCGATGTGGGTGTGTCGACCAGTAGCATATATACGAGATCGCCTATATTTTTTAATTTCCCTTCATTTAAGTTTTTTAATATTGATTTTTATCATTTTTAAAATAAGTCCGTTTTCTTTTCATAACAATCGGGTTGAGACCACGGCTAGTTTGGCGAGACCAAAAACCACATACCCAGTTCACACCTACTATCGATGAGTGTGGACATTAGGTGGTCCTCTAACAACCTGAATAAAACAACCTACGCCACCTTACTACAACTATAAAGTCTGCTAACAACCAGAACACTGGTCACCTCCGGAAATCGCGTTCATTTAAAATAAATTAATCGTTCATTTTAATATTCTTAAACGTAAATAACACATTCTAAAATTTCTACTTCGCTTTTTCATCGGAAACAATATTTACCTAGACCGCGAGAGATAGCTGTCGAGCACCAACAAAGCGTCACGAGTCACCTGGCGCACTAAGTTTCTAATTCTGTGGTCGTCTGTAGTATAATGATAAGTATTCTGACTTGTCACGCGGGAGTCGGGTGTTCGATTACAAGTGGGAGACTTTTTTTTTATTATTTATTTTTTTATATCTATTTCTTTTTTATTTTTTTTTTAATTCGGAATTTTTAAAACTTACATTATTCACATCTTTACTCTTTCAATCTTTCATTCTTTTTTCACCTGTCCACCCTGTCCACGTCAGCCGTGCACACAAGCCACCCATAATCCCCCCATTGACATAATCCCCCTTTGTCAGCCCTTGACATAATCCCCCCTTTATCATGTCGCCCTCTTACCTGAGATATCGACAAAGTGGCGGCCCTAAAAAAGAAATTCCCATTTTCGACGAATTGGCGGATAAAAATAAACTAATATTTTTGTATGCACGGTACACGTCGTGCTGTTTCGGTGCAAAATGGAGAACATTTTGGGTGCAAAAAGGGAACGTACCCCAACCAACACTACTTGCGTAAATCAATTACATCTACGTGAGCTAACCAACTACATCTACGTGAACTTAAAAACTATATCAACGTGAACTAACCAACTACATCTACATGAGCAAACCAACTACATCTACGTGAGCTAACCAGCTACATCTACGTAAACTAAACAACTACATCGACGTGAATTAATCAACTAGATCTACGTGAACTAACCAACTACATCTACGTGAGCTAAACAACTACATCTACGTGAACTAACCAACTACATCTACGTGAACTAACCAACTACATCTACGTGAACTAACTAACTACATCTACGTGAACTAACCAACTACATCAACGTGAACTAACCAACTGCATCTACGTGAACTAAACAACTACATCCACGTGCGCTAAATAACTACATCTACGTGAAATAACCAATTACATCTACGTGAACTAACCAAATACATCTACGTGCGCTAACCAACTACATCTATGTGAATTAACCAACTACATCTACGTGAGATAACCAGCTACATCTACGTAAATTAAACAACTACATCGACGTGAACTAGCCAACTGCATCTAAGTGAGCTAACCAACTACATCTACATGAGCTAATCAGCGCCATCTACGTGAACTAATACACTACATCTGCGTGAACTAACCAACTACATGTACGTGAGCTAACCAAATACATCTACGTGAACTAACCAACTACAACTGCGTGAACTAACCAAATACATCTACGTGAACTAACCAACTACATCTACGTGCTCTAACCAACTACATCTCCGTGCGCTAACCAACTACATCTACTTCAACTGAGCAACTACATCTACGTGAACTAACCAACTACATCGACGTGAACTAAGACTACTACTACGTACGTGAACTAACCAACTAAATCTACGTGAACTAACCAACTACATCTACGTAAAATAACCAACTACACCTACGTGAAATATACAACTACAACTACGTGAACTAACCAGCTACATCTGCGTGCGCTAAACAACTACATCTACGTGAACTAACCAACTACATCTACGTGAACTAACCAACTAGATATACGTGAACTAACCAACTACATCTATGTGAACTAACAAACTACATCTACGTGAACGAACCAACTACATCTACATGAACTAACCAACTACATCTACGTGCGCTAACCAACTTTATCTACGTGAACTAACCAACTACATATACGTGAACTAACCAACTACATCTATGTGAACTAGCAAACTACATCTACGTGAACTAACCAAATACATCTAAGTGAACTAACCAAATACATCTACGTGCGCTAACCAACTACATCTATGTGAATTAACCAAATACATCTACGTGAGATAACCAGCTACATCTACGTAAATTAAACAACTACATCGACGTGAACTAGCCAACTGCATCTAAGTGAGCTAACCAACTACATCTACGTGAGCTAATCAGCGCCATCTACGTGAACTAATACACTACATCTGCGTGAACTAACCAACTACATGTACGTGAGCTAACCAAATACATCTATGTGAACTAACCAACTACATCTACGTGCGCTAACCAACTACATCTATGTGAACTAAGCAACTACATCTACGTGAACTAACCAACTACATCTACGTGCGCTAACCAACTTGATCTACGTGACCTAACCAACTTTATATACGTGAACTAACCAACTACATCTATGTGAACTAACAAACTACATCTACGTGAACTAACAACTACATCTATGTGAACTAGGAAACTACGTCTACGTGAGCTAACCAACAACATCTACGTGAACTAACCAAATATATCTATGTGCGCTAACCAACTACATCTATGTGAATTAACCAAATACATCTACGTGAGATAACCAGCTACATCTACGTAAATTAAACAACTACATCGACGTGAACTAGCCAACTGCATCTAAGTGAGCTAACCAACTACA
Source organism: Megaustenia siamemsis (assembly GCA_032433765.1). Classification (NCBI taxonomy): domain Eukaryota; kingdom Metazoa; phylum Mollusca; class Gastropoda; order Stylommatophora; family Ariophantidae; genus Megaustenia; species Megaustenia siamemsis. Next base: position 74,592,906 of record JAVIAB010000050.1, read on the forward strand.
TCTACGTGAGCTAATCAGCGCCATCTACGTGAACTAATACACTACATCTGCGTGAACTAACCAACTACATGTACGTGAGCTAACCAAATACATCTATGTGAACTAACCAACTACATCTACGTGCGCTAACCAACTACATCTATGTGAACTAAGCAACTACATCTACGTGAACTAACCAACTACATCTACGTGCGCTAACCAACTTGATCTACGTGAACTAACCAACTTTATATACGTGAACTAACCAACTACATCTATGTGAACTAACAAACTACATCTACGTGAACTAACAACTACATCTATGTGAACTAGGAAACTACGTCTACGTGAGCTAACCAACAACATCTACGTGAACTAACCAAATATATCTATGTGCGCTAACCAACTACATCTATGTGAATTAACCAACTACATCTACGTGAGCTAATCAGCGCCATCTACGTGAACTAATACACTACATCTGCGTGAACTAACCAACTACATGTACGTTAGCTAACCAAATACATCTACGTGAACTAACCAACTACATATACGTGAACTAACCAACTACATCTATGTGAACTAGCAAACTACATCTACGTGAACTAGCCAACTACATCTACGTGAACTAACCAACTACATCTACGTGAACTAACCAACTACATCTACGTGAACTAACCAACTACATCTACGTGAACTAACCAACTACATCTATGTGAACTAACCAACTACATCTACGTGAACTAACCAACTACATCTACGTGCACTAACCAACTACATCTACGTGAACTAACCAACTACATCTACGTGCGCTAACCAACTACATCTACGTTAACTAACCACCTACATCTACGAGAGCTAACCAACTACATCCACGTGAACTAACCAACTACATCTACGTGAACTAACCAACTACATCTACGTGAACTAACCAACTACATCTACGTGCGCTAACCAACTACATCTACGTGCGCTAACCAACTACATCTACGTGAACTAACCAACTACATCTACGTGAACTAACCAACTACATCTACGTGCGCTAATTGACTACATCTACGTGATATAAACAACTACATCTCTGTGTGCTAACCAACTACATCTACTTCAACTAAACAACTACATCTACTTAAACTAATCAACTGCATTTAAGTGAACTAAGCAACTACATCTACGTGTACTAAGCAACTACATCTACGCGAACTAAACAACTACATCTACCTGAATTAAGCAACTACATCTACGAGAACTAACCAACTACATCTACGTGAGGTAACCAACTACATCTGCGTGCGCTAACCAACTACATCTACGTGCGCTAACCAACTACATGTATGTGAACTAACCAACTACATCTACATGCGCTAACCAACTACATCTACTTCAACTAAGCAACTACATCTACGTGAACTAACCAACTACATCTACGTGAACTATAACTACTACTGCGTATGTGAACTAACCAACTAAATCTACGTGAACTAACCAACTACATCTACGTAAAATAACCAACTACATCTGCGTGAAATATACAACTACACCTACGTGAACTAACCAGCTACATCTGCGTGCGCTAAACAACTACATCTACGTGAACTAACCAACTACATCTACGTGAACTAACCAACTACATCTACGTGAACTAACCAACTACATCTATGTGAACTAACCAACTACACCTACGTGAACTAAACAACTACATCTACGTGCGCAAAATAACTACATCTACGTGAGTTAACCAATTACATCTACGTGAACTAACAAAATACATCTACGTGCGCTAACCAACTACATCTATGTGAATTAACCAACTACATCTACGTGAGATAACCAGCTACATCTACGTAAATTAAACAACTACATCGACGTGAACTAACCAACTACATGTACGTGAACTAACCAACTACATCTACGTGAACTAACCAACTACATTTACGTGAACCAACCAACTACATCTATGTGAACTAACCAACTACATCTACGTGAACTAACCAGCTACATCTACGTGCGCTAACCAACTACATCTACGTGAACTAACCAACTACATCTACGAGAACTAACCAAATACATCTATGTGAATTAACCAACTACATCAACGTGCGGTAACCACCTACATCTACTTCAACTAATCAACTACATCTACGTGAACTAACCAAATACATCTACGTGCGCTAACCAACTACATCTACGTGAACTAAACAACTACATTTATGTGCGCTAACCAACTACATCTACGTGAACTAACCAACTACATCTACGTGAACTAACCGACTACATCTACGTGAATTAACAAACTACATCTACGTGAACTAACCAACTACATCTACGTGAACTAACCAACTACATCTACGTGAACTAACCAACTACATCTACATGAACTAACCAGCTACATCTACGTGAACTAACCAACTACATCTATGTGAACTAACCAACTACATCTACATTAACTAACCAACTACATCTACGTGAACTAGCCAACTGCATCTAAGTGAGCTAACCAACTACATCTACGTGAGCTAACCAACTACATCTACGTGAGATAACCAACTACATCTACGTGAACTAACCAAATACATCTACGTGCGCTAAACAACTACATCTACGAGAACTAAACAACTACATCTACGTGAACTAAACAACTACATCTACGTGCGCTAACCAACTACATCTAATTGAGATAACCAGCTACATCTACGTAAATTAAACAACTACATCGACGTGAACTAGCCAACTGCATCTAAGTGAGCTAACCAACTACATCTACGTGAGCTAATCAGCGCCATCTACGTGAACTAATACACTACATCTGCGTGAACTAACCAACTACATGTACGTGAGCTAATCCGCGCCATCTACGTGAACTAATACACTACATATGCGTGAACTAACCAACTACATCTACGTGAGCTAATCAGCGCCATCTACGTGAACTAATACACTACATCTGCGTGAACTAACCAAATACATATACGTGAGCTAACCAAATACACCTACGTGAACTAACCAACTACAACTACGTGAACTAACCAACTACATCTACGTGCGCTAACCAACTACATCTCCGTACGCTAACCAACTACATCTACTTCAACTAAGCAACTACATCTACGTGAACTAACCAACTACATCTACGTGAACTAAGACTACTACTACGTATGTGAACTAACCAACTAAATCTACGTGAACTAACCAACTACATCTACGTAAAATAACCAACTACATCTGCGTGAAATATACAACTACACCTACGTGAACTAACCAGCTACATCTGCGTGCGCTAAACAACTACATCTACGTGAACTAACCAACTACGTCTACGTGAAAAACCAACTACATCTACGTGAACTAACCAAATATATCTACGTGCCCTAACCAACTACATCTACGTGATCTAACCAACTACATCTACGTGAACTAACCCACTACATCTACGTGAACTAACCAACTACATTTACGTGAACCAACCAACTACATCTATGTGAACTAACCAACTAAATCTACGTGAGATAACCAGCTACATCTACGTAAATTAAACAACTACATCGACGTGAACTAGCCAACTGCATCTAAATGAGCTAACCAACTACATCTACGTGAGCTAAACAGCGCCATCTACGTGAACTAATACACTACATCTGCGTGAACTAACCAACTACATGTACGTGAGCTAACCAAATACATCTACGTGAACTAACCAACTACATCTACGTGCGCTAACCAACTACATCTCCGTGCGCTAACCAACTACATCTACTTCAACTAAGCAACTACATCTACGTGAACTAACCAACTACATCTACGTGAACTAAGACTACTACTACGTACGTGAACTAACCAAATAAATCTACGTGAACTAACCAACTACATCTACGTAAAATAACCAACTACATCTACGTGAAATATACAACTACACCTACGTGAACTAACCAGCTACATCTGCGTGCGCTAAACAACTACATCTACGTGAACTAACCAACTACATCTACATGATCTAACCAACTACATCTACGTGCGCTAACCAACTTCATCTACGTGAACTAAACAACTACATATACGTGAACTAACCAACTACATCTACGTGAACTAACCAACTACATCTACGTGCGCTAACCAACTTCATTTACGTGAACTAACCAACTACATATACGTGAACTAACCAACCACATATATGTGAACTAACAAACTACATCTACATGAACTAACAAACTACATCTACGTGCGCTAACCAACTTCATCTACGTGAACTAACCAACTACATATACGTGAACTAACCAACTACATCTACGTGAACTAACAAACTACATCTACGTGAACTAACCAACTACATCTATCTATCTATTGACCTTTCGAGCCGTAACCGGCCCATAGGGCGTAGACCAAGATACACCTTCTCCTATATGAATTTTTGTTCTAGCAGTTTTCTTTTAAAGATATTTTATCAAATCTCGCCATCTGTCTCTGTTCTGTGCAAGCAGTTCTATCTCATTGATGGAGCCGATTCCTGCTGCTCTTGCCTCTCTCATCAATGTTCTTCTCAGTGTCTCCCTGGGTCTTCCTCTTTTTCTTTTACCTGTTGTTTCCCATATGAGGGCTTGCTTTGCTATTCGATTATTATCTCTTCTCATCACTCAACTACATCTACGTGAGCTAATTGTCTACATCTACGTGATATAAACAACTACATCTCTGTGTGCTAACCAACTACATCTACTTCAACTAAACAACTACATCTACCTAAACTAAGCAACTGCATTTAAGTGAACTAAGCAACTACATCTACGTGAACTAAGCAACTACATCTACGTGAACTAAACAACTACATCTACGTGAATTAAGCAACTACATCTACGTGATCTAACCAACTACATCTACGTGAACTAACCAACTACATCTACGTGAACTAACAAACTACATTTACGTGAACCAACCAACTACATCTATGTGAACTAACCAACTACATCTACGTGAACTAACCAACTGCATCTGCGTGAACTAACCAACTACATCTACGTGCGCTAACCAACTACATCTACGTGAACTAACCAACTACATCTACGAGAACTAACCAACTACATCTACGTGAACTAACCAACTACATCTACGTGAACTAACCAACTACATCTACGTGAACTAACCAACTACATCTACGTGACCTAACAAACTACATCTACGTGAACTAACCAACTACATCTACGTGCGCTAACCAACTTCATCTACGCGAACTAACCAACTACATCTACGTTCGCTAACCAACTACATCTACGTGAACTAACCAACTACATCTACGTGAACTAACCAACTACATCTACGTAAAATAAGCAACTACATCTGCGTGAAATATACAACTACATCTACGTGAACTAACCAGCTACATCTACGTGAACTAACCAACTACATCTACGTGAACTAGCCAACTGCATCTACATGCGCTAACCAACTACAACTACGTGAACTAGTCAACTACATCTACGTGCGCTAACCAACTACATCTACGAGAACTAAACAACTACATCTACGTGAACTAAGCAACTACATCTACGTGAACTAACCAACTACATCTACGTGAACTAAACAACTATATCTACGTGAACTAACCAACTACATCTACGTGCACTAACCAACTACATCTACGTGAACTAACCAACTATATCTACGTGAACTAACCAACTACATGTACGTGAACTAACCAACTACATCTACGTGAACTAACCAACTACATCTACGTGCACTAACCAACTACATCTACGTGAACTAACCAACTACATCTACTTGAACTAAGGAAATACATCTACGTGCACTAACCAACTACATCTACGAGAGTAAAACGGTACGACGTCATGACAAGAGGAAGACACACATTTATAGTGGTATGACAATATCACATTCCTACAAGGTTGACAAACATTAATCAATGTGCCATATATGGCTCAGTTTGAAAAACTGCATTTCCCCCACAATGTTTCCATGACATTTACAATTATAATAAGACAAGGGATTAACATAATTAGTAGATGCCAAAATTGTAAAGCTAATGATAAATGTATTTGCAAAATGTTTGAAATTAGAAATGACAATTATTTTTGTAATGATCATGGTTTGGAAAGTGATATTTGCAAGAATCAATGGCGCAGTCAACATCTATAAACAGTTCATTCATTTCAAATGCTTGATTTCAATTTATCTTTTTATGGTTTCGAATTCTCACAGCGAAAGGAACAGCGCAACAGCTCTTGTTACTTTACAGCCAACCTTGGAAGATAAATACATCGCGATTATATATCAAAATATAAAACAGCAATCACAAGTTATGTACATCTTTATTAATCATCATCATCGAGTGCCGTCTCCGCCACGAAGGTTGGCTACCATGGAGCGCCATTTTTCTCTGTCTGTTCCTTTGATGGTTCAGGTTGTCAAAGGCTTATTTGTCCATCTTTTGATGTTACTCGTCCATGTTAATCTTGGTCTCCCTCTGCCTCTTTTACCTTGTATTTTCCCCTCCAGGATTACTTTCAGTAGGCTGTTGTGTCTTTTGACATGGCCCAAGAATTGTATTTGTCTTGTTTGAATTGTGTTTAGTAGTTCTCTTTTCATTTTTAGTTGTTTTGAAACTTCGTCGTTTGTTTCTCTTTTGGTTTCATCCAATTCTACCTATTCTTCTATACATCCACATTTCAAAGACTTCAATTCTCTGTTCTGTTTTCTTGTCTAATGTCTATGTTTCTGCACCATATAGGAATATTGAGAAGATGTAACATTTTACTATTCTTAGTTTTAGCCCTGGTGTTATTTCTTTTTATGTTAGTATGTTCTTCATGACATTAAAATTACTCTTTGCCATTCCTATTCTTTTGTTTATTTCAGTTGTACATTTTCCATCACTGGTTATAGTATGTCCAAGGTAGTTATAGTTCTGAACTTTATTAATACTTGTGAAAAATGAGTCATAACAAGACAACATCAATGAACATTGCAAGCGTTTCAGATGGAATGTTATCGGAAGATCCTGGGCATCTCATATGTAGATTATGTTACCAGTGAAGAGGCGCAGGACTGAATCCGAAATTAAACTGGTCCATAAAGTAACGAACGTTGAGATGGTACGGCCATGTAACACATCATCATACAAGGGGCTCTGTCGAGGAGGTAAGACTCCGATTTAATAAAAGAAAGAGTTTAAACAACAATATCAAGGAATGGACGGGTCTCAACTACAACAGTTCACAGATGGCATCGACACAAAAGAAAAACAGTAGGTGCATAGTTGTGTTGCCTACCAGTCGACTTACCGGTGGCGTAGCAAGGGCTTTCATCACCTGGGGACAAAGTCAGTTTTCGCGCCTCTTTAAGTCCTCCCGGTCCCCTCGTGACCAGGTATGAGCCACAACGAGGTCCGACAAGATTTCCTGATTAAAAAAAAAATAAAGTTTTAGAGCATGAAAACCTGTATATTGTAGGTATGAAGAGAATGAAAATGTAAAAAAAAATGAAGGCAACAATAGTACTTTGAAAATATAATTGAATAACAGAGAAACAATCGAGAAACAAGAATGCATATACAAAATTAATCATCATCATGTACCCTGCCGATTGGCGTAGGCGATCATGTCCCCCCACAATCTTCTATCTATAGTGCATCGTATCAGTTCTGTTGTTGACTGTTTTCCATGCCATGACACCAAGCTATCCAGTATTTTCTCTCTTTGTCGTCCGCGATCTCTCTTTCCTTCTATTTTGCCAGTTGTAACCAAGTATTCCAACTTTTCTCTTCTCATGATGTGCCCGAAAAATGTTGCTTGCTTCTTTCTGATGTTTTTTAAGAGCTCCCTTTTTGTGTTGGCCTCTTTGAGAACTTCCTCATTGGTCTTTTTACCTGTCCAGGGAACTTTCAACATTCTTCTGAGAAATCCCATCTCTGTGGCCTTTAATCGTCTTTTCATTTGTTTATCTACTGTCCATGATTCGCTTCCATAGGTCAGAATTGGTTCTATATAGCACCGATGAACTCTCTTTCTCATTTTTATTGACATAGATTTGTTGCATAAGATATTTTTCATTTTCTGAAATGCTATTTTGGCCTAAGCTATTCTGCTTTTTATTTATGTGGTGCATCTCCCATCTGATGTAATTATTGTGCCCAAGTATTTGAAAAGTTGTACTTGTTTCAGATTTGTCCCGTTTATTTTTATGCTGCATGATGGTGATGATTATTTCTTCGATATAACCATTACTTCTGTTTTCTTACTATTCAGACTGAGACCTTTCTTGTTGCTTTCCTCCACTATTATGTCTATCATTTCTTGTAGTTCGTTCTCTGTCTCTGCTATTAACACTGTGTTCTCCGCATATCGCAAATTATTTATGTTGTGACCGTTGACTTCAATTCCTTTTTTGTCTACTATTGATCTCATAATATATTCGCTGTAAAGTGAAAACAAATCCGGTGACAGAACACAGCCTTGTCTGACTCCCTGTTTTATATATAGAAATTGTCCTGTTTGGTTGTTAATTCGTATAGCTGCTGTTTGTTGGCAGTACATGTTTTTTTTATGATTCGCAGATCCTTGCCATCAATGTTTAATTTCTCCAGCATATTTATTATTTCCACATGCTTTACTTTGTCAAATGCTTTCGTGTAGTCTATAAAGCACATATATAGATCTTTCTTTACCTCTATAGATCTTTCTATCAATGTCCTTAAGATGTATATTGCATTATTGGTGCCCTTTCCTTCCACAAATCCACATTGTTCCTCACTTATTTCTGGTTTTATTTAGTTCCTTACACGTCTCATGATTATTCTTAGTAATATTTTAGTCATATGGCTCATGAGACTAATAATGCGATGGTCTTCACAATCAGTGGCGCCTGACTTCTTCGGTATGGCTACAAAGATAGATTTTAGTAGATCTTCGGGTATGTGTCCAGTGTTATATATGTCATTGAGTAATTTTGTTATGACTTGTACTCTCAACTCTCCTAATGCAATCTCTTCGATTGTTATATTGTCAGGACCTGGCGCTTTGCCTCTTTTCATGTGTTGAATTGTGTCCTCCACTTCACTCTGCATTATTGGTGGTCCTGTGTCTTCATTTGAATTGTTTAATTCTGGTCTTTCTTCATCATGGAGTTGACTGATATATTCTGTCCATCTTTCCATTGTCTTTTCCTGTCTCATTATTATATTTCCTTACGTTGATTTCACACATCCTGAAACTTTGACTTCTTTTCTTCCTGTTAATTCATTTAACTGATTGTGCATAAATTTTGGGTCTGTCTTTTGTTGTTTTTCCATTTCTTCACATTTCTGTTTTAACCATCCTTCCTTTGCTTCTCTGCACTTGTTTTGGATCTCTTTGTGCAATATTTTGTATGCTCGTTCTTCTTTCTTATGTTTTCTTCTTTCGTCCATTAGTTGTAATATTTCTTCTGTCATCCATTTCTTTTTGTTGGTTCTTTTAGTCACTGGTATTACTTCTTTTGATGTTTGCTGAATCGATTGTTTGAGCATTTCCCACTGCTCCTGGATCTCCTGTATTTTCTCAATAGCATTATATCTATTTTGTACTATCATGCTGTACATATCACTCATCCGTTTATCTACTCTTAGCATATCTAGTTCTAATTTTATATTTCTTGGTGATTTTTGTGCCTTTGGCAGTTTTATTCTTATTTTTCCAACTACTGATGCATGGTCACTATTACAATCAGCTCCTGGCCTTGTTTTAACAGACGTTAGCCCATTCCTAAATCTTCTCTGTAATAGTATAAAATCAATTTGATTGAGTACTTTTTTGTCTGGGCTTTGCCATGTCCATAGTCGCCTAGGGTGTTGTTTGAACCAGGTGTTACCTATAATCCTTTCATGTGTCTTTGCCCAATCTATCAATCTATCCCCTACAAAATTAATGCACAATATTTTTATACTAAAAAAAAATTGTCAAAAATAACAATTCGAGAACTTAACACATTACTTTGGATATAACAACCTGAAAAGTTAACATATAGTAAAAGAAATAGTTTCATGTAATACTTCAGATGTAATCATGTAACTTCAAAAAGAAAATCTCCTTGCCTTTGCTGCTTCAAATGTATGCATTAGCTCCTCAAAATGTCTGCTGTCGGTATCCTCCAGCTCCACACTCAACAAACTGAGAACCCCCCCCCCCCCTTTGGGGGCCTCGGTAGCCTAGTTGGGTACCCGTGTTCAATTCCCGCTGGAAACAGTGTGAATTGTACTCGTGGTTGGGGGGAAAAATACCCCCGCGGTCGACCCAGCAGCTGGCAGAAATGAGTACCAGGGTATTACACTCCCACCTCTGGGAGGGTGAAGAATGCCGCCTCGCATCGTGAGTTTCGACGCTTGAAGCGACACTATCCAGAAGCCTCCGAACATTTCTGGATAGGCAGCGGCAGGGCACTTATGGGTGAAAACTCGCGTTCTAAGACGCTGATTCAAGTCTCGTACTTGACCTTTACCTTTATTCAGCAAAGTCAAGGCTGACAAGCTTTCCTGGCCTATGGATGATCTCAGGTAGGGCAGGGTCAGTTTTAACTGAACTAAAAGACCTTTCGCAACAATGTATGTTGTTACAGTCAGTAAGACCTGAAGACCAACTCTCAGATTTGGAAATACAAAATCCCCATACTACACAATGAATCGAAACAGATCCTCTGATGTCGAAAGCTTATCATCAGCCCTTGTCTTGAGTTGCATTCGACGGTCCATTATTTCACTGAACATCTCCAAGCCATCCAAGTCTGTATCATCAAAGATTCCCATCAAAATCCGCCTATGTTTCAAGCTATTTTCATTAATTGTTCACATCAGTTCCATTATGTCTACAAGAAAGCCAACACTACAGTCCAGTTTCTTCAAGCTGATTAATCTGTCTCTCATTTATGTGTGTATTTTGTCAATTATATTTATCACTATTTGTAACATTTTATTTTCTGCTTTGAGCCCTACATCCTCTGCTGTTTCTCTGTGCATTTTCTTCTTCTCCCTCTGCCGTCTCTCAACTTAGACATCACAATAACTGCACAGCTCCTTTGTTTCTCAAAGAGAATTATTGCCTATGGCATCACTATTTTCTAGAAACCACCCCTGAATATCTTGAGCAGCTTTATGGACATTCATGGTGTAGTCCTGAAGACTTTTCTGAACCCGGTCAATCTTGGCAAGTACAGTGTTCCAGAACCGAAGAAGAACAACAAACTTCAATCTTAAAACCCGGTGCAACAACTGAATTGTATCACTTCCTTGTATCTGAATGTCCATCCTGATTGTCTACAATATGTCCCACTGATTCTGCCAAGTGTCTCTAGTTGATCATGTATCGTTTAACAGCTTCTACTCTGGCACTGCAACGAATTTCTGACTCTGACGTCACTAATACACCAAGTGGAGTTTTCAGTCTCTCCCACCGAAGAACTGACCGCGAGAAATAAATATAGCGAATCATTTCAAGGGAAGAGATTTGTTTATCTAGGTAGCTTAGTTGGTCGTGTGTTCTAGCGTTTGTTTCTCGTGGCAAGGCGCTATGTCGAGAAGCACTGGTTCGATCCTGCATCCTGCTGTTTATTGTTCTTTGTTTTTTTTATGTTGTTGATTAGTTATGTTTTTTTTCCTGGTGTTGTAAACATTCCTCTTTCCTTGAAATGTTTCGCCGATTTACCGCCTCGGAAGTTTCCCTCCACAAGAATATTTATTTATTATTATATCATCTCATGGGAGCCGCGATAGCTCAGTGGTTAGTGAACTGGACTACAAAGTACAAGAGGTAGGGTTCGATCCCAACCAACGGCTTCCGGTTCACCCAGCCTTTAATGGGTAGCGGATTTTTTTTTCTGGGAAAGTAAAGCGGCACAGGCGTAATACCGACCACATTACCCCAAAAATCATGTGCCGAATGTCTGTAAAATGTATGGTTACTAACACCATATTCCCTATACGCCACTTGGTGTGACGTTACTTTTACTATTATATCATCTCCCAAAATAAATATAGAAAGCTTGCACAGAACTGAAAAAATGTAACACCTGCTGTCTCATGATTAACAGCATGAGTCGCAACTAAATTAAGTGTGTGGTTATCACAGTTAACAAATGAATCTTTTGAGTTAAGTTTGTCCTTCACTATTCCGACGTCGTTGTGTGCTCGCCGAAGAAGTAAACCCGCCAGAATCATGTGTAAGCTTGTTATCACTGCGATGATACTGACAGCTTTTGCTGGAACAGGTACATTCTTAAATTATATTTAGGATACTTAAGATGATATTGTTTCCCTATACTATCTGTGTAAACTTTCTCATTAGCAGGTGCCATGCCGGTTGGCGTAGACGTTCGTCTCTCCTCACATCACTTAGTCCATATTTGTCATATTTTCAGTCGGTGATTTTTCTGTTATGCCATTTGGATAAGCTGTTTAATATTTATTTTCTCTTGGTTTTCCTCTGCTCTTCTTTCAATTCATGTTGCCTGTTGTATAGTATATGAAGCTTGTATAGTGTTCTCACTGCCTTTTTTTCGTATGACATGTTCAATAAATCTTGATTGTCCCTTCCTTATGATTTTAATGATATTTCTGGTTTCCCTAGATTATTGTAAACATTCTTCATTTGTATTTTTTGCTTTCCGTGGATATCATAGCATTCCTCTGATAAACCACATATTAGGGGGCCTCGGTAGCCTAGTTGGAAAAACAACCCGACTAGACTACCGACGTTCGGACAACCCGTGTTCGATTCCCGCTGGGAGCAGTGTGAATTGTACTCGTGGTTGGAATAAAAAAAAAACCCCACGGTCGACCCAACCGTTGGCAGAAATGGGTACCAGGGTATTACCCTGGGAAGGTGAGGAATGTCGCTTCGCATCTGAGTTTCGATGCTTGAGGCGACACTATACAGAAATAACCGAACATTTCTGGATAGGTGGTCGAGCACATATGGGTGGAAACTCGCGTGCTAAGACGCCGGTTCAAATCTCGTACTTTACCTTTACCTTACCACATATCAGCTGCCTCTAATGTTCTTTGATCATCACTCACTTCCACACAGTAAAAAGTTCGATGTAGTACTCTAGGATACGTTTTCAAACATTAATTGGCAATTATTTGTTACGTAAGATGTTTTTCATTTTATTTCTGTCGCTGCTTGTCCTATTCTGCTTCTAATTTGTTCAGTGCATCTTCCATCTGATGTTATTATTAATCCCATGTATTTGAATCTATGCACCTGTTTAATGATTTCTCCATTTAATTGTACTCTACATTGGTGTGTGTTTCTCACTTCGGTTTATTTTAACGTGCCCTACCTACATGTCCAGTAAATCGTTTATGGGTAGCTGTGGTTTTCTAACATGGGCTGAAAGAGTCACGTCAGTAGGTGTTAGTCCGTGCCGCTGCAGGATTATAGAACATTAACTATTGATCAAACTGCCAAACTTTCTGGATCGTGAGAGCAGTGAGCAGGCTGAGCTTCATTATCATAACATTTATTATACAGAATTATCGTCTATATATTATACAGAATTATCGTCTATATATTATACATAATTATCGTCTATATATTATACAGAATTATCATCTATATATTATACAGAATTATCGTCTATATAATATACAGAATTATCATCTATATATTATACAGAATTATAGTCTATATATTATACAGAATTATCGTCTATATATTTTACAGAATTATCGTCTATATATTATACAGAATTATCGTCTATATATTATACAGAATTATCGTCGATATATTATACAGAATTATCGTCTATATATTATACAAAATTATCGTCTATATATTATACAGAATTATCGTCTATATATTATACAGAATTATCAGATGTAGCTTGTTGCAAACTTCATGAGGAAAGAATTATCAATTGAAGCTATTTAATAAGAAATGAACAGCTGGGATATATTGTGGCAACTTGAACATTTGAGGGAAGAAGAGTTAGAGAAAAACCAAGATGAGAACATCAAGCAATGAAAATATTGGTTTAGTGGTCATTCAAAAATAGATAGCCGTTAGTATGAGCTAGGGTGACAAATGTTGGTTATATCAGTGGTTCTCAATTTGTTAATGTACCCCCCCCCCCTCCCGAGATGAAATGTGTTAAGCGAATGACAGGAAACAACCTGCGAGATAAGATCAGAAAAAATAACTGAGAAAAAAACCTGGAATAATTCTCGCCACAAAATGCATAAAGAAACAACACATAAAAGAGTTTGGTTACGTGATAAGACAGAAATACGAAAACACAATGTACCGGGGATTTAAGAAACGTTGCGAGTAAACCAGACTCAAGGGCCGACCACACAAAAAATGGACTGGTGAAATATTAGAAATACTTGGAAGCATAGCAGCAGAGGTCAACAGAGGAGCAAAAGACCGTAAATGATATGCCCCATCGATTCTGAAAGGCAAATAAGGAAGGGAAGAAGAACAAACTATTAAAGATCACATTTCATTAAAAACACTGTTCCTACAAAGACACATTTCTGTTTATACTCATAGATCACGGACTATATCTTTCATCATGAGTTTGTTTACATGGCTAAGAAATTAAATACAGCAACCGGAAAACACTGAAAAAAGCTTCCTTCTGGGCAAACTTGTAAATCTTAACATATATTTCTTTGAAGTTTGTCCACACACCTTTTAAAAAGACTAAGAAAAAGAGGACGGATATGTTGCGCCGAGGTCGAGTGGTGGTTTGGGAGGGGGGAGTGGAGAGGGAGTGGTGTGGTGTGGTAGGAAAGGAAAACAATGTTGCCGCATAGATGGCGATCTCCTCATCATGGATGGTTGCTTTTGAAGTTCGCCAAATACTTGTGATGTAAGTCATGTCAAGAGCCAGTATAATGATATATCATACCCTAATTTATCTGTGAACACTATTGTAGTCAAAACACAAACGTCAATGGCACACATTGAGATTGAGTTCTCACCGACCATTTCGCAGGCGGACAGTGCACTGACGGTATGTGAGGTGCAAACTTTTACAGACACCTATTGTCTGGACGAGCATTCTTGGTCCTTTTGTGCAGTGTGTAGTGGTTGTAGTAAAGGCTGCAATGTCATCATCGGTACTTGTCACTGCAACTGTTCACATGGGATCTATGGACACGACTGTTCCGGGTCTTGTCTCAGTGTCTGTCCTTTATTTGAGGAAAAATCTGGAAAATGCCTACAATGTAAACATCTTGGCTATACCTGTGGTGACACTTGTCCCGATGGTAATTTTGGGCTACAGTGCGAACAGATGTGTTCTGATGGCTGTGACATCATATGTACTCTCAAATGTCCGGACAACTGTTTCAACGACACCTGTCAACAGTCGATCGGGAATCTGTACATGCAGGAGAACGTTCTATGGGTCAGACTGCACTCTCAAATCTATGGACAACTGTTTAACGAAACCTGTGATTCCCACGTTCAGATGAGTCTGCCGACTACAACAAGCCCAAGCATATGGGCACATTAATGTGTTTCTGTGCTGGACATGGTTCATTTTTTGTGTTTTTTTTAGTGAAGCCATGGCTCATATCTTGCTGTGTTTCTGTCCTAGCCATGGCTCATATCTTAGCTTGTGTGTGCTGGCCATGGCTCATATCTTAGTGTGTGTCATGTTAGTCATATCTCATATCTCGGTGTGTCCGTGTTAATCATGTCTCATATCTTTATGTGTGTCTGTGTTTAGTCATATCTCATATCTTAGTGTGTACCAGTGTTTGTCATATGACATATATTTGTGTTTGCATGTCTGGGTTAGTGATATTGCATATCTTTGTGTGCATGTTTGTGTTAGTCATATCTCATATCTTTGTGTGTGCATGTCTGTGTATGTCACATCTCATATCCTTGTGTGTGCATGGCTGTTAGTCCCATCTCATATCTTTGTGTGTGCATATCTATGTTAGTCATATCTCTTATCTTTGTGTGCATGTCTATGTTAGGCATGTGTCATATCTTTGTGTGTGCATGTCAATGTTAGTTATATCTCATATCTTTATGTGCATATTTATGTTAGTCATGTGTCATATATCTTGATGTGTGTCAGTGTTGGTCATGCCTGGTATCGCTGTGTGCATGTCTGTATTAGTCACATCTCATATCTTTGTGTGTGCATGTCTGTGTTAGTCACATCTCACATCTTTGTGTGTGTATGTCTGTGTTAGTCACATCTCACATCTTTGTGTGTGTATGTCTGTGTTAGTCACATCTCACATCTTTGTGTGTCCGTGTTAGTCACATCTCACATCTTTGTGTGTGCATGTCTGTGTTAGTCACCTCTAGTGACTCGGGCAGATGGTGCTCGTAAACCTGGGAGGGCTTACCATCTAAGGGCAGAATCCCCCTACAGAAAAGACAATCTGCTGCCTTGCAGGAATATTGGGGACAATCAAAGTCTAGGGAAAGCAAACCCGAATAAAATGCTGGCTGAAATCGGATGCACTGGGCCACTGGCGCAGAACACAGTGCAACGTATTAACGGGTGTTCAGTCAGAGTGGATCTGACAGACTCTAATTGTGATGTTTTGTCTGTGGGGGCGATCAACACACTTAGCCTGACAGCTGCCTTCATATGAGAGTCTGGAATCCTACTCTGAATGAGTCCTGAACGCAGAGAGAGAGAGAGAGAGAGTGATGTCAAGAGCCCCGTCACGCCAAGTGGCGTATAGGGAATATGGTGTTAGTGATCATAATTTTTACAGACCTTCAGCACTTGATTTTGTAAGTAATGTTGTCAGTATTACGCCCGTGCTGCTTTACTCCAGAAAAAAATCCAGTACCCATTTAAGGCTAAGTGAACCCGAAGCCGTTGATCAGGATCGAACCCGATCCCTTGTCCTTTGTAGTCTAGATCAGCCAGCGGTCGTCAAACTGTGCTCCGCGGAGCCTAGGTGCTCCGCGAGCCCATCCTAGGGGCTCCGCGGATCGGACATCATTTTCATCATCAACGAGTGCCATGCCCGTCGTAGGTGATATTTCTCAACAAACAATTTATCAACTTCGCCGTTTTTGTACCACAATAATGTCTAATTATTTCTCTCTATGGCCCAAGATTTATTTTCCGCTCTTTTCAATGACAGTTAGCAACAATGTTTTATTCAAATTTATTCGGTGTAAAGTCGCGCGTGTGTGTGTGTGTGTGTTGTGGCCAAGTGGTTGACTTGCCTTTGTTCTTGAAAGGGTGCCGCAAACATCAATCAAAGAAAATTGGCGCCGGATAGGCTCACTCGTTCGGACTTTCTCTGCCCGCCCCCACCTCCCACCCATCCAACTCCGTCCCGCCATACGCTTTGATCGAGAGAAGAGCATTCAAGTCGCACCAGTGAAAATAATATTCAGTTTGGACGTTTGTTTTATCGAAGTCAGTTTGATTAAAACCTTGTCTCGTGTCAGTGCTCTGTTGTCACAATGGATAATTTTGTAAGTAGGACTATAAAACGTACCATCTCTGACGATTCATGCAGTTCAAAAGACGCAGAATTGAAACGGGGGAAAAAGCGTAAGTATGACGATAGTTACTTGGATTTCGGATTTACTAGCACTGTTGTAGAAAATGAGGAGTGCCCAAAATGTGTTATTTGTTTTAAAGTTTTGGCCTGTGCAAGCATGCATCCCAGTAAATTGAAACGACATTTGCAAACAGTCCATAGTAGTTTAGTGAACCGACCACGTGAATTCTTTTCTCAGAAGTTAAAAGAAATGAATCAACAAAAGGCAACTTTCACAAAACATGCGACGATTCCTTCAAGGGCTCTTCTTTCATCTTACAAAGTTGCTTATCTAGTAGCAAAGAACAAGAAACCTCACACCATTGCAAAAGAACTTATCTTACCGGCCGCAGTTGAGATGGTGACTGTTATGATAGGTGAGTCTGCTGCCAAACAACTGCTGAATGTGCCCTTGTCAGATAACACTATTAGTCGTCGAATTCATGAGATGGCTGACGATGTTAATGACCAGCTTATTCAAAAACTACGAGGTGATTTTGCTCTTCAGCTGGATGAAGCCACTGACATACACAGTGATGCATACTTAATTTGCTATGTTCGGTTCATAGATGACAATAGCAAGTTTTGCGAGGAACTACTTTTTTGTAAAATCATAAAATCTGCATGCAAAGCAGCAGATCTGTTTCAAATACTTGATTCTTTTATTTAAGAAAATAGAATTAACTGGGAGAATTGTGTAGGAGTGTGCACAGACGGAGGTCGTTCAATGTCTGGATGCTATACTGGGCTGCAAGCTTTGATCCGCAAAAAGTCTCCTTTCTGTGTTTGGACTCATTGCATTATTCACAGGGAAGCACTGGCTTCAAAAAACACCTGCCCGGCCCTTAATGAGGTTGTTCAGTCCATAATCGAAGTAGTAAATTTTATTAAAATGCGACCACTTAAATGCCGGTGGTTTGAGCAAATGTGCATTGATATGGGAGCCACACATACTTCCTTGCTCTATTATTGTAACTCTCGATGGCTTTCACGTGGAAATGTCGTGAAAAGGGTCTATGAACTGAGAAATGAGCTTCATTGCTATCTTGTTGAAGAAAAGCATTCTAGTTCAGGAAAGTTTGTGGATGACGACTTTGTTTTGAAGTTGGCATATCTTTGTGATATATTTGAAAAACTAAATTCGTTAAACATGTCCCTGCAAGGTACTGAAACGCACATACTACAACTGTCGGAGAAAGTTTCCGCCTTCAGAAGAAAATTATTATTGTGGAAGGAAAAACTGGTCGACAAAGATTTTAGTTACTGTTTTCCAACTCTACATGCACTTTTAGTTGATAATGATTTGAGTTTAAGTGAAGAACTAACAGGTGTGTTTGTAGGTCATTTAACACAGCTCATTGCTTATTTTGACAAGTATTTCTCAGGAGAGGCAGACCAGTATGATTGGATTAAAAACCCGTTTAGTACAGCACTACCCACAACTCTCACTTCGAAAGAACAAGAGCAATTGATTGATATTTCATCAGACGCAACTTTGAAAGCAAGATTAGCTTCCTCATCACTACCAGAATTTTGGAGCTTTGTAAAGCAAGAATTTCCAGAAGTAGGCAAGAAGGCCCTCCGTGTATTAATTCCATTTGCGACTACCTACTTATGTGAGACCGGTTTTTCGGCACTGGCAGCTATAAAAACCAAATACAGATCACATTTGAACGCTGAGAAAGAGATTAGAGTGGGAATTTCCAAACTTGTGCCAAGATTTGAGGACCTGGTGAGGATGAAGCAAGCTCATTCTTCCCATTGACTTTATACAGCAAATAAATATCACAATGTAAGTTGATTCACTTATACTTTTATTACATAAATATAATAACCTGTTAAATATGCCGTTAAAATGTTCTTAAAAGTTTGGGTTTTTTAACATTGTAATTTTTGTTGATATAAGGTGCTGCCGCGGTGATTTGTGGTTAAGAATTAGGGCTCCGTGGGTCGAAAAAGTTTGACGACCGCTGGTCTAGATACTTGTGATGTCCGCTTGTCGTATAGGCGCGCTAATGGAAAAAATCACTGAGTGGAAACAAGTGACATCCGAGCGTTCAACTCTACATGCATCTACATGCATCTACATGCATCTACATCCATTTATGTAAGGCTACCCATTCCTGTACCATGCCTAGGTGGTATATGAAAAGACCATATGCCACTTTATATTTAAATGTTGACTTAAGAAGGATGGACAATTAGAAAGTGAGTTGCCCTTTCGTATATAAAAAAAATAAGTAGGAAAAGGTAGAATTTTAAAAATGGCAAGTTTTCACGTTTTCTTTAAACTTTGAATATAGGAGAGGTGAAAAGCTAGAAAAAAGTGCATTCCACTTTATCTTTAATTGCAGAGAAAGTAATGAAAACAGTTTATGAAAACACATTGTACATTATCTTTAATTGTGAAAAAAATAACGGTATAAAAATTAAGAAAACACATTGAGTTATTGAGTTATTTGCGGGTCATCATTATTGCACTCCGAACATGTCCATAGGGGCTCAGATCCCCTCCTCAGCAATTCCCTCAGTGTCCAGCGACTGACGACTCCAGTTTTATGTTGATTGATAAGTCTTCTTACACGGCCACCAAGTTTCTCATTTCTGGCTGTGCCCATCTTAACTCCCATTTCCATCATCCGAAGAAGCGACGTTGATCTGTGTTTGTCGAAGTCCTGTGCTCTTCCCACATCTCGGAGTGCATTGATGATGTCCGCCCGATCCATCGGTTGCCCGTCCTTAACGACAGCGCAGCTAGCCAACCTGTCCGCTCTCTCATTTCCCCGTACTCCCGCATGTCCAGGGACATAGACAAAGGTGACCTTACGTATTTTGGATTTCTGCAACGACTCTACCCATTGCATGCGTACAAAGCCCGCCTCCACTTTTTTTATCATGCTCATCGAATCACTCAGTATACATGCGTGGATGTAGTCTTGTGACTCTAACCATTTGAATGCCTTGGTCACTGCCATCACCTCCATTGTCATGCTACTCGTGGTCATGGCGTATGCACCACTGTCTTCCTTGGCTATTCTGCCTGCCGAACGTGCTGTAAATGCCCATGCACTTCTTTCGTGTCGTCTTACAGATCCGTCTGTATAGATGACTGCATCTTTCTCATCGGTGTTATCGCAGATGAGACCGTTGACCTCAGCATTAACCACGACCGGGTTCTGTTCCCTACTTTTCCTGTCGAGTGTGACAATACATGAGAAAGTCCCCTTGAATGACGTAGCACCGGTATCCACTCCTCACCAACGCTGAGATTGGTAAGCCCACAGACCTGTTTGATGACATCTTCTGCTCGGCCCACCCATGATGGTGAAAACACATGTACTGTATCTTTAAAGCAGCATTGACATGAATTGTCTTCTATTCATGTTTTCTTCAATCCGTCCTGATTGTTTCAAAGTCTATTGTTTAACTATATGATGGTGCTAGTAACGATTGCTATCGTTGAAATATCATTACAGCTCTCAGTGTACAAACAGATCAGTTGTGAAATTGTACTGTTCTGTATAGTTCTTGCAGAGGCCCATGTAGAGATGAGTCACATGGTTAGAGTCACGTCACTAGCAACGGCGTACCACTGAAGCAGTGGAACAACGTGCCAATATTCTCACTACAGCGATGAAGATTTGTAACCTGAAGCGGAAACTCCATGTGTTCCGTAACTGGAGCGTGGAACTTTCCTTGAAACACTCACACTTGCCATTGCCTCACACTTCCATTAAACATCCACGCTATTTTCAATGACATTGACGACTCAAATTATTTTTTGTTGGTCCCCACTGGCCACCAGCGGTTTTCAAATTATTTTTTCTTGTTTACCCCACTGACTACCAGTGACTTTCAAATCTTTGCTTACCATAAACCTAACCGATTCGACTCCTTCCAGGTAACCCTTGTGAATCCTCCAAGCCATTCCTGTGCCGAAGCTCTGTCAAGTGTATAGAACTGAAGTTTGTCTGTGATGGGACCTGGGACTGTGAGGACGGATTTGATGAGGATCCTGCAGTGTGCAACGCGGGTACGTTTCTCTTACCAGAGTTTTTTTTTTTCTTTAAATTGAGGATGTTAACAGGTTTAGTAAGAATTGAAAGCTGCTGAGATTTATAATTGAGGATGTTAACAGGTTTAGTAAGAATTGAAAGCTTCTATAATTGAGGATGTTAACAGGTTTAGTAAGAATTGAAAGCTTCTGAGATTTATAATTGAGGATGTTAACAGGTTTAGTAAGAATTGAAAGCTGCTGAGATTTATAATTGATGATGTTAACAGGTTTAGTAAGAATTGAAAGTTTCTATAATTGAGGATGTTAACAGGTTTAATAAAAATTGAAAGCTTCTGATATTTATAATTAAGGATGTTAACAGGTTTAGTAAGAATTGAAAGCTTTTGAGATTTATAATTGCGGATGTTAACAGGTTTAGTAAGAATTGAAACTTCTGAAATTTATAATTAAGGATGTTAACAGGTTTAGTAAGAACTGAAAGCTGCTGAGATATTTTTTGGAGAGGAAAATACAAAGTAAACGAGACATAGGCGTTCCATGGCCGTCGTCATTTGATGGCACAATATGATGATAGATTAAAAATTTATAATTTAACGCTTTGCGCGTGGAGAAATAAAGGACTGGATCCCCAACTTGACTGGGTCTGTCGTTTTTTTTTGTTTTTTTTTTACATCGCGAGTTCTATCTTCTGATTGATGAAACGTTTTTCATTGTTTTCTTTTTTCCATCGGGAGCTCTATCTTCTGATAGATGAAACTTTTTTCACTATTTTCTTTTTTTCATCGCGAGCTCTATCTTCTGATTGATGAAACATTTTTCGCTGTTTTCTTTTTTCCATCCCGGGCTCTATCTTACGATTGATGAAACGTTTTTCACTGTTTTCTATTTTCCATCGCGAGCTCTATCTTCTGATTGATGAAACATTTTTTACTGTTTTCTTTTTTCCACCGCGAGCTCTATCTTCTGATTGATGAAACGTTTTTTACTGTTTTCTTTTTTCCATCGCGAGCTTTATCTTCTGATTGATGAAACATTTTTCACTGTTTTCTTTTTGTATGAGGATGGATAACAACTGTGATCTGTAAACCTGACGATGCCTGCACTGGGACATGCATCACAGGGTTCCTGGTTAAAACAATTTAGATTGTTTGCTCTGCTTAGAGATACAGTGTTATTAGTTACGACCTTTTTAAGAGTCTCGCACCGACCAGTACGACTTTCAACTACTCTTTCAACATGGATGTTTGAGATCTTCATTGGGAAAGTAGAACTACCTGCACAAATTGACAAAAACACGAAAGTTTCCAAACGACATTGGAGCGAAGAGTACTTTTCTAAATCCTCTCATGTTTGCACTGTAATTGAGTTACCAATAATTGATATACTCAAGCTTTGTTTTCTTTCTGTCGTCCTGGCTGAGGACGTAAAGTAGCTGTTGATTATTTTTGTGGACCTAGAGCAGTGATTTCCAACGCGGTGCTCGCGGACACCAATGCGCCCGCCGCGTGTTTTCTTGGTGCCCTGAAAGTTCCAATTTCAATCCAGTGAGAGACTCAATTTATTGTCCGGCATTCAGTTGAACAAGAGATTGAGAAGAAAAAAAAAGAAATGATAAAAGCAATCGCTGATGTAATTTCCTTCCCAATGAACAGAAGCGGTAATCGTCGGCATCGAATGGTCAACAGATTTAGCGGTAGAGACTAACCTTGTTGCTGTATCTTCAAAGGTTTGAGTTAAGGTAAACTTGAATTTACATAAATATAAGCGGCTGTATAGTCTCAGAATTTACATACATATAAGCGGCGGTATAGTCTCAGAATTTACATAAATATAAGCGGTGGTATAGTCTCAAAATTTACATAAATATAAGCGGCGGTATAGTCTCAGAATTTACATAAATATAAGTGGCGGTATAGTTTCAGAATTTACATAAATATAAGCGGCGGTATAGTCTCAGAATTTACATAAATATAAGCGGCGGTATAGACTCAGAATTTACATAAATATAAGTGGCGGTAGAGTCTCAGAATTTACATAAATATAAGCGGTGGTATAGTCTCAGTATTTACATAAATATCAGAGGCGGTATAGTCTCAGTATTTCAGATGCATTATAGATATGTATAGCTGCTGTTAACAATCAGTTTGAATATTAGCATGCGTAGTTCTTTGGAAAATGTCCCGTGGTCCCGTGGCCACAAAAACGTTGAGAACCCCTGATTCGTCAATGATCAGTCTGTCGTAATTTGGTTTCATTATGTCATTCCCAGCATTTGTCCTTACAATATCCTCCAGTGGATAACTCGTGCGTGCGATTAGATCTATTGTATGCTGATACCAATCGATGATGATTCATTTGTTGCGGTTCTTAGGTTCGAAGACCGACAGTGGTAAAATGGTAGGTGTATTCGTTTACTGACCAGTGGTACAAGTTAAGGTTTCAAGTGGGGAGCATTTTCTTAACCGTCGAAAGGGATTCAGCTTCTGAAAATTGGTACCAGAAGTTTTGTTTAGGACAGTCGTGCGGTCTGGTGTAATCATCATCATCATCATCATTGAGTGCCGTCTCCGCATCGAAGGTTGGCTACCATAGAGCGCCATTCCACTCTGTGCCGGTGTAATAATGACCACAATAAATAGAATTATGTAAATAGGCAGGGCAATAAGAGGTAGGGTTCGATCCCAACCGCCGGCTTCCGGTTCGCTCAGGCTTTAATGGGTACCGGATTTTTTTCTGGAAAATTAAAGCGGCACGGGCGTAATACCGACCACATTACCCCAAAAATCATGTGGTGAGGGTCTGTATAATTTATGGTCACTAACACCATATTCCCTTTACGCTACTTGGCGTGACGGGGGTACTTTACTTGACTTTTTAGGCAGGGGAATATAAGGACAACAACATCATATTCACCGTTCGAGAGAGGGTGTGGCAAGTGTCATTTAGTTTATTTCGTAGCATCTGCCGTTGTTGTTGTCAGAATCAGTCATGGTCAGGCTGCTGTGTACCGGTCTGGGTTCATATTTACATTCATCCAGAGATGCTTTTAACTTTATCTTAAATCAAACCTACATCCACAGAGCGACCGATTTATACCCTCGATCGGTGCTCGTTTCATGGCAACAAACTACAGTATAGACAAACTGTTAATGCATTTCGCATCATCATGCTGGCGAATATTAAAACAGTGTGTGACACTGAAGATTTATAATGATTATATTTACTGCTAAATAATGAATGATCATATCTCAGTGAAAGAAAGAGCATTTGTTGTTGTTATTGTTGCAGCTGCCAGACCATCATATAATGAATTATTTTATTTCGTCGAGACTGAAAGGAACGGGTTGATACCCAAACTTTTCAATGACACCATCCCAGAACTCGTGGCCCACAGCTTATCAGGTTGGTAAAACATGGCGAGGGTGGTTTTGTGGAGACAATGTGTAGAGGGTGTTGTGAAGGAGACGGTGTGTTATTGATGATATAATTGTGGTAATGTGACGAGGATGTTGTGAAGGAGACGGTGTGTTAATGTTGATATATATGTGGTAATGTGACGAGGGTGTTGTGAAGGAGACTGTGTGTTAATGTTGATATATATATATATATATATATATATATATATATATATATGTGGTAATGTGACGAGGGTGTTGTGAAGGAGACTGTGTGTTAATGTTGATATATATATGATAATGTGACGAGGGTGTTGTGAAGGAGACGGTGTGTTAAAGTTGATATATTTGTGTAAAGTGACGAGGGTGTTGTGAGGGAGATGGTGTTAATGTTGATATATTAGTGCTAATGTGACGAGGGTGTTGTGAGGGAGACGGTGTGTTAATGATGATATATATGTGGTAATGTGACGAGGGTGTTGTGAAGGAGACGGTGTGTTAATGTTGATATATATGTGGTAATGTGACGAGGGTGTTGTGAAGGAGACGGTGTGTGATGATGATATATTTGTGGTAATGTGACGAGGGTGTTGTAGTGGAGACAAAGTGTTGAGGGTGATATTTTAGAATAGTAGTTTCATGTGATTAAAGTATTATGTTGAGGGTGATATATTTATAATGATGTGACGATTGTGGTGTGTGGAAGGAATATGTTGTGTGTAATATATTTATAGTGATGTGACGAGTGTGGTAGTTGGAAGTAATATGTTGAGTGCAATATATTAGTAGTGATGTGTCGAGAGTGGGGTGTGGAAGGAATATGTTGAGTGTAATATATTTATAGTGATGTGACGAGTGTGGTAGTTGGAAGAAATATGTTGAGTGTAATAAATAATTACTCAGTAATACACATAATAACTACACCTACGAGCGCTAACCAACTACATCTACGAGCGCTAACCAACTAAATCTACGTGAACTAACCAACTACATCTACGTGAACTAACCAACTACATCTACGAGCGCTAACCAACTACATCTACGTGAACTAACCAACTACATCTGCGAGCGCTAACCAACTACATCTACGTGAACTAACCAACTACATCTACGAGCGATAACCAACTACATCTACGTGAACTAACAAACTACATTTACGAGCGCTAACCAACTACATCTACGTGAACTAACATCTACATCTACGAGCGCTAACCAACTACACCTAGGTGAACTAACCAACAACACCTTCGTGAAATAACCAACTACACCTACGTGAACTAAACAACTACATCTACGTGTACTAACCAACTACACATACGAGCGCTAACCAACTACATCTACGAGCGCTAATCAACTACATCTACGTGAACTAGCCACCTACATCTACATGAACTAACCAACTACACCTACGAGAGCTAACCAACTACATCTACGTGAACTAACAAACTACACCTACGAGCGCTAACCAACTACATCTACGTGAACTAACCAACTACATCTACAAGCGCTAACTAACTACATCTACATGAACTAACCAACTACATCTACGAGCGCTAATCAACTACATCTACGTCAACTAACATTTACATCTACGAGCGCTAACCAACTACACCTAGGTGAACTAACCAACTACACCTACGTGAACTAACCAACTACACCTACGTGAATTAACCAACTACATCTACGTGAACTAACCAACTACATCTACGTCAACTAACCAATTACATCAACGTGAACTAACCAACCACATATACGTTAAGTAAACAACTACATCTAAGTGAACTAACCAACTGCATCGACGAGCGCTAACCAACTACACCTACGTGAACTAACCAACTACATCTACGTGATCTAACCAACTATATATACGTGATTTAACCAACTACATCTACGTGAACTAACCAACTACATCTATGTGAACTAACAAACTACATCTACGTGAACTAACAAACTACATCTACGTGAACTAACCAACTACATCTACGAGCGCTAAGCAACTACATCTAAGTGAACTAACCAACTACATCTACGAGCGCTAACCAACTACATCTACGTGAACTAAACAACTACATCTACGTGAACAAACCAACTACATGTACGTGCACTAACCAACTACATTCACGTTAACTAAACAACTACATCTACGTGAACTAAACAACTACATCTGCGTGAACTAAACAACTACATCTACGTGAACTAACCAACTATATCTGCGTGAACTAACCATCTACATTTACGTGAACTAAACAACTAAATCTACGTGAACTAAACAACTACATCTACGTGAAATAAACAACTACATGTACTTGAATGACCCAACTACATCTACGTGAACTAAACAACTACATCTACCTGATCTAAACAAATACATCTACGTGAACTCACCAACTACATCTACTTGAACTAACCAAATACACCTACGTGAACTAAACAACTACATCTACGAGCGCTAACCAACTACACCTACGTGAACTAAACAACTACATCTACGAGCGCTAACCAACTACACCTACGTGAACTAAACAACTACATCTACGAGCGCTAACCAACTACACCTACGTGAACTAAACAACTACATCTACGAGCGCTAACCAACTACACCTACGTGAACTAAACAACTACATCTACGAGCGCTAACCAACTACACCTACGTGAACTAAACAACTACATCTACTTGAACTAACCAACTACACCTACGTGAACTAAACAAATACATCTACGTGAACTAACCAACTACATCTACGTGAACTAACCAACTACATCTATGTGAACTAACCAACTACATCTACGTGAGTAAAACGTCATGACACGAGGAAGACACACATTTATAGTGGTATGACAATATCACATGCCTACAAGGTTGGCAAACATTAATCAATGTGCCATATATGGCTCAGTTTGAAAAACTGCATTTCCCCCACAATGTTTTCATGACATTTACAATTATAATAAGACAAGGGATTAACATAATTAGTAGATGCCAAAATTGTAAAGCTAATTATAAATGTATTTGCAAAATGTTTGAAATTAGAAATGACAATTATTTTTGTAATGATTATGGTTTGGAAAGTGATATTTGCAAGAATCAATGGCGCAGTCAACATCTATAAACAGTTCATTCATTTCAAATGCTTGATTTCAATTTATCTTTTTATGGTTTCAATTTCTCACAGCGAAAGGAACAGCTCTTGTTACTTTACAGCCAGCCTTGGAAGATAAATACATCGCGATTATATATCAAAATATAAAACAGCAATCACAAGTTATGTACATCTTAATTAATACTTGTGAAAAATGAGTCATAACAAGACAACATCAATGAACATTGCAAGCGTTTCAGATGGAATGTTATCATAAGATCCTTGGCATCTCATATGTAGATTATGTTACCAGTGAAGAGGCGCAGGACTGAATCCGAAATTAGACTGGTCCATAAAGTAACGGACGTTGAGATGGTACGGCCATGTAACACATCATCATACAAGGGGCTCTGTCGAGGAGGTAAGACTCCGATTTAATAAAAGAAAGAGTTTAAACAACAATATCAAGGAATGGACGGGTCTCGACTACAAAAGTTCACAGATGGCATCGACACAAAAGAAAAACAGTAGGTGCATAGTTGTGTTGCCTACCAGTCGACTTACCGGTGACGTAGCAAGGGCATTCAGCAATTGGGGACAAAGTCAGTTTTCGCGCCTCTTCAAGTCCTCCCGGTCACCTCGTGACCAGGTATGAGCCACAACGAGGTCCGGCAAGCTTTCCTGATAAAAAAAAAAGATAAAGTTTTAGAGCATGAAAACCTGTATATTGTAGGTATGAAGAGAATGAACAGGTAAAAAAATGAAGGCAACAATAGTACTTTGAAGATATAGTTGAATAACAGAGAAACAATCGAGAAACAAGAATGCATATACAAAATTAATGCACAATTATTTTATACTAAAAAAAATGTCAAATATAACAATTCGAGAACTTAACACTGAAAAGTTAACATATAGTAAAAGAAATAGTTTCATGTAATACTTCAGATGTAATCATGTAACTTCAAAGAGAAAATCTCCTTGCCTTTGCTGCTTCAAATGTATGCATTAGCTCCTCAAAATGTCTGCTGTCGGTATCCTCCAGCTCCACACTCAACAAACTGAGCCCCTCCGACCACTTTGGGGGCCTCGGTAGCCTAGTTGGGTACCCGTGTTCAATTCCCGCTGGAAACAGTGTGAATTGTACTCGTAGTTGGGGGAAAAATACCCCCGCGGTCGACCCAGCAGCTGGCAGAAATGAGTACCAGGGTATTACTCCCACCTCTGGGAGGGTGAAGAATGCCGCCTCGCATCGTGAGTTTCGACGCTTGAAGCGACACTATCCAGAAGCCTCCGAACATTTCTGGATAGGCAGCGGCAGGGCACTTATGGGTGAAAACTCGCGTTCTAAGACGCTGATTCAAGTCTCGTACTTGATCTTTACCTTTATTCAGCAAAGTCAAGGCTGACAAGCTTTCCTGGCCTATGGATGATCTCAGGTAGGGCAGGGTCAGTTTTAACTGAACTAAAAGACCTTTCGCAGCAATGTATGTTGTTACAGTCAGTAAGACCTGATGACCAACTCTCAGATTTGGAAATACAAAATCCCCATACTACACAATGAATCGAAACAGATCCTCTGATGTCGAAAGCTTATCACCAGCCCTTGTCTTGAGTTGCATTCGACGGTCCATTATTTCACTGAACATCTCCAAGCCATCCAAGTCTGTATCATCAAAGATTCCCATCAAAATTCGCCTATGGTTCAAGCTATTTTCATTAATTGTTCACATCAGTTCCATTATGTCTACAAGAAAGCCAACACTAGAGTCCAGTTTCTTCAAGCTGATGAATCTGTCTCTCATTTATGTGTGTATTTTGTCAATTATATTTATCACTATTTGTAACATTTTATTTTCTG
Organism: Megaustenia siamemsis; assembly: GCA_032433765.1. Lineage (NCBI taxonomy): Eukaryota > Metazoa > Mollusca > Gastropoda > Stylommatophora > Ariophantidae > Megaustenia > Megaustenia siamemsis. Next base: position 74,622,751 of record JAVIAB010000050.1, read on the forward strand.
CTTTGAGCCCTACATCCTCTGCTGTTTCTCTGTGCATTTTCTTCTTTTCCCTCTGCCGTCTCTCAACTTAGACATCACAATAACTGCACAGCTCCTTTGTTTCTCAAAGAGAATTATTGCCTATGGCATCACTATTTTCTAGAAACCACCCCTGAATATCTTGAGCAGCTTTATGGACATTCATGGTGTGGTCCTGAAGACTTTTCTGAACCCGGTCAATCTTGGCAAGTACAGTGTTTCAGAACCGAAGAAGAACAACAAACTTCAATGTTAAAACCCGGTGTAACAACTGAATTGTATCACTTCCTTGTATCTGAATATCCATCCTGATTGTCTACAATATGTCCCACTGATTCTGCCAAGTGTCTCTAGTTGATCATGTATCGTTTAACAGCTTCTACTCTGGCACTGCAACGAGTTTCTGACTCTGACGTCACTAATACACCAAGTGGAGTTTTCAGTCTCTCCCACCGAAGAACTGACCGCGAGAAATAAATATAGCGAATCATTTCAAGGGAAGAGATTTGTTTATCTAGGTAGCTTAGTTGGTCGTGTGTTCTAGCGTTTGTTTCTCGTGGCAAGGCGCTATGTCAAGAAGCACTGGTTCGATCCTGCATCCTGCTGTTTATTGTTCTTTATTTTTTTTATGTTGTTGATTAGTTATGATTTTTTTCCTGGTGTTGTAAACATTCCTCTTTCCTTGAAATGATTCGCCGATTTACCGCCTCGGAAGTTTCCCTCCACAAGAATATTTATTTATTATTATATCATCTCATGGGAGCCGCGATAGCTCAGTGGTTATTGAACTGGACTACAAAGGACAAGAGGTAGGGTTCGATCCCAACCAACGGCTTCCGGTTCACCCAGCCTTTAATGGATAGCGGATTTTTTTTTCTGGGAAAGTAAAGCGGCACAGGCGTAATACCGACCACATTACCCCAAAAATCATGTGCCGAATGTCTGTAAAATGTATGGTTACTAACACCATATTCCCTATACGCCACTTGGTGTGACGTTACTTTTACTATTATATCATCTCCCAAAATAAATATAGAAAGCTTGCACAGAACTGAAAAAATGTAACACCTGCTGTCTCATGATTAACAGCATGAGTCGCAACTAAATTAAGTGTGTGGTTATCACAGTAGTAGTATATCGTGCACGTTATGTTTGGACTTTTTTAGTTGAACAAAGAGTAAAATACCCTGCGACGTCCTGTACCCTTTAAGTACAAGATTTATATAGTAGGATACCACCACTTTCCCATGGTGGAAAGTGGTGGAACCTCCGGGAGAGTGATACAATGATATATATATATATATATATATATATATATATATATATATATATATATGTATTTATGTATATATGTATAGGACTTAGAAGAAGTATGGTGGTTCATGAAGGGGGTTGTTGTGGGATAATTGGTTAAAAGTCATGATTAATGGACATCAGTGTTTCCCGCCATTATCAACTTTCAATAGGAGCGATGTTGTCCGGCTATAGACCACGCCCACTCCGGAAGTGAAACTACCATATTAGGGAGTAGTGATACGTTAGTTATTTCATAAATATGGTGAGCATATATACATATAATAGTAATAAATTAATAGTTATTATATCTACGTGGACGTAAAGGGACCGTATTTAAGATAGATATGGACCATAATCAGTGATATTTAATCGGGTATCTCTCGGTGACGACATGAATGGACAGACAATATTCTCCCACCGTGGCACATAATGAGCCAACCAATGAACAGTGCGCGTGAGTTTATAGATTATTTTTCCACCACGCGCTAGCGGAACTGCAACAAGTTGTTATGTAAAAAAGGCGCGTACACGATTTAATATATTCATTCGACTAGTGTCGGTTACTCAGTCACAAGGTACCTACAGTGTTAACACTGCTAGATACGTTTCCATATCTGTAAATCTACCAACAGAGCCTCACTGATATTATCCTACAAGAGCTGTAAATCTAACAGCAGATAACCACAGGTGTTATACTGAAACACCGTCGGAGAAGTTAGGAGAAGCAGACTTTAAAAAACCAACATTATAAGAATACAGGTAAGTTGAAATTTTGCTTAAAATACACATCAATGTGTGTTTATTATCATAGTTTTATTAATGGAAATGAATCATGTAACAGATAGGAACGTGTTCGGTAAGTGTCGTAACGGTCACAGAGCAAAGCTGTTACGAAATAGAGTCCACAGTGTCGTATCCTTTTCGTTAGAGAAGTCTAGGAACTTTTTCCAACTTCCGTTTTTACAAACCAGTCTCCGAATAATCCACCGATAAACATCCCGGCAAAGAAAGCGAAGTTCTTTTCCAGAGAAGATATATCTGTATCAGAATCGTGAAAGTCTTTGACATGGTTCTTAATTAACCGATAAGCCCGCGTATAAATAATCACGAGGCGCCCAAAGTTTAAAATTCCATCTGAAACCATATAAACCACAACGGTTGCAAACGAGGCATAAATATCCTTATTACGGACTCCCAGAGTTATACCAGCGAATAACGAGTCATATCTCGCTGATACCGTATAGACTAGTTTAGCCATTGACTTATAAAACGTGGAAAGCTTCTTTTTAGTCTTATCATAAGTGTGGATAATGTCAACATCTAAGACCACAAATTCGTTCGAAATTGTAGCCATACACATTTTACATTCAGAACTAGTCACTTTCGAATCCATGTAAGATAAATTCAGAAGCCCGCATGGTATGTGAAATCAATAATGTGAAACATGTCTGGGCTTGTTCGGCTATACATTACGCGTGAGTCACACAAACTGAGCGACGTGTTAAGTTTTCGTGACTCTTATAGCCCCAATCACGTTAGTACAAACACATATTGTAGACCAGGAGCCTCCAGTATGATTGATACAACTGTTGCACCAAGCATTTCATCAGCAGAGCCATATCTATGGAATGTTAATCTGACATTGTTCTTGAATGATGTCCAAGTTAATGAGACATCAGAATCGTGTGGCGGCAGCTACAAGAAGGGAGCAGAGACCATAAGTTCTGCTGCTATAAAGGAGACTTGCCTTGCTATCCCAGAATTGCCTTAAATGGGATCACTGTAGTTGAAAACTTCTCCTCTTGTGTAAACTACACATTCACATCTAAGAGTGAATCAGTGAAGGTCACAAAATCATATTCTCTCTGTGGTTTTATTAACTACAGGTCATGTGGCTTCTGTTGGATTGGAAATGATAACTTACCACCACTGTGTGTCTATATGTTTGGAATTGGAGTCATCAATGATGGCCTAACATCATCAAGTGCTATGACGATCATCATTTTCGGGAGGACGTGAACTTCCATGGTATATGGTGGATAGGCGGCAGGAACCATTGAAGGCTATGTCTGAAAAGTGTTCCTTCTTGCAGTTTCCTCATATTCCAAGACCGGCTTGTTGCAGGAGCTACTGAGTTAAGTGCTCTGTGCACACCGTGAGCTGTGTGTCTCATCCTTTTTGATCCTGCTTCGATATCCCGCTTGTTTACGATGAATGATGATATCGTATGATAGGGAACAGTTGGCTGTGTTCACTTTCTGCGCGGTTTCGCCTTATGTCTTTTGGCGTGTGCTGAGACTGCTACGATGGGGACTACAGTTACCTTTCTTTGTTTGGGAGATGAGTTGGTAATTCGGATGATTCCACTGGCACGGGCGGTTGAGCAATTATGGATTTTAATTCGTTTGCGGTGATCCCGAGGCCTTCCATAACCAATAACCAATAACATATTGTAAATTGGATAGTATGGTTATGATAGTGATATGAACATGATAGGGATATAGACTCAAAAATGTCTATAAAAGCTTTAGTAAACACCTAGATACCAGCTCACTGACAAAAATATAATATTTAAAACTAACTGTTAATGGATGTGTGTTTTAGTTAAGTAATAAGTACGTAGATGTTTGTTATGTGTTTTGAATGGAAACATTAAAGTACTGAGAAGGGAGAGCGATGGAGAGAGAGAGAGAGAGAGAGAGAGAGAGATTGAGAAAGAAAGAAAGAAAGAACAAAAGAAAAAAAGAAAGAAAAGAAACAACAAAGAAATAAAGGAAAGAATGAAACAAAGAAAGAAAGAAAGAAAGAAAGAAAGTAAGAAAGAAAGAATCGAAGCATGCTGATATAGCTATGATTGACGCTTAGAGGTAGTTTATACGATAATCGCTTACTGATAAAAATATAATATTTAAAAGTAACTGTTAATGGATGCGTGTTTTAGTTAATGAGAATCATGTAGATGTTCGTTATGTGTTTTGTGTGGAAAGATTAAAGTACTGCTAAGGGAGAGCGAGGAAGAGAGAGAGAGAGAGAGAGAGATAGATAGATAGATAGATAGATAGAGAGAGAGAGAGAGGGAGAGAGAAAGAAAAGAAAGAAACAAAGAAAAAAAGAACAAAGAAAGAAAGAAAGAAAGAAAAGAACAAAGAAAGAAATAAAAGAAAGAAACAAAGAAACAAAGAATCGAAGCACGCTGATATAGCAATGGTTGACGCTTATAGGGAGTTATAATAGGATCAGGAAGATGGGCTTTATAAGATAACCGCTTACTGATAAAAATATTATATATATATATATATATATATATATATATATATATATATATATATATATAAGTAACTGTTAATGGCTGCGTGTTTTAGTTAAGTATTAAGTATGTGGATGTTGCTTATGTGTTTTGTGTGGAAAGATTCAACTACGGATAAGGGAGAACGATGGAGAGAGAGAGAGAGAGAGAGAGAGAGATTGGGAAAAAAAGATAGAAAGAAATAAAGATAGAAAGAAATAAAGAAAGAATGAAAAGAAAGAAAGAGAGAAAGAAAGAAAAGAAAGAAAGAAATAAAGAAAAGAAACAAACAAAGAATCGAAGCGTACTGATACAGCAATGGTTGCCGTTTATGGGGGAGTTATAATAGGATTAGGAAGATGGGGCTTATAAGATAACCGCTTACTGATAAAAAATATAATATTTAAAAGTAAATTGTTAATGGTTGCATTTTTTAGGTAATGAGAAGCATGTAGATGTTCGATATGTGTTTTGAGTGGAAAGATTAAACTGATAAGGGAGAGCGATGGATAGAGAGAGAGAGAGAGAGAGATAGAAAGAAAGAAAGAAAGAAAGGAATGAAGGAAAGAAAGAAAGAGTTGAAACGGACTGATATAGCGGTGGTAGACGCTGAGAGACAGTTATAATAAACAAGAGAAAGCGGTGGAATGAGTCATAACTGTCTATACCGTTTATGATAGTAAGATACAGTGTGATGGATGAGTTTTGAGTTGTATGGGGATGGTGTAAGACATGGCAGCTGGTGAGGTTAGGTATATTAATGAAGAGGTCGGTAAAGAATACCTGACTAGTAACATATAGTATGTGTGCGTGCGTGCGTGTGTGTGTGTGTGTATGTGAACATGTGTGCGAGCGCGCGTTATATATGTATACTATTTCAATGTATTTTTGGTATGCACACTAAATGTATGGTGTTATCTCGTTGACAGATGGCCTCCAGTAATGAACTTGTAAGCAGACCACGCCACGTGTGTGAAAAGTGCAGAAAAAGCTTTACACGGCTGGATGCTCTAGCCAGACACGCAGATAGTGCTCACGGCCAACAGAGATACCCGTGTCCTGTATGCGGCTGCATCTTTACAAGATCCACAAATCTTACAAACCATGTGACGAAAAAACACGCAACATGTGCAACTCTAACATCGGCACCAGCACCGGCTACAACAAGGGCCCCGACAGTATTCTCTGCAACAGACAACAATGTTGGAGAGACCGGGGATGAACAAGAACAACACTCTAGAAAGAAACCCCGAGTAGATAACACTAATGGGGTGAGCAGCCTACACCTATAGACAGTACAGAGCACATATCACCTGTACACATTAATACTAAATACTCGTGTAAAGACTGCGAGCAAATATTTACTACCCAAAACCATCTAGTTCGCCACGTAGACACTGTTCACAATAAACATCCATACCAGTGTCCTGTATGTCCATGCGAATGTGCCAGACAGGATAATCTAAGAACACATATTAAAAATAAACACCAACTACCGATATCAACAAGTAAAAGCTCAGCATACTCGACAAGACCATCAACCGCATCAAATTAAACCTCCTCCGCCTCATCAGCTTCGATACCGACGACTTGTTCAAAGTTCGGAGCTGAACCAACAAATAAGAGGAAGCTGAATAATGTACAATCGGCAGAGCGTCAACACAGCAAGAAAGCGCGAATGGATCTCGAAATAGACAGTTTAGCTAGCTTACCGGCAGATGTTAGACAGGTCAATGTCGACAACTGGTCGGCGATAAGGTCACATAGTCATAATAACAGACATCTGTCAGTGCACAGGGTGTTCCACAGACCAAATACACCCCTATCGCCAAACTGGCCAAGTCTTCTCATTCCCATCTTTAATAACCAAACACGCAGATTTAAAATAAATTATTCTCACAATTTCATCCTGAGGAATAAAGAGAACAATGACCTCCGGTTGTTCCATAGTAGTTTCAATAATAGATGTCTACTCCAAACGCCAATGGTTATCAATAACAGAGCAGATTTTAATAGGTTCCTTACACAACTACAAGATAGCGACCCCTTAAACCACGCAAATCATAACAGACCTAGCAGTAAGTATGCAATTGAAAGCATCCCAGCTACATCCTTCTAAATCTATCATTTCGTAGAATATCCTATCGGCTGTCTAACAACCGAGTTCCCACAACACATTACAAACAATAAATTCATTTATACATTACAAAATAACATAAACGGGCCAGCCTATACTGATAATCTCTGTTTCTTTAGATGCGTGGCGTTATTTAGGGGCGCTAAACTTAATCACTTACATAGACCCACTCGCGATCTCCTGAAACAATGGGAGAACCATCAGGGGTTAGATATTGACGACGAGTTCCCCGGTGTAACGTTAGCTTAAATCCCCTCACTAGAAAAGTGTTTCGGTATTAACGTGTACGTCTTCGCTTTGGACAATGACCAAGCCCTATCCCCACTGTTAAGAGGTAGTGTGAATTATAGCGACACCTTACGAGTTCTATTTTAAGAGGAACATTTTATGTATATAGCGGATATAGATAAGGCGGCCCGGGCTTTTTCTTGCCCTAAATGTGGAAAATTATGGAAGGATCATAGATTTTTGTTAAGACACGAGAAGACATGTACCGGGGATAAGTGAAAAGACAAGTATGTGGGAGGGATATTTAGAAACCAGGTGGGTATACTCGAAACGATTGCGAATAGGGGTATAGAGGTTCCTAATAACTACGTGTATCCCTAGATAGCAACGTACGAGTACGAATGTTACTTTAGTAATGTACCGACGACAAATGGTAGCAATAGTAATGTCACCGAATATGTAGCCTGACATATTCCAATGTCGTGTGCCGTAGCCAGTAATATTCCTGGTTATGAGAAACCAGTATGTTTTGTAAGCGAGGGTGATTCTCAAAAACTAGTGAGTAAAATGATAGATTATCTAGAGACATTAGCGAAACGGGCATATATAATCTTACGCGGTAGTTTCAAACACGTTTTTGACAGTTTAAGAGACAGAGGTGACTGTAGTGACCTCATAGGGAAACTCAAATCATACTTGAGAGAGCTCCCCGTTATAGGGTTCAACTCTGGAAAGTATGATCTAAACGTTATCAAACCATATTTAATAAGGCATTTCGTAGCTGCGGCGAACAAAGTAGAAAAAGCGAACGAAGCAGAAGATGAGGAAGAGAAGATGAAGAAGAGGAAAGGAAAGATGAAGAGGAAGAATTGAAAAATGATGACGATGAAGAAGTAGAAGGTGATGAAGAAGAAGATGAAGTAGAAGATGAAGAGGAAGAGCCGTAACAAAACAAAACTAAGAAGGGGGTGACCTCGCCCTTCAAGTTTATCGTTAAGCGCAATAATAATGTTATGTGCATCTCCACCAGATGACTAATGTTCTTAGATATTATACATTCTCTCGCCCCGGGGTTCTCTTATAGTAAATACTTGGAGGCGTACAAGATTAAAGAGACTAAAGGCGTAATTTGTTACGAGTATATTACGAACCTAAACAAGTTAGACGAAACCTCTCTTCCCCCCTCATGAGGCCTTCTTTTCGACGCTTAAAAACTGTAATATTTCGGACGAAGAGTACGACTATTGTAACAAGATATGGGAGGAGAATAACATGTCCACTCTCAGAGATTTTCTTGCTTGGTATAATAATAAAGATGTTGGGCCCTTCCTACTCGCATTAGAAAAACAAATAGATTTTTACGCGGGTTTAGGTGTAGATATATTTAAGGACGCCATTTCAGTCCCCGGTGTGACGCTAAGATACCTCTTCAACACCATACGTAAAAACGTAGTCTTTTCTTTATGCAGTAAACGCGAGGCAGAGCTTCATAAAACACTTAGAGATAATATAGTGTGGGGCCCGAGCATAATCTTTCATCGCCACCACGAGATGGGTGAGACTCGAATCAGAGGTAATCCTCAAAATGTAACAGAAAGTCTTAAAGGTTACAACGCAAACGCTCTCTATCTCTGAGAGTTGATGCATAAAATGCCCACTGACTTTCCAATTATACGAAAAGTTGAGGACGGGTTTAGACAACGAAAAGTTAATTATTAAGATCAGCAGAGTAGAGAGCGGTTGACGTGGGTAGCTCACGAGCATAACATTAAGTTGCGAACTCAATACAACGGGGGTGAGGTACCTTTAGGACCTTGTAGGATTAGAGTGGATGGCTTCTGTCATAAGAGTAATAAGGTCTATCAGTTTATGGGGTGTCTCAGTCATGGAGATATCTGTCACCTCACTAAAAAACACAAAGGTGTTAACCTATAAACAAAAAACCCTTGTCCGAGTTATCCTACAAGAACCGCGAAATTCGCGAATATTTAACCAACGACGTTGGAGTTGAAGTGGTTGATATGTGGGAATGTCAGTGACAAGAGCTAAAGAAAACCGAAAGCACCATTATTCCATTTCTTAAACAAGCCCTCCCTAGATCAAAACCATCGTATGCCAGGGAAAAATTACCCCTAACCGTCACGCAGATTTTGAAATCTGTTAACGACGAAACGCTATTTGGTCTGGTAGAATGCGATATTCATGTCCCCGACTCTCTCAAGGAATATTTTAGTGAAATGACACCCATATTTAAAAACGTAGACGTGTGTAGAGACGATATAGGAGAGCTTATGAAGGAATACGCCGTGAAAAATAAATTATTGACGACCCCTAGACGTACCCTGATAGGTAGTTATATCGGGAAGAAAATTCTTTTGGCTACCCCCTTATTAAAATGGTATTTAGACCTCGGTCAAGAGGTAACCAACATCTACCAGGTGATCGAATACCACCCTGTTAGTTGTTTCAACCAATTTGTGGACACCGTATCCGACGCCAGACGAAACGGGAATGTAGATGAAACGCAGTCCATTACTAGCCAGACCATGAAGTTGTTAGGAAATTCGGCATACGGGAAAACTCTCACCGATAAAGCGAAACACGCGAACGTAGCGTACTGCGAGGGTGAGACCGCTTCCAAGCACGTTAACGATCGTCTATTTAAACATATGACAGATTTAGGAGTAGTAAATATATTCGAAGTGGAAATATTAAAAAAGACGACGAGGTGGGACCTTCCGTTACAAATCGGCTACTTTGTGTATCAATACGCCAAGCTACGGATGTTACAATTTTATTACGATTTTTTAGACCGGTTCGTAAAGAGGTCATACTTTCAACTGTGTGAAATGGACACTGACAGTCTGTATTTGGCGTTAAGTAAACCTAGTTTAGCTGACGCCGTTAGACCACTTTTACTCGACACATTTTATAAAGAGTACGTTCAGTGGTTCCCCTCAGAGACTTGTAGCGTTCATCGAGAGGAGTTTGTTAGGAGTAAAGGTAAAGTTAAGGTAGATTGTTGAGACTGCGAAAAAACAAAATTGTACCATAAACGTACCCCCGGTTTATTTAAGTTAGAGTACGAAGGGGATGGGATGGTATCGTTATGTAGTGAAACATACCACTGTTTTGGAGATTACTCAAAAACTAGTACTAAAGAGCTTAGCAAAAATCACAATAAACTAGACAAAGGTATATTTATGAAGGTTTTCAAGATACAACAGGCACAGGGAGGGAAACATGTGGGTTTTAAACGATATAAATCGAGTGTCTATGCATATGCACATCACAGAAAGTCTCTCTCTTATTTCTACATCAAACGCCGTGTGCACAACGATAATGTGACGACTTTCCCTTTAGGTATATAGAGTATTTATTAGTATATACAAGGATACTTCTGTGATGTTTGTGTACAATGATAATGAACATATGTTTGTGTCGTTGTCACGATTATATTGTATTAAAAATGTATTTTTTTTAAAAAGTATGCTGTTTTTTTCTCTTGTATATAAATGTCACGTGGTACTGTCTCGTAAGAATAATATGGATACTAGCAGTATCCTTGGTTGTAAACATGTGTGTAAAACAGAAAAAACGAGTTACAACATCTATGATCTTCACACCTATGCAACCCATTATACACGTACACATAAATGACAAATAACACGTGGCGTGTTTAGTAATTTATATATATATTTTATTCATACAACACAACACCGATACTGCGTATGCAGTACATCTAGACACGACATAAAAACACAACATCTAAATGTTCAGCCTTAGCCTCTTTCATCTTCTAAGATGCTCAGGGGCAGGCGTTGTTATTGGGTGAATGTTTTCAATGTTGTCAGTATCGTACACGGGAGCCCTGTAAGAACCATTATTTATCGAATAAGGATCGTTGCATGCTGATGTAGATACTGGAATTCTATGATCTGACCTGGTCGACGGATCGTTCGAGGGAAGCGGGTGTAGTGTTGCATTAGCCTCGAGACGAGCACACTCGACCAATAACTCGTTCTCCATAGGCACGATCTGTTCGTTTCTTCTAAGATGATCAGGAGATAGTGCTGGTATTGGCTGAATACTTTCAACGTTGTCAGTATCGTAGAAAGGAGTCATATAAAAGCCAGTATTTATCAAATAAGGCTCGTTACTCGGCGACGTAGATACTGGAAGTGTGTGATCTAGGCTGATCTCGGGTTCGTTCACTGTATGAGTCTCTGGTTTTGTTGCAATTGCTTCGAGGCGATCATACTCGCCCAATAACTAGTCCTGCATAGACACGAGCTGTTCAAATTCTGAACGATTGAACGTGATCCCAAACTTGTTGGGATATTTTTAATTCGATGGCCTGAAAAATTTTCAAATATGGATCATAGTCGATCCTCTGTATGAAGACACAGACGCTACTTTCAGCCCTGCAGCCAATGGTTTGACCATTTCACGATCTGATTTAACGTAGTCCCAGCTAGTGGGTACATCGACAACCGGTGCAGCCGAGTTGTTTGTCAGCATCTTCGTATCTCAGCACTGAACGATAAGTGACTGGAGCTTTCTCACCCGCGACTTTTATAACGTAGGTCAGATACAGTTTAGTCCGGTTTTTAAAAAAGTAAAACACGTGTCCAGACTTGTCTACGATATTTTTAGCCACTGACGTCATTGCACTAGAAATGTTAAATTTTGCACCAAAAGTTTTGGTGCGAGTAGGCGATACACGATTAAATCGTTTATGTATTGTCTGGTGGATGAGGTAAACGGCATTAAGAGCCTTTGTATTGATCCTACTCGTGTTTTAATCAGTAGAAAATGCACAGAATACAGTCCACACTCGTTACTAACAAGGTCTTGTAACTGGCGCGAGTTGTAGATGAGAGGTCTGTTCGAATTCATCTCGATAAAATCGATGATCTCGGTATGTCTGGGGAAAAAACCTAAACTGTCGAAATACTCAAACTGCCCCATAACGTTGTAGTAGAGGGCGACCCAGTGAGAACCCGGTCTCCAACTCTGGTCGGTATTGATCACGAAGGCTGCAGTTTTAGTGGGATCGATATAGCGAGGTAACCGATCGCTAGCCACTACTCTAACAATGGAACAACGCCTCACAAAAATGTCAGACATTAGTACGTTGAGAATATCATTCGTGTTCATTATCGAAGTGTTTATGCTGTGTAATCTGTGTAATCTGTAAGAATCTGTCTCGTTTTAGAGATCTCCAACACGAAATCCAGTTTTGCGTAAACCAGGACCTGTATAGGATTAGGAGTGATCGTCGCAAATTTGAGCTCAATGGCGACGGGACCTGATTTTGCCAGCTCAAATTGTTCGACGTTCAAAAGACTAGGGCTGAGATCGAATGCAAAAAGAGTGTAGGCATTCTTGAAGTCGTTATAATCTATTCCGTTACCAGCGTCTGTTCCCACAAGACCCAACGCCAGCATGGATTTGAAGTAGGCGCGAGCGTACTGACCGCGGTCAAATTAGGTAGATAGAGGTTTACCCCAAATACTATGACCGGCGACGGTGACTTTCAAGTAGGTAAGACCAGAGTTTTTAAAATTGAAGGGGTTAGTGTCGTAACTTCCGTTAAATGCAGCCGAGTATAGTAAGCCGAGGACTAGTCGCGTTGGTGTTTGAGTCAGGAAAAGGTTGTCTTGGGAATGAGATAACATACCTTTAGGAATGGCAATTGTTTTAATCATAACTCTCTTCATGGGGTATCGCGCATTGCCTCGTAAGAGAGCCTTTTCGTGAGCCAGCGAAATGGCCGGATTAACTGAGGCTTTCCTCACCAACAGGGCGACGTAAGCGATGACATTTTTATAACCGACAGTTTTGTCGTGAGCTATGATGTTAAATACGTCCTTTGAGGGGGGTCAACTTAATTTTCACGTCAACCCTGTTTATCATGTAACGCTCCTGAGCAAAAATATCAGAGTGAAGTCGCCCTATCATATCCAGCTCATGGCTACCTCGGGCCAGATTTCGCTGAGTTTTAAGACCTATATTGGAGTCACCTTGGGTGTCATCCGCGTGTTTGGGAGTATCGGTGTAGTAGAGTGCGCTTCCTTAGCTCTTTCTTTAAACGCATGTCCAATGTTTCTTCCCGCCAATGCGTCTTGCGCGACATGTAGTCCCGTGCCGACACCTTTGAGTAATGCCTTACCGCCGGTTTTTAGCCACGGTAAAACTGCTCTTCCGATGCCTCCGAAAACACTACCGATACCGCACCCTCGCTGACTTCTACCTCCGCCAAATACCGCGAGGCCGTGGCCGGCTTGATTAAAGCAATACTCTTCGTATAACTTAACATTTAGATGAAGCGGCGTGTGTCTCAACATTATTCCTGATCGAAGTGCTTCCGCGCTCTGAAATGTAACGTCAGTACCGACGTTTCGGTTGTAAATGGGATCGCAACTCCCCTGTCGTTAGTTAAAAGAATTTCTAACCTGTCGAAGGAGAGCCTGCAAAGGGGGACATAGTACGGTTTGTCGTAGATGCAAAATATGGATTTGGTGGTTTTCTCCAAAATAGGAACTGCCTGCAGTAAGGATACAAGGACATCCCCCACCGCTCTAGGTGACACTAGATCGCAATAGACGTACACGTTCCTAGTTTGCGTTTCCAAATTTATTTATTTCTCGCCGTGCAGGGCCACGTTAGCGTCTGTCACGCGATTCGATGGGAGGCTTAAGATCCTTTTCAATTCCTCGCTTTTGGTAACCGAGGGTTCTTGTTCAAAGAGCTTAAATATGGCCTTATTTTCGTTTTTTAAATTAAAAAATCTCATTTTGTTGGGTGGTGATTTTTCCAATATCACTTTATATAAAGCATCGATAAAGTTATCCGCTGTCTTGTATAACCCCGGCGCCAGTTCCATTGTTACTGCTGTGATACCAGAGGTTTCGTAACGGATCCAGATATCACCGGGTAAATCGTTGAAATGAGTGTTTGGAAATTGTATCTCAGCCAAAACGGCTTCGTAGTTTGCATTCAGTTCGATAGTTTGAGGGAGTTTGACGAAAAGGTTTCCAGGACTATTTTTAGGATAAATTTGCATCGACGCGTTGCTGGGGGCTGTCATGTAAAAACTCATCTTCTCTAACGACGTGTCTCGAGTTTGGGATTAGGTAGCATGTATCCCAGACAACTATTCAGGAGCGCGATCCAAATTTTTCCGTCCTATCCCTCACCGTTTCCACCCGTCAGATTAAAAAAAGTCACGCCGATTACGGCATATATAATTATCATTTGGCAGACAAAAACGATTTCCATTCGCGGGAGCAGTTTACCGAAAACAGGCCAGAGTGAGGTTCTGCTATCGTGACTGGTCCCTTCGTCGTTCTCTTTTCTTCTCTTTCAACTACCGTACTCAGAAAAGTTTGCACGTGTTCCTCCCCCTCCATTTCGTCAGTCTCCGTATCTGGATACTTGATCGCTCAAAATCCAACTGTTAAATGATGAGTTGTAACCGAACCATTTGGCTAAGTACTCTTTTTTTCCAGCAACTTTCCTCTCTTCTAAGATGGATTCTATTCGATACACCCGTTTATCACCGACTTTCTGAAGCTCTTCTGTATAAAACGATTCTTTCAACTTTTCACCAGAATCATCTTTCACAACGTATGTTACCGAGTTAGTGTTTTTGTTTACACGACTGATTGTAAACAGTTCTTCCGTCCACGATGGTGTATATCCCTTTTTGAAATTAGCTCTGGCTTGGGCTATCCTAGCTCGATCACCTTCTTTATAACGGTTATTGATCGCCACTGATGCCTATTGTCTCTCCCCGACAGTTTATTATACAACGTGTTCCAGACTTGTTCTTGATTGGTCGAGTTTACGTGGACCGATGGAATTTTAATGCTCCTGTGATAAGAATTATTATAGTTTCTGAGTAGTGCGGATAACGCATCCACATATCTCAATCTGTTCGTTTTCGTAAAAAATTTCCACATTTTCTATGTTAACGTGCAGTTAAATCGTTCTACGATCGCTGCCTTTATATCCTCGTTCTCCGTAGTGAAGAAATGAACTCCATTTTCCTTGAGAAACTTTAGGAAAATTTTGTTGCCGAATTCGGATCCTTTGTCCGTTTGAAGATTTATCGGTTTGCGCTCGGCAAATATTTCGCTCACGGCCTCCACTAGATTTTTTGCGGTTTTCGACCGTATCGGAACTGCCCAAGCATACTTCGAAAACACGTCGATACACGTAACGAGATACGAGTACGCATCGTTGTATCTTATTAATTGTCTCAGATCGATCAGATCAGCCTGGAACTGATGGTTCATACCACCCACGATGATGGGTCGTCTCTTAAATTTTCTAACAACGGGTTTGTGTAGAGTATAAGCATCCTGTCGACTCAGCCATTCTTTAATCTTTGCAGAGCTTAGTTTTGTACTACGCTGTAAACCACCCACACCCCCGTAGGCACCCGGTCGATTCGGCTCGTAGTAAAGGCTTCTTAACATCTTATCCACTCCTTTGGCCATGTCTCCCAGTTTGGTTTTAAAATCTTACTTTTTCTTCTTTTCCTGAGTCTGTACGTGCCCACAACTTCTTTGTGAGTGACCACTTTCGTTTTCGGCTTAGGCGCGCTTGGCGCTGACTGAGGAATTTTTTCGTCGACTTCATATTTAAGTACCGCGGTTGGTGGTGATGGTGTTGTAATCGCGTCGGGGGATGGTGGTGCCTGTTTAATGTCCACTACCCCTAGAGGTTTGTGCCTGTGCTGATTGAGACGTTTCAGATACCGTTGCAATGTCTGCTGATACAGTCTGGCTTTGTCGCGTGGGGACATGTCCTCTCTTTCAAGGACTCGTTGCATTTGTATATCCAGAATTCCTAGGCTGTCTTTTAGTGACTCGGGTGGCGTATACGAAGCTTGCTGGTGATTTACAGACTCCAGCAGTCCAGGATCGATCAAAATCATTTTCTTGGCCATCGTTCACACGCCCAGAATACCGCTCAGGATACCCAGAACTGGTTTAATCAAAGCACCGATAAAGCCACCCTTTTGCAGAATCTGTTTTCTCTTTTTCACGGTCGTCTTTTTCGTCTGAGAATCCTCAGGTCGTGTTTATGGCGTTGCAACCATCTCTTCTGAGCCGGCGTGAGCCGAACGTTACCTTTTAACACGTTGTGGCAGCATTCGCACAGAGTTCTTATTAGATCAGGAGACGCTGTTTTCATCACGGCCTCTATAGCTGGTGGTGAGCACAGAAAACGCAACATCTCGCCGTGTCTTTTCACCGAATCGCCCATGTTCCTTACTTTGAGATGTAGACTACCTGCTGTTTTTTATGAAAAATATTTGCGCGCAGCCTTAGATGGTCTGGCGTCTCTTGCCGAAGGTCAAATAATAAATACCCTTGTGGAGCCGATGTCGCGTCTTTAAAACTTTCCTGCACGTACGACACGCGTCCCGGGTACATTTGTTTGGCCAGATTCGTAATCTGAGACCCGTCTCTCGGGTTTTTAATCAGAACTATGTAATGACTGTTGAGACTTATCGTCCGCTGTTACTTGTTTTTGCTAAACAGATGCTGTACTATATACACGACGCTTATATTTCTATGATGACTTCCCTTGGTAAATAGTTTCGTGACCCTATCGTCAGTTTCGTTCATCAGATCGTCTATGACCACCAGACGTCTCCTATCTCCTCGCCATTGCTCCATGTCGGGTAGCCCTTCGTTAAACTGAACACCCTTCATCGTTTCGTACATCGATTGCCACTCGCCGTAACAGTAGATTATTTCCTCAGGTGCTGGTCTGACCATTTCTGACACGCGATCGATAAATCTCCTAACAAACACACTTTTTCCGCATCCCGTCGGCCCTGCAACTAGTGCCGTAAACGGATGATTCCAGGTTGGATCCATACCTACGACTGTTGTGGTGTAGATTTAGATCGTTATTTTATAACTTAAGAACCTTATTTGATAACACGTTCACACGATACGCGTATCGAGACCATAAGTATTGTTATTAACCTATGTCTTATTGTCTGTTAGCCACGTACCGAGACAGACCGCTCATTAGTTTACATAACATGTTTGCAGGTGGAATGCACTGGGGTTCCACGGAAGTGATCCCTATCCATGTGTCCTCCTAATTGAGAAAATCAGAAATAAAAGCCAGAAAAGAAAGCTCCACACATTCAACTACGAGAAAACAGACCAGGACGTCATTAGCAAAATCAGACATAGGAAACAGAGCGCCCCTCGTAGGAGGCAGGAGCGATGAACGCAGCCACCTTGGTAGAACGTGGATGTCGAGGAAGCGTGACGGAGCAAGAGACAAACGGTCAAGACATGGCAGAACTAGAAGGAATGGAAGAACACAACCTGAGCTCTTAAAGCGTCTGAAAGTAGAGGTCGAGCAAAAAATGATGCACTTTAAACTATGCGCTAAGCAGGCTAAGGATGCCAAATGGGATGACTTCTGCAAAAAAGTGTGCTCAGAAAAATCGCTCGCCACATTCTGCCGCCTTCATCATGCATGAATGGCACACCACGACACAGAGGCATACTAGACTTTCAGAGCAGAAGCAAGATATGGCACAAATCTGATGAGAGCAAAGGGAAGGCCCTGCTTGCCTACTACATTGAGCAGACGGACCAAAGAAATGAGGCTGTAAGAATGAGGATAAGGGGATCGCTGTCAAAATTGTGTAAGGATGTAGGGCTGGAAGAAGATCTCACAATCACAACCGATACCATTCTCACGACACTTAAAAGGTCACACAACACTGCGCCTGGTCCAGATGGTGTTCGGTACGATGACATAGGCAATTTAGCCGATGACGACTTGACAAAACTGGCCAATGAGTTCAATGCCAGTATTCGGAGTGGCCAGGTTAAGGAGGAGTGGCTACACAGCTACTCACTCCCGCTACCGAAGCCAAACAAGGACCATTCTCAGATCAGTGCCTACAGAATCATCACAATGCAGAACACTACGGGCAAGCTGCTGGAGAAAATAGTTGCCCGTGTCCTCACCTGTCACCTTGAACAGAAACGTGTATTCCCACCCACACTTGAGGGTTATAGATATAACAAAGAGACATGGCTCAATGCGGCAGTATTTGTCTATGACGTCTTCGAAGGCTTCCACAGACAAGAGGAGACATGTGCTGCTGCTATAGATCTGGAAGATGCATACAACAGGGTGCCATTTGAATATCCCATGCATATGCTCCTCAAACTGGCGGTGCACCCCTTCCTCATTAGATGGATCGCCGCGGCACTGTTTCAGTGAAGGTGATACTCAGATGTGGAAGTTGGTCTTCCGAGCCTATATCCATTTGCCCAGGGCTGCCACAAGGCTCACCATTGTCACCAGTTCTATTTAACGTGTACACAATAACGATCACGGAGCAACATCTGCATGGGAGGGGAAGAACTATGACTTTTGCTGATGATATCCTGGTATATCGATAGGGAAGAGACAGACGGGGAATCGCTTCCACAATGCAAAACGAACTCGATCGCATTTCTTCCTGGTGTGGGATATCAGGTGCCGTGGTTAATCCTAAAGCATCAGTTTCATGGTTCTCCCTTAACAATCATATCGTTCATACGACCACACCGGCAGTACGAATGGGAGCTTATGAGGTGACCAGGGACAAGTTGATGACATACCTTGGAGTTAAGTTTGATCGCAGCCTGTGTTTTCGGGACCACGTCGACCATGTGATAACAAAATCTCGCAAAGGATTAGCCGCCTTGATTGTCATGGCAGCTGCCAACATCGAGCAGAGGCTACTTACTCTTCTGTTCCAGGGATTAGTCCTCGCACCAATCGAGTATGCCCTGGCAATTCTTACTGTCAGTACGACTCAAATTGATAGGCTGGAGAAAATACAAAATGAAGCCATGTGCATTATCCTGGGATGTACGAGGGACACTCCCTGTGTAGCAATGAGGTATCTTCTTGGCTTTCCAACCATGGATGACAGAATCAAGATCTGGAGAGCACGAGCATACCTGAAGATTAGTACAGATACAAAGCATCCATTGCACCACGTGCTCAACACAGAGAAAGGTGACAGGCTAAAAAGAGGCAAATCATGGGTGGGCCGAGCAGAAGATGTCATCAAAATGGTTTGTGGGCTTACCAATATCAGCGTTGGTGAGGAGTGGATACCGGTGCCTACGTCATTCAAGGGGACTTTCTCGTGTATTGCCACACTCGACAGGAAAAGCAGGGAACAGAACCCGGTCGTGGTTAATGCTGAGGTCAACGGTCTCATCTGCGATAACACCGATGAGAAAGATGCAGTCATCTATACAGACGGATCTGTAAGGCGACACCAAAGAAGTGCATGGGCATTTACAGCACGCTCGGCAGGCAGAAGAGTTTACGAAGACAGTGGTGCATACGTCGTGACCACGAGTAGCATGACAATGGAGCCGATGGCAGTGACCAAAGCATTCAAATGGTTTGAGTCACAAGACTACACCCACGCATGTATACTGAGTGATTCGATGAGCATGATAAAAAAGTGGAGGCGGGCTCTGTACGCATGCAATGGGTAGAGTCGTTGCAGAAATCCAAAATACGTAAGGTCACCTTTGTCTATGTCCCTGGACATGCGGGACTACGGGGAAATGAAATGGCGGACAGGTTGGCTAGCTGCGCTGTCGTTGAGGACGGGCAACGAATGGATCGGGCGGACATCATCAATGCCCTCCGAGATGTGAGAAGAGCACAGGACTTCGACAAACACAGATCCACGTCACTTCTTCGGATTATGGAAATGGGAGTTAAGTTGGGCACAGCCAGAGATGAGAAACTTATTGGCCGTGTAAGAAGACTTATCAACAAACATAGAACTGGAGTCGTCAGTCGCTGGACACTGAGGGAATTGCTGAGGAGGGGATCTGAGCACCTATGGACATCTCCGGAGTGCAATGATGATGACCCGCAAATAACTCAATAACTCAATGTTGCCGTTCCGCTCGCGTGTGGGGGAAAAAATAATCTATAAACTCACGCGCGCTGTTCATTGGTTGGCTCATTATGTGCCACGGTGGAAGAATATTGACTGTCCATTCATGTCGTCACCGAGAGATACCTGATTAAATATCACTGATTATGGTCCATATCTATATTAAATACGGTCCCTTTACGTCCACGTAGATATAATAACTATTAATTTATTACTATTATATGTATATATGCTCACCATATCTATGAAATAACTAACGTATTACTACTTCCTAATATGGTAGTTTCACTTCCAGAGTGGGCATGGTCTATAGCCTAACAACATCGCTCCTACTGGAAGTTGATAATGGCGGGAAACACTGATGTCCATTACTCATGACTCATTAACCAATTATCTCCCAACTACCCCCTTCATGAGCCACCATACTTCTTCTAAGTCCTATATATATATATATATATATATATATATATATATATATATATATATATATATATATATATATATATATATATATCATTGCATCACTTCCGGAGGTTCCACCACTTTCCACCAAGTGAAAGTGGTGGTATCCTACTATATAACTCTTGTACTTAAAGGGTACAGGACGTCGCAGGATATTTTACTCTTTGATCAACCAAAAAAAAATGACATGACGTGCACTTTATACTACTCACAGTTAACAAATGATGCTTTTGAGTTAAGTTTGTCCTCTACTATTCCGACGTCGTTGTGTGCTCGCTGAAGAAGTAAACCCGCCAGAATCATGTGTAAGCTTGTTATCACTGCGATGATACTGACAACTTTTGCTGGAACAGGTACATTCTTAATTTATATTTAGGATACTTAATATGGTATTGTTTCCCTATACTATCTGTGTAAACTTTCTCATTATCAGGTGCCATGCCGGTTGGCGTAGACGTTCGTCTCTCCTCACATCACTCAGTCCATATTTGTCATATTTTCAGTCGGTGATTTTTCTGTTATGCCATTTGGATAAGCTGTTTAATATTTATTTTCTCTTGGTTTTCCTCTGCTCTTCTTTCAATTCATGTTGCCTGTTGTATAGTATATGAAGCTTGTATAGTGTTCTCAATGCCTTTTTTGCAATACATTTTCAATAAATCTAGATTGTCCCTTCCTTATGATTCTAATGATATTTCAGATTGTTGTAAACATTCTTCATTTGTATTTTTTGCTTTCCGTGGATTTCGTAGCATTCCACTGATAAACCACATATCAGCTGCCTCTAATGTTCTTTGTGTTGTGTTCTTTGACCATTACTCACTTCCACACAGTAAAAAGTTCGATGTAGTACTCTAGGACACGTTTTCTAACATTAATTGACAATTATTTGTTACGTAAGATGTTTTTCATTTTATTTCTGTCGCTGCTTGTCCTATTCTGCTTCTAATTTGTGCAATGCATCTTCCATCTGATGTTATTATTGATCCCATGTATTTGAATCTATGCACCTGTTTCATGATTTCTCCATTTAATTGTACTCTACATTTGTGTGTGTTTCTCACTTCGTTTTAATTTAACGTGCCCTACCTACATGTCCAGTAAATCGTTTATGAGTAGCTGTGGTTTTCTAACGTGGGCTGAAAGAGTCACATCAGTAGGTGTTAGTCCGTGCCGCTGCAGGATTTCTAGAACATTAACTATTGATTAAACTGTCAAACTTTCTGGATCGGGAGAGCAGTAAGCAGGCTGAGCTTCATTATCATAACATTTGTTATACAGAATTATTGTCTATATATTATACAGAATTATCGTCTATTTATTATACAGAATTATCGTCTATTTATTATACAGAATTATCGTCTATTTATTATACAGAATTATCGTCTATTTATTATACAGAATTATCGTCTATATATTATATATGGATCAGTCCCACATCAGATGAATTGGCAGGCTCTCCTAATGTACCATGTACCCCAGAGTGTGACCGCCATGCTCAGACTGTATTTTATCGGCTTCACTGTGCGTTTCTCCACAAAGGAATACATGACCGACTGGATAGAATTGCAAGTCGGCATTGCGATGGGATGTACAATTTCGCCCATACTCTTCGTGATGGCGATGCAGATAATATTGAGAGCAGCAGAAGGAGTTGGAAAAGGACCAGACCTGGGAGGTGGATACCACATGCCACCACTTAGAGCATTTATGGATGACACCACGGTCCTAGCATCAGAAGAGAGCCATGCCCGCAGGATGCTTGAACGCCTTTGAGAACTCATCGTGTGGTGCCGGATGAGCTTCAAACCAAGGAAGTCATGAAGCCTATCCATCAGGCGAGAAAAGACCAAGCAAGTCGCATTCAATGTGGCTAAACAGAGGATTCCAACCGTCTGTGAGGAGCCAGTAAAGAGTCTAGGCAGAGTGTATGACTCCTCATTGAAAGACACGAAAGCAGTCCAGAGAGTAAGAGAGATGACAGAGCAAATGCTACATATCATCGACCGGAGTAGACTTTTAGGAAAGTTTAAGATCTGGTGCCTACAGTTCATGTTGATACCCAAACTGCTATGGCCTCTTCTGATATATGAGATCAGCTCAAGTACGGTGGAAGCAATGGAGAGCAAGATTAGCAAGTACACGCGAAAATGGCTGGGAGTACCACCAGGACTGACGGATGTTGCGCTGTACTGTAAGAAAGTAAAGCTGGTCCTTCCGTTCAAGTCAGTCCTAGAGGAATATAAAGCCGGCAAGGCCAGACTGGCAGTTATGCTGCAAAGCTCGTCAGACGAAACTGTCCGAACAGTGGAACCCACAGTGAAGACCGGTCGGAAGTGGCAGGCGTGTGCAGCAGTACGCGAAGCATGTGAGAGTCTCCAGCTAAAGGAAGTACTGGGCTACACGCAGACCAAAAGACGTGGATTTGATCACGGAGACATCCAATGGTGGCCAAAGACATCAAATAGATAACGAACGGATATGGTAGTCAGGGAGATCAGAGATGTCGAGGAGAACAAGCGTGTACAAAAGGCAGCACAACAAGTGCAGCAAGGCCAATGGACCACATGGGAGATGGCTTTGCAGAGGACACTAACATGGAATGAAATGTGGCATATGGCACCGCTGCGGCTTCTACCGGCTGACCTTCTACCATCAGCCTGCAACCTTGTGAAGTGGGGGAAGACAGATGACAATCGATGTCCTCTTTGCGGAGGAAGACAGACGATGGAACATGTTCTTTCCTCATGCAAGACAGCACTAGGCCAAGGGCGGTACACATGGCGACACAACAGAGTGCTGCATGAACTGATTGCCACCATGGATGGGGCACGGATGAAGGCCAACAATAAAGTTCGATCAGTTATGACTAACACCTACTTTTTGAGAGCGGGACAGGCTGCGCGCCCCAAGCAGAACCACTGGAGCGACTTCACTATCCTGGACATAGCAAACGATTGGGAGATGGCGGTTGACCTCCCAGGGCGTGGAAAGTACCCAGAGTGCATTAAGAGATCTAAAATGCGTCCAGACATTGCACTCTACACGTCAAATATGACCCATGTCATTTTAATAGAGCTCACAGTGCCATTTGAGTCTAGGATAGAGGAACAACATATATTCAAACTATCTAAATACAAGGATCTCGCCACCGAGCTGAGAAAGCAGGGAGTACAGAGTAGAGTGTAGAGTGTTTTCGGTGGTGGTTAGTGCCAGAGGACTCACAACCCCATCCCTCTAAGACCTCTTAAAAATGCTAGGAATTAAGGGGGGGGGGGGTGGGGGGGGGAATGCGGTCAAGAACAATGAAGACTATTGCTGAGTCATCAGAAAGAGCGTCGTTCTGGCTGTGGCAGAATCAAGACAGACCAACAGTCAAATAATATTATGTCCAGACCAGACGGATCGGGCGACTATTTTACACCTTGTCCACTTATTGCTCCCACACAACTCAACAGAGTAGGGAGAATTGAAGTAGGGCCCGAGACGAAGAGATAAGAAGTTACATAATCGACCGGAGGCGAGCATCATACCAGGTGCTTGGGGCGGCTACAAAACAAACAACAAGTCCTTAACAATAGGAAGACCAGACAACTAGGCGTCAATCTTAACCAGCGGATGCCGAATTCCCACGAAAGTCAGACACTGACTGGTCTAGGAAATATCGTTGTCATTAGTAGCCAAGTTATTTCAACTGGAAAGCGCAGTAACGCGCTAGGTTAAACCAAGACAGGTAAGGTAACTATTTTCGAGTGCCATGACTATTAAATGCAACTATTTTGTGCCAAACATGAAATGTAAGCCTTAGGTTAGGTAATCTATTTTCGAGGGTTTTATGTATTAAGTGGTAGTTATTTTGTGCCGAACATAAGCTTAGTTTAGATAAGCTATTTTAGAAAGTTTTGTGTATTACGTTTAGTTAGCTTGTGCCGAACATACGGTGTAAGCCTTAGAGGCAATGCAGTAGGAGGTCGATGCCTGGAAGTCATGACCCAGGCGGGCCCACCTCCCCTAGAGTGTCAAGAAGCTAAAGGGCCGAAACACTTGCTCGACGGGGTCTTCATCTGATGATCAGATTGCCTCCTGCTGCAAAGATCTGTACAAAGAGTTTCCTACTACTATACAGAATTATCGTCTATATATTATACAGAATTATCGTCTATATATTATACAGAATTATTGTCTATATATTATACAGACTTATCGTCTATATATTATACAGAATTATCGTCTATATATTATACAGAATTATCGTCTATATATTATACATAATTACCGTCTATATATTATACAGAATTATCGTCTATATATTATACAGAATTATCGTCTATATATTATACAGAATTATCGTCTATATATTATACAGAATTATCTTCTATATATTATACAGAATTATCAGTTGTAGCTTGTTGCAAACATCATGAGGAAAGAATTATCAATTGAAGCTATTTAATAAGAAATGAACAGCTGGGATATATTGTGGCAACTTGAACATTTGAGGGAAGATGAGTTAGAGAAAAACCAAGATGAGAACATCAAGAAATGAAAATATTGGTTTAGTGGTCATTCAAAAATAGATAGCCGTTAGTATGAGCTAGGGTGACAAATGTTGGTTATATTAGTGGTTCTCAATTTGTTTTCCTACTGTGGCCCCTTTCCCGAGATGAAATGTGTTAGTCGCATGATTGGAAACAACCTGAGAGCTAAGATCTGAAAAAAGAACTGAAAAAAAAAATCTGAAATAATTCTCGCCACAGAATGCATAAAGAAACAACACATAAAAGGGTTGGGTTACGCGATAAGACAGAAATACGAAAACACAATGTAACTGGGAATTAAGAAACGTTGCGAGTAAACCAGACTCAATAGCCGACCACACAAAAAATGGACTGGTGAAATATTAGAAATACTTGGAAGCATAGCAGCAGAGGTCAACAGAGGAGCGAAAGACCGTAAATTATATGTCCCATCGATTCTGAAAGGCAAATAAGGAAGGGAAGAGGAACAAACTATTAAAGATCACATTTAATTAAAAACACTGTTCCTACAAAGACACATTTCTGTTTATATTCATAGATCACGGACTATATCTTTCATCATGAGTTTGTTTACATGGCTAAGAAATTAAATACAGCAACCGGAAAACACTGAAAAAAGCTTCCTTCTGGGCAAACTTGTAAATCTTAACATATATTTCTTTGAAGTTTGTCCACACACCTTTTAAAAAGACTAAGAAAAAGAGGATGGATATGTTGCGCTAAGGTCGAGTGGTGGTTTGGGAGGGAGGAGGGGAGAGGGAGGGGTGTGGTAGGAAAAGAAAACAATGTTGCCGCAAAGATGGCGATCTCCCCATCATGGATGGGCTGCTTTTGAAGTTCGCCAAATACTTGTGATGTAAGTCATGTCAAGAGCCCCCGTCACACCAAGTGGCGTATAGGCAATATGGTGTTAGTGATCATAATTTTTACAGACCTTCGGCACATGATTGTGTGGGTAATGTTGTCAGTATTACGCCCGTGCTGCTTTACTCCAGAAAAAAAATCCAGTACCCATTTAAGGCTAAGTGAACCCGAAGCCGTTGATCAGGATCGAACCCGATCCCTTGTCCTTTGTAGTCTAGATACTTGTGATGTGCGCTTGTCTTATAGGCGCGCTAATGGAAAAAATCACTGAGTGGAAACAAGTGACATCCGAGCGTTCAACTCTACATGCATCTACATCCATTTATGTAAGGCTACCCATTCCTGTACCATGTCTAGGTGGTATATGAAAAGACCATATTCCACTTTATATTTAAATGTTGATTAAAGAAGGATGGACAATTAGAAAGTGAGTTGCCCTTTCGTATTTAAAAAAAATAAGTAGGAAAAGGTAGAATTTTTAAAATGGCAAGTTTTCACGTTTTCTTTAAACTTTGAATATAGGAGAGGTGGAAAGGTAGAAAAAAGTACATTCCATTTTATCTTTAATTGTGGAGAAAATAAAGAAAACAGTTTATGAAAACACATTGTACATTATCTTTAATTGTGAAGAAAATAACGGTAAAAAATTAAGAAAACACATTGTACTGTATCTTTAAAGCAGCATTGGCATGAATTGTCTTCTATTCATGTTTTTTTCAATCCGTCCTGATTGTTTCAAAGTCTATTGTTTAACTATATGATGGTACTAATAACGATTGCTATCGTTGAAATATCATTACAGCTCTCAGTATACAAATAGATCAGTTGTGAAATTGTACTGTTCTGTATAGTTCTTGCAGAGGCCCATGTAGACATGAGTCACATGGTTAGAGCCACGTCACTAGCAACGGCGTTCCACTGAAGCAGTGGAACAACGTGCCAATATTCTCACTACAGCGATGAAGAATTGTAACCTGAAGCGGAAACTCCATGTGTTCCGTAACAGGAGCGTGGAACTTTCCTTGAAACGCTCACACTTGCCATTGCTTCACACTTCCATTAAACATCCACGCTATTTTCAATGACATTGACGACTCAAATTATTTTTTGTTGGTCCCGACTGGCCACCAGCGGTTTTCAAATTATTTGTTCTTGTTTACCCCACTGACCACCAGTGACTTTCAAATCTTTGCTTACCATAAACCTAACCGATTCGACTCCTTCCAGGTAACCCTTGTGAATACTCCAAGCCATTCCTGTGCCGAAGCTCTGTCAAGTGTATAGGACTGGCGTTTGTCTGTGATGGGACCTGGGACTGTGAGGATGGATTTGATGAGGATCCTGCAGTGTGCAACGCGCGTACGTTTCTCTTACCAAATTTTTTTTTTCTTTAAATTGAGGATGTTAACAGGTTTAGTAAGAATTGAAAGCTGCTGAGATTTATAATTGAGGATGTTAACATGTTTAGTAAGAATTGAAAGCTGCTGAGATTTATAATTGAGGATGTTAACAGGTTTAGTAAGAATTGAAAGCTTCTATAATTGAGGATGTTAACAGGTTTAGTAAGAATTGAAAGCTTCTGAGATTTATAACTAAGGGTGTTAACAGGTTTAGTAAGAACTGAAAGCTGCTGAGATTTTTTTTAGGAGAGGAAAATACAAGGTAAACGAGACATTGGCGTTCCATGGCCGTCGTCATTTGATGGCACAATATGATGATAAATTCAAAATTTATAATTTAAAGCTTTGCGCGTGGAGAAATAAAGGACAGGGTCCCCAACTTGATTGTGTCTGTCGTTTTTTTTTTTTTTTCATCGCGAGCTCTATCTTCTGATTGATGAAACGTTTTTCACTGTTTTCTTTTTTCCATCGCGGGCTCTATCTTCTTATTGATGAAACGTTTTTCGCTGTTCTCTTTGTTTTCCACCGCGAGCTCTATCTTCTGATTGATGAAACATTTTTCACTGTTTTCTTTTTTTCTATCGCGAGCTCTATCTTCTGATTGATGAAACGTTTTTCACTGTTTTCTTTTTGTCTGAGGATGGATAACAACTGTGATCTGTAAATCTGACGATGCCTGCACTGGGACATGCATCACAGGGTTCCTGGTTAAAACAATTGAGATTGTTTTCTCTGCTTAGAGATTGTTGGTCCCCTCTGGCCACCAGCGGTTTTCAAATTATTTTTTTTCTTTTTTACCCCACTGACCACCAGTGACTTTCAAATCTTTGCTTATCATAAACCTAACCGATTGGACTCCTTCCAGGTAACCCTTGTGAATACTCCAAGCCATTCCTGTGCCGAAGCTCTGTCAAGTGTATAGGACTGAAGTTTGTCTGTGATGGGACCTCGGACTGTGAGGACGGATTTGATGAGGATCCTGCAGTGTGCAACGCGCGTACGTTTCTCTTACCATAATTTTTTTTTCTTTAAATTGAGAATGTTAAAAGGTTTAGTAAGAATTGAAAGCTGCTGAGATTTATAATTGAGGATGTTAACAGGTTTAGTAAGAATTGAAAGCTTCTATAATTGAGGATGTTAACAGGTTTAGTAAGAATTGAAAGCTTCTGAGATTTATAATTGAGGATGTTAACAGGTTTAGTAAGAATTGAAAGCTTCTGAGATTTATAATTGCGGATGCTAACAGGTTTAGTAAGAATTGAAAGCTTCTGAGATTTATAATTGCGGATGTTAACAGGTTTAGTAAGAATTGAAAGCTTCTGAGATTTATAATTGAGGATGTTAACAGGTTTAGTAAGAACTGAAAGCTGCTGAGATTTTTTTAGGAGAGGAAAATACAAGGTAAACGAGCCATACGCGTTCCATGGCCGTCGTCATGTGATGGCACAATATGATGATAAATTCAAAATTTATAATTTAAAGCTTTGCGCTGGGATAAATAAAGGACTGGATCCCCAACTTGATTTTGTCTGACGTTTTTTTTTTCTTTTTTTTTTTTATATCGCGAGCTCTATCTTCTGATTGATGAAACGTTTTTCACTGTTTTCTATTCTCCATCGCGAGCTCTATCTTCTGATTGATGAAACGTTTTTCACCGTTTTCTTTTTTCTATCGCGAGCTCTATCTTCTGCTTGATGAAACGTTTTTCACTGTTTTCTTTTTTCTATCGCGAGCTCTATCTTCTGAATGATGAAACGTTTTTCACTGTTTTCTTTTTTTCTATCGCGAGCTCTATCTTCTGATTGATGAAACGTTTTTCACTGTTTTCTTTTTTCCGTCGCAAGCTCTATCTTCTGATTGTTGAAACGTTTTTCACTGTTTTCTTTTTTCTATCGCGAGCTCTATCTTCTGATTGATGAAACGTTTTTCACTGTTTTCTTTTTTCCGTCGCGAGCTCTATCTTCTGATTGATGAAACGTTTTTCACTGTTTTCTTTTTTCTATCGCGAGCTCTATCTTCTGATTGATGAAACGTTTTTCACTGTTTTCTTTTTTCTATCGCGAGCTCTATCTTCTGATAGATGAAACGTTTTTCACTGTTTTATTTTTCCATCGCGTGCTCTATCTTCTGATTGATGAAACGTTTTTCACTGTTATATTTTTTCCATCGCGAGCTCTATCTTCTGATTGATGAAACATTTTTCACTGTTCTCTTTTTTCCATCGCGGGCTCTATCTTCTGATTGATGAAACGTTTTTCGCTGTTTTCTTTTTTTGCACCGCGAGGTCTATCTTTTGATTGATGAAACATTTTTCACTGTTTTCTTTTTTCCATCGCGATCTCTATCTTCTGATTGATGAAACGTTTTTCACTGTTTTCTTTTTTTCTATCGCGAGCTCTATCTTCTGATTGATGAAACGTTTTTCACTGTTTTCTTTTTGTATGAGGATGGATAACAACTGTGATCTGTAAACCTGACGATGCCTGCACTGGGACATGCATCACAGGGTTCCTGGTTAAAACAATTGAGATTGTTTGCTCTGCTTAGAGATTGTTGGTCCCCACTGGCCACCAGCGGTTTTCAAATTATTTTTTCTTCTTTACCCCACTGACCACCAGTGACTTTCAAATCTTTGGTTACCATAAACCTAACCGATTCGACTCCTTCCAGGTAACCCTTGTGAATCCTCCAAGCCATTCCTGTGCCGAAGCTCTGACAAGTGTATAGGACTGAAGTTTGTCTGTGATGGGATCTCGCACTGTGAGGACGGATTTGATGAGGATCCTACAGTGTGCAACGCGGGTACGTTTCTCTTACCAGAGTTTTTTTTTTTTCTTTAAATTGAGGATGTTAACAGGTTTAGTAAGAATTGAAAGCTTCTGAGATTTATAATTAAGGATGTTAAAAGGTTTAGTAAGAACTGAAAGCTGCTGAGATTTTTTTAGGAGAGGAAAATACAAGGTAAACGAGCCATACGCGTTTTATGGCCGTCGTCATGTGATGGCACAATATGATGATAAATTCAAAATTTATAATTTAAAGCTTTGCGCGTGGATAAATAAAGGACTCGATCCCCAACTTGATTGGGTCTGTCGTTTTTTTTTTCTTTTTTTTTTTCTATCGTGAGCTCTATCTTCTGATTGATGAAACGTTTTTCACTGTTTTCTTTTCTCCATCGCGAGCTCTATCTTCTGATTGATGAAACGTTTTTCACTGTTTTCTTTTTTCTATCGCGAGCTCTATCTTCTGATTGATGAAACGTTTTTCACTGTTTTCTTTTTTTCTAGCGCGTGCTCTATCTTCTGATTGGTGAAACGTTTTTCACTGTTTTCTTTTCTCCATCGCGAGCTCTATCTTCTGATTGATGAAACGTTTTTCACTGTTTTCTTTTTTCCGTCGCGAGCTCTATCTTCTGATTGATGAAACGTTTTTCACTGTTTTCTTTTTTCTATTGCGAGCTCTATCTTCTGATTGATGAAACGTTTTTCACTGTTTTCTTTTTTCTATCGCGAGCTCTATCTTCTGATTGATGAAACGTTTTTCACTGTTTTCTTTTTTCTATCGCGAGCTCTATCTTCTGATTGATGAAACGTTTTTCACTGTTTTCTTTTTTCTATCGCGAGCTCTATCTTCTGATTGATGAAACGTTTTTCACTGTTTTCTTTTTTCTATTGCGAGCTCTATCTTCTGATTGATGAAACGTTTTTCACTGTTTTCTTTTTTCTATCGCGAGCTCTATCTTCTGATTGATGAAACGTTTTTCACTGTTTTCTTTTTTCTATCGCGAGCTCTATCTTCTGATTGATGAAACGTTTTTCACTGTTTTCTTTTTTCTATCGCGAGCTCTATCTTCTGATTGATGAAACATTTTTCACTGTTTTCTTTTTTCCATCGCGTTCTCTATCTTCTGATTGATGAAACGTTTTTCACTGTTTTCTTTTTGTACGAGGATGAATAACAACTGTGATCTTTAAACCTGACGATGCCTGCACTGGGACATGCATCACAGGGTTCCTGGTTAAAACAATTGAGATTATTTTCTCTGCTTAGAGATACAGTGTTATTAGTTACGACCTTTTTAAGAGTCTCGCACCGACCAGTACGACTTTCAACTACTCTTTCAACATGGATGTTTGAGATCTTCATTGGTAAAGTAGAA
The DNA here is from genome assembly GCA_032433765.1 of Megaustenia siamemsis. Lineage (NCBI taxonomy): Eukaryota > Metazoa > Mollusca > Gastropoda > Stylommatophora > Ariophantidae > Megaustenia > Megaustenia siamemsis. Next base: position 74,654,109 of record JAVIAB010000050.1, read on the forward strand.
CTACCTGCAGAAATTGACAAAAACACGAAAGTCTCCAAACGACAATGGAGCGAAGAGTACTTTTCTAAATTCTCTAATGTTTGGACTGTAATGGAGTTCCTTATAATTGATATACTCAAGCTTTGTTTTCTTTCTGTCGTCCTGGCTGAGGACGTAAAGTAGCTGTTTATTATTTTTACGGACCTAGAGCACTGATACGATGCACTGTAGATAGAAGATTGTGGAGGGACATGATCGCCTACGCCAACCTGCAGGGTACATGATGATGATGATGATGAGAGCAGTGATTTCCAACGCGGTGCTCGCTGACACCATTGCGCCCGTCGCGTGTTTTCTTGGTGCCCTGGAAGTTCCAATTTCAATCCAGTGAGTGACTCAATTTATTGTCCGGTATTCAGTTGAACAAGAGATTGAGAAGAAAAAAAAAGAAATGATAAAAGCAATCGCTGATGTAATTTCCTTCCCAGTGAACAGAAGCGGTAATCGTCGGCATCAAATGGTCAACAGATTTAGCGGTAGAGACTAACCTTGTTGCTGTATCTTCAAACGTTTGAGTTGAGGTAAACTTGAATTTACATAAATATAAGCGGCGGTATAGTCTCAAAATTTACATAAATATAAGCGGCGGTATAGTCTCAGAATTTACATAAATATAAGCGGCGGTATAGTCTCAGAATTTACATAAATATAAGCGGCGGTATAGTCTCAGAATTTACATAAATATAAGCGGCGGTATAGTCTCAGAATTTACATAAATATAAGCGGCTGTATAGCGGCGGTATAGTCTCAGAATTTACATAAGTATAAGCGGCGGTATAGTTTCAGTATTTCAGATGCATTATAGATATGTGTAGCTGCTGTTAACAATCAGTTTGGATATTAGCAAGCGTGGTTCTTTGGAAAATGTCCCGCGGTCCCGTTGCCACAAAAACGTTGAGAACCCCTGATTCGTCAATGATCAGTCAGTCGTAATTTGGTTTCATCATGTCATTCCCAGCATTTGTCCTTACAATATCCTCCAGTGGATAACTCGTGCGTGCGATTAGATCTATTGTCTGCTGATACCAATCGATGATGATTCATTTGTTGCGGTTCTTAGGTTCGAAGACCGACAGTGGTAAAATGATAGGTGTATTCGTTTACTGATCAGTGGTGCAAGTTAAGGTTTCAAGTGTGGAGCATTTTCTTGACCTGTCGAAAGAGATTCAGCTTCTGAAAATTTTTACCAGAAGTTTTGTTTAGGACAGTCGTGCGGTCTGGTGCAATCATCATCATCATCATTGAGTGCCGTCTCCGCAGCGAAGGTTGGCTACCATGGAGCGCCATTCCCTCTGTGCCGGTGTAATAATTACCACAATAAATAGAATTATGTAAATAGGCAGGGGAATAAGAGGTAGGGTTCGATCCCAACCGACGGCTTCCGGTTCACTCAGGCTGTAATGGGTACCGGATTTTTTTCTGGGAAATTAAAGCGGCACGGGCGTAATACCGACCACATAACCCCAAAATTCATGTTTCGAGGGTCTGTATAATTTATGGTCACTAACACCATATTCCCTATACGCTACTTGGCGTGACGGGGGTACTTTACTTGACTTTTTAGGCAGGGGAATATAAGGATAACAACATCATATTCACCGTTCGAGAGAGGGTGTGGCAAGTGTCATTTAGTTTATTTCGTAGCATCTGCCGTTGTTGTTGTCAGAATTAATCATGGCCAGGCTGCTGTGTACCGGTCTGGGTTCATATTTACATTCATCCAGAGAGGCTTTTCACTTTATTTTAAATCAAACCTACATCCACAGAGCGACCGATTTATACCCTCGATCGCCGCTCCTTTCATGGCAACAAACTACAGTATAGACAAACTGTTAATGCATTTCGCATCATCATGCTGGCGAATATTAAAACAGTAGCGTGTAACACTGAAGATTTATAATGATTAAATTTTCAGCTAAATAATGAATGATCATATCTCAGTGAAAGAAAGAGCATTTGTTGTTGTTATTGTTGCAGCTGCCAGACCATCATTTGATGAATTATTTTATTTGATCGAGAATGAAAGGAAGTGGATGATACCCAAACTTTTCAATGGCGCCAACCCAGAACTCGTGGCCCACAGCTTATCAGGTTGGTAAAACATGGCAGGGCGGTTTTGTGGAGACAATGTGGGGAGGGTGTTGTGAAGGAGACGGTGTGTTAATGTTGAAATATTTGTGGTAATGTGACGAGGGTATTGTGAGGGAGACATGTATTAATGTTGAAATATTTGTGGTAATGTGACGAGGATGTTGTGAAGGAGACGGTCTGTTATTGGTGATATAATTGTGGTAATGTGACGAGGATGTTGTGAAGGAGACGGTGTGTTAATGTTGAAATATTTGTCGTAATGTGACGAGGGTGTTGTGAAGGAGACGGTGTGTTAATGTTGAAATATTTGTAGTAATGTGACGAGGGTGATGTGAAGGAGACGGTGTGTTAATGTTGATATATTTGTGGTAATGTGACTAGGGTGGTGTAGGGGAGACAATGTGTTGAGGGTGATATTCTAGTGGTAGATTGATGTGGTTAAATTATTATGTTGAGGGTAATATTTTTATAATGATGTGACGAGTGTGGTGTGTGGAAGAAAAATGTTGAATGTAATATATTTGTAGTGATGTGACGAGAGTGGTGTAGTATAAACAATGTTCTAAAGGTGACATATCTGTAGTATTGTGACGAGTATAGTGTGGTTGTGGTAACGGGACGACAAGGATATGTTGATGTATGAGACAAGACCTTTGTCAATAATCAGATCTGGCACGCGAAGTGTTATAAACATGGCATCGCCTCACTGTGTCTATTAATGATTTGGTTGATTTATTAATGATGTTTATTTTTTCAAATTCGATGCTCATGGAGTCAATGACTCACAAATGCCTCATTAGTGTATCCTAGTGCACTTTATTTCCACATAAAATGATACAAATTGCCTACACAAAAAGCAGATTGTATCTTGTTGGTTATTAAACAGCGTGCGCGCTCGGGGCCCGGAAGTGGAGTAAAGAATTGTAGCACAGTTCCCTACCAGCCATGTCTGTAAGAGGCGATAAAGGAAGGCTGGAGAAGGGACTAGCTATTCCGTACTGTAAAAAAATATAAGCTGCAAAAATTTCACAAACGTGTACAAGTCACAGAAATGAAATAAAAGTAAATCCGCCATCCAGGAAAAATAAGGGCTCTCTGTCTAAGAGATATGACGCAATCCGATCTTTAAAGAATGGCAAGAAACAGGACGGCTGGGAAAGTGTTTGTTGAAGAACTAAGCTCCATAAGGAGTTGAAAGGAAGAAGAAGGTGTAGAAGAAGTAGAGGAAGAGACTTCAACTAGAGGAAAATGATAAGTCGGTTTAAAAATAAACATGTCTCATCATTATTTCCCAACTTGTGAGTCGATAAATACTTTCCTATCTTTGTTTACATTTCAGTAATTGTATCTTCTGTTCCTGCCATTAAATCACATCCTTCAAACATTGTTTTCCCTTGTACTTGGCTACATATGTGGATGTTTTTGTGTATCTATATATTTTTAAAACATTCCTTCAAGTTTAATTTTAAAAAAGCACGTGTTGAATTGTAATTGTAATTGTAATGTTATAGCTGAGGTTTTTTGGCACCCTTGGTAAAGCACTGGTTAGCGAACTGGCCTGCCGAGGATAATAGGTCGAGTTCGATTCTGATTGATGGATTTGAGGCTCGCCAAGCCATAAACCGATACCAGAGATGTTCACCGAGTAAGAAATACATCACTGATGTAGTGCTGACCAAATAATTAAAAATAGAATATGTCGATGTTTCTAACAACACGCTCATTGACATTACATTCTATTTACAGGCCACGGCATGAAGAAGTTTTTCTCATTTAGAGAGTTCTTGGGATATTATTTATTTTATTATATAAATAATATATATATATTATTCATATTCATCTTCTTTATTCTTGTTCATGAATATAAAAACGACAATAGCTACGATTATACACAAAGATAACACAACTTACAAGTGAATATCAAAGTTGAAGTAATAGACCTGGAGATAGTTCAGAGCTACAACTACAACTACCTTGACTATAACCAGTGATGAAAAATTGTCAAACTGAAATAAACAAAAGAATAGGAATGGTATGAAAGTGATTTTAATTTCATGAAAAATATACTAACACAAAAACAGGTAATACCAGGGCAAAAAACTAAGAATAGCAACATGGTGTATCTTCTCAACCTTCCTGTATGTTGCAAAAACTTTAGACATGGCTACAGAACATAAAATCGAAACATTTGAAATGTGGATGTATAGATGAATATGTAGAATGGGATGGAAAGAAAAGAAAACAAATGATGAAGTCTTAAAACAAATAAAAATGAAAAGAGACTAAACACAGTTCAAACAAAACAAATGAAATTTTTATGTTTTCATGTTCAAAGACACAGCAGCCCGCTAAAATTAATATTGAAAGGGAAAATACAAGGTAAAAGAGGCAGACAGACAACAAAGACTAACATGGACGAGTAACATCTAAAGATGGACAAGTCAGTCTATGACAACCTGCACAGATCAAAGCAATAGACAGAGCGGAATGGAGCTCCATGGTAACCCACTTTAATTTCGAGGACGGTACTCAATGATGATGAGATGTGTGCGATATCAAATAATATAATTAAAAAACCTACCATTGACAGACTAGGTTTCAAATGAGTTTTCTTTCAAGAAAGAAAAAGAGAGAAAATACTGGATAGCTTGGTGTCATGGCATGGAAAACAGTCAACAACAGAACTGATACGATGCACTGTAGATAGAAGATTGTGGAGGAACATGATCACCTACGCCAACCGGTATGGCACATGATGATGATTATATTTTTCTTTCAACCAATGTTTTTATAGAAATATTTTTAAATCTGTTCTTTTTTAATGTTTCTTTGTTGTTAATTTTTTAAATTAATGTTTTCTGTTTTTCACTATAAACTTTTTCTCATCTTGTCTCAGTGTATCTATCATTTAATTCATCATCATAAAGTGATTTCATTAACAAACAGTATTTTTCAACAAAATGAAAATGAAACGTGTGCCCAAACTTGACAAATTATTAGAAAATAAAACAAATATGAAGTACACAAAAATATTCACAAAAGGCAAGAATTAAAAAAAATGAAGGTACATGTTTAACATATTATGTGTTTATTTATTACTATATATTTTTTAAAGTTATCAACATTTTAAACATAAACATTTGAAAAAGGACAAAGATTTCAGTCACAAAATGAATTAATTTTCTGGCTGAGTTTCATGAAAGAACTTTTTGATCGCTCGAAGACCTCATGTTATTTCTTACGCCTTCTCCTTTTACATCATTTTAAAACAATCAATTTTTACTTAAAAAAATAATTTCTTCATTGTTTTTTTTTTCTCTATTTTACTTACCTCTTCCTGAGCATACATTACATGGCACATTACGCGGTACACATTTTCACCTTTGATGGAGAATATTTAGAACGACTTCCTGTGGCTGTTTCTATAATTATTATATATTATTAAATAAATCTGCTTAAAATCTTTCTCATGTCTTTATAAGCTATTCTTTACGACTGCGTGCAGCAAAGGCTAAATATTTTTAGATAAGAAAACAGTGAACATAAATCCTTCATTTGCAAGGATCAAACACAACGAAACTCAAATCTCATCGCTGCAAATGAATCTGTTAATAAATAACAATGGAGACTGCCAGAAAGAGATCAAAAGAGCATCAGTAGCAGCACAAAAATGACTGGAGACAGAGATTCTTTCAGACTGGCTATGATGGGTTTAACGCTTTATGTGATATCTGGCTGGAGACAGAGATTCTTGTAGATGGGCTGTGATGGGTGCAACAGTTTATGTGATATCTGGCTGGAGACAGAGATTCTTGTAGACGAGCTGTGATGGGTGCAACGGTTTATGTGATATATAATTGAAGACAGAGATTCTTGTAGACGGGCTGTGATGGGTGCAACGGTTTATGTGATATCTGGCTGGAGACAGAGATTCTTGCAGACATGTTGTGATGGGTGCAACGGTTTATGTGATATCTGGCTGGAGACAGAGATTCTTGTAGACGGGCTGTGATGGGTGCAACGGTTTATGTGATATCTGATTGAAGACAGAGATTCTTGTAGACGGGCTGTGATGGGTGCAACGGTTTATGTGATATCTGGCTGGAGACAGAGATTCTTGCAGACATGTTGTGATGGGTGCAACGGTTTATGTGATATCTGGCTGGAGACAGAGATTCTTGTAGACGGGCTGTGATGGGTGCAACGGTTTATGTGATATCTGGCTGGAGACAGAGATTCTTGTAGACGGGCTGTGATGGGTGCAACGGTTTATGTGATATCTGATTGAAGACAGAGATTCTTGTAGACGGGCTGTGATGGGTGCAACGGTTTATGTGATATCTGGCTGGAGACAGAGATTCTTGCAGACATGTTGTGATGGGTGCAACGGTTTATGTGATATCTGGCTGGAGACAGAGATTCTTGTAGACGGGCTGTGATGGGTGCAACGGTTTATGTGATATCTGGCTGGAGACAGAGATTCTTGCAGACATGTTTTGATGGGTGCAACGGTTTATGTGATATCTGATTGAAGACAGAGATTCTTGCAGACATGTTGTGATGGGTGCAACGGTTTATGTGATATCTGACTGGAGACAGAGATTCTTGTAGACGAGCTGTGATGGGTGCAACGGTTTATGTGATATCTAGCTGGAGACAAAGATTCTTTCAGACGAGCTGTGATGAGTGCAACGTTCTGCAAAGGATGATGATGTAGCAAATGATAATTAAAATTAATGTGCTCGATGTCTTCAGCTATGATAGTTAATGCTACATATGGAGAGTCGTGGATATAATGATCGACAGTCTATGTTTTTGTATTTAAATTCATGTTTGTGTTTAATAATAATAATTGATGTGAGTGTGTATCTATTTGTCAAAACGTCCCATGCCATTATGCGTCTCACTTTGTGAATGTTTGTATAAGTTTATGCGCTTGTATTTTTATGAGTATATTTGTATGTATATGTATGCAAGTTTGTAAATGTAAAAGCTAAAATTATGTCTACTCTTTGTAGTTCTCTCTACAAAACTATGTAAACTCTTTGTGTCTCAGTTGCCAGCAATATGAATGATCTCAGGGATCAGGTTGGCCTCACTGACCAGAATGTTGAGCTTCTCAGGAAGGCATTTCAGGGCTCTGTGGAGGGAGACGAGCGACCGTTGCTGAACATGGGCATGCATGAGAGGGCGTGGCATGAGGTAAGTAGGTCTTGGTCTATGATAGAGTCTCAGGATAAGTTGTTTGTTTATTTAGTTGGTTATACTGACATATATATATATATACTGAGGGGAGGTCAAAAAGTAATGCACACCAATTTTTTTCTCGGCTAATAATAAAGATAGGAATATGAAATTTTGCACACTTGGAATATGA